>JABFEB020000002.1:20827012-20839073 GCA_019775895.2 Stomatorhinus ivindoensis | reverse complement strand
ACCATCCTCTCCATTTATAATCTTCTCACTGCCCCACACTCTGCAGACTCCCTCCCTGCCAACTCACACTCCTCACGGACTGTTAGTCGTGAGGGACTGCCCCAAATACAAAGTGGTGCCCAAAGAGACCTGCTCATTTATTTAACTTCAGCAAACATACTGTAGTAATGCTGAAGAATATTCTCCATGCAAATATTTTGGCTGGTGTATAATTTAGTTCACGCATAAATGTTTTAGGACATTCATAAAGCAGGCACAAGAGGAAGGATGTCTCGCTTGATTAATGTACAAATACACATGTTCATTGAGCCTAAATTGTAATAATGTGCTCTGCAAGAACTGCTGGTTGTAGATAACTTTCCCCCAGGATTCGAGGGGGCGGTGAGCACCCCAAAGATAAGAATTATGTTGATCCTCATGGGGGGATTTGTGTTATACAGCAGCATTTCAAAAATAAATCCCCCCCCCCCAACAAATAAACAAACAAACTAATAAACAGACAAACAAACAAACAAAGATAAGAGCATGTAGTATAGTGCAGGTGGTGCATATGAGGTAATTAACATGGAAGTCAACATGCAAGTAAACATGGACATCGTGTAATTTAGTGCAGGTGCAAAATGTCAAAGGAGACATAACTAGAAACTGAAATGGTACTTTTTAGGGGATAAACATGAAATAAATATAGGAAATAGCTTAAACGGAAAACATGGCTAGTGTATGAAATAAATATGAAATAAAGGGCATAACAGAAATTGGAAAACTGGCAAAATTAAGTGCAATATACAGTATTGCTCTGTCCAGAAAGGTATACAGTGTATTTACCTACAAATAACAGTGTGTCTGCGATGGGCTGGCCCCCTGTCCAGGGTTGTTCCCTGCCTCGTGCCCATTGCTTCCGGTTAGGCTCCGGACCCCCCGCGACCCAGTAGGATAAGCGGGTATAGAAAATGGATGGATGGATGGATAACAGTGTGTGTCACAGTGCAGGTGGCCCATCTGGGCAGAATCTTGCCCATATACACGGAAACCATGCCATTTAGTGCCGGAAGGGGCGAAGCAAAGAATCCTGCGGCTCTGGACATCTTGGGGTCCCCTTGACAGCTGGGGGTGTAGCAGTGGTGTCCAGTCCAGAGCCTGGAAAACGTACACGTGATGCCCCCCCCCCCCCACGATGGCCCGGAGTGCAGGTTAGACTGCAAAGTGATGACTCAGAGTGAGCTGAATCACAATCCCACTACCATTCTCCCCCAATGGTACTCGGTGATTACTCTCTTCCTGTTCTCCATCTGCCGAGCCAAAACATTTAACATCTTAAATATGCCACTTGGAAAGCAGCGATTTCTGAAAGTCACTCACCTCAGGCAGGAGAATGAAAAACATCACGCGGTACCGCATCTCTGAGATAGTTACCGGAAAAAATGTCACACAGAGTGAAACCAGAAAATCGCACTATAGAGTCAATTAACTCGAAAGGGGACAACTGCAGGCCACCCACAGACAGTCAGATACGGAAAGACCTGAATGTAGCTAAACGCATTCGTTTCAGTAAAGTAGATGTTCGCAGATAAATGTCACCGTTTACTTGATCTTGTTGAGAGGTGAAACGGATTAATCTTATTAATCTGGCTCTCGAATCACTGTTTGGCTTATTTTACTAATTGGCAGCCATGGGAGTCTTAATATGTTTATCTGGTTTTGCTGGACATAAAAAACATCCATTAGCGACAGAGATGAATGATTAACAAAAGACAAAACTCGTGTACATCTGCCCTCTTGAACACTTGGTTGTATCAGAAGGCTGCGCACGTCTCTTGCATGCAAATCCAGAACCAAATGGCAGACAGGAGCCTTGTGGAGAGAAGAATGATCAATGAGCTCAAACAAAAATGCATTAAGCTTTCATACTGTGGGATTAAAACGGGATTAATCTGAATTATCTTTCGATCTCACCTGCTGGTACATCGAAGTCCCAGGATCCCCTGGGAACCACTGAACAAAGCGATCAAAAAAAGAAGCATCTGATTTGTGACATCCGCATGCGTCATACACAGAACATAATACAGAATCTTCCATCTGTGGAATATTGTTGACCAAGAAATCTGACGGTTGATGCTAACAAAGACGGATCTTTTGGTCTGCGAGTGGCGCTAGGGTTGCCACTTTCAATCAGAAGAATTATAGGACGGCACCCATTCCTGGGTCCCAGGGGGGAGTTTTGCGGAACAAATCACGTCAAAATGTATTTTATTTTGCAAAAACAAGTGATCCCATAAAATGCAGGTGTCATGCATCAACGGGTGGGATCCATAAAAAAGCGGAAATCGGCTCACCAGCCCCCCACCCCCCCGATCTATAAAAGTAATACGCTCCAGGCATCCAGCGTGAAGTTTTGTTGCCTATATGTACTCTACTGAGCACTTATAACCCTGTCTCTTGTGTTTCCTGCCCTGCCTTTTCCTCCCAGTGTTTCTACCAGTTCCCTTTCCTGTGGATCCTCCTAGGACTGACCTCCAGGACTCCCAACTATGACTACGATTCCTGTTGGGTAACTTGGCTTCTGTTTGCTCGGACTTCCTAATAAAATATTTGGTCTGCTGCTTCTGGTTCTCCTGTCCTTCCTGTCCCCTTGTTGTCACAGCAAGAGGGGTGGTACTCTAAGTGGCACGTTACAGTGACATCTTACAGTAAACGTCTGCTAGTACTGGACTCAGGATGTCCTGAGTGACAGGGAGTCCAGAGAAGCATCAACTTAACTCAACTCATAACTTATAACAGTCCTAATGATTCAGTTCCATTGCCCATTTGCAGTTCCATTGCCTATTCAGTTCCATTGCCCATTCAGTTCCATTGCCCATTTGCAGCTCCATTGCCCATTCAGTTCCATTGCCCATTTGCAGCTCCATTGCCCATTTGCAGCTCCATTGCCCATTCAGTTCCATTGCCCATTCAGTTCCATTGCCCATTTGCAGCTCCATTGCCCATTCAGTTCCATTGCCCATTCAATTCCATTGCCCAATTGTATTTGAACTATTTTGATGTCTTATGTCCATGTATCAGTATGTTCTCCTTAATCGTCCAGCCAACAAGATGGAAATTTCATGTCAGTGTGTGACCCGTGCGTGATATTCAGCACCCACCACAATTATTTGCACTCCGTATAAATATTTGTAAAAAAGGGTTAGAAAAAACAAACCTTTTTATGGAGTAGTTTCATATCACACTGACGCCTTGTCCATACGTACACAGAATTTTTTTTAAATGGTGTTTTTCCTACTCCGTTTAATGAAAATTCCTGTCCACATGAACATTGTCTTCTAAAAAATTTCCGTCACATGAAACCGCTAAAATGCGGTGTCATAAGCATGTCAAACAACAGGTGGCATTATAACTCTAACCGTACTGCCATGTTAGCCAATCAGAAGCCTAATTGGCAGTCCAGTTAAGCTGAAACCATGGTGAAAATTCTGACGCCTGGGTTGATCAATATAATGCAAGAGTTACTCAACATTTATCTGTAGACATGTAAGAAGTCCTGTCAGCACTATTTCGGCTAAGTCCGCCATTGCTCAAACTCGCCAAATATGTACAGCAAACAGCGCAAGCTCTGACGTTAAAGTGGACAATGGCGCACAATCTGATGTTTCGAGCCAAAAACGTTTTCGCTATCTACTTGTCGACGCTGAAAAAGGACTCTCTTAAAATCTTCACCCTGGACGGAGTTTTGCAAAATCTCTGCTTTCAGTGACCTGAGACGCCGTTTACGTGTGGACAAAAGCCCAAGACATACAGAAAAAGGTACGTTTTAAAATATACGTGTGGACAGGGCATGAAAAAAAGAAAAATACATAGCCTTTCATTGAAATACATTTACGGAAATAAAAACAAATCCTTCATCAAGAAATAATCATTTTCAACAAAAAACATGTGCCAATATTATTGGCGCCCCTGCATTTAATACTTTGTGCAACGTCTCTTTGCCTGAATAACAGCACCGAGTCTTCTCCTGTAACAATTTATAAGGTTGGAGAATACAGAGCAGGGCATCTGTGTCCATTCCTATTTACAGAATCTCTCCAGATCACCGAGTCCGAGGCCCTCTCTTGTGTGCTCTCCTCTTCAGCTCAGCCCACAGGTTTTCAGTGGGGTTCAGGTCAGGGGAGTGAGATGGCAGAAGCTTGTTTCTGCCGTCAGCTAACCATTTTTGTGTTGATTTGGACATGTGCTTAGGATCACTGTCCTACTGGAAGATCCAATGAAGGCCCAGTCTTAGTTTCTTGGCAGAGACAGCCACATTTTTTTTAGAAATTGTCCTGGAATTTCATGGAGTCCATAATGCCATGTACTCCAACAAAGTTTCGAGGGCCTTTGGAGGAAAATATCCCCACGGCATCACGGAACCTCCACCATTTTTTACAGTTGGGATAAGGATCTTTTCCTCATAGCCATCGTTCTTTTTACACCTAACCCACCTTGAATGTTTATTGCCAAAAACACCATTTTTGCCCCATCAGACCATTGAATTTGGTTCCAGTCAAAGTTGTAGTAGTGTTTCACAAACTCCAAGTGCTTACATTTGTGGTTAACTGACAAAAAAAGCTTTTTCTTGGCACACCTTCAAAATAATCTGCTAGCATGAAGGGGGCATCTGATGCTTCTTCAAAGATGGGGTAACCCCAAGATTTTACTTTGTCTTATAATTCATCAACACTGATCCTTGGGGATTTTTTTTGCTTCTCTTACAATCCTCCTCACTGTAGTTGGGGGCAAAATAAGCTTGGGACCACATCAAGTCGGGTTTGTTCCAGTTGTTTTCCACTTTTTTTTTTACAGTAGAAATGGGCATTTTCAGCCGAGTAACGATTTTTTTATATCCATTTCTTGACTTGAAGGTCAACATACCTCATTTGGTTTGTATGTTCTCTTATCTTTCCTACAGTATGTTGATGGATGAATAAGAGAATTCAGCCACTGTGTCACCTCATGTTTGTACCCCAGTTAACCAGGAAGCCATGCATTACAGCTTGAAGGTTCCTATTCACTCCACTCAACTCAAAGATGTCAAATTTAAAGGGGAAACATGCTTCAGTTACATTGTGTTCAATATAATTTCCAGGGCTGCCAATAATGGTGGCACATTTGTTTTGTTAACGATAATTATTTCTTGATGAAGGATTTGTTTTTCTTTAAATAATTTTATTTCAATGAAAGGTTGAATTTGTCTCATTTTTTTCAGTGTGAGGTGGATTTTTCGAACCCTTTTATGAATCTTTACAAGGGGTGCCAATAATTGTGGAGGATTCAATAGCTGAAGATGGCTGCACATGGACGAAACATGTAGATCTGAGGCCCTAAGTGGGTTTTGTGTTTCCATCAGACCTTGTGGGGACCATTTTTTGGGGTCCCCACAGTGATATGTAAACATAAGGATATAAGAAATTTACAAACGAGAGGAGGCCATTCGGCCCATCAAGCTCGTTTGGGGAAAACTTAACCAATAGCTCAGAGTTGTTAAAATCCTATCTAGCTCTGACTGAAAGGAACCCAGGGTTTTAGCTTGCGCTACATTAACAGGAAGACTATTCCATACTCTAACTACAAGCTGTGTAAAGAAGTGCTTCCTAAAATCCATTTTAAAATGTTCTCCCACTAATTTCCACCTACAGCCAGGAGTTCTAGTATTATAACTAATATTGAAATAGCCATTTGGCTGAACTGCATCCAGACTTGTTAAAATCTTTTAGACCTGGATCATGTCCCCCCTTAGTCTCCTTTGCTTGAGGCTGAACAGATTCAGCTCAGCTAACCTCTCCTCATAAGACATTCTGCTAAGACCAGCAATCATTCTTGTAGCCCTACGTTGAACCCTTTCCAAGGCAGCAATGTCCTTTTTAAGGTATGGTGACCAAACCTGCACACAATATTCTAGGTGGGGTCTTACCAAGGAATTGCATAATCATAGCATCACCTCCCTTCAATGTGAATGCAATCAAAAAACTAAAAATGCCAAAAGTTTTGTATTTTGTTTGGCTACTTATGGTTAAGGTTAAGGCTGGGTGGGAATTAAGGTTGTAATGTTGTGATTAGAGTTTTCCCCATAGAAATGGATTGTGAGTCCCCATAAAGATATAATTACAAACTGGTCAGTTCCAGGTGGATGTATTTGCCACACAGAGGGTCTGTCCAGCCTGTTGGAAACCAAAATGTGAGGCTCTTTCATAGCTGAAAGCAGAGTCTGCAGAAGCTAATCCCCCTCTGGCCCGTGCATCAGGAAATCCCCCTGTCTGTTTCTACGTTAAGCCACTGGTGTGACACCTTCATTATCCACTGATTACTGCAGAAAACAATAATACAATAAACTACAAAAAATTGCTGCTTGATTTTTTTATGTGTACTCGGATGTCTTAAAACATGCTGGAGAAATTTGTCACTGTTGACTGAAGCTTTTGAGAGGGGATTTTCTGATCAGCCAGTCATATAAATGGGTGTAAGGCCGATGTGGGCCTCACTGATCTCACACTAGCCGTGCACAGAATCACTTCACCTCCTCATCACCTCTCTTTTCAGCTCCTGTAATATCCCCGTGTGGGACGTCCCTGAACCCAAGATTCATCACTTCAGCGTCCCAAACCAAAGAATACTCCACCATCAGCTGAAGCATCAATGCTGCAGATGCTGAAACCTTTTTCATTGGCATGTTGTGTCTCCATCCAAGGAATTCTCACGTGAACAACATACAAGACGTGTCATCTTGGCCCTGTACTGGGCTCAAGTCCAGGCACAGTTTTCTATCACACGACATTTAATATATCACTGCGCCATTTCAGGAGGAAAGACAGTGAGTTTTTAAATGTGTTATAGAGAGCAAGTAGGATATTGCGGCATATACAATACAATCAGTGAGATTTAGCTTCTTCCAGTGCCTGTGGTGAAGGTTCTAGGCGTGCAGGCACTCTGCAGTAAGCCAAACAAATTACTTCCTTTATGACACCATAATGCACCAAAACATGTCTTCAGACCTTTGACCAGGCTGGTTCTACCATTAGATTTCATCGTCTATTGTGCCATGGGGCAGGGTTACCATGGTAAAACAGGAACACACGGACTATACCCATAAAACATTATACACCAATGAAAACTTGGGTTTGAGGTTCAGCATGACTAGATGAAGCTGTTATGGGGGAGGGGGGGGGTGTACACTGGTGGGAGGTATGAGGAGCAGGGATGGCATCAATCCAAGTGTGACTCGTGCCGCCCCACTGGTGGAGGGGCGGTGGTTCGACTGCAGGTGATCCAATTAACTGCCTGTCTATCAGAGTACCAGCGGGGTGCTAACACATTAGCACATTAGCCTCAAGGCCCGGCACAGAGAGTTTGCTGGCTATGACGTGTGTTTTTTACGCTGCTTCAGTGCCGTGGGTTATGCAAGACTCCACATTTTATTCGCTTATGAATAAACACGCAGAGCGCTAATTTAATGCATTATTCATGCTGTGTTTTCAGTCTGTTGTACCACTCCACTATATGGGGCTTTTCTCAGAAGAGATTCATAATTAGCACCTTTTTAGGAGACCCAAACATGACACAAACGTTAGCAAACGCTCCCTCAGTCCGTAGCTCTGTCCGTACAGCCAATTAAATCTGACTGTTAGGCTCTGAGCCTTTCCATGAATAAACACGACATAGCAGTAATACAGACATGGCAGGTGTCACTATCAAGAGGATGATTTGATTTCTGGCCCTCACCCACAAGCTGATACCTTATGGTATTGCTTTCTGCCTCAAAACAATCTGCTGTTTTTTTTTTTTACTCCATCTCCGCAGTCCCCGCGTCGTGCCCTTATATCCACACTGGACGCGTCGCCCCTCAGGTAAAGTATTTTCATTTTGGAATATAATAAAATAGGTTCGCTGCAGCATAAAGCTGCAGACCTGTTGGTAGAGAGACAACAGGCGATTATTTGCCTGGAGACCGGACGTAATACTGCGTCAGTCAGTCATTTAGCGTGATTCATGCGCAGACTTATTTTGGAAACCTTGACTCTGGAAAACTGGAGGTGGGGGTGGGGTTCTTAGCCACAGCAGCTTAGCGGATGAATGTCGGCTCGCAGGAAAAGGGAGCAAGTTCATTCATTGTCTAAAAGGAGACAAATTAGGGCGAGGAATGTGAAAGGAAATCAATGTCTGCACCGGAGGCTTAAAAGCAGCAATCTCCCGATTTCCCGAAGATGGATTCAGGAAAGGTGGAGCCTCTTTTGGTAACTCACAAGGGCAGAGCCCTAGCGGGGAAGCACCTGCCAGCTAATGTACAAGCAGGTGTCACAGCATTAAGAAAAGGCCCCCAAGGACCACACTGTTGTTTTTGGGCCTTCCCTCAAAAAGTCACCGCGCATGCCCCCCACCGGCTGATAGAAACTAAATAAATATCTAGCGAGTAGAGTCAGAAGATGGTAGCTAGCTAGCAGGTTAGCAGGACATTGTGTTTTAGCGTCTTCTATATATGGAATGTGTTTATTTGATACAGCAGTGTAGTTTGAGTGGAGGAGCCATCCACAGATATGCAGGCAGAGGCCCCCTTTCTGCTCATTTTAAGTGGGATCTGTGCTACTAGGCTATATGCTTTAAATAAGAGATCGTAATTAGCTTTAGTCACTGAGCTCTCTCATTATGAGAAACAAAAGAGCCATAGAGTATCAAGGGGACTGGGAGGCGCTGTCACGAAGCCTTTAAAAACCCAATCAAGTTCCGGTGCAGTGAAGAGAACCACAGCATCTAAATGCGATCACAGGCCGACCCTCGGACTGGGGGACCTCGACGGTGATTCATCTTAGCGAGACGATGGCTTCATCTCATGCCCCTCACCACACACAATGTAATTTTATCCCCTTAACACTCACCTTAACCTCCATCTATAGTCTACATCATACCTTCAAATGGTCCTGATCAATTATGCTACATCCAAACGTCATGGTTTACATAATCACTATGCCATAGTTGACACCAACAAAAAAAAAAATTAAAAAAAAACAAATATAAAACTTAATATGTCAGTTTTTAAAACTGCAACCAAAAAATTGATCACCTCATGGAGATAACTTACATTTGCCCCACTTAGAAATACACCAAGACCCCTTCAGTGGTCTGCAGGTCTTGGTCCCCTAAGATCGGCAACCGTGCTGTTGAGTTGTTTGACATTTTGTTCAGTTCAGTTGCTGCCAACTTCATTAATACTCCAGGGCTCGAAACAGGAAAAGGCCATTAAAACTGAACATCTAAGAACATCTCCTTGGAACAGAACAGACTAGCTTGGAACGAGTCCGCTCTGCCACCTCAACGCCTGCTCCTCTCAATGCAATGTCTGAACACGATGCTCTGTCGTTCTGAATGTAGAGGCCGTTACTGTGGAATCTCTCTGCACAATAGAAAGCATGCTACCATTCAAAGATGTCCAAGCCCCCGGTCCTTCATAAAGAAGAAAAGGGAAATGCATTGCTTTACACCCTTATTTAAAAGCTTTTGTACCAGGGAACTGCACTGCGTCTTAGTAAGTCACGGCATTGTCAGTGACATGAAAAGATTTTGCCAGTTCTGCAGAACTAAAGGAAGTTGCAGTGTTAAGAAGAATCCTTACAATCAGAGTGCCATCTTGAAACCACAGAACATGCCCAGGTAAAGCTTTCCAGATGTCAGTTTTTTTAATCATAAATGCATCTGTACATGACAAAGACATGCCTTCCCAACAGGAGGGAACTTATTCCTGCAGTCCAGCGGAGATCTTGCTAAAACCCAAGAATCTATTTTCCAGAGAAAGATGGTGAAAACTCTTAATCATGCCCTTTTTCTCCATCCTTAATCAGAATCATCGGATAAAAGATAAAAGCCCAAAAGCTCGCTCCATTCTTCGAGTTAATTTTGATCCATCCCTATACCCTGCGATATATATCCAAGTTCAGGACAGGATGTCGATGGTCCTCGCTGAGCAGTGTGTGTCGTTACCCCTGTGGAGTTCAGCCAATGGCCAGCTGCCCCGCAGCCCACATTTCTGATTGATAACACTTTTTCTAAACTCCTTATGACATTTAATAAGAAAATGTGAAGGATAGCAAGTCAAGCCGCCGAGGGCAGCGCAGAGATTTATTTATTCAGAAGCTGCTTGGCATTTACACGAGGTGTGAGGGGCAGACGGTGAAAGTCCTGGTAAGAAGAATATGTTGACCGGGTCAGAATGCTGATTGGTTTCACCTGTCCCTCATTTCCTGCTCATTCGCTCTGTTTTATCAGCCCCCGGCAAGGAGGCGGGAAGACGCCGTAGCACACAGGTTCCCCCCATCCCGTCCCACAGTCGATGGCAGCATGTGAATCGCGTCCATTTGGGTTTCAGGTCCCCGTCCGCTAATCATGTGCCTTCTGTCCAGTTTCTCCTCAGCCTCTTTCCTCTGAATAGGCCGCTAATTCCCAAAATGTAAGCTGTGGGGATGTGGTGGTGCTGTGCAGCTGAATGTCACTGCACTGTCCCTTTAAGGCAGGGGTGGGATAGCACATCCACAAAGGGCCGGTGTGTATGCAGGTTTCTGGGATGACCTGTAGGTCAGCTGTTCAAACCCAGGTGTGAGGACTCTTCAGCTGATCAGTCCTCTAATTAGTAATCTAATTAGGGAGTTGCAGCAAACACCGGCCCTTTCTGCATAACATGCTATAGGGCTGCTGCTGAACTGTGTATACTTTGCCCCAATTAGTGTCATGATGTCACTGACTGGGATCTTTACTGTGCTCCAGGTTTCAAATTAGGCTGGGTAGGGGTTAGGGTTATGCCCATATTGCTGGGGTTAGAAATGAATGGTAATTCCTCATATGGATATGGAGACAAAGTGTTCCTGGACAGCATCTGAATCAGAGGCTTGGGGTCAGTGAGGGTGCACCCGCCTCTCCCAGGACTCGGCAAAGTCCCACCTTCATCTGCCACTGGCTCCTCCTTAGAGCATCAGAAGTTTCCGGGTTTCCATTAGGATACCTTGTGTCACTGTCCGGAAGGCCCCACCCGGTAACCTCTCCAGTCAGCCCCTGCCCTCTTCCCACCAACAAAACATACCAAAATGACTGGAGAAGGACAGAATAATTACACAAATACCACATGTGACATTCCTGAATCTGATTGGGACATTATGTATTTATCATCCCATTGGTGATAAAACTGGCGGTCCTCATACACTTAAAGTCTCATGGATAACATGGATGGCCTGACAGTGGGATCACTGGAGTCTCATTAATGGGATCACTGGTGCATCAGGACCCAACGTCATTCCAGCGTAGCAGTGAGATGCGGATTCCTCACACTGCAGCGGAGGAGCATCCGCAGAGACTTACAAAACTCGTTCTCTTGTAATTTGGGCTTTACTCTCATGGCAAAACTGTAACTAAAAGAGGCATTGCTCATTATGATGATGGGAGACACCGAGGGACTCGGCAGGTTAGTTCTTCGTGGCTGTGATGGGAAGGTCAAAGTCCAAGGTCGGCAGTGTGATGCCATCACATGGCTGCCCAGCAAGGCCGGTAACTCCCAGTCGCTCTAGGGACTGGCTGACCCTGCATTCTCAAAAAACCATCTGCTAAATAAGTACAATGTACATGATGCATCGTGTCACTATGCTGGATATTTTTAGGGTTACATCTAATTATTTATTTTGTCTTTTTTTTTTTATTTAAATTTTTTTTTTTATTTTGTATATATTTAAGAGTTTGAAAGCTTTTGGCTAAGTGAAAAGCGATTCTTTAGTGAAGAGACCTGGATTCTGCAATTTGGTGCACTGGTTTTATGAACTTAGACCCTGGAGTAACCTACTTAACTTTAAGTGAGGCACTTAATATGAATGGGAACTATAAAATATCCAGCAGAATGAATGGCTGGATTTCAGTCTCATATTCAAATCAAGGTGCTCACCTTATAAACAAGGTGCGAGCAGATCAAGAGAAAACTCTAGTGACTCTGAATTGGGGGACAGCAGGAGGATGAGGTGTAGTTAGTCGTTGTCATTCTGGGGGTGTACTGTACCTGGTGACATAG
>JABFEB020000002.1:20796397-20808473 GCA_019775895.2 Stomatorhinus ivindoensis | reverse complement strand
TAAGTAAAACGCTTTGAAAGAAGAAAAGACTGCGTGCACTTTATTTCTGTAAGTTTTTGGTGAACATTTTCCAATATAAAGCGACAGGCCATTTGGTGCAGCATGCTATATACTACTCTATGACAGACACACTGTACTATCTCACAGACACACTATACTCTCTCTGAGACACACTGTACTATCTCACAGACGCACTATACTCTCTGACAGACACACTGTACTATCTCACAGACACACTATACTCTCTCACAGACACACTGTACTATCTCACAGACACACTATACTCTCTCACAGACACACTGTACTATCTCACAGACACACTATACTCTCTCACAGACACATTGGCCACATAAACTGCTTAATGCAGGCACTTTCACAGAGAGGCTTCAGATGGCTCATCTAAGTAAAAAAAATGCCCAACATAAGATTTTATTGCCTTTAATAGGGTTCGTTCCTAAAATGCCAGGGATAGATCCCATTTCCCAACTTAAAGTACCTTTTCCAACGTGAGATACGCAGCATACTTCAGAAGTTTCATTAAATTGCAAGCGTCAAGCACGGTAATGGCTTCATGATAAATCATCACCCATAAGTGTCGACCGACAAAATCATCCTCGGTAACGTTGTTTTCTTGTCTGGCTTTGCAGCACACTCTGTGAATGTTGCCAACTTTGAATACGGTAATCCATAAAAGAATAGACCAAAAACACCCTGAACAGGAACACTGTTACCGAAACATTTATCAACCTATCACTGACTTGTTGGGATGGAACAGTGTATTGCCAATAAGTCACCGTGGAATCTGGAAATTGACCGCCAAAAAACTAGCATTATTGTGTGCATGTTTGCGTTAGTGAGATAAGGCCTGAATGTGCAGAGCTTCACCTATCCATCCATCCATCCATCTGTTTTTCTGTAGCAACGAGGAGTCAGGATGAGCCCGCCGGCAGAGGACACCTTGGACGGGATGCCCGTCATAGCATTTCATTTTTAGAACAGAATTGAACGAGACACAAGGAGTTTATGAAAGTGCCGGGAGAGATGGATGATGACGTTGTGCTGAAGTGAATCTGTGGCAAAACCATCCATGGTTCTACAGAATTGCAGAAGACCTGATATTAAATAGTAATTAAAATGAAACACTGGTGTGTTTTCAAAGCCGGATAGTCGGATTTCAAAGACTGTTGTCTGCTTCGAGCCGCCAGCAATTTCCTCCAGATTGCATCATGATCAATAGCTACAATTCTCGGAAAATCAATCCACAAGCGGTATCATTCTCCTGCAGTTTTGGACCTGAACCGATCGACACCGGCTAGAATCTGTGAGGACAGCCATTCAGTGTCACATTGGTTCTTTCGGGAATTGACACATTAGATGTATGATTAATTACATAACGGGATCTTCCATTCCCTCCTTCTCCACTGTCTCTGGAACAAATATGCACATGTGCACAAAGAAGTTCACAGATAATTTGTGTCTGCTGGTATCATTTTTCTCTTAAGCTATGAGACGCGTTTGCTGACAGAGTACATCTCCTGGCAGATCTGCTGATGCCACAGTGGCCCCAGCAGAAGATTCTGAAACATTCTTCTGTACATTCCAGGATCCTCTCTCATGGAACACCTGTCTGATCTGCAGTTAGTGTCAGGTTAGGCCGGCAATGCCAGTCACTCAACAGAACTGGGGCCCAGTTTAAGTATCATATTCCAAAACTGGAAGTAAGCAGTGGGTGTGGAGACTGAGTATGGAAACACTCTTGCTGTCGTCTTCACAGAGGAGATTTGCCCCAGGCTGTCGGGGTGAGGTTACCGTCTCCCCATTAGGACGTCATAAACTATCTAATGGAGGTGGAAAATGCCGTAAACAGCTGATGCAAGACCAAAATGGTTCGTGAACTATTTTATGCTTTCTGGCTCGATTTTATTTGGGTAGGGGATGTCTCAAAACTTCCCACCAAAAACCGAGCACATTATGACTTTGCCACATAGAAAGTCTGTTTTACAAAGCTGGTAACACAGTTTACAGTCATCTATTTTGCCTTTTATGCTGCGGGAAACTTACGGTAGGCATCCAGAAGCATCTATACCTCAAGAATATTGCAGCGGTTGACAGCTCCCCCTGGGATTTTAACTAGAAACTCGTTCGGTTCCCTAAATCTTTCATACGATTTATTGGCCAATGCTTTCGGTTGCTTTATTGCTAACCAATGAGGTCTACCTTTTTCCCTTCCTCCTTGAAAACTTCACATGTGATCAAAGCCAGCTGTCATCCTTTATTATGTGTAATCTATTGGTTTTTATTGATCCATTAATGTGGAATGTTGTAATTTAAACTTGTTGCCCAGAGCAATTATAAATTACCATATCTCTCTTCTCATTGGCTCATCACGGACAGGCCTGAATGCGGTGTGGATCTCTTCTTCAGTCACCTTACTCCATTGGTGACCTGCTGAATGGGCAACTGTGGCCACATGGTGAGTGGGAAGAAAGGTGCTGTAGATTCCAAGAAACATGAATTTTTGCTTATTAAAGGAGAAGTAAACCTCTTTATGTAATGGGAACTAAAGCTGTATTAGCTTAAACACTACTGACCTAGCAGAACTAAATACTGAAAGAAAAACCTAATCTATCTATCTATCTATCTATCTATCTATCTATCTATCTGTCTGTCTGTCTGTCTGTCCATCCATCCATTGCTCTAAAACTCTTCCCCAAATTCCACCTAGCTGGCTCTGTTTGTACCTAGCAGGTTAATCAGTCTGATCAGAGCCAGCTGCGTTTCATTAACTAATGTGTCTGTTGGCATATGCCTGGTGATCAATCACTAGGGCAACAGAAAAATGCCTGAAACCCAGGCCTGCGTCATTACTTTACATTAAGGCCGCTCACGTCAACTGGGGT
Organism: Stomatorhinus ivindoensis; assembly: GCA_019775895.2. NCBI lineage: Eukaryota > Metazoa > Chordata > Actinopteri > Osteoglossiformes > Mormyridae > Stomatorhinus > Stomatorhinus ivindoensis. The sequence goes on along the minus strand of JABFEB020000002.1, from coordinate 20,805,573 downwards.
GATGAGGGCAGGGGGGCAGGAACTGAGAGGCTGGTGCAGAACTGAACAGAGCCAAAGACACCTGTCGATCATCTACTATACTCCTGTAACTGTCCCACATTCACAAGAGTCTTCACATATATTTAACAAAAGATATGTTAATACTTAAGGCCATGTTTTTATTAATTTATAAACACATTAATAATGCATTATAAAGCATTCAAAAAGCATTAAAACATAACTATAAATATTTGTAAATAGGCATAGCACATTACAGTCATTTGTATTGTGCATTATGACTGCCTTTTGAAGTGCTCATCTATAATGCACTATAGGTACCTTTATAATGCAGTACAAAGCATTTTTAATGCTTATACTGACCATTATAATGCATTATAAAAGGTATCTATAGTGCATTATAGAAGAGAGCTTCATAAGGCATTTATAAAGCATAATACACATGGGTATAATGTGTTATCCCTTTTGATAAATGCCTATAGCCATGTTGATAAGGCTTTATGAATGTATCATTATTTCTTATGAATGTGTTTATAAATTACTAAACACATGGCCTTAAAAATATTTCAAAGGATGCTGCTGCCAATGTAAATGTGCGGCATGTACCAGCAACCTTCTCTTAGCGTAACTTAAAATTAGCTTCGACCAGATTGAGAAAGGACTTGGCAGTTTGTACATCAAATATAATTCTGCATCTATATCTTGACTTTGATCAAAGGGTGAGAGAGCTGGGTACCTTTTGGATACATCTCTATACATTTTCAGATCAAGAGGTTTCACAATTCTAGCTGTGGGGTTTGCGGATTTCAGTCCAAAATTAATCTGAGCGTGAAAATGCTGTTCGCATAAGAGGCTAAAAATACAGACCTTTTAAGATGCTTTCTATCACAATGTCTGATTCCAGTGCCATCTCATGTAATGCATGTTTGCTCATAAGCAGTTCTGTCCTGCTTGTCTAATTGCAAGCATTTCACTTGTATTCCTTACTTGTATTTACCTGTGGCCAGAATGACATACAGAGTAAACCTTTATTTGCATGGGATAACTGTTTACCATTTTTATAACAATAAACTCGTGAATGAAGCTTGAATCTTGAATATTTGATGTCAGTTGGCTTAAACCACTTGTTTTCCTCTGAAAAATAATTAGGGTCTAATGCCCGGTGTGTTGTCATTGATAACTTCATTTACACGGATACGATAATGGGAGCGGAAGCCTCGAGGAAGCAGCCCCCTATCAGCCCACCGAGACTGAATGCTGTCCCGAGTCCGTGGCCGGCCGGTCTGGGGGTGCAGCCAGTACCCTCCACATCTGCACTGCTAACGCTCGCGTAAGTCAACAAAGCCTTAATAAGATACATCCAGCCGCTGCGTACTTCATCCACGATGGCCGCACTGAGGTGTAACCGTGCATGTAAATACGTTGCCGGGGGTTGGTTGGTTGGGTGGGGTGGGGAGGGGGGTTTGCTGCCTGTCCCTTGAGAGAACAAAATGCAATATCAAGGATCCAGGATTTTAAAAATTATTACTGTTATTGTGCGAGTGGGTTACACATGTGCAAATGAATTTTACTAGCAGTCTCTGTGAATTACATAAGTAACTTACATACGTCCGTTCACAAATACATGCTTATATAATGTGACAATTAAGTAGGCCTATAGTATAAAATAAATTCAGGACTATAACTATACAGATATATAATTATGTGTGTACTACTTCCCTCATATACCGATAACTAACTGCATGTGCTATCTATAACGGAATGAGCACTGCACTGTTCATGCAAAGTGCAGTAATATTGATTCAGTTTAATGTTTTTTTCTCTCCTTTTCCCTTCAAGTGAACAAATGTCTCTGAAATCACCAACGTGTCAACAACGTACGAGACTTAACGACAAATTGCAACTGTACATAAGACGGGTAACCTTATTCTATAAACTACTGCATATATGAGGGAGGTACTTTCTCTTTAGCTGGCCCTGTTACAGCAGGACATATTAGTGCTAAACAGTGTATTCTACAACAAAAGACACTACGCGGTTTGGTTTAAGCTTTATGCCAATGACTTGTATAGACTTTCATTATAGTCTAAGTGCACCGATAATAAAATCAAAGAGAGCAAGCTCGGTGGTTTTAAATTGCATGTCTAGAACTGAATCCCCGAAGTTAAGTAAATTGCATGACGTTTTAATATTTCTTATTTCCTGATTTAAATGCACGGGTATCGGCAAAATCGGATATTTTCACTTCCTTGATGAGTTTGATGCTGAATCTCTGCAGATGCCGCTTTTCAGTAAATATCTCACATGCACATAGGAGCTGTTCCTTTATACATTTGTGTATCCAAGCCACGGGAAATATTCACTGGCTGATTGACAGCTGAGCATAAGGACGTCAAAAAATAAATAGGCCTATGTATAATTACGTCTAGGTTCCATTAATGCACCAGAAGGATACTTGAGCCTCCAAATCTCACGTTCGTGTGCTTTGGGGCATCATAGTCATAGACCGTGATAACACGAAACAAATAAATCATTCAATAAATATTGCTGACTAGAGGTGAAACATTTTACATAAGAACATTATCTCTAATTAAAAAAAAAATCCATATTATGACGGTTTTACATGCTCTTCAGTTTTCTTTCAGTTAAACATTACAGTTGACTTTGATATTCTAGGGGTGCGCATTTTATAAAAGCCGGATTTTGCGCTATGAGAATGTTGTTCCACCTCCTAGCGGCGTATTTGGTAAAATATAGGAAATACTGCTGAAGACTCGGTGCTCCGGAGAGCCTGTTACTTGCAATGCCCAAAAGGCGTTTTCATATTAAGGGATAAACTATATGGGTGCAGGAGCGGTCGGTCATCGTGATTTCACCCGGACATTAATTAGGAATGAGGGCCGTAAATAATATGAGGGACGCATGCGATTCATAATTCATATGGATGTACATGTCGAAGATAACTCACGTTCTTAACATTTATGTAATGTAACTGATGAGGGTGTCCTTCCAAAACCGCAATTAGCGGCTGAAACAACATTTATAAACTCCTACTGTTGCATATAAAAGAACGTATTATTTCTAGAATAATATTCACACACACATCTGTTACAACAAATAAAAATACATTTAAAATGGGGGGGCAGCACAGTAATAATAAGTATTATCAATGCTGTGAGTAGCGCAAAAAGCGAGCGATAAGCCTCCGGTATGATATGCAATGCGCCCGTCAGCCCGGGTGACGTAGGACTCCTGAACCGGGAGGGAGGGAGGGACGCAGAGCCGGATCCCGTCCAAACGCACCGCAAACGCACTCAGTGGGAGTGAATGAAGCAGCGCGGAGTCTCCTCCAGACCGCGTCCCCCAGACCTGCTTTTTGTGACCTGTTTTTTTCTTTTCTTTTTTCCCTTTCTTTCTTTTTATCTTCTCATCGAGAGCCGGTTCAAAATGAAGTGATTATGGGAATCCTCTAGCGTCCAGATTCTATCCGATGCGGGATGACAAAGTGCGGGATCCGGGGCTGGGGAAGCTGCTCGGGTCCGATCGCTCAGTAAGTATCCGACGCTTAATGCTTGGGCTGTTCCTGCTGCTGCTCCTGCTGCAGCTGCATGAAGGGGCTGAGACGCGGGAACAGGCGATATAGCACCGAGTACCCTCAGGAAAATGAAACACGCTTTCTATCAAATACCAATCAGAATGTGTCCTATAATTGCCTTCAATTACCGATTGGATTTAAAATAATAATATATAAAAAAAAACTGATGGAGAAGCCGGCGCGTCCCTGAGAATTTTCCACATTTATTTTGACCATTTGCATTTTTAACCTTTTTTATTTTTTAATTGTTACTGCATGCCCTCTTCAGAAGTCACCGCTTTAAAGGTCTGACGACGTTCGCGCTGGAGTTATCGGCTACATCGCTGTAAAGATGCTGAACAGCGTTTTGTTGCTTGGCGTCTTAACGGTGACCAGTTTCCCCACGAAGACCGAGAGCCGCAAAACTTCCAAAGACATTTGCAAGAACCGCTGCCCGTGTGAGGAGAAGGAAAATATCTTAAACATCAACTGCGAGAGCAAAGGATTTACAACGGTCAGTCAGTTTCAGCCGCCGCAAAATAAGATATGCCAGCTGTTTCTGAACAAAAACTTTCTGACCAAGCTGCATGCGAACGATTTTATAAATTATGGCAATGTGACGTCCCTTCATTTGGATAACAATGGCTTGCAGGAGATTAAAACGGGGGCTTTTAATGGACTAAAAAACCTAAAGCGGCTTCACCTGAACAACAATAACTTGGAAATAATTAAAGAAGAAACCTTCACGGGCTTAGAAAGTCTGGAGTATTTGCAAGCCGATTACAATTATATCAGCACCATTGAAGCTGGCGCTTTCAGCAAGCTGAATAAGCTCAAAGTTCTGATCCTTAACGACAATCTGCTGCTCTCCCTCCCCAACAACGTGTTCCGCTTCGTCCTGCTGACACATCTGGATCTGAGGGGGAACCGACTGAAGATGCTGCCTTTTGCCGGCGTGCTCGAGCACATCGGTGGGATCATGGAGATCAGGCTGGAGGAGAACCCGTGGAACTGCACGTGTGACCTGATCCCCCTCAAAGCCTGGCTGGATACCATATCTGTGTTTGTGGGGGATGTCATTTGCGAAACGCCATTTAGGCTGCATGGGAAGGATGTCACCCAGTTGGTCCGTCAGGATCTGTGCCCCAGGAAAAACCCCGGCGATGCCAGCCATCGCTCCATGCAGCCCCCTTCCGATTCCCAGTACCAGGGTCCATCTCCCACTCTGCACCCAGGTGTGACCCCCACCCGAGCGCCCAAGGCGTCGCGTCCCCCGAAGATGCGAAACCGCCCCACCCCCCGGGTAACGGCATCTAATAAGGACAGGCACGTCTTTGGACCCATCATGGTGTACCAGACCAGGTCCCCTGTGCCGGTAGCTTGCCCGGAAGTGTGTATCTGCACCTCGCAGAACCCGGACAGTGGACTGAACATCAACTGCCAAGAGAGGAAGCTGCACAATGTGACAGACCTTCACCCCAAACCCTCCTACCCAAAGAAGCTGCACTTGACAGGTAATTATTTGCAGACGATATACAGGGCCGATTTCACGGAGTATGGGGCTTTGGAGCTTCTGCACCTTGGGAACAACAGGATAGCAATTATTCAGGAAGGAGCTTTTGAAAACTTAACTAATTTAAGGAGACTCTACCTTAATGGCAATTATATTGAGGGTCTGTCTCAGTCTTTATTTGCAGGTCTGCAGAGCCTGCAGTATTTATACCTGGAGTACAATATTATCAAAACCATTTTGCCACAGACCTTCAACTCCTTGCACAATCTGCAGCTCTTGTTCCTCAACAATAATTTATTGCGATCGCTTCCCGACAACGTCTTTGGGGGCACGATGCTGACGAGGCTCAACCTGCGCAACAACCACTTCTCCCACATGCCGGTTCGGGGCGTCCTGGACCAGCTGTCCCCCTTCATCCAGATCGACCTGCAGGAGAACCCGTGGGACTGCACCTGCGATATCGTCGAACTGAAGAACTGGATGGAGCTGTCCAGCACTAGTGTGGTGGTGAATGAGATCACGTGCGACTCACCCTCGAAGCACGCTGGCCGACTCCTCCGGTCCCTGCGCAATGATGCCATCTGCCCGGAAACGGAGGAGGCCACGGAGGAGGCCGCTGCCCCTGCCGCTGCTGCCGCTGCGTCTGCCGTCTCCACCGTCGCCACCAGCACCGAACCCACCGTGTTCTCTGTGAGCGCAACTACAGACGCCCTGCCCCAGATGCACACAGATGTGCCCCTATCTGTGCTAATTCTGGGTCTGCTGGTTGTATTCATCCTGTCCGTGTGCTTTGGGGCGGGCCTGTTCGTGTTCGTCCTCAAACGCCGCAAAGGGGTGGAAAGCATCCCCTCAGCTGTCAACAACTCGGACCTGAACTCCTTCCAAGTCCAGTACGGCTCGTATGGAGCCCAGGCAGGTGCAGAAAAAACAGACAGTCACGTGTACAACTACATCCCCCCTCCAGTGGGACAGATGTGCCAAAACCCCATTTACATGCAGAAGGATGGAGACCAAGTGGCTTACTACAGGAACCTGAAGGATGTGGGCTTCAGTCCCATGGATGCTAAAAAAGAAGGGCAGTCACGGAGTCCCGCTTATACCGTGAGCACAGTGGAGTTCATCGAGAAGCAACCCTGTGCAACCAGGGAGCCTGAGCTCCTCTACCAGAACATTGCGGAAAGAGTTAAGGAGCTCCCCACTGCAGGAACGCTGAACTACAGCTTCTGCACCCTCCCCAAAAGACCGTTCGCGCCCCCTTATGAGACAGTAAGGCGCCACAACCAGGACCGACTAAATAAAACCGTCCTGTACGGGACGCCAAGGAAGTATTACGCCGAACAGTCAAAAAACGAACACCCTTTGCTCCCTGGGAAACTAAAAACAGAGCCGGACTACCTCGAAGTTCTAGAGAAACAAACGGCAATGAGCCAGTTGTAATGTACCATTGCGATCTCGCTCTGACATTTCAACAAGTATCTCTGCGCGACCTAGACGTCACGAGGAGGACGCAAATTAAAGCTTCTTTTTAATCCCCAGCCTCTACAAAAGAGTAAACATATGTGTAGAATTATCGATACACTGCTTTCAGTGGGTGTTAAATTATTTTTTAGTACTTGAAACATCCACACAGTAGCAGATGTCGCAAGAAATTGTACAATACAGCTTTATGCTTTTTTATCGTGACTTTTCCCGAACTGACAGAGGAACTGGCTCGTTTTAAATGACATTCCTGTACATAACATGAGACAGTCCCTGAATTTCCAGAAGTGCCTTTGCACTCCAAGTATTTTAATCGTTGCTCTCCGCCATAAGCTGATTTTTTATGTGCTGTACTTTAAAGAATCTCTATGTAAAACGAATTATATGTCTATTGCATTAAATGAAAATCAAAAGGTACGCTTTATTTATGAGTAGAAAGTAATGTTTTATATTGTCAATAAAGTGGAATACATATCATTGTTATAGATACAGCGCGCATTAAGTTTAAATGTTCACTATAGCATTTCTGTACCGTAGTCTCAGAGCGAAATTTATGGGATTTAATCGGAATCGAGCCCAGTTTTGAGGGTTATTGGAACGTTTGTGCTCTTGCATATGAATTTACCAGTCTTATCAGTCTTAAAATACCCCTGCATTAACATTTGCCATTCTACGGCTACTCTGAAACGCGTTGAAAGGTTTTTTTGCTTTTTCCTTCTCCCGTTAATTTATAATATAGGCCTAATCGATAGCTTGGTACGTTTGGATTGTGGTTTATGTAGGTTACATTAGTCTCTATTTCGCTAGTTACCAGTCCTTGTAATATTATCCCTTGTTCTTGCCCACTGCAATCATTCGGATTACAGAGCCATAATCCAATCTCCATTTATAATTGCGGAGCCCCTCTATCGTTTTTAAAGATAGCCTATATAGTTTTTGAATCTGAAATTTAATTATAAGATTGTTGTGTGAGTCACAGTTTCATTAAGAAGCATCTTTAGAGGCAGCTTTCACTCTATACTTATAATGAAAACACATGCGCTTCTCTTCTATGCTTTTGCCTGTTTTAATCGTTACGCAACCGCGTCCGTGATCTGCGTGTGAAATGGTCCCCTTTTCAGCAGCCGCGGTCCCTCTTTCTTTTTCCCATGCCCCGGCTCAATGGCCGGTTTCATGGCATCACTTTGCTGGAAGTTGGCTGCCTGGATGATCTGCTGCCCTGCTTTAAACGGGAGGCCGCTATCCTTGCAATAAAAGAATGATTACAGCTATCGATGGAACAAGTGGATAGTTAACGTGCTCCTCGTATAATCACCTTCATGATAGTTCTAATTGTAGGATTGGCTCATATCTACATTTTCACCCCATAACTGTCCTAGTGTTGTGTTTGTATTCCCAGATATTATTATTATTATTATTATTATTATTATTATTATTATTATTATTATTATTATTATTATGCAAGTGATGAGGCTGTGTATTCAAGGGTCTGTTCCGGTTCCGCGGTTCGTGCTGTTGCGTCCGCTGGCGGGTGGCCTGGCCGCTGCACCGGGTGTCGTGCGGAACTCCGTAATGCCACCATAACGTTTCTTCTGGTGGAACTGCAGGAACGTGAAAAACAATGTGAACAATCTGGGGTGTGGGGGTCCGATTGGTGCCGTGGCCCCCACCCCGTCAACGTAATGTCGCCCCTCCCCCACAGTGCACCACTATGTGGCTGCTCCCCGGAGATGCTTGGTGGACGTAAAAGGCACACGTGTCGCGGCTTTTAGAGCGGAATAATGAGAGAATGTAGGCATATCGCTCTTACGCGGACCTGTCCCGGGAGGTGACACGTAATATAAAAAAAGCACATCCCCTTTATCAGATTGCACATCATCAAATGCCATCTTATGGTGCTGTGCTACAGGGCTTTTTTTCTGGGTTATGGAGACAATGAATATCAGATAACAATTAGGGTCTTAAGATTTTAAATATTAAACAGTGCAATTAAGTCTCTCCGTTATTTGTTAGAGTACAGCGGGACAGGAAAAAAACTGCATCGCTCTGAGTATGAGCTCTATTAAGTGGAAAAAGATTAACACTAATCGGTGCTTTTATGATTGCGTTTATGATTGCATGTAAGAGTGAGTTTTTGGTCTGACTTTCTTAGTCAGTCTAAAGCACTATATCCCAAAGAATTGAAAGGCTGTAAACACAGGGCAGTAGACATCCTCACAGGCAGAGAAGTACAGGCTGGGGGCGGAGTGCTATACGTGCTGCTATACGTGGGATCGATACCCTGATTTGTTCAGGGTCTCACTGAAATGGACAGGGGCCCTGAAATATTCCTGCAGCTTGGTAGTGTGGCCTGCGGATGTGTTTACTACCACTTAACCCACCCCTTTGTATGGGGCCCCTGAGCTTGACCCCCCCCCCCCCCCTCCTCTGTTGGCCACAAATTGTAACTACAATGGGAGGGGGAGGGTAACTCAGACACAAGAAACCTACCCTTTTTTGTCTCAACCCTCCTAAAAATTATTTTTTCAAAATCGAGTTAGCAATTGGTCTGATATTTTCATACACATTTTGTGATTTTGTATAAATTATATTGGTAAATTTCATTCATTAATT
>JABFEB020000002.1:20774249-20789072 GCA_019775895.2 Stomatorhinus ivindoensis | reverse complement strand
ATGCCCTTTTTTTGCTATTTTGCTTTAATCCCCCCCCCCCCCCCCCCCCACCACACACACAAACCCAATGAGAGCTGTCGATTGGGTAGGACTACTTCAGATGCTGCCTTCCGATTGCAGGTGATGGATTAGCACAGGGTATTGCTAATAGCCTGACCCATATCCGTAATTCCATCGTCTTCCAGATCTCTTGGGCGGGTGGTAAGCAGCAGTGTGCTTTTACCCTCTATAATCAAGGCGCGTGTACCATCAGCAGCACAGATTGTTCCACCATTTGCCGTTCTGTGGGGGCGATGCTTCTGGCTGGCCGTTCAAACTCTGGTCTCCTACCCAGCCTGGCTGAAGCGCATGGAGGCCAGGCGGAGGACGGCACCTCCTCACTAATGTCAACCATAAAAAAATTCAATCATTTCATGAAATTTCATGGAAGTCACACCATGGCAGGCATAACTAGCCCCAATCATCCTTCTACAAAATGTTAATCGACACTCTATCTTTCCATCGAAATGTTTATTGACACCTCTAAGCTTCTTCGACTTGCTGCAGTCACTGTGGTCTCTTCCCCCTCCCTGCCACATCGAGCCTGAAGCCCAGATTAGAGGTGAGCTACACTGCCCCCTTCCTGCCACTTCTGGAAAGACACCGTGAGCTCCTGACTGGCCCCAGGCCGAGTTTCACACGGGAAGCACAACTTTGCATATCAATAAAGTTAATTCAGACTTCATGGCTGAAATCACACATTTAATTATAAGGTTTTTTTTTCGGTTTTATGTTTTGCTTCCCTTAATGGGCTGGAGTCCATCTCTGTGCGTTTTTTAAATAAATCCCTTTACTTTTAGCTTGCTGTATCCAACTCGCTGCACTACATCCTGCTATAGCAGCAAACACTCCCCAGAGAGGCCCAATTGTGGCCCCGTCATTAATGATTCCGCTTTGGCATTTTACACCCTTAGGTACCACACTCAGAGCTGTAAAGCATGCATGATTATAGCCGTCTGCCTGCATCCCCAGCACCTCTATCCAAAGGCCTGGCACATCAGCATGATTTTGGCCTATCGCTGGCCCTCCAACCAGACGTCCCCCAGGGGCGTCATGGAAACGGCTCAGGATTCAATTTCCCAAACGATCGATACCAGAGACAGGATCCCGCATCCGGACATGTGGTTCTGCTACAGGGCATCAGGGTCCAGCCAGTCACCCCTAGGATTGTTTCTGCTCCATTAACCCTGTCACCATCTAACGAGGACTCCCAGATGCCCCCCCCCCACATCCGACTCATCCAAAGGATCATGTTGGATTTAATGCAGGGGCCCTCAGTAAGAAGGCAGGGTCTGAGAGAGGGTCCGCTGTCTGGGGTGTGGCCCGTCTCCTGTCAGCAAATGAAATATAATTAAATCATAACAAAGCAAATATAATTATACACAGGTGAAAGATTAGTAATGGAAATAATTATAGTTATTGTAATGAAGCCATTTGTACAGGTACATTGGAATGTGTCAGTTTTCACATATACCGTTTTGCTCTCCTTTGAAAGACACACAGACACACATGTAGAATAGAATAGAATAGATTAGAATAGAATAGGGATACTGTGTTAAGAAATTCTTTATTTTCTGCTTTTCCCCATCTTGCTCTCCGTGAGACGCACGGACACATATGCAGGTGGGGGCATGCCAGTGGTCCCAGCGAAGGGGCTGCCGCCTCGCGGCACTCAGGGAGCTGGGGGTAAGGGCCTTGCCCAAGGGCCCACGGACATGTGACTATTTTGCAGAGGCCAGGTGTGAACCTGCAACCTTCTGATTACAGGCACAGAGGCTTAGACGTGATAGTGAAGCTTGGGGTCTGAGCGCAGGGTCATCCATCCATCCAGCACCCCAGGGCATTTTTTGGGGGGGGGGTTAATGACCTTGTAGCAGGGTACAGTGGAGATGTGGCTACTCTGCCAAACACAGGGTTCGAAACCAAACACTCCTGCTGAACCACATACCATTGCATAGATAAATAGATAGATCACCTACATGTTGCCTGTGGGGGAACACCCCCCCCCCCCAGCTCAATCACTCCCATCCTCTGGCACCCGTTACTCTCTCAGCTCTCAGACAGACACCTGGACCTCATTCAGGAGACACACGATGACTCAGAAATGCCTGCTGCAGTACTTCACACAGCCCTGCATAGAAGATGGCGGAAGGGAGCCGGGACAGCAACGCAGAGAGCGCCCTCTGTGCCCAGGGAGCAGACAGCACAGGTCCGTCTGGGCATCAGTGTCCTCCGACAGGTGACGGGGGTGGCAGGCATCAGTATGAGCTGCTGCACATCCTCTGACCACTTCTCTCAGATACCTCATCGAAATTACATTTCAGTCAAAAGGGGATAAAAAGATCAGGCTCAATATTAAGTTTTAACTTCTTTAATGAGGTGGGTAGGCTCTGACCTTTGCAGTCCCCGTAATTCACAGTTTTTAAAGAGTGGACACGGAGTTCACGTGATCTGGCGCTAAACCAGAAGGCTGTTAGCCCTGATGGATATTTGGAAATTATGGCGAGTTTGGATGCAGCATCCGATCGAGTTCTACCCCCCGGAGCCTGAACAATGAAGCGCTTTCAAAGGACAAAGCTTCACTATGACAATGGAGGCATTTGATGGCACATTAGCTGGAAAAAACATAAAGAAAAACATCAAGTACAAAACTGGCTGCATAGGGCTTTTAAATCCAATCAGTTTGAAAAAGTGTGAAGTTTATTTTTTTACATATTTTTCCTTTTCTGAGAGCTTCTGTGAGTCATTCTGTAGGATGTATATGATATCCCCAAAAATGGTGGTCCAAGTCCAAATATTACCGGTCTACAGCAACCATTTTGCATAACAAGCATTGAACTGCTTTGAAGATATTGGGAGGAATAGACCCCACAAGTTACTGGAAACAGGAAGTAGGAAGTTAGGAAGCAAAGCATTTTCCTGTGTGCCTTTGCAGTGTATTGTTGTACTATTACAATAGGTATTCTGGAGATACAAATATTATGCAGATGATGCCTCAGAATACAGATGTATTATAAAGGAACTTGACAAAGCACCACATTCTGAATTGAATTTATAATAGAAACAGCATTTTATAAATGCTGAGAGTCTCCTGCTGGGTACGAGGTATGAACACAGATTACCCCTCAGTCACATTCACACGCCAACATAAACGTAAACGTTTCCTCCGATTAAATAAACCCAGCATGGCAATAAAAGTTAACGAGAAAGACAACAGGTGGTGAAGTTTGGACGTAAATGTAAATGAGGTCATGGGGACACCCCCCCCCCCGCCCAGTCTCAGCAGTGAATTTCCGAAACGCAGGATCGCATTAATATTCATGAAGTGCTACCTGATTGGCCGGTGATGATCAGCACTTTTGGGACACTCAGCCCTGCTGTAGCATAAAAAAATAATTTTCTCGGTTAAGATATTCCTTGTACTACAACGCTTTTGAGAAACTGCCCTCCTTTGCAGTGCAAAACAGTCATTGTTTTTGCTAGCTATGGTGGTAATGTTCAAGAATCTGAGGTAGATAACTAGCTAGCTATGTAAAAAAATGCTAGCGTCGATGAGAGCAGCTGGCTCGTTCTTTGTCGGTATTAATGAGCCTCCATCAGAGCCACATCAGCCCGTCGCCGGCCAATCAGGTACAGCTTCCTTCATGAATATTAACGAGCCTCCATCAGAGTCACATCAGCCCGTCGCAGGCCAATCAGGTAGAGCTTCTTTCATGAATAATAATGTGCCCTCCTCGACCATCCTACTTTTCAGAAGGTCTGTTCTGCCTGGCTGTCTGGTGCTATGAAGTCCTCCGACCCCTGTTCCATTTTTGGGGGAAGCTGCCAGAGGTCCTCGGGTCACATGAGGCTGGTGCCGCTCACCATCTCCATTCTTGTCCCGCCAGAATCCCACATCAGCGCTAATCGCTACACAGTGCCATGCTCTGCCCAATAACACTGACACGACTGACATTTGCCATCTAGTGTTCCTTACGTGTAGAATACAGAGTAATAAATCGGTCATGCTGCAGTGCATCTGATTGGCCCGGTCCTGGGCATCTCCATGGAGACCTGATCATGTGCCCTCATCTGCTCCAGGGGTTTCCCCAGACTGCCAGTCATCCTCGGATACCCAGGAGACAGAATGCTGGGGCCGCTGACCCCCTGTGAGGGGCCAAAGAGACACTCGTCATGAACACATGGTGGAGGTGTAAGGCTGTGCTGTGTTTTTAGCTCCAGGATCATGGGTGTCGAAGTGGACAGGGTCACTAGGACGCTCGGAGATTGAGCAGGTGACTTTCCAGGAGGTTTGCATCAGCTGACGTGAATCATCATCATGGATCTTCTGTGGGAAGTCCCTAAATCTATTTATTGCACATTTTTGCTCATTCAGTTCCACTGACCATTTGCATAACTGTATTTAGATATTGCATTTTAACTGTATTTATCTGTTTCATGTCTTATGTCAATGTCTCATTATATCTTGTTGACATATTTCTTTTTAATTTTTTCTTGCACTACAATGAAGGATGTAAAACTTTTATCTCATCTGCTCCATGTAGCTCACGAGGACAATAAAGAGACCTTGGTATATTTGACAGAATTACCTATTACCCTCAAAGAAGATACGTCCAGCCTTTAACTTAAGTGCTAAGTCAACGGTGTGGTACGACGCCTCATCTTTTAGATTCGAAGCACAGGAAGTCATGGGGAAGTCATTATTGTGTTATGCTGATTAATTGTCCTGAGTTCTGCTCATCACCAGCTCCTAGCGGCTTAAGCATCCTTCACACTAATTCCATTAATTCGTCCGAGCTCTGCCCAAAGTACCCAGAAGGCCGCTGGCACTGCACAAGGGCACTTTCCCGATCCGAGGGGCATTTTCGCAACATTACCACACCTGACCTTGTTTTTGCAAGATTACTGGATGCAGGAATAATTAGGTCCCCAGCTTGCTTTTACGTATTTTTTTGCATTTAAAATTATGCCTGATTCACACGACTTTTCGATATTATGAATTAAATTTTGTCTGCAGTTGAAGGAAATGCTTTTAGCAAAAGTGCCTCCCATAATTTATTTTTAGCTCCTGAACATTATGTTACAAATTCAGGCCTCCTGTGCCACGCACCCCAGCAGACTATCCCATTTTTAATACATTAAATGCATCAGATGCATAATGCATGCCCATCCTCTTCTGTCACCATTCCTGTGCTGCAGAAAAGTGCTCTGATGAAGAGTTCAGACGATGGCTGCCTCGTCCTCGCAGCAGGGACGAGTGGCTCTACACAGGGGCCAGGTGTCACCAGCCATATGGCAGTGTGTGAGCATGAGCCCGCGTGTTTTGTACCTCTGATTGAAAACAGGCCCAGGCACCTATTTGCTGAGGCCTAGATCCACAAAACAGTGTGTAGCTGAGCCATTCAGGTTAGTAGTAACTACATCTCCCAGCATGCACCTGGTAGGCGACAGGTCACCACCAGGAGAGATTTGCTGACCAGCTCAGGTGCCTGAGTTTGTTATATAAAACCTTTCACAAAACAGTCACCCCAAGGCAATTGACAAAAATGTTTAGCCATACATTATTACATCACTTATAAGTATGATGCATGAAACAGGGAAAAGTAAAGAGGGGGAAAAAAGAATGCCAGTAGTTTGCTAAGCTTGTAGCCGTGCACAGATGTGGTTTGAGTGCAGAGATCGGAGGGGCTAGTTTTATACGGGGACTGTATTTTAATCCTGTCAGGGAAATCCGCATGAGGCACGGACTAAGCTGGCCGATCTGCCACGCCTGTAAGTGAGCACAAGCGAGATTCTAAGTAGGAAAGGCGAGATCCATTGCCAACCCACTGTCTCCTCCTTATACGTGACCTACAGGCTAAATCCAGGCTCGTTTCATCTGCGTAGAGAGCACAGGAATTGGGCTCGGCCTCCCCCCTCCGTCCTCTCGCCACTCAATCCCCCGCACACCTGCGATGTGGCAGCTTCATCCCAAAAAACCAAATCCAATTAGTGTTTAAGCGAAAAGAGAAAGAGAGGAGCTGTCGGGTAGCAGGCGATGGGCAGCTGTTAGTCACTGTAGCAGGTACTATCGTCTGCTAAACAGTCAGAAGGAAGAGGATTTAAAAAACTAAGATAAGACATGGTGTATATGAAATGTACCAATAGTAAAATTGCATCCCTGTGTATATGTATTAGGAGACTGAACTCGATTTAATAAAAAAATAAAAATAAATTCTAACTGTGGTAGACATCACCCCTGGGTACCACGCCAGCTGACTGCGATTCTGTGGAAGATCTCGTAAAAGCCTGCCTCGCCACGGTGCCAGAGTGGCTGATGGGTAACGTCACAGATGGGCATATTGTAAAGAGTGTAATCCTGGTCTCAGCTAAGCAGACGGATGATATGAACTAGCAAAATGAAGCTGCACTGGCTCGAGGTCAGACTAAAGCGGGATCTAGGCAGACAGCAAGCTGTAGATCTTCATGTAGCAAACTGCTGAGTCCGGAGCAAGAGTCTCCCTGAGGCACATCAGCCCGGGGGGTGGGGGGTGTAATTATTCACGGTGGGACCCCTCACAGGTGATAGACAGTTCCCAACTGACATAAGTCACTCCTCCTACAAACCCTTAAATAAGTTACAATTTATATATATATATATATATAATCACTCACTATTATACTATATTCCTAAATTGGATTTATCTCTCACACCATACCAGACACCTTATAGCCAAAAAGACATGAGCCAAAAATATATTAGTAATAGTAATACTTAAGGAACACATTTATATTAAAGAAAAAATGTAAATACACCAACAGGCAAATGTCACCTTTTTGCCTTAGCGCTTCTTTAGCTAAGTACCGCTTGCACTTTAATTGGGTTCACGTAATTTGAGAACTACCTGAACATCCAGAAGAATTTACCTGGAGGGGTCTTTGGCAGAGCATACACAGCATGTAGGAATGGACGTACACCGGCGATACAGACAGCTAGCATGTTAGCTCGGTGATGCTAAGTTAGGAGAGCACAAATCCACAGAGACAGACTATTACTAACCACATAATGCAATCTAAGCATCAATACATAGTCAGAAAGCGATTAAGAAAAATTATAGTACAACATTAAATTGTTTATCTGAAAGGAACAAGCAGGGAGCAGGCACGGATTTACATCCCTGTTTATACATTAGCAGACTCACTGAATGTGATCACCTGATTTTATTATTATTATTTTTATTATTATTATTATTGCCCATTCTTGCCATTCAAGCTTTCGTTTTCTTAGCTAAAGCACATTTTTATACATACTCACCACATATTGCACCTAAACATAAACATAACCTTGCATATTGGAGAAGCATGAATACAGCACAACAAGTAAAGACATCACAGTGCCCTGTGTTTCCAGGAAGCTGTGAAACTTCCGATCGTGGGCGGTAACAGCGGTCTTGTGCCGGGATACGGCTGGGATATGCCTGTGGATATTTATAGTGCCGCTCCTACACTAAGGATGCAATAGCACGTTGCCATCGGTAACGGCGGTAAGCTTGTTCATATATGCATTGGCCAAGTATGAGCACCCGGTTAGTGCATTCTGAAGGCTCAGTCTTCCATCTCTGTGTCCCACCTCCGGGGAGAGGGCATGTGATGTGGGGTTCCCTCCCCTCACCGCTGGTGCTTTGGCCGCCTAACCAATCCAGAGAGCGATTCCTGGATAACGCCGTCAGCCATTTTCCGGTCCCATACAGCCACAGTACGCGTCCTTCACAGTGACAGTATGCCTCCTTCACAGTGACAGTATGCCTCCTTCACAGTGGCCCTCTCAATTATCAATTATCTCAGGGTCCGTCTACCCCCGCCCCACCCATTATGAGGGTGGGACAGAAGAATTTAGTGAGTAATTGGCCACCGCTCAACCTGCTGTTCACTGAGTCATGTGTCTTATCAAATAGTGCAGATCCAGGTTTGAGACTGCAAGGGGGGGGGGGGGGGACACTAGCCTTATCCCATGTCATCTTAAGACAGGTTTGGGAGGGCTGTCACCTCAAGACAGATCATGGGGTGCCCTCATCTCTAGATGGATCTGTGGGGGCATCGTCTCCAAAGAATTCAGGAGAACCATCATCTCTGACCAAATCTGGGACATTTCAGCTAGCAGATGCCCAACGAGATATTTTTGCCAATCTCCCAGGCAACGGTGAACCTAACTGTGATGTTACTCCAGGTAACAGCACGCGAGTATCCAGAGGAGCTTGCTGAGCTGATAGATCGCATAGTGAGGTGGGCAATGTGTGATTCATCAAAGACCCATAATTAACTATTAATACATAAAAAATAGTTTGTGTATGTGCTATTGATTTTGTGTGCAAGATCTTTATGAGAACTTTAATCTGGATGGTTACGATCATATCTCCTGTAGGGAAACTGTCTGTTTTACCAGGGCTGAGATCCCAGCAAAGGTGTCAGCTTCTCACTTTCCACTTCACCGCTTCTGTCTTGTTCTCCACTCAAGTCTTTTGTTTTTATGTCACGATTGAATCTCGAGAGGTCAAGGTCTACCTCTCCCATGCAGCAGCTGTCCATATGGTGATGGGCCTTCTCTGATGTCCTCACCTTCTGGATGCCAGGGAGCGTTTCTAAAGTCCTGACCTTCAGGATGCCAGGGAGCGTCTCTGATGTCCTCACATTCAGGATGCCAGGGAGCGTCTCTAATGTCCTCACTTTCTGGATGCCAGTGTGGCTTCAGAATAAAACGTTCGCATAGACCTGATCTATGTCCCTTCTTGATGGCCTGCAGCTGTACCAGCAACATCAAGGTTCAATTGTTGTGATCAGATTCCATTTCCATAAATATCGATGCAGGATTTTGGTTTGGGGGAGGGAACAGATTTGCGTTAGTTACAGTCAGTCAGTAGGGCTGAGGATCGGTATACAAAGGATCTAGTAAATCAACAAACAAACAAATGAAAATCCTTGAGATTCTCTTTGTGGCAAAATGAACGACAAACAAAACTTTGGCCAGCAGATTAGTGGAATATCTTCTGTAGCATGTCATTTTACCTCAATGGATCAATAATATATATTTTTGAATGGGCAAAATTACCTCTGTGCTTTTGGACAAATTATATTCTAATTCTCATTACTGGATCCCAGTAAAAACTGTAGCTGTAGGCTGAGCCAACGTGAGCCATCTCCTGACTGTAGCTGTAGGCTGAGCCAACGTGAGCCATCTCCTGACTGTAGCTGTTCGCACAATATTTTCCATTAGGTGAGGTGATTAGAAGCTGAAGCACTTTTCTTCTTTTGTTTTTTATAAGCACCGGCTGTGGGAAACACTTGTCAGATTCCTCCAGAGCATATCTTATATATTATAGAGTCTCAAATACAGTGAAAAGTGCTTATCTTGAGGGACAGAATGCTGAATTTCTGAAATAAGTGAGCAGATCATAACCTTACCTCAGAATTCTGCAAGTCTCAACACTGAGAATCCCCCGTGGGAATTCATGCGGAAGCTGCCTTATTTTCAACATTTCAGATGAAATATTCCTTTTTCTACAGGACGGGAGACCACAGGGCCTTAGCTTGAGCCTTTCATTATCAGCTTCTTTTTTTTTTTGTCTTACTGAGATGCATACAGCATGAAAGACAAGCATTCAAGAGTCACTCTGTAGAACCTTCCAAACCGCTCCTCTGGCTGAGAGTTGCTGACGTGAGGCTTTGAAGATGTAAAATGTGATGAACATGAACGCTTCTTTGATGCCATGTTACACGCAGAGGCCACATGACCAGCAGCTGATTCAGGACAGAGAGAGAGTTTCAGGATTGAGGGGAGGGGACTCTTACCTGCCCTTCCCTGACCAGCAGGCCTTACAGCACGGCAACGTCCCCCCCAGACTCTCTCATGGACCAATTGGCCCTCCTGGAACCCAAACCACGCAAGTAGTGGCTTGGATGCGGCAGGGTGTGTTTTTCTGACCCCGATCCCAAAGGCATCCATTGTTGAACCTTGGAGCGAAAAACTTCAGTTGCTTTGCTGCACATCCTACTGTGTAAATGGTTTAGTGTAAAATAATGACTCTGTACTTTAGTGCTGATTTTATACTTGAGGGATACAGCGAAACCACCTTCAAAGACTCTCCCTTAGCGCGCTCCACATTTGGGATGGGTGCGAGGTCAGGGCAGGTGCCTCTGTGGAGCAAAAGGGGGTGCATGTCATCATTAGGCTCAATCGATTTGGCAGACCTGCACTCACTGACGGGACCATTCATCAACAGGGGTACAGTAAAGTGTGGCTTTTGTTGCTATGGAAATCCAGTTTCCAGGGCATGCCCCTCCCTCGCCCATATCCTGCTATAAATGATCAAATCAATTGGTTAAGCTCATACCCACCATTGCTGGAGAGCGACCTAGAACACAGCTCGTTATGACCTGATGGTTAATTACATCAGGAGTGAGACCTGTCCAGAAAAATAATCCCTCATCTGTTTTTCATGTCATGGCTCCATGTTTGACAGCATGGCTATCAGTGGTGGCATCTGTCACCTGTCTGGAACTCTGCCAATCATTCAATCAATCAGTCAATCACACAGTTTTATTTGTCACCTGCACAGTTAGGCTCAATAAAATGTGCAGTAAAATGCATTATTGCCAAGCTCCAGACTGTTAACCTACACTAAAGGTTTTTGCATGCCACATGTTTTTACCACTTAAATTTTTTTCATAAACTGCAGATGTTTTTTTTTATTCTTCTTAAGCATTGTAAAGTTGAGTGAAGAACTATAAATGAAAATATAATACAAGTTTCCTTTATAACACGGAAAGAGTATGTAACAGTGCATGTCTGACATCCTATGGATTGGTTGTGTGGTGATGGAATAGTGAAATACTAGGCTGTCCTTTAAATGCACTAGTTAACTGTTTCATCCCATGATACAGAGCAGTATTTAATCTCCCTTCTACAAAGAACGACTCGAATTTTCTCTGCTGTTATAACTGCTAGAGGAGGTTACTTTGAAGAATCAGATATGATATTTTCTTGCTAATAAAGGTATTTTAACGGTGAACATACTGTACATGTTTTTGTTAGCAAAGAATATTGAATATATTTTTAGCAAATGTTAAGTGAGTTACATGCAAATGTAGAAAATCTCAGTGTGTGCAGGAAGATTTGACTGGTAGTAGGATAGAGAGGAGATAAGTGTAAAGAGACATAATATTAGACATTAAATAATAAATATTACGAAATACATAAACATAAACATGCTTCTACGCATCACTTCCTGCCTCCACTACAGCAATAGAAGGACCCGCTGCGTCATCCCATCAAGAAATTCTCCTACAGAAATGAGATGTGAGGGAGGGGGCAGTTTTACCCTATATCCTCTCCTAAGTGTCATTCTGCAGTGTTAAGCAACCACTAACGGACCAGTCCCACTAAACCAGCACACAGACACTTCAGCTTTTCACATGTAACTGGTCTCCTTCCCCCAATAAAAACGACACAGGGATTCTCAAGAGCAGCATTTACTGAAACATCTCCTTTCATATTCAGAATTTAGCCACACTCTGAGTATACTGCATTCCTATTGTTGATTCATCTGGGGTCTCAATTCCACTGTGTGGATCTTTATATTTGCAGTAAAGTTAAGTAAAAAAAAAATCATGATTTGACATTTCCACCTTGCCATTTTCCCCCAGCAGAATAGTTTTATAAATATAAAAGAGTCATTTGTGCAAAACAATGTACCTGCAAGATGAATGTCTTACAGTCATTTCTCTACTTGGGCTTTTTGTCTTGAGGAAGTCTGGTGAGACTTTGCTTTGTTGCACTCCTGGGGGGGACCATCTGGGTAGCTCGTGGACCAGGTTCATACCCAGAATGCCGCATGTCGTTCCTTACCAAACAGGCAGTTTCTAATTGCCCCTGTTATTTTTATAACACATATTTGCTATGCAAATAACCCTCTGTGTGTTGCTTGACTCCATTTGCTTAAGAATGTTTATTATTATCATCAAAGGGAAATTATGCACGTTTTACATTCGGCACCATTAAGAGTCATTCCGAGGCAGGTCAAGGCCACCGTCCGTCACACGGTCTCCGGGGCCGATAGAACATGCAAAAAATTTTTAACAGCTCCTTAAAGAGGTGCACGGCTTTTAACAGGCTTCATGGATTTCACAGCTTTATGCCCAGAATAGAGCAAGTCCACAGGAGTAGCTCTTGTGTTACAATGCAGGTATTATATGTTGCTAATCGAGTGGAGCCCTAATTGCAGGTTTATGGATGCAGCAATGATCTGTGACTAATGAGGTAGAAGAGCCACCCAGGGAGGGATCAGCCTGACCACCAATCAAAACCCGCCTTTGCATGGGGCCCCTGATGTTTGGCGCGCCCTGTTGGCCACCAGCAGTATCCACACTAAACATTAAATAAACATTCCTTCTTTAGGAGATACTGAATAATTATGTTTGCTAACCAGCTACTTAGCTACCATATTCTGACTCTAGCTGAATCTATTTGGATGGGGGGGGGGGGGCTTTAAATGAGTTGGGTTTTAGAGTCAGAGAGTATAAGCACTTGGACTCCTCATCTGCTGTGGTGCAGAATGAGCATCCACTGTCCACTCATCCGTCACATTCCTCACTTCATTCCTCCCTACTTGGGGGAACGTTTCTCCTTTGTGCAGCTGTCAGATTTATTTTCCTTCTGCAGTGATTCGCACCCATCTGTGGGGAAGAAGCACTGGGGCATCTGTGTGAGGATAACAAGGACGGACATGTTGACTTCTGATGCTCTGGCATTTTGGCATCACGGCTGACCATGTGACTCAGGTGCAGCTGTGCATCTCTGCTCAGGTGACTTGGATGTAGCCATGAGTCTGTGGTCTTCAGACTTGGGTATAGCCATGCATCCATGGTCATGTGACTCAGATGTATGCGTGCGTCCATCATCATTTGAATCAGGTGTGTATTTGTAGTTATATGACTCAGGTATGGCCTATGTGTCTATGGCCATTTCACACTGGTGCAGGCCGTGCATCCTCGGTCGGGACTCGTAGTGGGCTTCAAACGTGTGGTTAGTGGTCCACACCAGCAAAATGCTATATTGTGTATGAGAATAAGGAATTCATATCCATTGGTGACTATACCTAAGATGGGAAGGCTCAGCAAGGGTGGGATTCTGTGCCTGTGATCAGAAGGTTGCTGGCTTAAATCCTAGGGTTGTAGGGTGATTTCAAGGCCCCTAATCTCCAGCTATATAAGGGACTGTCTCAAAAATGTATATCTGCTTCAAAAAATGTAAAGATGCCAGACAGAGAACAAGAAGGAAGAATCCTTCTGCTTCAACCTGAAGGAGCCATTTGGGGTAACTGGGTTTATGCATGCAGCCATGAGCACTTGGACGTTATTTATTCAAATTCTAGGAAGGGCCCTGCTGTTTATATATCCAGTTAAACTACTTAACCTGAATTGCTCCGTTAGAATATCCAGCTGTCTAAACAGGATAAAAGCATCCCTTCAGCAGCTAAATGTTACAGCAAGCAAACCAAGGCTGCACAAAGGTTACTGTGAAAATGCACTGAATTAAGGAGCTTCTGCTGTCGCGACTCAAGTCTCAGGGATACTGACGAGAGATTAGAACAAAAAGGGCAACGGAGTCTCTTAGAAGGGTCAGCAATTCTGAGGGGGGGGGGGGGGGCGCCCCTCACCTGCTGGAGAGATAGCCTTTGATTTGGTCTCAAAGCTAAGCTCTTCAGCTTGTCTATTATTGTGTATGAGGGATTGTGTCCGTCCCAGGGGCACGTGGATGGCTCTGCGGATTTATCAACAGCCCGTGGGACTGATTTCCGCCTCCAAGCCGGTGACATGCTTATTTACCCATCAGGCAGAAGGGCAGCGGTGCGCACAATTTATGCTAGGATTTCAAGATTTAGGGAGCAGCGAGATTGGATACGGTCCAAACGGGAGGGACTTTATCACAACCTGGATGAAAGAAAGAAAGAAAGAAAGTGAGAGGGATGGAAGGAGAAAGGTGCTGTCTCTGCTCCACAACTGTTTCAAGAGTGGTAATATTTATATTTAAAATGACAGAAAGATTATAAATAAAATACCATCACTCAAGTATGATCCAAGACACCAGAGAATCTGACAACGGTAGATATAGTAAGGGTGGACATCCACTGGGAGGCTCTGAAGATGAAGGAAACTCACATAGTTTAAAGTTGGTAGGAACCGCAAGAGGATGCCAGCGCTGCTGAGGTGAAAGAGGAAGTCTGATGCTCATGACCACATGTGGCATTTAGTGACCATTTGGATGTGATTTATGGATTGACTGGCGTAGCAGCAAGGGCCGTGCAAGGAAAAGCGGTTCAGCCTGGCTCTCCCTGGCCCCCAGGATGGAGTCACAGTCAGCGGGAGTCTCTGACACCGCCGCCCCCTGAAGGACATGACATCAACTCCCGTCCTTTCTCTACTCTATGCGAAACCGAGGGCCAGACTCCAAAGGAAGAGCAATGCAATAGCTGTTGGAAATATATCTAAATAAATGACAGGGGAATGTAATAAGACATGTCACCCCCCCCCCCCCCAAAAAAAAAAGAGCAGGAACAGGATTTAATAGCCGTAAACATTGTAAAGCACACGAGAAACGCCAGCGGAATTTGAATGGCCGAAACTGATGAACTCCGGCATCGGAGAAATGTAGTTCGGCGCTCAGATGGGGCTGAGATGATTGGCAGGTTGCTGGAATAATAATAAAAAGTTATAGACGTGTGGGGGGGGGGGGGGGGCAGCAGATGGGGA
>JABFEB020000002.1:20736678-20763364 GCA_019775895.2 Stomatorhinus ivindoensis | reverse complement strand
TCTCCATTAAAATATTAACAGACGACATCAACCATGTAAAACAAATTTTGCATAACGCGCACACAGAGATACCGCGCTGGAGGGTGGCGCGGTTTGTAAAAACACGTATAACGCGCGCGTTATATGTGTAAAAATACGGTAATCTGCGTTTCCGTTAGTTTCCCCAGTCCTGTCATTGTCAGTGTGGTGTCAAACACTAATCATGTTTTCTTTAATAAAACCTCTTTGTTTAGGATTCCTTGTCTTCCTCGCCTGCTTCCCCGGTCCGTGCCTGGCACACCTCGGACAAAGAGGAAGACTATAGGCTACTAACTAAGAAAGAGAGGAATAGGAAGACTGAGCCATATAGTACTAACTATGAAAGACAAAAAGAGCAAGATTCTGAACTGTAATGTACTAACCAAGAAAGACTGTAAGACAAAGTCTCCGAACCATGCATTACTAAGAAAGACAAGAATAGAGAGATGCTGAACCATTCAGTACTAACTAAGCAAGACAGGAAAAGGAAGACTCTGAACTATACACTACTAAGAAAGACAGGAAGAGGACGACTCTGTACTCTACTAACCAAGAATGACTGGAAGAGGAAGACATCTAAACAAGATACTGACGGAATTTGGTGTTGTTGGCTGGAGGGATGGTTCCATAAGGTTGTATGTGGGTGGTTGGTGGATGTGGAATGACAGAAACAGTGAGATTCCAGAAGCATGGTTAGGATTTATTCTGGGTCAAGGTCCAGTTGGTAGAGAAACAAGCTCTATGAGCTAGTAAGCGTACCTACAGGAACAAAAGGCAGGGCACGAACAGGCAGGAACGCAAAAAATAAACAAAACAATGCTCAGATTTGATTATTTGAAAGTGTGTGGTTTTTCCGCACCACAAACACAAAAACCCATATGCGGATTTATCAGTTAGTCAAGATTCCTGTCCTAACTCATGGTCACCCTACTAGTCGATGGCATGCTTTCACAGCTGTGGTGACAATTCCACACCCTCTTCATATGACACCTGGGTTGTAATTAATTTTTTTACCTCCTTTTAAGTCAACCAGCTAAAAAAAAGCCTCGCCTCAGCACCAAGAACTGTCAAAAAGGTATGTTTGTGAACAACCATTTTCTACTACGGAATGTTCTTCCGTGGAAATGAAGTTTCTTCCTGGAGCGTTTTGTAAATATGGACTGCAGATTCCACACAATAGAGCAGTTCAAAACTTCACATCTCTGGTCCAGTCCTGCCTGGAAGACTTCAGAGCTCAGATGCATCAGTGATTTTAGCACATAGCAGTCCTGAGGTAATAATTGCAATTGTGTTAATGAAACAAACCAGGTCCACTGTGCTGTGCAAGTGACTTTCAGAAACCGATTAAATTCATTATCAAATTCCATTTATCTAGTGCAAGATTCTGTGACACCATTCCTTATGTAATTGTATGGCTTACAATTACAATTTAATATAATACCTCAATTGATTATACTTAAAGAATGTCTTAGAAGTTCCTGGATGACAGCCACTTGTGACATTAATCATCACACAGTAAAGCCCCTTTCCGGCTTAAGGTAACACATCATCCGCCAGAGTAAATGTACTGAAACGTCACACCAGAACCTCTCGCCATTTGTGAAAAAGAACATCTCTCTCCCCGTCCCACATTAGAGCGCACCCCAGAACCTCACAGTGGGACTGGAATCATGTGACCTGGGATGGCAAGAAAAATGGAGGAATGGGGGGGGTGAGGGTGGGGGGGACTGGTTGAACAAAAGCAAAGAATGTGAGACACGGGCTGAGAAGGAGAAGCAAATGTAAAAAAGTGAGAGAGGTCAGGGATGGCTCTTCCCAAGGAATTAAGGACCACCCGTATACATATACCATTAGGGGTGATACACCCCCATCCTTCACATTTATCGGTTTAATGAGTCTTTTTTGTCTGTTTCAGGCTGCAATAGAAGTATTATGGAATTTCAAGAGCCAGTGCACTACACATCCAAATTGAGGGTGAGGGTGAGAGTGAATGGGTTTCCATCCAAGAACATCTTAATGATGCAAGGAGATTAGAATGACCTTTGACCCCTATACGCTTCACAAAGTCAGAACCCTTCCCCCCCAGATGAAGAAGTCGGCACTTTGCCGGAACCTCATCGGCGATTAATCCACCGGTCGCGTCAGGAGAAATCAAGGAGATGGTTCACTCTGCAGCGTGCTGGATGAGCTACCAAGGGGGACCGTCCACAAGATGCTGCCATAATCCATTAATCCAGCTATAATGTAGGCAATAAACATCCAGGCCCAGAAAATGAACAAACCAGCAAATGAGAAAACAAGACCCAGATTCCATCTAACGAGGTCAGCTTGGCGAGGCTCCCCTCCATCCTCCGCCTTGCTCGTCCTTAATGGCTTCCCCACAGACAACATAAATAAATAATTGCTATAGCAACAAATATCTAGCTGTAGTCAAGATCATGTGTGATACGCCTTTAGCTTAATGAGCGACATCCATTTTTATTCCCCACTTGCCGTTAAATTGCACTCCGTTGCGTGATTACGTGACCGTAGCCCCATGCCACGACACACCATATTCAAGATCAGTCAAGAGGCTAAATTAATACCTCAGCCCCACCTGCTCAGATCTCCTACATTCGAAATACGACATGAACTTTCCAGGTGCCAGCGACTGAGACCAAAAGAATCAAGATTTCTATTGTACCACAGTCAGCCTCATTGTATACAATCGTCGTCAGTGATTTTCATCCAAAGAAAGACCTCACTAGTGAATTGTTGCCTGGCATAATCTAACTCGGTGAAGCGTTGAGTGAAGCCTGAGTGTGGAGCTTTGACAAGGCAGAATAAGCCCTCATCTACAAAGCTCCAGCCTCTGTTCCTGGGTCTCTGCAGATGAGGCCTGGTGCTTTGGTGAAATACCAGCAGGTGAGCTGAAGAAGGCAGGCGTGAAAATGCACGGCTTTGATGAATAACCTGCTATTTTCCCGTCTCTTCCTCCCTTTTCCATCATGCCGTCGATCGATGGCGCCGCAGTCTCCCGACTCGCCAGCGGGATGGAAGAACCGTCACATCTGAAATTAAGCAGAAAGAAACTAGAAACATTTTCAATTCTGTGTTTTTATTGCTTTCGTATAACATCCAGGATGCATCCAGGCCGCGGGACAGCAAAAACCAGGGGAGAAAATGCTGGAAAATGAAGAGTAAAAACTGAAACCTTTAGCAGATTGAACTCTTCCCTCTGCACTTTATCCCTTTGATTTCTGTTAATAAAAATCTCATTCTAAAGAGAGAATGCATGATCAATGCCTCTGAGTCTTATATCTCCCTCAGATTCAATTATCCTGCTTAGTTAACTTTGTATTTTAATCTTAGAAGATGCTGACACATTTTTCCCTCTTTTTTCCCTCGCCTGCAGCGCCTTTGTAAATGCGATTAAAAGATATTCAGCTCCATGCGGATCCAGGATGGCGTGCCATGTTCCTCACCCGGTTGCCGGCTTGCGCGTGCGACGGCATAGCTATTCGGGATGAGGCGGGATCACCGAACACCCTGCTAGCTGTCGCTAACCGCCCTCTTCCTGGCTGCAGCATAGCTGAGTGTAATTAGAAGTGAATTATCCGGGCGGAGGGTAAATATTTGTATTTATCTTTGAAGAACGGAGTGTACGGGAGAAATTAGCTGTGTAGAATCCTTGTCATTCTGTAGCATGGGAACGTGGGCATACAAAGCCAGCTTCCAGGACATTGCACAAGATGCCAGATATAGGTTGTGTTTGCAACCGCCTGTGGGGGACAAGCTGGAATGAATGGAATCTTTACCGTAATTCCGGATTAATCGCTCTCTGACGGACCAGGTTACATTTCATTTGCAGTTGATTATTCAGTTAATGATGAGCGATTTAGAGACAGGTATAGAGCTTTGTCATAGCAGTGGGACACTCTCTGCAATCCCACGATGGATGAGGGGTGGCTGGCCAGCACATTCAAAATCCCAGGTGCCTTCCGGGGGGGGGGGGGGGCTTGGGTTCAGAGCCAGGAGCCAGAGTTCCTGGGTGTGTATTTCGCAGTGTTAGGCATTAGCTCAGAATCTGTTTCATGTTTATTCTTCATTATTCTTCATTTATGTGGTAAAAACATATCCCTGCCCGTGAGCTACAACATTAATAAAGCAGATATTCAACTAATTGGTCATTACACCAAAGAGCTCACGCTGAATGACATGTGTGCTTGTATGTTTAAGAAAAGAGCTGCTTAGTCAGAGGCAAACAGCTGTAATTTAACTGTCTTTGGATTGGGCGTACCAGCCCTTTTTTCTCAAGCAGTTTTAATTTTAGAATATTTTTGCTTAAGCCCTGAAATGAGCCGTGTGCCCTTGACTCTGTCTGTACTGCACTCCCACTCATTAAAAGTGAGCTGGTTTTGTTAAACATATGTATTTTTTTCTAACACGGTGCATGTTTATCAGCAAAGAGCTACTCTGTGATTAGCCTTTGTTTTAAGAAAATGCCCCTAAGCTCTCGCAAATTTCTAGAGTGATATATAAAAAGCACGTCCCATCGGCATATCGGAAATGTGGTTGAACCCGGCTCTTTGGCCACAGAGCTTCCTGGGACATCCGTGGGCCCAGTTTCCGGGGTCGCCTGAGCCACGGTACGAGATTGCCGCGGCGACATTGCGCTGCTAACCTTCAGCGGAATGGAGGTGTATGGGTGGGGCTAAGGAGGTGGGGTGAGGGGAGGCATTCTTAGGGTGTCATAACAAAACAAGTCATGTTGTCTCTCTACCAATCTTATGGGCCTTCAGTGGCACTGCCATATCAGCTCCGAATCTGGGGGCATCTCCTTTGAGAACTATAATCGGTTCTGATGGGCAGCTTACTGAAGCTTCTCCTTCACCAGGAGTGGACTCTCACACTCAGGTGTCATTTTCTGTTCCACCGGCTAAATTGACTTCTGAAGACAATAATCCTGCAGCGAAACAAGAGACCTCATTGTGGTCACCGCTAAGAGCTAACCCTCACGTCCGCAGTCGAATCCCCATTAGAGACGCACTTCACGAGTGCAGCTGAAGTTCCGAAGACCGAGCCCAGACATTAGAAAGTGAAGGGTGCCCAGACTACGAAGCATTTCAAAGACACCAAATCTACTGATGTTTTGCCAAGCGTCAAATGATGCCAATGACCCGTACATGGGTTACATACTTTATTTATTTATTCAGCAGAGGCTTTTGCCCAAAGTGACTTAGAAGTGAGGCAGATTATACTTCACAAGCATTCAGCTGTCAAGGAGCCGGCTTGGATGCCTGTAGAAGTAGTAGAGCTTCGAGTGATAGCATGAAGCAAAACACAGTGGAGATTGTGGTTATGACATGAATCGTATATATGTGAAGCCCCCCTCCCTTCAAGCAAGGAGAATGTGGCTGCCTCAGTGTGGGGGGGGGGGAGAGTCCCTTTCTCCCTGTCAGTGTGGGAGCCAATAGCAGTCTTGATAGTTCCCTCTGCTGTTGATTATCAGCATGCTAACTTTCCATGGGAACCCATGCCGCATTCACCCAATTCCATGGATGGACAATGGATAACATCCACGCAGGGATGGATAGATGAGTGATTGACAGTGGAGCGTATTCCTGCCGTGCAGGATTTCAATAAGAAAATATTCAATAAAGCTGTAACTCTATTGAATAATAAGCTAAGTAAAGCAAATTCTTTCAGAGAATATTTTTGATAACATTTTGGTTATTGTATTTTGGTGTTATTGATTTAATTTATAGATGCCATTGTCGCTTGATTTAATATTAAATCCTTGTAACTTTTTTTGTAATTTCAGAGAGTGGTTGAGCATGACTCCCCTCATACCAACTGGCACTGTGAATGAGATAGCATGAAAACAAAATTAGTCTGCTTAAACTGGCTGACAGAACTAAAAGGCTTTACATCTGGTACAGACCTCTGCATAGAGCCCATGGTGTAACACTGTGTAAAAGCCCAGACCACACATAGCATCAAAATTACACAAAGATCCCATGAGCAAGCAGAGTTAGACCACCTCACCAGGAAATGACAATAGCTGTTACCCACAGTGTCTTCAGTGCAAAGGCTCATGGAACCAAACCTTTTCACTCATGGAAAAAGGAAAGTCAGCAGGTGAAGTGATCGTGTTTAAAACACCGAAAGCTATAAACACAGATCTGTCCAACGGAGAGCACTATTAAAGAAGTACTGCCAGGAAGATGGCCCAGAGCAGGGGCTGATTTAGTTAGCTGGGCTTGTGTAAACACTGTAAATTATTCTGGGTATTTTTGATACATACAGTAAAGGACATAGAAAGACCCATAGAAACAGAATGTGTCAAAATTTCTACGTTAGCTACGTACAAGAAGGAATGTGTTTAAGGAAAGTCTTGGTCTTTGTGCTGAGAAATTCTGCTCTGTACTGCATAATTACAATGCTTTCCCACAATGCATCAGAGCATCGATCTACTTGAATCAAAGCAATGACATCACAGCCAAGCTCTTTGGCACCAGCCCCTCCCCCCAGCCTGTGGCTAGTCAGTCTTTGGGGGAGGTGATGAGGATGAAATCCTGTGTAGCCCCATCAGGCAGAAAGGGCATTCCAGGGCGGTATTTGTGGTATTTTTACACTTTCTTTAATAAGAACATTCCACAGAAAACAGCTAATTATATGCAGTCACCAGGCACCCCCCCCCCCGCCCCCCTCGGCCCCTTATCCTGAGAAGTAACAGGAAGCTGGTGGCCGGCTGGGTTTTTCAGCATATGTGTGACACTCGGAAGCTTCGGTTCTTCAGCTGGATATCCCTTGTGGAAAATGCAGCCCTCTGAACGTTACTGTTCGCCAGAGTCAGAATGGAACACGCTGGGATCCTATACATAGAGACCATGCCCACGCGCCAACATTCCCAATACAATCCCATAAAATATAATTACCTCTGAAAACATATTCCTAGGGGGGGTGGGCAGTCAGACATTACTAATTCTGCTGGAGAAATCAATTATATAAACCTTTATCTTCCATCTGCAAGGCAGTTAAACAAACATCTCTCAGCTTCTGAGATCGGTGCCCGTAATCCAGCGGCAAGAAAAATCATTCATCGTTAAAAGTGGCACTTAGCGGTGCCGCACGCGCCTTTGGGTACAATCGAAGCGCAATTAACACTCAGTCCAAATCCCCAGAATACCACGGATTAATCATCCTATAATAAACAATTTGGTATTTACATGAACATAAAATGGTACATTTAAAGCATGTCATCCACAAAATTCAGTCTGAACAACAGCATGTCTCTCTCTCTCCCACAGCAAATAAGGAATACATTTCCATGCTTAGATTAATAACATTGCACATTTTGAAAGAATATGAGATCAAAAGGTGTATGACTGGAAGAGTGGCATAATATATATGGTAGGTAAGTGGTGTAATATTTAATCTGGAAAAGTTTCTGTATCATTTTATGTTGGCCTTGTGGTATTTTACTCTTTTATACTTTTTTTATTCCTTTCATTGAACAAATAGGATTTTTCCTGACTGTTGTGTTTTTCCTCCCGACTCTTTGAAACCCCGCGGCCATGTTAATTACCGCTGGCATTCAAAATGGAAAAGCTGACCCTATTGACTGCCAGTGGTCAGAGAATGTCTGCTGTTTGAGTTTTTTGCAAAGGACAACAATATTTATTCAGTCTGTGAGAAGCAGGCCCCCCAGACACGAATGCGTAATCCACGCCATCTCTGACAAGTATATAAATCCCGGGTTTAACACAAACCCCCCCTGAAAAGGGCTGCATCTCTCCGAGCTGGGTGGCCGGAGAGCGTGTCCTGATTAATAAGGCATATTAAAGAGCAGAGCCCCACATCAGCTGCATTGCACCCCTCACATTAACAAAGGCTGTAGTTACACAGAGAGCAGAGCCTCAAACACACTTCATCCACATTTAAAGGCTTCGTCTGTTCACAAGGTGTATTTGAGGCCTATGAATGACTGGAGAGAAGATATCTTAAAAAAACAGACCTCAGAAATGAAAATGAATATTCGAATAATAGTCACAGAGCAATCACATATACAGCAGCGGTGCTGTTTTGTTGGTGAGAGAGAGGCACCATGAAAGCTCTGTTTACGCTGGAGGCAGTGTGTATGAGTGAGCACGCTGATGGCACTATGTCCAGCGGTGATGAGGACTGACTCAGGGGGCGGAGCATGTCCAGATTAACCAATGAAATGCTGTGGATGTCTTTTATGCCCCGCCCATTTCTCAAGAGCTTTTGACATGCCGCGGTAAGACATGTAGGCTTTGTTAAGTAATGTTTGACATTTCTATATTCATGGGGCTTCATGTGGGGGGGTTAGGACATTGTCTGTGATCAGAAGGCTGTCAGTTCGAGATTCCGGTTTGGCAGAGTGATAACCACCACCCTCACCATGGGCTGTTCCTTTTTGCCCCCCCCACAAAAGGGCCGTAACGATAGCAGGGATGAAGCTGATGTGAGGATACATGAGAAATGGTCCTCAGGACCACACTATATTCACCAACCATTTATCCATATTTATCCAAGCTGCTCAAGTTTGTCATCTAAGCCAGTCATTTATTTCACTTAGGGAAACATAACACTGTTTCTGCACCTGGCCAGTGGCGAGAGGAGAAACCAAAGCTAACATTACGTCTCAAACTTATGAACAACCTGGAAGCGGGAGTAAGATTAACAGACACGCATGGCACCTTGTAGCGGAGCCACGGACGCTTCGCTCGGGTCTCGTTTCAGTGGCCCCGGGCTGTGAGCCAATCAGAAATCTGACCCTCTGCAAAAGGCATCATTTCCTGAGCATTTTGGAGTATCTGGTGCTGTTGTTTTTAGGCTGCCGGTAGGGTGGCCACCTAATCTATGTCAGCTACTCCAGCTTTTTAAAACTACATTAAAACTGAAAGTCTCTTGTGATTACCCAATTAGTTCCATTCTTCTTGTGCTTTTACTAGTTTGTTTCCTTGATTGAAAGACTCATCCAGCTGTTTCACATTAACATTAGTGACACATGCATGGTTGTAGGAGACTCACCAATCAGCACACAGCAAGGACTCAGTAAAGTGAAATCCAGGTATTTTTCATCGAAATGGTAATTAACAAACCCTGTCCTGGCTCATAATGCCCCCCGACAAGGATTAGGAGGTCACCTGATTTGCCAGTGTTTTCAAGTGTGTACTCGTGTACCCATGTGAGTCGTGTACCCATGTGAGTCGTGTACCCATGTTGCTCATCATGTGCCGTTGTTATCAATGTTAGTCAGTTAATAGGGGTCGATGGAAAAAAAAACTGCTCCAGTTAAATTGTAATTTTGGTTCACTTAGAAACCTGTGACTATTATTCGATTAAGAATAACGGGGAACACTGTCAGCATAAAGGCATCAAAAAACAGCTGTCTGAAAATGATGTTGCTCCAGAGGCAAAAAGCACATCCAGGTGCATATAGATTAGGTCCAAGCTAACAGATGTGGATGCTGAATAAAATGGTTCAAGAATCAATCTGCTTCAGCTATTGCTAATTATTTAGCGGCCATGCCACTAACCGTGAGATGTAAATAGGACTTATAGTGTATAAATTTATGATATTCATCTGGCATAATGTAATATCCACATAAGCAAATATCCGTCAGTCTTCGGAGAGGTACTAATTTGCTCTGGTTCCAGTTGCCTTGCTCACTTATCCAGTATGGAATAAAACCACATTTCCCAGCAAACAGGGCCCCACGATGCGTCCAGCTCGATCTCTGCATTTTACCCAGACAGCTTACATTTTCACTTCCTCCCCCCAGACTCCTACTGGTCTAAGAAGCTTGTGGGTGATCACCCAGGGACTGCCAGTCCCAATTCCCAGATCCTCACCGGTCCTTCATCCCTCATATCCCATAAATAAATTGAACCTGGACTTGCCAGGAATCAGTGGATCCTGATATGTTCCAGTTCTGTGCGAGACAATGAGACCAGGCAGATGTCTGGGGATGTAGCCTGATGTATCCTGATGGTATCACGTGGCACTCTGAAGATGCTCTCTGGAGAGCCTACGTCACGGTCCAGGAAGCCAGGAATGCTGTCGGAAGATCCAAACACCCAAAGAGGCCACTGGGCCTGAGCCAGCAATCTCCTGGTGACAGATGGATCACATCCAGTCCAGGTGAGACGGAGAACCAGAGGCAGCTGTGATGCCGGCTGCCCCCCTGAGTTCGTGCAGAGGGGAGAGTGCGCCATTCACCGAAATGGCCTCGTTTGCTGGATCTTCTTCGAATTGTGTTCAGGCACAGCCAGAAGGATACAATTAAAGAGATAGAAACTAACATCTTACTTCAGTCCGAGGTAAAAGAGCATTATGGATGGAGAGAGCTGAAGGTCCACATTCTCATGGCTGCAGTGATTATGAATCGTGAAGGTTATCATGAACAGCCGCCTTGCACTCTATTTACAATAGTATGACATTTATGTTTATTTTATTAATGATTTTCCATGGGTATTTCCTATGAATTTCACTCATGTTATCCTTTGGTTGCAGAATTTCCCCCCTGTGATCAATAAAGTTAATCTTAATCTTATTTATTTATTATCCTTTGTTATATTTCCTCTTTGTGCTAATGGACAAGATTTTTCCCCACACAGGGATCAATAAAGTTCTACTTTAATCTCAATCTTAAATGCTGAACTGTCGCGCCGGCAGGAGCTAGGCACGGTTCTGCGAATCTGTCCGGTCTGCGATGTGTTCGAGTGCTGGGGTGGGGAGAACCAAGCTTCCCGCTTGCATCGGCGTCGTCAGATAACAGGACCCTCACAGATTTTATTTTCATCCAAACTTTGGTGCCCTGTGGCACTGAATGGGTGGCTGATTAGCTGGTGGGTCCTTTTCAAGCTGTCTAGCATAGAAACACACGGCATTACCTCTGCGAACAATGCGGCCTGATCAACACTTCTCTTCTGCAGCCTCCTGAAGGGCCAAACGTTGCCTCATCACTGTCATTTTTCTCCAGAAAAGGAGCATTTTCCAAGGCTTTGGCTGCTTTCTAAGCAGTGGCGATGACAGGAAGCTGCAAAATACATTTCTGATCCAACAGGCAGGTAGCATGAGCGGCAAGAAGCCCGCTTCTAAAAAGGAGGGAATTGAAATGTATGTTATGATTAGCAGTGCTGGCAGGCTTGGGGCTGCAAGCCTATCATCAGCGAGATGCATAAGAGGCCTTTAAACGGCTGGTGCTCTACACTGGAGCCTCGATCCCCCACCACTCCGCGTAGCTGGGATTCTTTGCACTGCAGGTGATGCATCACACAGGTGTTTGCCCGTGATTGGCTTTCACGACGGGGCAAATGGCAGCTCTCCGAGGCGGCCACCGCCAGCAGCACTCCATCGCAGGCTGGCCGTCTGGAGCAACGTGCGGCGGCGGCGGCGGCGGCGCCCTCCCCCCCACCACGTTAATTAACAGGAGCGTTTCCGTGGCGCAGAGCGTGTGCCGGGGCCCCGAGCCCGGAATCTCATTAGCGTGCTAGCCGAGCCGGCATCAATGCTGTTACTCTGCCTGCTGCCGCCTTCTGTTTCTACGCTGTCTTTTCTCTTCAGCCCGATGAGGAAGATAAGACTCACGGTGACGTGCCCTATTTCAGGAACAACAAACGATTCCTCATCTCACCCCTGGGCTCCTCTGCGGTTCCTCAACGCCAAGAGAAGGGGGCTGATTCACCATTGTTGATGCAGGGGCGTATTCTGTTCTGTGGTTTCACCTTCGATGAGAGGGGGTGTTTGGGTCAGACAATCAAAGCTGCTTCGCGGGTCAGAAACGATTCCTCCAGCGTCTCAAGGTTTGATGTTACGGAGCTAAAGAAGCTTGATGTGATTTTGACAGCTTTTCATATTTTCATCGATCATCTTAATATAATCTGTGTAAATGTTAATAACATCTTTTTCCAAGATGCATCTCTCAACCAAGAATAACTCGTTAACCCCTGACAACAAAATAATATAGATGTGCGTCTTCCTGCTGATAATGTCACGAGATGCTCTGGAAGCGAATGATGACGTAGGGTATGGCGCCTGACCTCTTACCTCTGACAGTGAGCGCTGACAAACTATAAAGACACATTTTCAGAGTTTGGAGATGTTTGAGATCGAGTGGGAATAGATTTTAAATGAAAGAGGGGACTCGTTGTTAAAAATGTGAGTCACCAGAGTGTGGGTGAAGTTTGCGTGGGGCTGGTACAAATTCCGATTACTGATTTGAAACAATTTGGCTTTTTCGGCATCCAGCTTTGCTAATGGATAAACATCGGCTTCATTTGTTTGGACATTCCTGACCTGTGAAAAGACCCTATCGATTTATCATGTCGCTGTCACACCCAAGCAGCGTGAAAGGTACGCCTTAGCATACACCCAAGTGCAAATTGAAATTAAACGCCATCATTACTGGCTGTGAGTGGCAGTCTTGCGTATTTACGACATTTTGTTCTCTGAACTTTCAGAAGGTCTTGCAGCATGTAACGTCCTTCGAGCTCAGTCCGTACCGTCCAACCATCAATGTACGCGTGTTGAAGAGCAGGAACAAGCTGCAGGTGCAAACTCACACAGGACCCAAAAATGACCTTTTCTTGGAAAAAAGGGAGTGATTTCCTCAGCCTGTCCTGTAAAGGTGTCAACCAAAGCTCTCCTCCCACATGTTAATGCCAGTTTCCCTTTCCTGTAATAATTCTGTGATACTCTGTGAAGTTAAACACAGTCCTTAAGGGTTTCCATTCCGCCTTTGTAGTTCAGGAGCACTCAGAGGATCTGCTTCCGTTGTCATGCATACTCAGCAGCTGAGAGGCTGTATTTCCTCAAGGGAAAGAGCAACCCCATCTTCTGAAGCTGACTCTGATGGTCCACCTACGGCAGGGGCTGTAAAGACAAGTCACGCCACATAACAAGACCAGGTGAAGTCAGGTAGCTTCCCACGATAACGTCTCATCTCGAAGAGCCCCACACCGCTGCTCGATCCTCAGTCACCAGATCAATTCGCTCGCTATTCGCCAAATTACACATATGCTAATGTCCACACTTGCAGTCACCAATCACGTTTAAAGCGGGGACCTGAGGAGGTCTTAATGTGTGTTTCATTCAGGGGGCCTCATTGGATGCTGACAATCACCTGCAGAGACGCGCTCTGCATGTCATGCAGAAAAAAAAATGTAAATGCAGAAAAAAAATGCAGAAACGCTAGAGAGATACACAAGCTCCTCGCCGCATAGACCAACACGATGGAAAGAAGATGCTACACATTCAACTCAAACTCACCTTCAAGGCTCCTTCCTGACAGTAATAAGAATCATAACCCTGGGGAACCCACGGGGTCATATACGACCCTTCCTTTTATTTCTACCTTACATTCAACCCACTCATCAAAGTTAAGATTTTTTTTTGCTTTACATCCCATTATACCATATACAACGCAGTAACAGTGACATTTAGTGATTACTGACTGAATTAATCAGATTTATTTCCACAATAAATGAGGCTGTTGCTGTACATGCTGCAAAGATTCACCTGTCAAGCTCTGAATAGGTAAGTGGCAGAAATTTTGCATCATCAGTTATAATGTTCAGATTTTATAGAACATGTACAACTAGGTTTTGGATGTTTTCAAACTTTTCTGGCAACTGTGATGATCATGTTCCATGTGCTCAATATCAGCCTCAGATAAAAACAGAGGGAATACAGGTGCTGCACCAGACCTTACAACCCACCACAGGTAAACTTTCTGTGTGTAGTACCTATTTGCAGGTTTGTTCACTTGACCTGCTTTTTGATGGGTTGGCATGTTTGAAGCATGTGTTTTATTGCCAGCACATGGTGAATGATGAAAAGGAAGATAATAAATACATTTTGAAAATGAGAAAGTTGCCAAGATTTGTTTTTTCCTTCTTTTCTATCCTTATTTCATAGGTGAAATTAACGAGTTGGAACAGGATGAACAGTCCAGCGTGTCATTTGTGGCACATTCATAACATGGACTGGGAAAGGGTTATTTCTACAAAATACCTGTTTTTGAGTTCACTGGGTGTGTATGATCATTATAGCCAATGGACATATTTTTCCTATAATGATGGTCTGGGTGGTCTAAA
Organism: Stomatorhinus ivindoensis; assembly: GCA_019775895.2. Taxonomy (NCBI): domain Eukaryota; kingdom Metazoa; phylum Chordata; class Actinopteri; order Osteoglossiformes; family Mormyridae; genus Stomatorhinus; species Stomatorhinus ivindoensis. The sequence continues at coordinate 20,749,237 of JABFEB020000002.1, read as the reverse complement.
TAATAATAATAATAAATATCAAAATAAATATCACTGCAGCTCATTGTCCGCTGCCACTTTAACCTCAACACCCTGCCCTGCTTCTATGTTATTGTATATTGTAAGTATTTTGCCTATATACTACATGTAGGTTATTGTCTGCTGTTATGTTGTTTGCTATCTATTGTTCTTCATTGATATACGTTGTTTAAATCTGCAGGGAGATATTGAAGCATGCATTTCATTGTCCTTTTACTTGTAAAAATGACAACAAAGCCTCAATATCCTTTGAACACAGTATCATAAAGGCGTTAGATATGACTGATAGTGTCTAATTCCCCCTTGTAGAAAATTTCATTGTGTGGCAAGGAACAGAAAAGCGATTATATAAAATAACTCGCTTTAAAAGTTTCAAACAGCTGTGTTTTGGTAAACTAAGTTTGTCGAATCCCAGAGGAGGCTGAGAAACTATAAAAGAGATTCATGTAATGATGTATCTATTCAGACATCTAGTGACAATGCAGGACTTTGTAAATTGATGATAAATGATCACAATCTTTAAGCAAATGAGCCATCCATCAACACTGACAGGTAAGACATTATTGGCTTATAAATATAAATTTGAGCTAATACAGATACAGAGCTCAGATCGAGAACCAACAATTGATACTTTCCTTTATGGGGAAAATAAAAAATGTGACTGTGGTTTTAGTTAGATGACATTTCTGTCGTTTGCTATTTTATTTTCTGGGACAATTTAAAGAGAACAATAGCTCAGTGTACATCTAGCACATAAATTATTTTTGGTTTACCTAACAAGTTGTATCAGACAGAGTGCATCTGTGCTGAATTCAGCGTTCATCACAGACCAACGTACAGTTCTTATCTTAAGCTTTCAGGCATTAAAATGCTAGCTGCCTTCACTAAGCCTGGTTTCAGCAGCCGTGAATCATGCATTTTTAATGCAATCATTCCAAGATACTTTATACATAGTTAAAGAAAATATGATTGCAATAAATCAATGGGGAAAATGATGCCATGCTGTCAAAAGCAGTATTTGTGGATTATGTATTCTGCGCAGTGTCAGCCAGGACTGTGGGATACAGATTTGCACACGTGCTTGTGTCTTTGCGCCTGTGTGTGTGTGTGCATGCGTGTGTTTGCCTCACGACTAAGTGTAACGCACACTGATGTTTGAAGGTGGCCGAGGCATGTCGGCAAAGTGGGCGGGGCCTTTCCCAGAATGCCATGTCAGTATGTGTGACTCACAGCGGCAGTGTAAATACGTTTCAGGGAGTCTCCCTGAGGAGGCATCAGAGACAGGCGGGAATGACCTCTGGCATTCAACTGGGGCAGAGTGACATATCTGGGGGGGCCAGGCTGACATCAGCATGGACACTCAGGTGTTGCCAATTTAACTAACTGTTAACTGTCATAGGCATAGTGCCCTAACCGTACCCCGCTGAGCCACACGACACCCCCAAAACAGGCAAATGAGCCACTGGAGCTGAGAAACCTATTTCAGTGGGGGGGGGCATTTCTCCCAAATATCTCTGAAGCATGAACTCCCTTGCACAGGTGGCTGCTGCCCCCCCCTCTATAACCACATTATAAATATCACTGCATCAAACTCTGTTTGACACGTACTGACATCACTTTATATTAAACCACTGCAGTTTTAGGTGCTGTTTTTGAGTACGACTCTGGCATCCAAAATGCCCTAAATCTGGATGCCATAAAGTCTAATTTCAACAGCTGACTGGCAACTGAATGGTTCTGTGCCCACAGAGGACAGAGAGCACTTTCTGCACAAATACAGAGGGGAGTTAAGCTTTCAACTGCCCCTACACCGCCTCTCAGGCTCCTTTGTTTTCTGCCTATATTTCCTGCTCTGTAATTAAGATAAGGCCGGCATGGGCGTATTTGTCTGAATGCTGTGACTTGCCGCTCATGGCCAGCCATGTGGTAATAAGGTGCCTCTCAGCAGGGGAGACATTCGCCGACTCAGATCTCAGTCAGTTTTGGCGGGGCAGCCCCAGCTTAACATGTGTTACGCCGCACGATTTTTACAAAACCTGCAATATTTGTTGTGCACTTTCGTCAGCGTTAATATTTAATTTTGTCAAAGGCCTTGATGGTACAGATCTTTAAATCTCAGTGTGTGAAATTTTGTATTAAGTGCAGTTCAATTATTGAAAGAAACTTGCTTGCCGTGGGTGGGGAGGCTTAATGACCATCGGGGCCTCTGGTTGGAATAATAACCACCTTGGTCAAATGATTATAGGTACAGAAGAGGGGGACTGTTCTCATCGCCAGCCTGAAGCTGATGTCATTGGATTTGTATCTTTGCATTTATAAAATTTAGCAAATCCAGTTATAACGATCCCCTTGATTTTGGAATTTGCCAGATAATTATGCCAATTTTACTGGAACTCCATCTGAATTCAAAAGCAGTCTCTGCCTTATAGAGGTAAGCAGACACCTGAGATCTGAATCGAATCGTGTTTGACTCTGAAACTGTGTCCCTGAAATTTGACATTACAAATAATATCAGCTAAACCAAGTGAACAAAACTGTCAAATTAATTAAACAGCTGACATCATGTTTGAGAGGTGAAAAAATCATGCAAAAGCGGTGAATGTTCGAGCGTGACATAACAATGTTTGTGCAGCAGCAGATATTAAAGGTTATTCATACACATAGCTGCCTAACAGAAGTGCTTAGCTCGAAGTTTCCCACAATTCTCAGCGTCGTACTGAAGCAGCTCAAGGACACAACAGCAGAGCCAATTTTGGACAGCTCCTTAAAAGTACTGCTTTAAATAATAACAGTGGTAGGCTGTACAAATCCTCCACAGTTACCCTGTTAACCCACATGCTAATAAATTACATAATGTTTAATGTACAGTAAAAAAAGTTGTCAGGAGTTGTTCTTAGGGGTGGGGCGAGGGGGGGTAAGTGCCCCTGTGACAACAAGCCCTCCTAAATAAGTATGCTACTATTATTATTTACATTTATACATATGGGCTAAAAATCTGTGTGCTGGGAACAGGCAAAACATAAACATAAGCACATTTTCTTGACGGACACTTAAAATCGGTGCACCAGGTTGTCGAGTTGCTTTGGCTGGTGAAAAGCAAAGTTAAAAACAGAAAGAAATAATCAAGTTTGTGGAAGCAAGACAGTCTAAATTAGAAACCACAGTTTGTTTCATATTTGTAAAAACTGTAAAAATGTGACTGCAAAACATTACATAAATAACTTACTGGTTTTCAAAACTGCCATTTGCTTCCTAATGCTGGCAATCTAGTGAAAGTAATATGTGGAGGACATTAAGGTCAAATGCTTCTGGTCCCCCGAACAGAACATTGTCCCCAGTTTGCCTCCCCCAACCCCTGCTTTGAAATGGGATTGAACCGATATTAAACACTGTGGTTCTGGTGACAACCCTGGAATGGCTACAGTCAGTGGCATCCTGATGCTGTTCTGAAGGTCCAGTCCGTCACTCATAGATTTAAGTGAGAAAATAAGAAAATGTGATCATTTTTTATCTCTATATAATGGATGGGGGCCTTGTGAAGGACATTAAATACACCCAGCTTGTTAACATCTGTGACCTCTTTTTAAAAGAGATTAATGGCAACAGTCAGCGTAAGAATGTTAATTCAGGCAATTAAAGTGCCTTTTTATCCAACACGCATCCAATGTCATGATTTTATACACAGGCAATACGAATAATAAATCAATAGCACAGCCAGAGACCGCTTTAATTATATTACATTTCTCTTTGATTTGTAAAAGTGAAAGAAAATACAGATATGATACATCATTCATAACACATTTTGATTTGCCTCTAGTCATGTTTTAATCTGCAATGCATTTTCACCTACGAAGGGCACCTTCCATCCAGCACCTGTTTGATTTCGGAAACAAAGAACTGTTTTGCATGTGCTAAAATAAAGTATTTCACATGTATAAAAAATGATGCAAATTCTTATTATTACACTGACACAGCTGGGTTTGTAAACAAACATCAACAAATGGGGCGTGAGAGAAAAAAGTTTCAGCTTTCAATACCCCCGCGTTTCTCCCATAAAGGTGAATAATTCCCTCATGTATCAGGATCCCTGCTCCTCATCTCTGGAACATTCTCCCTCATGGTTTTGTGTCCATCTTAAAGCTCTCATGGGTCTCCATTTGCCCCAGGGGCATGTTGAGAGATTCTGCATGCAGGAATGATGAGACTCTGGAAGGTGATGCCCGTGACTCATTTATCAAAATGTGCAGACTCCATCTCCTGATGTGCTTTCCATTTTAAAACTCCTGTCCCCCAGAGCCATGCCTCCTTCTCAGTTCCATCCAATCCTGCCTCTCGTCAGGCAGTGAAGCGTTGTGATTGGCTGCAGCAGAACCAATAGCGAACAATTCTGAATTCACCCCAGATGGATGATGAAAGGAAAAGGTTTCCAGTAGAATCCATGCCCTCTATCCAGGGGTCCAGAGACAGTCTCAAGACCCTGTTTCTTGGACAATTATTTCAGATACTCAGATTATTATTAAATATTAATACAGCTGAGATGAAGTAGGGGGAAAAACACAATGTTGACTGTCAAGGATTCTTAATATTCCTGTTGACAGAAATACCTTCCCTGATCACACTAAATAATTTATGGGCTAAAATAATCTTTGTTGCTCCAGTTTTTAATTCCAGTCAGCTAAGTACTGTCAGAGAGCGCTAGCAAATCAAATTACATTTCATAAATCTCTACAATAACCAGATGGCTTGCTGACAGCTGTCAGATGATATTTGACGGGTTCAAGAAGGTCATGACCCCAACCGACTTAAAAATGCATTACCCACAATGCATAGTGATCCTGGAGAAAGCAGGCCTGGATATTTTCATTACTATAAAATGTGATTATTATTACTTAAAATTTTAAAAACTTTATTGCCATTGAAAGCGCTGCTTCTTTTCAGTGTAATAAAAATGAGAAAGAAAAAAAAAAAGTAAATAAAAAATTACAAAAAAAACAGAATCATACAAATAAACAAATTTATGTATATGCATATGTGAAAACAGTCAACCATAGGAGGCATGTGGTAAATAAATACTTTGGATTACTAAGATTTGACTAACATTTGTGTTTTAATAACTAAAGACTGATAGTGCCCACAGATTTATTTTTGTTGTTATTTAGTGATCTTATGGCCCATGGGCAGAAACTGCCCTTGAGTCTGAATGTGCGTGTTTTAATGGACCTGCAGCGCCTACCAGAGGGCAGCAGGTCAAACAGGTGATGTGCAAAACAGGCAGAGTCTCTGAGGATGTTTTAGGCTCTGGAGAGGCAACAGGGGTTGGCAATGTTTTCCAGTTACAGATCGTAGCAAAACTACCCCCCACCCCCCGTTCAGTCAGCTCCCACCATGCACTGCTCCCCCCAACACCCTCAGTCATTACCAGCATTCCCATCATATGTTCCTCCAAGTAACATAGGAAGCTTGTGCATGGCCATTATATACACCAACAAACCAAACACACCCTCCCACTGCCAAAAGACAGTATGGCGGTTGATATAAATGACTAAAAATGAAACCTCAGTCTTTACAATTAGTAACGCTGTGACTCATTATACCTTCCGCTAATGGGCTCACAGCTGTCTGCCTTATGTCAGCCAAATCTCTTCCTGTGACACCATGTCTGTTTTTACAGGCTATTCCTTTGCATGGGGCACACTTCTTGTGTAGCACATGCATGCTAATTGGATATAAATTGCATAATTATTAATACACGATTCTGCGCCAAAGATTTCACTGAGAAATGGAAGCTCACTTGCAGTCAAATGCCATTTACTGGTGACATGCTTCTTATTAGATAAAATACATCCTTGGCTTCCTACTTCCATGTCTGCTCTAGGAAGAATGGCCTCACAGGCACACAGTACACAATATGATGTCACATGACAGGTGGATGGTAAGGGGCGTGGCCATCTCTGGGCTGGGTGGAGTCTGGTAGTTGGGCCAACATTTCCTTTGTGCGCGTTGCCGGTTACATAGGATTGGGCTCTGTCCACTCTCTCTTGGCCTGCAAACCCCCAGACCTCCATGCCAGAACCCTCTCTCGGATGTAGCCCTTTCCTAGAATCTGTTAATGTAAAGAATGACTAACAGGCGTTTCTGAAAGCTCTTTTTCTCTACCAAGAAGGCCTGGCGTTTCAGAGTCCTGGCCTTCACTCAGAGCTCTTGCTGCTGGCTGTTGGTGAATGATTCACCCTAAAGATACTCTTCACTGCTGCATTTTGTTTACCCCGGCATAGACCAAATTAAAGTTTGGATTTGCTATAAATCACAGTGGATACAATCAGCATATTTGAAATTACATAATGTTGGGTTGAAAATATATAAAGGAAGGGGAATGAACTATTAGATTGTGAGTATTTCTACTTGAGCAGGTCCCATTAACAGAACCCGATAACCGTATCGGTTAGTAGCCCATGTCCTGCAAACTCAAAGACAGAACTGTGAGGCTTAAAAACTGTGTTTTTTTCCTCAAGGAGGATCACCCAATCCTTCACTGAAATCTTTGCTTACTATAGATAACAGGGAGCGCACAGACATCGCTGACTAAACAGAGGGATAAGCTCTAACCAATATATTTTTTTTCTGTGGGGGGTCACATCTTCGGGGCCACTCCAGCCCAGCAGATATTTCCCCTGAGTGCCTGTAGAGGGCGCCTTCCATTGATTCGGCTTTTGAGAATCAGCCTTCTGCATATTTGCATATTCTGCTCTTCGTATTCAAAAGGACATCTGTGACAGGCAGCTTTTTATAATTCCCCAGGGGACATTCACCTCACAATCCAGTCTCTCGAACCTGGAGCCAGACAACAGCAAATACAGGAAATCTAGAACTGAGTGACCAGCTCATCCAGCAACCAGATGATCTGATCACTCCCCACTAGAAATGGAGTAAAGATCCCTAGTTAATTATCTTCCTTGCAGCATCTTAGCACAAGGTAAAATGATTGCCAAGTAATTGCCAACATTAGATTCGCACATGGGGATGAGCTTGAAGAGAGATACCTCCCACCCTAGGAGTACGGGCTGATTTCCATCTTTTCACCCTCCCCAGGAGTGCGCGCACCAATTTCCACCTTAACTGGCCTACTTGACGTTCCAATTAAGCTGAAGGGTTTAGTTGAGGACTCTGCCTCCAGGGAAAAGAAGTCTTAATCAAAGTCACACCTTCTGTGCAGCGGCAAAATTTTTAAAAGCTGCGTTGGGGCCAAGGAGGGGGCCTTTGCCCAAAGCCTAATGAAAACCAGTCTTCATCTGTTCTATAGCTCATTACATCCAACAGGTTCCCCCCAGACTCGGCCATATTTTACAGCATCAATCAGAACAAAAAACACTTCTGATGCACAATATCAACAAAACTCCTCCTGAGATCTCTGAAGAAAAAGCCTGATATATTTATATTTGTGGCGTGCAGCAGAATCTTACATTTTTAATTGGTTCCAATAAACTGAAATTCTCCCTTAGGAAATCAGACTCTCTACTGCCGGCATCCCATTATTAAATACTGACTACTGCTCCTCCACACCTTTTTTAAATTGTCCCAATCCCTTGTCTCCTTAATGAAATGTGCATGTCTTACTAACGGCACACTGAACTATAGAGAAACATTACAAGGAGACCACATTCCCCTACCAAAAGCTAGAAATCTACCCGTATGCATCTTGTTGCTGCATTTATGGTGTGAAACTAATGGGTAAGTATGACTTAGATTCAGCCTCAGATGTCATCTTCTATGAAGTCACAACAGCTTAAAGAGAGTGGAGTGAGTGCACTCAATTTCCCAGAATTCCAAAGCATGTGTCACACCACTATGCTATGACTGGTCAGAATATTAATGAAGGAGTTTATGAGGGCTGCCGCTGAAAACCGACCGTGAAATGAGAGTCAACTGATCCTTAAAATCTAACAGTTGTTTTTTTTTTTTTTTGGTATGCATTAGAATAATGGGATAATACAGATAGAATCTTACAAAACAATGACATTTCAATTGGGAATTATAAATAAGGGGAATCAGAAATATTTCTTACAGTAGTAATGCGTAGATGGCCCAGCAACCCGCGGGTCAGACGGGTTAAGGGCAGCTTACCAGAAAATGCCATGGCTGCGGCAGGCAGGTCGGATCAGTGACAAAGCTGTTCCAACTTAGGTTGCCCAGTTGGCTTTGCTTTATAGGCTGTCAGAGCTGCATGCATTAGGCAAGACTATGATTATTAGTCACAAAAACAAAAAATTAGACTATAAGAGCTTGATTTAAGCAGAAGGACATGTGTGCTGCCTGTCTCATTATTCCGACAAATCCTAAACATAAAGAGAACAAAGGGGGAACACAGGCTGTTGCGGTCGAGCTGTACTGAGTGCCGCAGTTCACAGTGGAAATTATCAGAGAAACTCATGCCAAAGGATTTTCTAAGTGCCAGGTTGAGTATTCGTATTGAACAGCTAAGGAAGGAAAAGGAAAACAAGTACTTTTCGGTATCTGAAGCCTTTGATCTAAAAGCTTTTTTATTTATAATTTTGCTTGAATCTATAAATCCACAGTATGTGTATGTATGTATATATATATATATATATATATATATATATATATTTACTCCACAGGATGATGACGAATTTGGAAAGGCTTCAGCCAGATGACAGCTCACCCACGAAGCACACGGTTTCACCTTGGACAGGTAATCATCCTCTGTCGACAAATCACCGCAGTTGCCCAGCTCTGTTCTGCTTGAGGAGATTGAAAATGAGCATCTGTAGCAGGATTAGCCTCCACCGGGGATGAGGATCGCATCCTTGACAGCCACTCGCGTACTGATAAGGATCCAGGGAACAAATCGATGCTGCTCCTTGACGGTGGAGTGTGACGATGGACTCAAGGAGGAACATTGAGTTTGGAAAATTCCAGTCTGAGAGGTTGTTACACAGACATCTCCGAAGCACCTCTCTCTGCCATCTTACAATGTCAGCGTGCTGAAACATCACTGTGAAGAAGAGCTATGAATATACACATTTGACAGAATTTACAACTCAAAACTAAAACAAATGCGTCTGTGCCCCTTGGACTCAATCTGACTGTATTTGCATGCTGGTGCGACAAACTCGCAGAGACTTTTAAAAATATATGTGACAAACTTTGTACTCCACAGTCATGTACTGCACAGGCCCCTGGGAACGAGGTGGAAGCATAAACTTAGCGTCGGTTCATATATTAGCCATATCGTTCATTTAATACAAACATACCCAGTATCACAGCTCTAGCGGGAAAAAAAGACATTCTTTGACTATTTCTATGTAAATTTCTAAATCTGCTCCAGATTTCTCAGGATCTCTGTACTTTTTTCTCTGTATATGCTTTCAAGATACCGACTCCATATACCATTCACACACTTGACAACAGGAGGGGTTAAAAAGAGATATTTCAAAGCAGGAATATTTTCAAAAATCCCCTCTATGGCTAAATTGTGAATTTCAGATTTACCATGTCTGCTGAGAAGTCGGCATGCCACATCACATATATACCTGAGGAACAGTACACTCTGCAAGTATAGCTACAGGCACGGTGTTTAAAACTAAATAAAATGTAATACATTCATAATTGCGAAGACTGGCCATTTCACAGCTAACTATAACCTAATTACCGCTCCTTCACTAGCAGAGGAGGGGAAAGGACCTCTTTCCAACTGATGTCTTCATTTAAAATAAATTTAAATGTGTCCTACACATTAAAGATCTTGCTGGGAATGACCTTTCCATTTAGCAAAATTAGATTTTCGTAACGCCTCGAAAAGGACAGATTTTGTTAAACTGTTTAACAGTTGTTAAACTGTTCTGTCATCGTTGCCTTCATTAAATAAGTACACGTCACAGGTAATGACGTGGACCTGTTACCAGCAAGAAGTACATTGATCAAGATTAACAGGAGTCAGCTGACTGTCTATTGACAGGTATGTGTAGCTGTTAGATAAATATACAGCATCTGCCATAGATAGGCAATTTATCATCATCAACATGTCAAACACATAATGGGAGCACGATGTGTGATGTTTGTGTGTCTGTTTTTACGTGTCTGTTGTAAATGCTCTCCAAAAAAAATTTTTTTTTAATTAGATGGTAATACAGATGTAATGGTTGCAGTTTATGGAGGACATATACATCGATGACATGACTTTCATGACAGTTATGCTTTCAAATATACTGCGAGAGAAAGCAATGAGCAATATTAGCAATATGCCCTTCTCAGTAGGCTGTAGGGTGAATGCGATAGTTATGATTAAATATTCATATATATGTGGCTGCTTAGATATGACCACCCGCTAAAAAGCTTTCCATCTGCATAAGCCCATCGAGTTGGTATCAAACCCCTCAGAATTCCATACAGACCTCGTGCCAGAGGTTCATTTAGAATGCAAAGGGGAATGTGTGTGCCTTAGTGGGTTTGGACAGTGCACATGTGATCAGGAGGGTGCTGGATAAATTCCCAATTTAAGAAGAGTCATTTCGCCTTTGGGAACTCTGAGCATGGTCCTTAACTACAGGCTGACCTTGCTTTTTCTCACAAATATAATGAGAAAATTGTGAAGTAAATGAGAACAGTTCAGGTTTATAGCCATTGCATGAACACTGTCAGTGAGAGCAGTTCATGTTTTCAGCTATATGACATGAACCCTGTCACTGAAAACAGTTCATGTTTACAGCAACAACACAGACATTTTCCATCAAAGCAATTCATGTTCACAGTAGTAACACATTGTCCGTGACAGCAATTTATGTTTACAGCAATGACACATAGTCCGTAAAAGCAATTCATGTTTAAAGCAATAACACAAACATTGTCAGTGACGGCAGTTCATATTTACGTTATAACAGAAACATTGTCAGCAGGGTTGGGTAAGAAACTTTACAAATGTAATCTAGTACAGTTACTTGTTACCTGCTGAAAAATGTAATCAGTATTGTATTTTATCTCAAAATAAATGTAATTTACTAATTACTTTTTGTTTCTTTTGGATCACATCAATTCCAACTAAAGTTAGAGTAAAGAAAAGTTGTTCTTCCTATCGAAATGCGGACCGTCCATTCATTTCTAAGGGAGAAACCCTAATCCCAATCATAACACCGTTAACCCCTACCCAACCCTAACCTTAACCATAAGTAACCAACCCAAATACAAGACTTTTGGCATTTTTATTTTTTCGATTGCATTCACATATTTTTATAAAACTGATGTTATCCAAATGGGGACCTCAAATGATGTCCCCAAAAGTAGGGACATTTCAGGTTTTGCAACCCCCCCCCCCCTCACACACACACACACACACACACATTATGGAATTATTATAATTATGGAACAGCATTAGGGCAAAAATCATGAGACAGAAAATGTCTCCACTTGGCAGTTTTTCCCTTCAAGACTCAGTAAAGAACAAATAACACTGTGTATGAAGGAATACAGTTTGGCCTAAGAATAATGCTAGCAATGAGGAAATTATACTATCCTCTGTGAGGGTTTTTGAACAGACGGGCTATACAAATACAACTAAAGTGAAGTATTGTACAGTAGTGTGTTAATTTGTAGAAGTAGTATTGATGCTGGTAATCATTGTGCCTCTGCTGCTTCACGTAAAGCACACATAATGAATTCTCCTCTCCTCCTTAAAAAAATGTTTCTGCAAACTATTTTTATTTTTTTGACAAGCATCCATGTGGCACAGCAGTGTCACTCTCGTCAAGTGGAATGTGGTAAAAAAAAATATAATAATAATAATAATCAGAAGAAAACAAAAACGGTATATCTGCAGCCTCACTTGGTGTGTGGTGAGTGCTTTCTGTGAAGGAGGTAATCTGCTGTCCATGGTGCTGAAGGCCGATGTTTCTAAACAGATGCTTGAAAATCTTGCCTTCCTTCCACCTCTCGTTTTAGTTTGCCTGTCTGAACTCTTTCAATGCCTATAAATTACTGATTTACCAGCTCAGGTACTTTATGACAGGAATATTCTGTTTTAGTTTGTTTTTCTATATATGCAAATTGGGCTGTGACACTACAGACAGTATTTGTATGCAAACACACAGTGTTAAATTAGCAGTGTCATTTGTAAATTAACATTGCTATTTTGTTGTGTATGTAGCCAATCCCAGCTGTCAGAAATCCAAACTCTGACAATATCTGTATATTCGGGTAGGATTTCCCTGCCTCTGTCTACCTATTTATATCTGTATGTCCTGACCGGGTGTCCCTGCCTCTGAATCCCTGTGCATATCTATATGTCCTGACAGGGTCCCCCTGCCTTTGACTCCCTTTCCATATCTGTATGTCCTGACAGGGTCTCCCTGCCTCTGACTCCCTGTCCATATCTGTATGTCCTGACAGGGTCCCCCTGCCTCTGACTCCCTGTCCATATCTGTATGTCCTGACAGGGTCCCCCTGCCTCTGACTCCCTGTCCATATCTGTATGTTCTGACAGGGTCTCCCTGCCTCTGACTCCCTGTCCATATCTGTATGTCCTGACAGGGTC
>JABFEB020000002.1:20717549-20731709 GCA_019775895.2 Stomatorhinus ivindoensis | reverse complement strand
TGAGCTATTAAGTTCTCCCCAAACGAGCTTGATGGGCCGAATGGCCTCCTCTCGTTTGTAAATTTCTTATGTTCTAATGTCATTGTTTTCTTACACTCCTGTACGTAAATGTGTCCGTTTGTCGTGGTTCGTTATTGTTTTTGTACACTCCTGCACGTGACTTCAGAGAAACCAAAGTCATTTTCTACTGATGGAGAGTATTACTTTCCTAAGTAGCTGGCAACTATTGACTCCAATGGACACATTAAGAGAATTAAAGGCATTTCTTAGTCCAATGTTATCGTTTACACTTTGCAATTTTATGCATTTATACACAAGGGATTCTAGCAATGGTATCCTAATTGAATTCCTTCCTGAGATTTGAAGCTTTCCACCATGGTGCCTCAGATCACCTATGCTGACTACTTGACAAAAGCTTGTCTATTGCAGTCAGTATTTCAGCTGTATCTTGTCCCTTTTCCCCAAAGGACGCAGGAGGATTGTACTGACTAATTAAAAGTAGCCCCACCCACCCCCAACCATGATCAACGACAGCTAACATTCCTAGTTCCCAGCCTAGGAAATCTAGTCTCATAAGGTCTCCCACCTGAGTCTGTTCATTAAATTACCCCTCAGTGGGTTGACAATGTTAATTAGCCCAGTGCAATAGTTACAGGTCATTAATATGAATGGATGACTTCTGAGATGTGAGTCCAGCACATGAGCATCCTCAACGATGTCCAGGTCAGGATGTTGAAGTTGTATGGCATCGAACAAGTGTCGATCCAAGTCCCTCCAGTGATGTGTGTAGTCTAGGGTTAGGGTGCAGATACAAGGCCCCTGGCTCAGGGATAATGACAGTGCAGCTGAGAATCAGACATGGAGTCTTTCCCTGACTCAGAGCTGCCCTGCTTCCTGCGTCATTAATTACAACCTCAGTTTCTGCCTGTCCCTCTTTCAGAGTGAGGTCTGACCCACAGGACGACAAATACCTCCCTCCTGTCTTACCGCTGACTTACAAGGCTGCTGGAAAGGTGAGTGTGAGGATGCGTATATTATAAAGTGCCGTGCACCGTTTCTGTGCGGTGAGCCAGACTGCGGCATGAAGCTGGCAGCCATTACAGCCAAATTTAACAATCATGCTACAATTCATGCTAAACAAAGTCATGGCGTCCTAGGTTGACGTCAGGGTGGAAAGTACACGCTTTCACTAGCCGATATAAATCACGGGCCCCTTTTAGTGGATAAAACAATGAAGTGAGCAACACATAAAGACAGCGCTGTCAGAGATTTTCATATATCAGAAGACACATCTTCAGGGTTTTCGGCATCTTCTGCCTTCATTGCTGCCTTTAGCTCACGACAGGACCATCTTGCGCATTCGGTGTTCTCGTCAGGTGTCTTTTGAGATGACGGCCCCAGCGAATCATGCCGACGTTCCTCCTTCTCGGAGGGTAATTCGAAGCTATTTTGGTGGCACCTAAAGTGGATTTTCACGGATCATCACGGCGTACAAGGCTGACCCGGCTGGTGGGTCCGACATTCCAGGAAGTCGTGCTCCTTAGTAAATTTGTCATAACAGAAGCGTTGCCTGTCTCACTCCACTGGGGATAGGAGGAACACAAAGGCAAATGGAGCACCATCTGCTAGCTCACATCATACAACTGTCACTTAGTAACTGCCAGCACTTCGCAGCTTCAGCCTAATCCACCCTCTATGGGCGGCTCCGGCTCCAGCCACTGAGCTTAAGGTGAGCCCTGATTAAAGAAAACACCTGTCACTCACACAATATCTACCTGTCTGTTGCAAAGGAGGGGATTGTTGTTTCTGGGGCACCACTCAAAGAGTCACTTTGAGTATCTATGCAACCTACACTGTCCCTGCTGTCCAGCAGATGTTTCAGAAACTAAATAAGTAGCTAGCGAGAAGACTCAGAAGATCGTAGCTGACTCATCGGTTAGCAGAATATGCTGATTTAGCATCTCCCAATGAAAGAGCATGTTTATATAATATTTGGTGTAGAGACTATTTGTGGCCATTAGGGGGGCCCCAAACTGCAGTCGGCCCTTCCAAATGCTGTGGTTTGAGTGGTGGTAAACACCACTGCTGTCGATAGAGAAGATGAAGAGACTTCGGACAGCAGTCTAAACCAGTTTAATATGAAGGAAAATGCCTCACAAATGGCAAATATCTGCAGGAAGTAACATTTGTTACGTAACAAGGTGCAATGAGGCACACGCACCAGCTCCCAGCATCAGGACCATAAGCGCATTAATCAGCCATTTTCAGCATATTTTAAAGATTACTGTTAGCAGCAGCGGCCGCGTCTGCAAGCTCGCGTAACTTTCCGTGACATAAGCACTTATAATAATGAATTAAACATCTAATTTATTGACTATGGAATGTGACGTGCAATATGATTATGGCAATATGGATTTTGCTAGGGGAATAGCTGTGCTGCTCTGGTGAGTGGGTGAGCACTTTGGGGTGTGCTTCTGTCTTGTCTGGGGTGGGGGGGCATCACAATTCCCCAATCGCTGAGCCCTCAGATGGATGACTGGCTAATTAAAAGAACAAATGGATGAGATTTGGCCAGGATGGTTGGCAAAATGAAGACTGCCTTTCCTGCTGACAGGATTGGCTTCAGGTGACATTTAAAAAAAAAAAATCACACTCCTGTTGTCTTTAACATAGTCAAAGGTAACAAATACAATTAACACGTAAATCTACTGAGGTGCTTGGAAAAGAAATCTATAATGATAAGATAATTAAAGTTGCCGTAGCTCAGGGAGCCGTTAATTGCACGGAAATAACTGGAAATAGAGAAGCTCACGAGTGTGACAGGAATCTCCATAATGCAGCCACAGCAGAATGAATCGGCACCTCGTAAATCACCCCCCAGCTCTGTTTTTTAAAGTGGAAATCGACCCACTCCTCTACGTTTAATATTAAAGGTAGGAAAGTTTGTGTGTGACACTGCCATCTGAAATTTGGGCCACATATGTGCCCGGCCAGAAAAGCATCTCTACAGTCCTCTCCCTGCTGTAAATCACCAGGATCGCTCCTCCTTTGAAGACAGAGAAGGTGGATCCAGAAGCACATGTGGGTCAGCGCTGAGAATCACAAAGCTAACAAACGGGGAGGTGCTGCCTGTTTATATGCAGGTTACATAACAGATGATATATTTTACCCCAGGATATCCTGGGTACGAGGAGCCAGAGAGGCCAAGGAGACTGCTTAGAATTCTGGGATTTCGGAAACGCTTCGATGTGATGGTGACTTTGGCCTGAAAGTCCTGGTAATTAGGTAATGCTGTCCATCTTTTTCAAGGCTGAGACATATCCGTTGTATGTTCGGCTGCTAAAATGTTAAAAATGGACGGCAGGGGAGTAATAGTTAAAATGCTTCAGGTTTCATGTTGAAATGGAAAAGGCAGATTTTTATTAATTTTTCTTGGCGTGGCAGCGGGGTGATAGAGTGGTTTGGGAAAATTGAAAGCACAGAATCGAGTTGACAGTTTGCGCTTTCCAAACGAGCCAGAGCAACTATGAAATGCAAGCTGACAGCCCCATGTCGGCAGGAAACACGTGTTTGTCTTTGCTGGGTCGGCAGTCCGTCACGCAGCCACGCTAATGCACTGATTAGCATATGCTAAGGTCAGCTGATTAGCATTCTCCCGTATGGGGAAACTAATCTCATGAATTTAATCCATTACCAGTAGAACCTGCCGCTCCCTTGAAATGATGCTCCATGGTGGTACTCTGGCCTCAAATCAGAGCAGTAGATGAGAAGCTACAAAGATGGAGTGTTTGGTCTCAGACAATATCTAGGGTAGTATCTCCATGCCCCTTACGTGTATCAGAGAAGACAGAAAATAATAAGCAGGATACCAAGAGGATAGCAGAATGAAGGTAAGCACTAGACTAAACAATTCTGTTATAGAAAGCAGCGCTGCTGCTCGTTCTGATGCTTGCAGTAGCATGTTGGATATGGGTAGATTCCTTCATGCTAATATGAAAACGCAACACTCACTTGTCACTTGAGTGAAGGGCTCTCTGCCACAATGAGAGCATTTACAACACGGCCTAGTCTCACTCTTGTTTGTGCAAAGGATTCTGCCTCAAATGAATATGAGGCTCCCAACATGATGATCACAATGGTAAAAGGTGGGTACAGACGGGGGCATGCAGCTCACCTTGGTCACATGATCAGGGCTCCATTGTCCTTCGACGGAGCCGCCTTCAGGTCCTAACAGCCTCTCCCGGACTCTTGGCCCCATACCTCTGACTATAAATCTTGTGGCATTGTCATTAAAAGGGACACAAGAGTCCCAGCCTCCGGGAAATGAACATCCTGCACTTGAACGAGCCCATCCAAAATCAGGGCTGGCCTCACCGTGCTTTGTCATCGTGAGGGGATGAGCCCTTTGCCCATCTGCGGACCCGTTCCCACAGTCAGCCTAGTAACATGAAGCCCTTCAAACAGACACCCCTCTCAGGAAATTTCCTCTGCCAGTGCCGTAAATAGCAGATAAATCACAGAGCATGCATTCACGAAAAGAGCCCTGCAATGAAAGCTTTCTCTTAGGTCTTCAAAACTCTGTTTTAAAATGACGGTAAAACTGGGCAACTCAGATTGCTATCATGTCCAAATTGAAAATTGTTTAGTGTCTTCATGACCTCTGATGAAATTGCTGGCATTTTCTGCCGATTGAGAAATAACAAGTCCCCCGCCCGGGGGGGGGNNNCCGGCATCAGCAGGCTGCACACAGCCCGGGTGCAGAGAAAGAATGTTTAATGTCGATCCACTGCAATATAAGGTGTTCTGGTAAGAAAATTCATTAAGCGTATAAAGTTTTCTAATAAACGCTCACACCTCATTCCAGCCGACTTGCATAGACATCCCCAATACCACCCGCAGTGATGTGAACTTCACACTGATGTCTAGGTCCTAGCTATTGAAGTGATGTCACATTCACGTCCAGCACTGTTCTGGGAGTGAGGTAGCCGCTGCATGTTTAGCTTCTATGACTTTTCCCTCTTCCAAAAAAAATGATCTGCCGACCACTTTTTCTGGTAAATTCACAAGCAGCACATTATAAATAAATTATCAATAATTAGGATTTGTTAATGATTAACTTTATGTATTATTTATGCATATATTATAAATACTGAACAAGACATGCTTTACTTAGGCCAGAAGGCACCGAATTATGCAGTGTTGACATTTCCCCATTTGCAGTTTTGTCAAGTCTAACAATGACTGGACTCTCCTGTTTTATTCTATTAATATTAAAAGCGAACCAAAGCTCCATTGCTGTATTTTTGCTAAACGAGTAAATACTAGATTTAAGATGACGGTTCTGCTTTTTGAGGTAACGGAAGCATTTTAAAATGGCATGTTTATTGAAAAGGTTATGAGGAGGGAAGGGCTTAAAGGATGGGGGTCATTTGTGGGTTGTCTGAAATAGTTTCCTGATAAAGACTTTTTGTTAGACCCCTGCGGAAAACGGTTAAGGCATCCAGATTTATGGAGAGGTACACAGCTTGGTGGTGAGCTGTGTAGCCTCACGCTGTCATTATTCCAGGCCTGAGTCTGTCCTCTGGCTCTATGTGTGGATTTGGAATGTTCCTCCTTTGATTTGTGGGTTTCCTACCAGTTCATTGGCTTCCTCCCGCTGTCCAAAAACGACGGGTCCCCTGCCTCATGCACTGTGATCGTGCGATAAGCTCCAGACTCACCCCGACCCTGTGCTAGATATGCGGTCATGGAGGGTGGATGCAGGTCTTCTTTGAACATTCCTCTGAAGAGAATCTAGAAGCTGAAAGTTCAAACTTCTTATTCTGTAAGCTTGTGGGCATTTACTGAAGAATGAAGCATTAGTATTAGTGTTCCATTTTCATTTTTCTTGCGTGATATGGGGCAGATAATTCACCGCTGCCTATATCCTTCAAATGAACCGTCACACAAATCGTAATATCACATCATGGGCTCTCTGCCAAAGCCTGAATCTCCACCATTGACTCCCATGCTGAGCAACCTATTTCTTCAGATTGATAACGCCTTTCCCTCCCGATATATGCAAGATCATGCCGTCCCGCTTCTGACATTTTATTAACTTTCTTCGGAGGACACAGTGTTTGATAGGAATTCGAGTCGCTCAAACCCAACAAAGAGTTCTGGAGAATGTTTGACCCGCATTACCATGTGAAGCTTCCCGTCAGATTGCAATACCCTTTTCATCTGAGACGTGGCTGCATGCTTCCAGGACAGGGAAAGACGACAGTTATAAATCACTGTAGTTCTCACTACACTCTCTGTCTTTTCAGTACGGTTGACAGCAAAAATTGAACTAGAAAATAGGGGAATGGAAACTCCAGTATGGTGTTCCGCTATGTGGAACTGGTTTGGACAGATTCCTTAATGTGTCCTCCTTAATATGAAAGACAGATCACTAATTCCCTTTAGAGGGGGGTGCTGTATTTCTGTGTACTTTCTTCCATGGCTTCTTATTCAATGACATGGAGTCTGAGCTACCTCCTGTGCATAACATATCAGGCCTCCTTCAGAAACGCCTGTCACAGTCCCGCCTTGAGTGCATCGGTCAAATGCTCCATTAATTGAGTGGTTTATAAATAAAAGAAACTAGCGGGAATGCCTGGAGGCAGACAGAAAGACCAGCGCTGAAACAGCCTCACCTTTCACACATACATCTTCACCAAAGTGTCCCAGCTTTCGCGAGTCCTCCAACCAGGACTGGATCTCTTGGGCGCATCTCAAACAAAAAAGGTGACAGGGTGACCGTCCAGGAAGCTACGGAGTCTTCTTGTCAGCATGAGACAGACAAGCACTGTGACCCGCATGGGTATATGGGACAAAAAGGAAATTGAATCTGGTTGGTCAAACTGAGCCAGAATCTTTTGTCTCAGAGTAAAAAAGGCACAAGTCTCCCCAGTCCACCCCCCCCCCCCCCATATTGGCAGAGCATTCATATTTTCCATGCTATTAGGAATCCTGAAGTCATTCCAAGAAGGGAATGCTGTCCCAGAGCAGCATGGCGTGAACAGATCCACAGGACAGAGGGGTAGGAGGACCGAACGGTAGCTTGCTCTGGGTTCGATACGAGGAAGGAAGGAGGTCAAAGAAGAGCAAAACATGATCGGCTACCTTTTAGCAGAGGGGAGGAACGCAGGAACATGAAAGGGACTTGGTGGAGCATCAGCAGGTCAGACCGTCGGGGGTGAGATGGATTGATCTAAAAACGTTTCATCAGTAAATTTCCTGCAGCTATCACCTCTCAGCTGACTTCACCCCACCAAGGGACATCCATGCCGCATCTTCAGCTTACATGGAGGTGCTGCCCTCTCAGCAATACATGGCTGATTTTCTTCATGTGTCCAGTTATAGAAAATGTTTTTGTGGGAATTCCCTGCAGCATATAATTTTATTGTCCATTTGCACATGTTACGACTGGCTGCCGGTTGGGCGCGCAGGGAGCAGGCGAAAGGCAGCGGGGTAATCCAAACAGGGTTTTTATTAACTGCGAAGCACAGGATACGGGACACCAAAGAACGAAGTACAAGACGAAACAAACAAAATGACGGATCTGAGGGAGACTGACTTAGACGCAGACTAAATAAGCAGGACAATCAGGTATGGATAGACAACAGCTGGTTTCCATCAGGAGTAGACATGAGGTAACAGGGGGGGCGTGGCACACATGAGGCTCTGACGGGCGGATCATGACAGCACACCTGTGTTTATGCAGCTTTATGTGCATGCAAACAGTCTGCAAAGTCTTAAGGCCTAAAGTACTGCCTGAAATGCATTGTTGGAATTCCAGCCCTTACTTCTGTGACATGGTGAGGTCACCTCATTGCATATCCCTAATTGGCTGCCTACCTGCAAGGATCTGTCTGGAGACTGCAAGACAGGGGAAATGTGTAGTGCAAGATGACCAATCAGAGCACACTGGGCTCAACAAGGGTGAGGCTCTAACAGAGCATTTCAAACAGAGTAATAGAGAGAGTGAGCAGATATGTGCAGTATGAGAAAAATAATGTCTTTTTGGAGCATTGAAGCATGTAAACCTATTCTAGTAGACCCTGAAAATAAATCTTTGAACAATTAAAATGAGCATGCTAGGGCCCCTTTACACTTGTTTTTTTTGTAGTAGTTTTCTATGTTTTATTGTCCATGTCACAATATATCGTACTTAAATGTTTGCACTATGACCGCTACATGGATATTTCATCTCTCTCTGTGACCCATGTATCACATATCTGAAGATGGCAGGACAGATACTGTGATGTAACAGCAGAGAAACCAGATTAACCACAGATAACACAGGTTACAGCCTCCCCCTTCAGCCATGTTGGTTCCATCACACTCATCTCATAGGCTGATGTGCACGTTCACGTGCTTTAGGACTGACTGTTAATCAGTCGCCTGAAGGTGATCTACTGAAATGCTAATATTTCACATATACTGTGGTCCCTGGCTTAGCTCCGCTTACATGATGCGTCTTGGGGGAGAGACGGGCAACATGGCTCTAAGTGAGCGGCATAACCTTCTTGATGGGGATTCTCCAGGACATCCAGTGCCGCTGCAGGTAATTAAACGGCAAGGGGATTATAAAAGCGAGTTTAAGATGATAACTTCCAATTATTGGTAATGTTTCCTCTTGCCCCAATCCAGGAAAGCTGAGCCTACAGTCTCTCTACGTATAATTATCAGCCTTGTGCTATACCGAGAAAAAATACAATATCGGAATGAATTTATCATGTTAATCTGTGGAAGTTTCCCATGTATACCAGCAATAGCAGAGTTTCAGAGGAAGTCAACAACAACAAGAAACGGGAAATTGGTCATACGGTAGAGCACCAGCCATATAGGAACAGGTAAGAAGCTGTATTTGCAAGTTTTTGAGGGTGGTGTCATGGATAAGCCAGGGGTCTCCGACAGGGTGTCCTTGACCCCCAGAGGGACCACCGAGAAACTGCAGGCGGTCCGTGAATTATTGTGTGATGACAAAATATTTTTTGCAAAATCTTATACTTAGAAGTAATAGGTAGAATGGCAGAATTCTGCAGAGAGTAATCAGAACAACACGGTATCATAAGTCATTTGTGCCAACAGCAAATGCACTGCACAACAACAGATCAAGTACAGTGGTACCTCAGTTCTCAAACTCATTAGAACTCAAATTTCTTAAAAGTCGAACCAACCAGTTCGGAAAAACATTACCTAGAGCTCGATCTGAATCTCAGAAGTCAAACCGTGAACGCCAACCTAAGATAACTTGTACATGTGGAGAAATGAGTCACGCAGCACGTCTCTCAGTGGAAAGAAAGGGTAAAGCTTCAGTTTCAGCCTCGCATTAGCTGTGATAGCACCGTGCACGTTTACACTAGCTGAATCCATGTATTTAGACAGTAAAAATACATTTAGACAATGATAGACAGTAATAGTAATTATTATTATATAATAAAATGCAGTTTAAAATAAAGATTTCTTATTCATTATTTTAATATTAATAATAAACCAAAATACGTTTAATTATAGTAATATTATTGTGCCAAGCGGGGACGGAATGGAGACAAAGGTGCAGACGTCAGGGTATCGGGGAATACAGGGTTTAGTTACAGGTAAGGCAGGCAAAACGCAGATGGACAATTCAATGACCGGATTGGGGAAACGAACTGAAACGCGGATGAAATACAGAGGACTTATGACAACAACCGGAAACAGCTGATCACACGGGGTTAACGAAGGGGTGTGGTACACAGATGGAGCGGGTGATTGGGGCAGGACAAATTGTTTGGATACATTTATTTTCTTACTTTACAAATTACTGTTTTGATAAATGTGTTTAGTACAGTATATGCTCTTCTTGTTTTATCCGGTTCATTTTGTGTTTAAATACTAAAAAAAAACATATTTAGGTGTAATTTTTTGGGGCTGGGAACCAATTGTCACGCTCTGGGTAAAGCGGTGCAGGGTGTCGGCGGCGTGGAAGCAGTCAAGATGACGGAAAGCCAGTAAATCCAAGAAACAGGGGTTTATTTCGGAAAGCACACTGGGGTAAACGCCACGAAACACCACAATGACAGATCTCACAACATTCACTGAGACGCGGACTAAATACGGAAGACTAGCAGGAACAAACAGGAAACAGATGATCACGATCAGACGAATTAACAACAGGTGATTTCCATTGGGAGTAGACACAAGGCAACGAGGGGGCGCGTGGCACACAGGAGGCTCAGACGGACAGATCATGACACCAATTAATTGGTTTTCCATTATTTCTTATGGGGAAAATTCGATCACAACTCAAACTTTTTAGGATTCGATCCGGAGTTGTGAACAGATTAAATTCCAGTTCTGAGGTACCACTGTATATCTGTTGTACCTTAATTTTATGCTTTTGCATGTCTGTACAATTCTATTTATTCACTTGCCTTCTCTGTATTTTTGTTATGTGTACAATGCGGCATGTTTATGTTACGAACGAGGTTATATTCATTACATGTGGTAATACTATAATTTATTCATTTTGTTTATTTATTTGTATGTTTATGTGCATGTATAACCTCCTGCGCAGTTAGACACTATGTCTATTCTGCTTCATTCTGTCTGCTTTGTGTCTTGCTCTTTAAGCACCTGTATTAAAACAAGTAAAGGAACTCTATCCATAGTCCATAGTGTTTGTAATTACATCTTTGTGGGAACTCTGTTCATTTCTATGAGGAAAATTCTGATCCCAACATGATAACCCGAACCCCACATGACATCTTGTCCCACACAAATGTCATAAAAACATGTTTTTTTTTACATTGTGGGGACCATTTTTCAGGTCCCCACAAAGATCTTTGAATCCAATTTAAAAAGTAATAACGCCAACACTCGTATTTACTTTGGTTACTTGTGGTTAAGGTTAGGGTTGGGTAGGGGTTAAAGTCGTCATGTTGAGATTAGGGTTTTCCCCATAGAAATGAATGGAGAGTCCCCACAAAGATATAATTACAAACCTGTGTGTGTGTGCGTTCGTGTATGGAATTGAATTTACAGCCATTAGCACATACAAGGGAGAGTATATAGTTATGAGTACTGATCCGATTGTATAGATACATGACATATGATTAAATATAGATATACTGTAATGAATATTTATGTACAGGATAGATGTAAACCTGTGAAATGCACATAAAGTGCAGCCAAAGTTGCAGATATATGGAAATAGGTTCAGTTATATTTATTCGTAAATAAGCAGGTTAATATAGTTAATGCTCATGCTAATATATGACAGGTCTAATCCGTAACAGCTTTATAATGCGTAAAGAAGGCATCCCTCTCTGTCTCTCTGTCCACCAAAGGCTCCTTGGCCTAATAACGGTTGAAGATCCTGGTATAGACAATTGGTTCACTGTGAACGTTGTTATGAAAATGGATGGATGGATGTTATCATACACTAAATAAAACCGGGAGAACAATATTCTTAACAATGTCAGATTATTCTGAGCCCACCGAAACAGGTGGAGGCCTATTACACATAATCTTACTGAGCGTATTACACACATTATGTCTGTTGACTCAGTCTGGAAGCTACAGTGTAAATGGGCCATTTGCCGACTTTAAACGCAGCCCAAAGTTATGAAAGTTAAAGCAATTCATTTTTCATGGTTTTCTCTCTCTCCCACATAAACTATTTTTAACCTCTTGGATCCATTATCCTTTGTGATGGTTGGTATCAGTAGCAGAAATATGTATGACCTTCAATGCAGAGGGTTTTAAAAGCATCCACCCCCATCACCCCCCCAGTTAATGTCCATAAATAGCATGCATACCTCAGGGATTCTGCATTATCTGTGTGCCGTTTGGATCTCATGAGCATGGGGGGGTCATCATCAACACAAGAAAAAAAAAACTTTAGGGGCGAAGACACCCGCATTTATCATCCATGCTTCTTCACATGAAGAAATTTACATGCATCTCGCTGATGATGGAGGCAGCTGCAACCACACGCTCTCAGATGGGACCAAGCTTGGTGATGTCATGGGTCAGAGCTTCAGCTTAGATGGGCAGAAAAAGAAAACCATACAACAGAAACCAAGCTCTCAATGGGGCACAAGGCTAGGGTACCGGCCCAGATTCCAGCCCATGAGAGGGCACACACACATATACAGAGAAGCCATGTTTGGATGGCAGGATACTGACATAACCCAGTAAGAACATGTGAACTCCCACGCATACATACAGTGCGGAGTAGCATGAGTGTTACCCACCAATCTGCATTCATCTAGCCAAAGTGACTAAAGAAGAGCCCATTAATCCAAAAGTACACAAAAATTTCCCCCATTCATATTTTCTTAAAGAGAATGATGTTAATCTCCAGCCTACTTTTCTCGAGAGTGCCACAGCAGGTCCCCACACTGCACTCAAAGTAGCAGCCATCTGTAATGTGGTCTGATTTCTGACCAGTAGACCACCTCTTGCACTGAGCTGGGGGGGTGTAGCTACAGAGACATGTGGCTACAGCCCACCCCCCCCACCCCACATCGCAGGAGCGCTTTAGCTCAGACACACTGATGCGATGAGGCAGCAGGTCCCTAAAGAGTTCACCCGCTCCTCCGACTCTAATAATTGGCTGAAGTTTCAAACCATGTGTGAAAATCCCCTCTGTGCGGAAGATTCCACAGCCTCTTTGGGGTCCCTCCATGTTTTTAATCACAGTCCAAATGGTGCGTTATGACAGATTGTTTCGCGGAGAAAAAATGAGACAGAAATAAACTTTCCGAAGCTTTGACAACAGAGAAACTGTAACAGTGGGGCCCGCCATCGATCGCTGGCTGAGAGTACCTCCCCTTACTCTGGTGCTGGCCATTAACTGTGGCCGGAGCACTTTATTGGTGCTGCTTTCACAGTCCCAGCACCGAATCCGGGCGATGGCCAGCCATCAGCTAATAGGTGAACCGCATCTATACTGAAAAGAGGCTAAAAAAGAATTTGAACTCAGGAGAAAAAGAAACACATCTTTAGTGCCAGAAAACGAGTGTTGCTGGACATGTCACAGAGTACAGTGACACTGTGCCAGCACCCCCTGCTACTTTCTGAAAACAAACGTCTTTATAAGGCAGTCTCGTTTGGACTCCTTTCTGCTCAAATAATTAGCACCTCTCCGCTAAAACCCTGCCCTGGAACTAGCGGCCATTTCATAGAGAAATTACACAGGCTCATGACCCGCTCGCCCAATCCTCGTGTGGTCCACGCCTCCTCATTACCTATCTGTACGTCCCCGATTGTGATCACCTGTTTCCTGTTATTTTCAGCTTGTCTTGTGTATTTACTCCGTATCTGAGTCCGTTTTCCCCAGATCCGTTATTGATGTTCATCGCCGTCTGCCCTGTCTGTACCCTAACAAAACCGCCCTTTCCTTCATCCCCACCTGCCGACCTCGTCCTTCCCCGCTTCCTACCCGTGGTCACAACAACGGTGGCCATTTGCGCATAAGCGATTTAGTGGCAGGTCAAAAGCCTCTATATCTCAAAATAGATTTTGTTACCACAGGCAATCAGGCACCTTTAAATCAGCAGGAGACCTCAGCTGCTGTGTATGTTACAACGCTTTTCCACCTTCTTTAAACCTATTCTTTCCTGACATCTGCTTTTTGCTAATCTCGAGCCTTGTACACTGGCATTTCGAATATTCCCCCAGTGAATAATGTGAGTGTTGTCATGCACTCACCCGAATCGCACAGTCTGGGATTAAAGATATTCAGCCACAAATTGCTGTTTGCAATGATTTGATTTATACCTCTATTCCCTGCAGGTAACTCCTTTCCACCTCGTTTTAAGCTTGTTGTGTCACTTTCTAGCTACAATTAAAGCTACTCACTGTGTGTGTGCGTGTGTATAATATATGTGTGTATTTATATATGTATAATATATATGTTTGTGTGTGTGTATGTGTGTGTATATACACTGTGTGCAGAATTATTAGGCAAGTACTATTTCTGAACATATTTTTTTGCAAAAGTTGGGCAGACTTGTAAAAATAAATTCTGAAGTTTTCTTTTGCTCCAAGTAAATATATTTAGAGAAAAGTTACATTAGACTTTCACAAACAAAGATAAATGAAAAGCTCTTGATTTTCAGTGTGCAGAAATATTAGGCAATCAGA
>JABFEB020000002.1:20683343-20702614 GCA_019775895.2 Stomatorhinus ivindoensis | reverse complement strand
ATTAGTATTTTACAGCAGTATATACCTAGAAAGACTGACTGGGTCAATTGACCCAGTCAGTCTTTCTAGTGTTAAGAAGGATACTGTTGCCTTAGAAAGGGTGCAACGGAGGGCTATGAGAATGATTCCTGGTCTTAGAGGAATGTCTTATGAAGAGAGGCTACCTGAGCTGAATCTGTTTAGCCTCGAGCAAAGGAGACTAAGGGGGGACATGATGCAGGTATATAAGATTATAACAAGTCTGGATGCAGTTCAGCCAAATGGCTATTTCGATATTAGTTTAAATACTAGAACTTGTGGCCATAAGTGGAAATTAGTGGGAGAACATTTTAAAATGGATTTGAGAAAGCACTTCTTTACACAGCATGTAGTGTATGGAATGGTCTTCCTGTTAGTGTAGCGCAAGCTAAAACCCTGGGTTCCTTTAAATCAGAGCTAAATAAGATTTTAACAACTCTGAGCTATTAGTTGAATTCTCCCTAAGTGAGCTTGATGGGCCGAATGGCCTCCTCTCATTTGTAAATTTCTTATGTAATTGTGTTTTCATGTAACACCTTTGTGGGGGAACCAGACCAAAGTAGCTGTATTTTTTCTCTCTATTGCAGGTCACTGATCGAACAGGAATGACATCATTTTAAAAAACATTAATTACAGGACTAGCTGATTTGGCTTGTTGTACTTGAGCTAACTCCATGGTGTACCATATACCATATTAATACATTTAGAGAAAAAGCGATTGAAGGATGTTAGCGCGTGCCCAGTTCACAATATTCTTGTGCCTTATTGCAACACAATAAAAACCAGGGTAGTTTTAATTCAAAAAGCATTCAGCACAGTTATGTGGGTGTAGGAAACTCGTTGACATGAAATTGTAATTCGCGTTAGAGAAATCTCTGCTGTAACAGCGAGTAATTTGACATTAAATGAAGATGGCTGTTCAGAAGAGGAAATTTCATTTTAAAAATGCACACCATTTTTTCCTGCCACTTAAGCATTCATCCAACCCAGGGATCAGAAAGATCAGCTTGAAGATGTTTTCTGAGCCAGATGGTTTGTATCTTGGTGCAGGATCAAGACCTTTGCATATTGTTATGCTTGTTATGATTCAATGGATTAATAATGCAGCAGTACTATAGGAATTAGTAAATCTTGGTACTGTATGGTACAGTTTGGAAAGATTTGGTACATATTTGTAAAACTTGTTACAGTTTGGTAATGTTTGAAAGGGCTTGGTAAGACTTGGTGGAGCTTGTTAAAGATAAATAGAGCTTGGTAGGACTTGTCTTGTGTTGTTGTTTTCATTTTTTTGTAATGCTTGGTACGATGAATTTAAAAAGTACGCATTACTAAAGGCTGGCCCTGCTGAGGTTTTCACAGATGAGTCTGTAGCAGAGCGCGATGTTCCCTTAACGAGGAAAGCGGATTGCGGAAGCGGCAGGGACTGTGAAATGTAGCAGTACAGGCGGTAAAAGCAGGGTGGCTATATAAAGCCCTTATGAATTGCATCAAAAGCTCTTCAAGGGGATGTAAACAATCGTTCACAATTTCTGCTGGAATAATGGTGAGACGGCCAAGTGAACAAGCTTCTCCCCCAATATTGACTCTCACGCTCCCACTGCATTCTTACCTGCAGGATTATTATATTACTCTCCATAGTCATGTTTCAAAACGTCCCTTTGGGTCCATAGCCAGCCTGCCTGAAACTGGGTCATCTCTGGCCTGGGGTTACGAACTACTTTGCAACATTACTTTGCAATTTTTTTTTTCCCAGAAACCAACGAAATAGCTTTCTTTTAGAGACAGGGGAAGGATGAAAACACATCATGTTTTTGGGTAAGTAAAGTCACGGGGAGGGTCACATGGGAATGTGACACTCAGCGTGACCCCTTGTCATTTTGGAATTCTCTACTTCATTGTGTTTTTTTTTTTTTTCACCAGCAAAGAGCGAGTCTGTTGGTGCTGTATCAATTTGCATTGTAGCCATGATTTTGTGGAACAATATTTAATATACGATGCAAGAAAAAAAGAGGGTTCGTGTCCTCGGCCTGGCTGCCGCTGTGTCTCGGAGGCAGAAGCATGACGTACATCTGTGCACAAGAAAACACGCCCAACTTATAAAGATGCGAAATGTAGGGGAGTGTAAGTTATTCTCATTAGATTCCCTCTCCAGCTTCAAAAATGCCTCAAGACCCATCTATTCTGGGAACACCTCCATTATCCTACACCGCTCCATGTTCTCCAAATATTCTTGATGCTCATTCTGCAGATTTGATTGGAGTTTTATTATGTTCTTGCTTTACTTTGGAAGATGTTGTGTATAGGGTGACCACCTAATCCATGTCAGGAGGGACACAATGAGTTACGACAGGGTTTGTAAACACTACCATTTCAAGTAAAAGAACCTTGATTACACTTTAACATTGAGTTCTTGCTGTGTGCTGATTGGTCAGTCTCCTATAATTATGCATGTATCCAGGGATGCCATAAAGCGTGGGTAACTTAGAATGATTCCAAGGGCCCCAGCTGTCATGATCTGCCCGTCAGAGCCTCATGTGTGCCACGCCCCCCTCGTTACCCCGTGTTCCATCCTGATTGTAACCAGCTGTTGTTGATCCGTGTCTGATTGTCGTGTGCATTTATCCTGTGTCTCAGTCAATCCCCGTCAGATCCGTCATTTTGCTAGTTTGTTAGTTTGCCCTGATCGTTCGGTTTCGCTTCGTCCTCGCAAATAAAGCCCTGTTTCAACTACGCTGCCTCCCGCCTGCTTCTCTGTGCGTTCGACCGGCAGCGCGGCACAACATAATGACGGATCTCCCACCTGCTCCATCGGCCCGAGGTCTCCGAGGACCCCGTCGCCTACAGGTTAGCTCGCCGAACATAGGAACTCCTGTTCGAGAAATCGCCGTTCGGGAAGGCGTATCAACTCCGAACGGTCAGTGAGGAGCTACAGAAGTTGCGTCAGCAGCTTACCCGGGGGAGAGCCCAGCGAGCCCCGTTGCGCGATCAGCCGGGGTCTTGTGTGCCTCTTCTGTCGCAAGCAAGAAAGAAGAAGAAGCGCAAGGGGAAGAAGTCGGAGGAGGATGGTCCTCTGGCTGTCTGCGTCGGAACAGGACTTTTGGTTCCGGTGCGGCTCCCCACGGAGGTGGATGAGGAACTCCCCCCGCCTCTGAGCGTGCCTGCGACAGCGCGGGGGTCCGCTCCGCCGGCATTGCTGGATTCAAAGCCCGTCTGCTCGTCTGCTCCGGCTGCAAAGCCCGTCTTACTGTCTGCTCCAGCTGCAAAGCCCGTCTGGCCATCTGCGTCAGCTGCCCAGCCCTCCCCTCCGTCTGCGTCGGCTGCCCCGGCCCCAGTGACTCTTGCCCTGGCCCCAGTGACTCTTGCCCCTGCCCCTGTGACTCCTGCCCCTGCCCCAGTGACTCCTGCCCCGGCCCCAGTGACTCCTGCCCCAACCCCTGTGGCCCTGGCCCCGAGGACGTCCCTGTCACCTCAGTTTCCTCCTCCTTGGAGGAGGAGCATGAGTGGGACCCCTCGGGGATTTCTTTGCTGAGTGTGCTCAGATCCCAGCCAGGACCACCACGCCAACGGCTGCCCTACATGTCTATGTCCCGTAAGGGGAGGGGGCACAGACTTGGGGTCCGGTTCCCACCCGCCCTGCCCCCTGGCTCGCCCTCACTCGCCTTTGTTGGAGCTCGGTGGTTGCCTGCATTGCCAGGGGCTTCGGCCCCTCAGTCCCTTGCGGGTCCCCTGGCGGCGCCCCGTCGCCAGTCCTCGGTTCGGCCGTCCTCGCCCCCTTGGGCGCCTGCGGGGGCCCCGAGGTCGGTTCCTCGGTCGCCGGCTATCGCTCCTCCTGCGGCGTCGCCTGCCGCGGCTTCCCCTTCCTCCTCCCCTGGTGACCCCTCCTGCTACCTCGCTGGCTCGTCCATCCTTCCCTCGTCCCGTCTCCATGCCCCCCTTGTGGTCCCCTCCTGCTCCCTCGGTCCCTTCGCCCACGGCTCCTTCGCACCCCCCCCCCCGTCGCCCGCCTGGGCTCCCTCGGGCTCCGCCTTGTCCTCCGCCTTTCCCCGTGTGGCCTCCTGTCTGCTCCTCGCCCCTTCATTCCTCCTGTCTCTGCTTCCTGTCCCCCCATGGCTCCTTTGTTCACCCCCGGCCCTTTTTTTCCGCCCCCCAGTGTTCCCCCTCTGTCTCAGTTTCTGATCTGTTTGTCCGCGTTCCCTGTTCTGTGTCAGATTCTGTCATGGTTCCTGCCCCTGTGTCAGTTTTGTGTTTCGGTTCTGTTCCCTGTCCCGCGTTGACCTGTTTTGCTTTTGTTTTCCCGGGTCGTACCCTTGGGGGGGGTAATGTCATGATCTGCCCGTCAGAGCCTCATGTGTGCCACGCCCCCCTCGTTACACCGTGTTCCATCTTGACTGCAACCAGCTGTTGTCAATCCGTGTCTCATTGTCGTGTGCATTTAACCTGTGTCTCAGTCAATCCCCGTCAGATCCGTCAGTTTGTTAGTTTGGTTTCACTTCGTCCACGCAAATAAAGCCCTGTTTCGATTATGCTGCCTTCCACCTGCTTCTCTGCGTATCCAACCGGCAGCGCGTCACAACACCAGCATCCTATTTCTCCGACTGATCTGAGTTGGGGGTTCAAAATCATACTCAAAATCTTTAGTGCCCCCACAGCATGTGTCACTAATGTTAATGTAAAACAGCTGGATGAGTCTTTCAATCAAGGAAACAAACCAGCAAAAGTACAAGACAAACAAAACAATTTAGTGGAGCACAGGAGCCTTGATTTATCTGCATCACTCGTGCATTGTTTGACAGAAAAATGTCTGCTATATAAAATAAATGTAATTTTTACGTTTTGTGACAGTATTGTAATGATGTGGAAGGAAAGAAACAGTGGATCTTCAATAACATAAATGATTTGTTTAAAATCACAGTGAATAAAACTTTAAAACATTCTCTCTCTGGAGCTTTTTTTAAAATGTCGATCAAGGTGTGAGCCTTGACATTAAAGGGCTGGCCCAAAAGGGGTGAATAAAGCTCAAGAAAACAAACTGTCATCCGAAAGGGAGTGGCAAAATCATTCTGTGTGGCTCAAAGAGCACTTTGCCAATTAATTCTGCCGTTTTAATTAACCCGATAGTCCGTTAAAATTAGCTCTGAAAGATTTGCATTGTGTTGTAGGATCTCCTGGTGCCTCGGATTAATGTGTGCCAATATCTCACACCCGCCACCACCACCACCCCCCCGCTATGGGGGGGCATTCTGTGAAATAATAAGTCTTTGCGGTGCTTCACTGAGGCTTCCCTGTCCCTCACTAGATTCCCTGGATGAATGACACCCCCTCTGTCACATTCATCACTATAGAATACTGGGAAGACATTGTGGTTCTGTTTATAAAGTATGTTTATTGACTGTAATTAGCTTTTTCCCAATGCTAGTTGTTTACAGCATCCAGTGATCCCTCAAATCCGTGGAGAGCCAGGGAGAAAGACCAGCTGTTGTTACCCCAGGAGAGAAATGGGATTTTCAGATATGTTTGTTTATTTATTTTGGTACAAAAAATACAAATGTTATATGCCCGAAAGCACAAAAATGCTATCACACTAGAATGTAACAAGCATGTTACCACATAAAAGGCAAACATGTCAGGCTCAAATGTAACAAACATGTCAGCAAAGAAAGGCTAAAATGTCCACCTAGAATGTGACAAACCTGTCAGCACAGAGTGTCTAAGATAACAGGTTAGAATGTAGCAAGCATGTTAGCACAAAAGGCTATGATGTCCACCACAAATGGAACAAGCCTGTCAGCACAGAATGTCTAAGATATCAGAATGTAAAAACCATGTTAGCACATGAGGACTAAAATAACAGCCTAGGATTCACTCTTTTTTTTCCTGCTTGGTGTTTTCTATGCCAGATCGTAGGGGATCCAAAACCTGTCCTGGTCCTGAAAACAAGAAAGGAAATAATACCGGTACCTGGACAATTTGACAACTCCGATTCACTTTAGCATGTTTGTGGAATGCGAGGGCAAATATTGCAAACTCCACACATAGGGCCAGAAACTGAATTCAGTCTTCAGAGGTATAAGGCTGGGGGGTGAATATCCATCCATCTTCCATGATTTATCCTAATCAGGGTCACAGGGCAGCCTCTGGCCTATCCCAAGTGGCACAGGTGCACCATGGATGAGATGCCAGTCTGTTACGGCCTCAATGTGAGAACATCCAACTCGTTACATTAACAAACCAAAAGGTTCCTGATGCAGTACAGATTTTATGTTTAATACAGAAACACAACAAAATAATACATGCAATTTATTACACAAGAGGCTGAGACTTTCACAAGGCTTTACAACCATCAACTATTTATTCGCAACACAGATCGTAAAAGGGCAGACACAGGATCTTACTCTACATGCCCAAGGACATGGGAGGACCGTCGGAGAAGCTCAAGCCCCCAACAGCAGAGGCATGGAGCAGCAGGTCCACTTTCTGAGCTAAATGCAAACCCTGAAACTGAAATTATTCTTCCCAATAAAAACATAGTTAGTCGACTGATGAAACTGATAAAACAGAACACATTTTCTTCAGCAGGATGGTTTTGTGTGAGGTATTCACATTATCAGAAGAAAGAACCACTTAAGCTGTTAATTAAGAATATAGAAAAATGTTCTGGGTGTTAGGAAAAAAATGTGCAAATTTGACGCTTTGTGTAAATTCATCCCTAGAGAATTTCCTCAAAGCACTTAATGATGATTAGGAACACACTTTATAGACACTGGAATCAATTTACCAGCAGCTTCGTGTAACTGCAATCAATGCTATATTTTAATTAAGCAAAATTAAGGTTATCACAGAGAAAATGCAAAATGGTAGCAATGATAGTTTCAAATACTCTGAGTGTCTGGGACCAGCTTACAAACCCTCCCTCGGTTAGACCAAAAATGAAGTCAGGGGGCGATGTGCTGTTGCTGTGTCAGTGGTTGGGTCTGGGTTGGGTTCTGGAATGTGTCGCTGATATTCAGAGGCATTGGGGCATGGCAAGACAGAGGAGAAAGGTTTGGGTGAGCACAGAATCAGGAACATGATAAACAGCTCTGTTTAAAGGGTCACTGCCAGCAGAATGCTCAGCAGTGCTCACCCCAAAAACTCATGCTTAAACAGTTACAGCTGGCAGAACGTCCAGCATTGCTCACTGCAGTAAGCCAAGGCTGAACAGCATACCTGAATGAATATAACACTGTGAGAGAAGCAGCTCCCCGCTCCACACACACACACACCCTTTCTGCAGATGATTCCGGCGGTTATTGATCCAAAGAATTCCAGGTAGACCTTAGCCCCACCACTCATCAGACCAATTACATGAAAGCCTTTTATAATAGGGGGCAGCACCCTCCCAGCACCACCTCTGTAGCTCCTCCCTACTCTCTGGCCAGCACATTGGACTTGCTCTGTTTTTTTTATAACATTTGACTAATTCTTTTTCTGACCCCAGGGTGTACGCTAACCTTGTACCCTGTGCTGCCTGGGTAGGGTTACCGTATGTCCGGGTTTCCCCAGACACGTCCACTTTTTGCGCCCCAGTCCGGGCTTCCTGGAAGTTTTTCGAAAATTGCCTGTTTGTCCGGGTTTAGCACTTCAACCTGTATAGCCCAATGTTGCAAATTACACTGGAGTATCAAGAGAAGGAATAGACACCGATTTTCAATATACGGCAGCCACTCGGTATCATAACACAGTGTTTGCAAGGCTTGTGCACACATTAACTTAAAAAAATGTAATGATATGAATACCCTTACATGTCACCCTGCAACTTTCTGAGTATTATGTCTTTTGCCTCGGGTCAGATATGAACTGTGGTCCATTGAAAGAGATACATGACTCCAGAAGTGGCTCGTCCGTTTGACTTCACTCAGAGGCACTGCTTTATTGTTGGTGCAATTTACCTCAAAATGATTAAGTCAGAGATAATCAAATATGCAATGTACCTAGGAAGTTTGAAAAAGCTCCATTAAATACTTTCAGAGTTACTGGGTACACAAGTATCTTCTGCAGCCACTGCTTCCTTCCCTTGCTGCCATACAGCACCGCAGCACCTTTGGAACTTTGACATTTTATTTCTGTTTTCATGTGAAGAGTAAATCGTGTCATTTGCTTTAACAAACTTTAGCTTAGTGTTTTGTAACTTTTGTTGAGAAAGACAGACTCAAATTTTCGTTTTACAGGGTGGTTAGGGAAAACTCATTAATATTAATAAGAGCTCCACCTGATTGGTTGGTGAATGTGAAAACTCATTACTATTCATGAGAAAAGCACTACCTGATTAGTCAGTAAACATGAAAGCTCATTAATATTCCAATCCCCAGATGCATCTGTTTTTTTCAACTCACGAAATATGGTAACCCTGTCCAGGAGATTTTACAGGTCCTTCTGAGACTCTGACCAAGATAAGTAGATAAGTGGACAGATGGATATATGGATGAATGGAAGAATGTTAGATGAATGGAGAGTGATGTCTACCAGAACATGCCAGACGCACCTTAACATGGAAACAACGCACTCAACTCTTATTGCGCACACAATCACAGCAGAACGCACACAACATCTGTCATTTCAGTTAGGATCCCACTACGTACAGTATCACTAAGCTGTGGGATCACTGTGAGTGGGTGTTTGGTAGCACTTTTAAACTGGGAAGTTTAAAAAATAATCCATTAAAAAAACTGACTTTATCCAAGGTCTGGTCACCTGGTCCGTTACTACAAAACTTTCCCACAAGACTGATGCGGCAGATTTTACTCAAGAATGAGCTTCATTCCTTTCATTCCAAAGCCATCCAATTGTAAATACATCTGCAAACCAGCATGAAATACTACTGTGTGATCCGGGGAAGAATGAAGCTTTTAATCACTGTTCAGTCCTGTGACACTGAAGTGCATCGATAGTGAGAATCAGGGTTTTTATCACACTGCAGGGAGAACCCCCCCCCCCCTTTCTCTCCTTGTCCTATGAATGCCCCATTCTTATAAACGCCCAATCTGACCCGTTGGAATGCACAGCCGATCCCAAAACCCCACCCGTTGTCGCTATGCTCGATCAGGCTGGACTTATGTCTGAAAATGAATTTTATTTTTTGGGCCTCTAAATATGTATGAGGATGGGCCAGGGAGTCGCTGTAATTTTCCTTACATTTCACTGTGGTGTGAATGGGCTCTCGGCAGAGCTACATCTGTAAAAGCAGATACTGGAGAAAGCTCTTAAGGAACTGGACGTGTCATCAAAATACCGTTGATTCAAATCCCAGGAGTAAAACCCTACAGCCTCCATTTTCGACGAGAGACTCACGCCGGGTTCCTTTGGTGAATGTCCAGCACAGCATGAAGCATAAGACTGTAAGGGGCCATCCGTGGCATTTCACAGCACCAGCGCACAACCTGAAAAAACACTTTTCACTGGGCTTTTTATGATGGATATTTAAACGGATAAGGGGAAAATAGTCATGCAACGCCATCACAAACATTCAGAACATCTCAAAAAATGATTTATTCATTTCAGACATTAGTAAATATAAAATGTTTAGGCACCAAAAAATGAAAATTCTATTCTCAAATTCCTTAGGAATTTTTTAATTTGCTGCAATGGATTGGTGCCCCATCCTTGCTTGTTCCCTGCCTTGCGCCTCTGGCCTCCAGGATAGACTCCAGACATCTCATAACCCTAAATAGGACAAGTGGTTACAGAAAATGGATGGATGGATGGAATTTTAATTTGACAAAAAATAACATTGTTTTTTTCCAAATTGCTCTGCTGGACTGTGGTTAGAAGTTGATATATGTATGAATGGATGGATGGATGGATGCTTTGGTATAAACAACAAATTATTATTTGGTTACTGTTCATTATCTGGTTTCTGTGACTTGTGGCATCTGCCCTAAGGTCCGTTGAGAAATGTGGTCAACAGAAGAAGATGCATGAAGACGTCACTTCATGTACGTCACTCAGTGGCGCTACTTTAATGTTGGTGTGATTTGCCTCAGAATGAATAACTCCAAGATAATCACATATGCAATGTACCTGGGAAGCTTGAAAAAACTCCATCAAATACTTTTAGAGTTACTGGGTTCACAAATATCTTCTGCAGCCACTGCTTCCTTCGTTTGCTGCCATACAGCACCGCTGCTTCATATTTGGGGGAATTTCTCTCAAACTGAAATCAGGTGTAGACCTTCCTCTGCACAATGATTTGTGAAACAGTAATAAGGCCCATGAAATACTTTTTCAGCTATGATGTTCACAAGTCAAGTGTCTTCTGCAGTTACCCTTCCATTTGTGGCCACTATGTGGTGTTACTTCAATTTTGGTGCTATTTATTAAAAAAATTCCAGCTTGAGTTCAGCACCCATGCAAAAAAAAACAAATTTAAAAGAGTGGGGCAGGCTTATTGTATTGTACCAAATCACTTATTTAAAGTATGGGTGGGGAATGGGTGGGCCAGATTTGCATGACATCACTTTATGAAAATAGGAGGTGAGAAAGTCGTAGGAACAGATAACTTGTTGTTCATGGTTGTCATCTTGTCAGCTGTCACCCTAGTCATGCATGTAGGGGTCAATTACACATACAGTGTGCAGTTTACAGCTTGAGACAGGCATTGATTATTTCAATTTGTGATACAGGGACCAGAAGTCCCTTCTGTGATTCGAGAGCAAACAGGAAACCTTTCAACATCACATTACTTGGCAGCTGTTTTCAACCGAAGAGACCAGGACACCTAACAAGATCTTTGCTTGTTTCTGTCATACAGACAGATGTTTAAGCACGCTGCTCAAGGGTACAGCAACATTTCCCACGAGAGGACATCTGCCACTTTTTTTACATCAAGGAACAGCTTCTTTTTAAGTTCATCATATTTCTGATGATTGTGGTTTGATTTATTTTTACATATCCTCGCTCTAAGATGAAAAATGATTTACCTACAGCCCCACTGAAGGTTAGCCAGATTAAAGGCTTTATGTTTTATTTAGCCACAGGAAAAAGCTGTATGATTTGAAGCCGTTTTTTGCGAAAGAGCCGGGTATTTCTCATTATTGTAAAAATGGCAGGTGTTGATGAACGACACTATTAAAGATCCCGCTGGCTCGCCCGGTGGAGGATTCCGGAGAAGGAAGCGTGAACCAAGGTCTCTATCAAGAACAGGCGTCTTTATTAACATGCAGCTGTTTCACATGGAACCCTGATGGGGAGCCACGGGGGGAGGCAGCCTGTAGGTTAGCAGAAGAAGAACTTTGACACTTTACCTCGTTTTCACCACTGGGCACCTAAAATATGGTGGAACACAGCTTGTGAAATGACATCTACAACAAGGACTCAAGGATTTGTTTTTATGAAGTCGACTCTATGTGTCATGACCTGCTCGTCCGATCCTCCTGTGTGCCACGCCCCCTCATTTACCTCGTGATAATTCCTGATAGTTATCAGCTGTTTCGTGTCATTTCTGCTTAGTTCTGTGTATTTAAGTCCGCGTCTGAGTCTGTGTCCCTAGGTCTGTCATTGAAGTCTCTCATGCTAGTTTGCTGTCTGTCCTTCATTTTCTTGTTATTTCATGTACTCACCTACAATAAAGTCCTTGTCACCCCGACTACCTGCACTTCTGCTCCATTCCTGCTCCATCCCCTTATGGCGTGACAATGTTTGTAACTCGCAGATATATCAAGATTATCACTCTGAACCTGCTATTGAAATCTCCTGAAGTGGACCTATGGACCTACGCCAGATTTTCCCCCAGGATCAATAAGCTTAATACCAGACACTTCGCAAAATTTATTTATGGCTACAGGCCCGTTTTGTACTAATTAGCATTTGTATTGACGATGATTGCTTTGATAGATTACTTTACATCGCTAATTTTAACAGCTTCATGTTAATAGCTACATAGCTAGCAAACTAACATCGTTAACTGTGAATATAAACTGAGATTAATCTTTATCTTATTGACACTGACATTTTTGCCTCTCTGATAAGGATCCATGTAAGTCCATTTAAAATGTTAAACTGCTGACTGATGGCTGTGCAAAGAATGTTTGTGTTGTCTCATTAAATTGAAGTTTTTTACAGTAGTTTTTTATATAGTGAAATAATGAATTTTTGGTGTTTTTATTGGACAGGAAAAATTTACCGTATACATGCAATAAACACTATACATGCAATATACAAAATACAATAATATATATAAGTGCAGCAACAAAGTGTTGAATCACGGGCAGTGCAGTGTGTGCACATGCATGTGTGTGGCTGTGTGTGCAGGTGTCACTGCAACAAATGCACCTTGCAGTTCAGGCGCCCAATATTAGGAGTAATTAGTGAGCC
Source organism: Stomatorhinus ivindoensis (assembly GCA_019775895.2). Lineage (NCBI taxonomy): Eukaryota > Metazoa > Chordata > Actinopteri > Osteoglossiformes > Mormyridae > Stomatorhinus > Stomatorhinus ivindoensis. The sequence continues at coordinate 20,690,248 of JABFEB020000002.1, read as the reverse complement.
GTGTCAGCGTTAAACATGCATGGGTGAGGTTCCAGGATCACGCAAAGCTGAGCAAGACTAAGGGAGACGCAGAAATGTGACAATAACCGCTAGGTTTGTGGGATGTATCATGAGTACTGCACTCGTCTGGCAGTACAGTGCTTAATAATTCAAGAGAAGAAGACAGCCGCCATGTAAAAGCAGATCTAGATAGAAGTCAGCCAAGAACAAATGTAAAACCACACAGCATGTCAGATCATTAGTGCACATCAGGAATCATTCGTGTAGAGGAGACGTTCGATTGAGCCTAATCTGATCAGATCTGATAACGAGGGCATTCGGTCAATTAATATTTCATAATTTCACTTTCTGAATACATTTTCACTTTATAGATCCAGACAACCTCATACGATGTGCATGACTTGCATCTTCTTATAATCTTTCGAGGATAAGACATCCCTTTTTGCTGCAGGCGGGAGCGGGGCATTGATGAAATCTGACTGATTAACAAACTTTTAATTGTTCATTAGACTTCACGGTGCAGACTTATTAAAAAGGAGGCCATTGTTCAGGGTCAGTGCTCAGAATTAGCCTGTGGTGAAGAGTAATGAGGCTCGACCAATCAGGCAGTGTCACACCTGCCATGTGCGGTCATGGGGCATCAACAAGGCTAATAGCTCAGTGATTGCTACAACTTATTAGCATCTGCCAAGATACAGCAGCAGACGAGTGACTCAGATACAGATTCCGATTTCACTTTCAGTGCTGGAGTCAAGTCGTTCGCTAACTAGGTCATCGCTCCGTCGTCTTGATGCTCCACGCCAAATGTGAAGGAGTGCCAGATCTTTCTCCAGGTCCTAATGGGATCAGTCTTCTGACCGATAATCCTGGGTGGGCAGAAGGTGCCCTGGACCGCCTTGTTGAGTTTCGTGTGTCATTAATACTCACAGTATTTTAAATCACTCTGTAATGAAAACTCGAGTAAACAGTCAGTCTGTGGGCCGGGATGGTGGGTTGTCATGGGAACCCTCAGAAATGTGCCATTATTCAGGTATAATTCAGAGCCGATGTGTGGGTTTGAGAGACAAGCGATTTGTCTCCTTTTTAAATCACGCTAAAAGTCGGCTTTTGACTCGGCGGTGAAAATGGCGTGTACTCATTACTCGCATGAGTTTCCTTATCAGTGAACTTCCTCACAACACGACGCAAAGAGGAGCGCTCTCCGGGGAGGAGCAGCTGAGCTGGGTTCCCTCTCCGGTGCTCAATCCGGAAACATCAGTCACCTTGTGGAAGGCTGGCAGACATAGCAGGCCCTTGTCTGCCTCTATCTGCACAGTGGCCTCGTTAAGAAGTTCTGAGAGATGGGCATCCCGCTCGAGGGGGTGGTGGTGCATGGACCCCCCTCATGTCCAGCCAGCAAGCAGAAATGGTTGCGGGGGGGTTGGAGCCAATCCCAGGCAGCTTAGAGCACAAGGCTGGGCGGGACCATGGATGGGATATATATGGGTGCCTCAGGGACACCAATTAGTATTTTGACCGAGCAAAGAAATTCGTGTGGAAAAAAAACACACAAACTTCATGCACACAGAGCGTAGGCTGGATTCAGACCCACAGCCCTCAAGGTGGGAAGCTCCAGCGCTCCCCACTGAGCCCCCACGCCGTAGCGGTACGCAGGGGTGGGAGAGCAGGACACCTACGCTGCACTCAGATATAAATATATGTAAATATCACTGCAAAATATACAGGGCAGCTTGGAGGGAAAAAACTACCCAAACCTGCAAAGTCACCTGACTAACCTCGCGGGAAAAATGGCAGCCCCCCCCCCACCTATATTTAATCTATGTAAATTGCTTCGGATTTAACATGTCTGCCAAGCAAAGAAATTAGTTCATTTAATTTTTGGCCTTTGTTATATTAAGGGTATAGAAAGCCGCTGCTGGCTTATCTCTGAACCATAATGTGGAAATAATTATGATTGGTGTGGCCTGGAATCGATGGATTAATTGTAGCTTTTTGGGTTCTTTCCTACATTAGCTTGCTCGCTAACCCAACGTGAACGTCTTCATTCTGCTCTCTGAACGACGTCTTTATTTCCTCATAAAAATGACACAGAATACGGCCACAGCTGTCTTCCGATTCTCACCGGCTCATTTAAATATCTGGCAGGGAGATTCATATACAATGAACCTTCCTTATCTTTAAACATGGGAAGCATTATTTAGCTGGAAAAATCACTACTGACTTAATGTAGAGGGAGTAATAGCGCAAGGGCGAGGAAACTGGCGTGTCGGTGATGCTTTTCCAGAGGTCAGTACACACTTTCTTTGCGTGTGTAGGGGACCATGGAGGCAGTGACAGAATTACGTGTGACATCGTTATTTATCCCAAATATATTCAGCCATCTGGGTCCCATAATTATACGACTGTTGACTCTGTGTGGCTAACGGTCTTTGTATTTGGTCACATATATCTATAGCAAACTGCTGTCACCATGCTGCCTAATCCAGCCCTTGACAATAACTCGCCGGTCTTGTTTCGGTCGGCTCACCAGCCATCAAACGCTCACTGTTAGCGTTTCGCTTGCACTTGACAATGCGTCTGCATTGCACTAATCTTGAGTTGAGACGTATTTTTTCCCCGCAATATGATGCCCTCAGCACCATCCTGACTGCAGATGCCGCCGCTACAGTGAATTTGGGATGTCCGCAAAATGCTTGCCTCCTTTTCAGTTTGTAAGAATTGGAGGAAAGTATTTTTTGAGAATCTAGCTATTGAGGTAAATCAGCAAAAAGGTTTGCCGGAAGCTTCTAAGTGCCAATCACCCTCATCCCTAACCCCTCAAATCTTTACTCTTTCTTACCTGGGTGAGTGATCTTGTTTTTCTTAACTGGCTATTGGACTGTTGGTTCTGCTGTCAGTGGGCCTGTAAAATTTCATGTTACAGCAGATAAATCCAGTTCATGGACACAGATTCCATGTGAGAAGCAGAGTTTTGCCTTTATGCTGTAAGTGACCATGACTTACCTGATTTTTTTTAGTATGTCCCTTAATTATTCGCACCCCAAGATATGAGATCTCAGCCAGGCACATGGAGGTTATTTTTGCAGTCTATACGTTTTTCATTTCCCTACCTGGATTGGCATCCCTTAGTGCTGGCATCCCTGGATTATTGATTTCACCCAGGAAGGGGCGGGGGGAGTTCCTTAGTAGAAACAGAATAGCAGTTGGGTCTTCTCCATGGCTGAAGATTTATCAGACAACCTTGACCTTTCATTCAGTAAAGTAAGGCAATGTAGCCTTTCTCACATCCCACAATGCACCTCTGGTACCCTACAAGAGGAAGTAGAGTGGAAACGAAGACAGGAAATCAACAAAGTAAGCAGGAGCCTCCCTGGGGGACTGAGAGTAGAGAAATTATCCAGAATAGGGTGAGCAGTCCAGCAAACACATCTCATTGCACAGAAGATGGCCGACGCCTTCGTTTGTTTACCTCCAGCCCAGGAGATTGGCAGAGTTGGAGGCAAATAACCTCTGTGCGATTGGTAGGCTGTTAGCGGTGCGGTGCTGTCCACAGCTGAAGGACGCAAGTGGCGCATAATTGGGCCGCACTGGCAGATAGCGATAACGAATCCCGCCGATGGAATTAGCGCTTCGGCACAGAAACCATCGTTTTTAGCTCAGCCAGGCTTTTTTTTTGCTGCTCAGAGCATCCAACTGGGTATCCGTTTAAGATCTGGCAGTGCCGTGAGCCCACGGCCATCTTCGAATAAGCTTCACTGTGTGTTAAGTGCCAACTATACTATGTGACAAACAAACAGCTGAGACATACAGCAGCGCGCTGATTGCAGTACTTACAGGAGCAAACAGCTGCTAGACCCACAGAAGTGACATGCAAGTACCTAATGATATATTATCCTATGAGAAGCATTGTGTAAATGTGATTATAGTCAATATGTGTTTAAAGTCTGAATGTGTTATTAGGCAAGAAACATACATATTGCTTGATACAGTGCTTGAAATACACAGACATGGTACACACATGTTTCCTGTGCAGTATTTGTACATCTAATTACAGCCGTGAGACCTGATGTAAATCCATACAGTGTCTGGTACCAGACCAAGTCTATCATGAACACCGATCATTTCATTCCAGAATCATCCAGAGACTGCCAGATGATGGAAGATTACTGATTAAATCTATTCTTCAAATATTGAAGGAAAAAAAAACCTCAGGATGTCAAGTGAAAGGTTTACAGAGAAAGGAGATATTACATTATGTTTTCCTAAATCGATATCTGTCTTGTGGTATGCAGTGTAAACACGAGTGTTTGTGATTGGCATGGTGTAGAGGATAAGCAGTGTTTCAGAATGTCTTCTGGGCAGAAGGGGTGGCTACGGGAGTATGGGGATGTTCAGGGAGAATGTGTCCTTTGGGTTGAGCTGTGCTGATTGGATCATATGAGGGAACCAGGATGGGCCCCATGAGGTCGCAACACATCAAGAACGGTTTGAGTGAGGAGGACTGCTGTGGATGTAGGGTTAGGTGGGGTTAGGCGTAGGTGGTCTCATGGTGTGAGGCGTAGGTAGTCTTGGGGTTGGACCAAGGTTTTTACCTCCTCCGAATTAACCAGTTTGATTGATTCTGTAGGGACAGCCTACAAACTTCCTACACCATCAATGAATCAAGAACTGTGACATATATGACGGCAGACAGAGCTGGGTGGGATTAATGCTGTAGTGTGACACCATTTGTCTGAGTGTATGTCGTAAAATTTTCCATTCTTCACTGTCCCCCCTACGGCTGCATTACGCAGCAGAGAAGTTCAGAATGACGCCTTTCCGCGGCTCTATCAGTATGCTAATCCGGAGCGGCATTTAGGCGGTCGATGCGCAGTGCCTTCAGCATCCAACTTGTTTTCCACTTTAGCTCTCGAGTGGGCGGCTCCCACACATTCTGGGTTATGGGGCATTTTCGCAGCAGCGTCCCATGCCTTAATGCTCCTTATGGATCGTTAACAATTAATTGACCTTAACTGATGTTAATCATTCACAGGATAAATTAGCACAGCTCAAGGCTGAGTCATCGATATAAAGCGAATGAGAAACATTGGCGCCATGGACTCCATGTCCAGCACTCTAGAGACACCTTCTGTTGTTCATTGACTGGCATATTCAAGTCTTTCACGAAAGTCCCTAACGATCTTCCCTGGACCACAGTTCTTGCCCTGGCTGGCTGTACACTCTAACATGTCCCTGGAGAGCTTCCTCAGCTTGTAAATACAATACAGTTTGGTTTGCTTTCTGTGCCTTTATAAATAACTCAAGCACCATTTATCTACCCAAGGTGGTCAAACATGGCTTGATCAACATGAAACTAAGCCTCCACTCTGTCTTGTATTACCTGGGGACACCTGTTGGGGTGCATTTCATGCACAACAACATATCCCAGGTTGCCTTTGATTATGGCTAACAATAACCTGGTGGAAATGGTGAGTTCAGAATTAATATCCATAATGCTAAACTTAAACTACTAATATTAATCAAAATTTTATCAACTAGGAGTCACACTGGAGAGATCATATCTCTCGGCTGGCCTGGGAACTCCTTGGTATTCCCCAGTGGAGCTGGAGGAGGTGGCTGATGAGACTGCTGAATGGATGGATGAATGCACTCTCACCGCAATACCATTGAGAACCCTCGACTAGGAGTGAAACTGACCCCACAGCATGCTGGGAAGTGCAGAGAGAAGCTCATGTCACTCCAAGATAACGGTTTCCACGGGTGATATTATGTGTCTCCAAGGAGTGACGAGGCTGGCTGCTTGGGAATTGCTAACCAAAGGGAGTTAGGCGGCCTTGGGAGACGGACCGTCATTGTTCCTGCTTCTCTCTCCATGCGGGCTTCTGTTATATCAGAATAGACTATGCCTGTGATGTTGACCTCTGACCTCTGCAGGTTAGAGGAAGTAAATATATTTTTAGATAATAGAGGTCTGATTTTTAAAAAGTGTTTAATTTCCTCTCCCCCTTCCCCATGGAACAAAGAGGAGGTTTCCAGCATACCTGATGGTTGATAACGAAAAGGTAGTGATTTACCTAAATGACAAAATTAATAATTCAGCGATTCATTACGCATTCATTTTAATTCAGAGAGCGATTAATCTTGATCACGCTAAGTGCTGCTTCAAGATCAATTAGCGTGAGGGCCAACTTTCAAAATGAGTGATGGCGAAACGAAGTTAACCCACACTCATAATGAACTTGATAAGAGATTAATACGAGGCTCTCTTTCTGCTGCATGAGTCGTATGAATTCTGTCTTTACTTAACTTCACTGAGACGGGTATGGAAATAGAAGCTTTATAATGACGTATAAACGTGTAGAGAACAGTGTGGGAGGAGAGTTTATTATAGCACAGACTACAGTGAGAGCTCCAGCCGGACTGGGAGCAGAATTCCCAAGCCGCAGATTAAGGGGAAGGCTAACGACGGCCAAATTAGCCTCTCCAGCTGGCGGTTTCATGGGGACAGTGGCCAGGCCTCTCCGTCCTCCCCTGTATGCCCGTCTCTGCTCCGCACTCCGACCGGGGATGAATGGGATGTCACGGCAGCTCACAGCTTCCAGTCGGTGGATCTCCAGTCACCAGACGGAGAACATCTTATTTAATCAGGATGGACCCTCCTACTGAACGCTTAGCCTCGTCTACAGGTTTGAATGAAGTGGTGTGTTTCGGGATGCTTGGTAGTCACGTCCCGCTCTATTGTGCTTTCTGGGGTGACACCCCAGACCCTGTGGAGGGACATGCAACCATTTCATTTCATTTACATGACTTATGTCTGCTGGTACTCATGTTGCAGGCATTGCGGCAGGATGAGAGAAGTGCACAGAGACGTGACACACTCACATTCCAGATAATTTCGGGGGGCG
>JABFEB020000002.1:20648197-20666078 GCA_019775895.2 Stomatorhinus ivindoensis | reverse complement strand
TGTCGCGCCGATGTGCAAATCCCAATAGGGCCAATGTGGGCTGCCCACTTGGGGCCAATATTTCTGCCCACATTGGGTCCACACTGGCCCAGTGCCAGTTTGTTTGCTGGGTACCTACCTACCTACCTACCTACCTACCTATCTATCTATCTATACCTTCTCCCTTCCCTACACCCACATCCCCTTATCTGGCAGTGTTAAATTTTGTATTCAATTACAAGCAGCAGAGCATCAGTTACTCCTGATTGGCTGCAAAACACGGGGAATCTCCGAGCTGTGACTCTCTCCAGGTCAAACTGATATAGCTGTGGGGTGTTTTGTGGGGTGGGGCAGGGAGGTAAAATGGTGCTCATGGCACTCTCTTATCCATGTCAATGTGTTCAGGGGTACTGCCTCACTGGATTGCCCCCCCCGTCCTCTTAGCTGCCCTTTGCCTGTGTCCTTTTCATTATTTCGGAGAAGTCCGCAGCAGGGTGGGAGGGAAAGCAAGCTATGAAACTGGCATCTGCTGGGCCTCATTCATCTCAGCTGCCAGATGGAGTTTTATTAGCCAGTTAGAGATCATTTTATAGGAGACTGTCAGGGTTACGACACGAAGAAGGCTCTTTATTTTAATTCACTCTTAACGACTCACTGTATTAGCCTAGTAGACGCTCCTACACACCTAATAGCAGTTTTCCATGTCGCTAGATATTAAATAGACTGTTTGATCACTCAGAGGTCCAGTAGTCATTTTGCCTGTTGGACAGAATTTTTTCTCATTTGTTCCTCTAATACACACATTCAAATCAAATTCAAAATATTTTCGTCCAACAATCCATTCAACTTCCTTCCATTAATCTGTATTCAGTGCAGGGATGTGGTGAGTTAAAGTATTTAAAGCACAAAAAAATAGTAATAAACTTCATATGTCTTTTATTATATGCTGTGATTAAATTACTCTGCCACATATCATTTGAAAAACTCTCTCACATTTTGGTCTTTTTATAGTTGCTGGAGAAATGTCAATATTGCACTGATGCATTATACATTTCATTTTAGGTGACTGATAAATGCATATTTTAGCATTTTTACTATTAATAAAAGGCTGCTGTATTGTGTTGAAGTCTCTGGATTGAAATAAATCCTCTGACATTAACCACAGTAACTTCAGACCCATGCTCCAAGCAACACTTTGTGGATCCTTGATATTCAAGTAATATAAAATCCCAATTGAGAATAACTACATAGGTGAATTTCTACACTGAATCTCAATGTTGGTATTTATGGGCCAGGCCTAGATAACCCAACACCTTTCAGTACCGCTTCACATCAGCAGCAACATGGGCCATGTGTGACATTAGGGCCGGTACCAGTTCCAAACCAGTTCAGAACATCAAATCAGCTGTCTGTCAAAATGGTTCAATAAAATGGTTCAACAGGACTAGGCCAAGCTTGGAATGTGCCATTCCCGGAATCGCCAGTGCCAATAGACAACGAGGAAATATCAAAAACCCATCTCGCCCAGACAATTGAAGTCTTTGTCAATGCCCTAGTTCAGGGGCTGCGTCCTTCTAGGGCTGCATTTGAAGACCAAATGCATCACAGCGGCGTGACAAGGCTGTCCCATTTCGAAATGCAGCCCAGAAATGCATCTTTCTTTCCCCAGGCTGCGGAGAATCCACTGGGTGGCCGAACATGTCCCATGGTTCATTGCACAGACCTCCAAAGAACACAGCCTACAAAGGCTATGAAGATCTATGTCCACTGTTCTGACTCAATAGTCTAATGTCAAATGATTGACTGCCCTATTTTGTTGTGATATTTCATATTTAATTTTTGTTTCATTCTCACACTTTACTGGTAATCTCCAGTTTTGGGTGACATTGCAATTTAATGTATCTAATTCAGTCTAATATTTGTGCTTCCACTGATTACTGGACAGAGCAATGACAGTCAGGAGGGATTAAGTTTCGCAACTTGAATTCCAGTCTGGTCAGTGTTTTCATTCTGTTGTATTTGCAAAACTGAGGTGACGCTACCATTACACTTCTGTGATGGGGGTGCTTGGAATCTGACAGGCAAAACCAAGTTGGTACGTGGATGACTGAATGTAATCATGAAAATTGATATTCTTGGTACTTTGTAGGTTTTATTACTTAATAAATAAAATTATATTTTTGCATTTGTAAATTTTACAGTTGAGAATAAGCAATGTTTTGTACCTAGAATGTTAATTGTTCATTGGATTAATTCTTCCAAGGGGTGGAGCTAAAGCCTATATAGATAGTGGTTAAGAGTGTTGTAACCTGTATATGGGTCCACCAAAACACAGCCTGCTGGGTTTTTTTTTCATGGTTTTATTTTTATTATTACTATTCACTTTTTCCAGATGACTGAATAAATCTACTCACACTACTGAGACACCTTTGCCTCCTCCAGTGTTTAGAGCCTTTGACCACTCAGCCATTCGTAACATCTTCATTCGCAATTTCAATTTTGCAGCCAAAAGCATAACTCCGCCACCACAAGGTGCCCTGCCTCCTATTTTAAACCAAGCTAATTAAAGGCAGATTGAGGCATTTACTTCACGCTGCCTGCCAATACGGAGGCCAGGTCCTCAGGAGCCTACCAAGTTAATGACACCAAATGTCAAGAACCATACCTCACGAGTAGCACAGCCTGAATCATCACACACAAACTAATTACAACAAGAGGAGAGCTTGTTGTCTTCTTCCATCTCCCACTCAAAGTTTTTATCCTTTGGACCGAACTCCACATTCTCTGCTGCAAAATCAGGCATGTTTGATGACTACTACATGAGCAGTCAGAACCTGAGACATAAATGTGACACAGGAAGTGCTCAGATGATCCTCCCCTCTCCTTCTAATGCACTACAGACACTGATGGTGTTTATCGCTACTCAGACCGTGCATTTGTGTAGAGACCCCTGTTGGCTACAAAACTCACAACACTAAGTATCGAAGAAATGCATTTATTTAGGAGACGCTGAAGCAGCGTGTTCTACTAACCAGCTAGCTAGCTACAATCTTCTGTTAATGTTTTATACAACCATGAACTAATCATTTCCCAGTGGTTCCACAAAGAGAAACAAAATCAATGACGGAAAGTCTATGAAAGACAATTTAGCATATTTTTCAAAGACGACAGAGGGTGAGGAGTGACTTTTTGAGTGGTGCTGCAGAAAAACAAACCTGAACCTGCTTACAGTCAATTCCATAAGTATTGCTTCTCTGTGCTTTAAGAAAGATACAGAAATGCAGCAGGCTGCCGAAAAACAGGGAGCTTGGAGGGACAAGGGATACTTCACACAATTCCTTCAAAACCTTCTTAATGACATCCCACCCTTATTCATCTTTTGAAGCTGCCTGCAGGCTCCAGAGCGCCCCCCAGGGGACTCTGCCCGTAAGTCAGCTGGCATTTTGGGTTCAGACAATGCGTTGCTCATCAGCCGAGTCGCCAGCTTTGGTGGCGACACCCCCACTCACTAAATCGGCATGAGCGGAGCGCGGTGGGGCTGCAGTGACACTCTGCGTGGCTGCGTCAGAGAACAAAACCCATGATCTGCAGAAAGACTGGCCTCTGAGGCCCCGTGGGCACACGTCTCACAAAAACAACACAGTATTCAGTTCAGTTTGATTCATGTTTAAATAGAAACGCTCCACGCAGAGCTGCCTGAAAGTCTTCACAGAGAATATAGAAATATGACACATAGATCAGAAGCGATTTAAAGACCTAAGAGTGAAATGCTTGTCACACTAGCATGCATTTCTATACTTAGTGTATAACTATTATTTAGTATTATTTATTTAATATCTATCTTATGCTTATATTAAATGTCTTGTATGTGGTGTTGAGTTTATTGGGTTGTGCTTTAATAAGGCTAGTGTGCATATAATTGGCAGTTATGTATTTTTGGTATCAATCTAGAGTAATTATGTGTCATCCACAGACAGTACATCAAGACCAATAAGCTGCCCCCCCCCCCCCCACCCCACATATGAAGATGGGCGAGAATGAGACATGGGAACTGTCACAATGGGCGGTGAGTCGACGACATAAGGCAGGCAAACAGAGCAAGCAGGCAGGAATACGGGGTAGAAACGGGGTTTAATCGGGGAATGGACGCAGGACTGGACGCCAACATCGCACAACATCCCAACATCACGAAACATCAATGACTGATCTGGGAAGACTGACACAGACGCTGACTAAATACAAGCAGGGATCAATCAACAACAGGTGACCACGATCAGGGTCAGACCACGAGGAGGCTTGGCACACGCGAGGCTCGGACGGGTGGATCATGACAGGAACTGAATATGTTTCACATTTAGGGCAGCATTTAAGCTATGTAAATGTGCAGTGCAAGCTGAGGCAGGATACGCTACAGGACAAAGTGTGGTGTGTGTGTATGTGTGTGTGTGTGTGTGTGTGTGTGTATGTGTGTGTGTGTGTGTGTGGATTAGGCTGATATTACATTGTGGGAGTCAAATGTTCCCCATAATGTAATAAAAACCTGTAATTTTATGTTGTGGGGAGTATTTTTCAGTTCCCCATGAAGATCTGAGAATGCAACCAAAAAAAAACAAATCACGCCAAAAGCCTTGTATTTTATTTGGTTACTTAGGCCTGCGTAGGGGTTAAGGACGTAATGTTGGTTGAGATTAGAGGTTTACCCCTGGAAATGAATGAAGAGTCCCCACAAAGATATATTTACAGACCCCTGTGTGTGTGTGTGTGTGTGTGAGTGTGTGTGTGTGTGCATGTGCACCCCATAGCACCACCTCTAAATGCGAGGGTTGGCTTATTTACAATGGTTTGTGCAGAATCGCAGGTGTGAGGCTGCAGGAATACAATGTAATATCCCTCTCACTGTGGACATTTATGGCACGTATGATATAATAACAGCAATTAAGCTGATTAAACAAACTCTGTGTCAAAATGGCATTTTTATTAGGAACTGAGGATAACTGGGGAAAGATCTATCCTGAAAACAAAACTTGTGGGTGATGTATTACCATAAACATTTTATTTTTTCATTTTACATGATACAACCAAAACTCTGAAGTATTCTATTGTATGAATTCATTTGTTTTCTCTATAAATTCCAAAACATGGGAGCATTTCATTCTGTGATATCGTACTATCAGTTTCTATAAATGCCAACCCACTGGAGTATTTCACTCTGTGTTATCATACCGTCAGTTTCAATAAATGCCAACATGCTGGTGTTTTGGCAGGGCATGACAAAGGAGGGACGATTCACGTAGTAGCTCTCAACAAAAAGGGGTCTTTAAACGAAACAAACAGAAAGGGAGAAATAGAAAAAGTGACCGTGAGGGTTCAGAACCAAACTGTTAAACAGAAACTAAGGCAGGAAGCAACACTGGACACAGGGATACTAAATGTGGGGAATAAAAAAACTGCAATAACTAACATGGGGTAACAATCATGACTGTAGCTAACAGTTGTACAGCTACACAGGGCTGCAGCCATAACATGACACAAGTGAACAAGAACTGAAATGACCAGGAACAGAACAAGGGCTGGCACTTAAATACACAGAAAATGAGGACTATATGTGGGGCAGGCACGGACCAAAGCAATTAACCAAACACTAGGACTTGGAACAAAACATAGGTGAGGCTTATGATAAATATTTAAGGGTTCCATCACTAGGAGAAACCAGGATTACAGGAGTAACATAACTGAGGCACAAGCTAGAATAAAACAAAGGTACTAACCAATAAACCAAGCAGAAATACACAATAGGAATAAAACAAGAATCAAAAATGAAAAATAAACACAAACATGACAAGAAGGAGAGTCTGCATGACCGCTGCCTGCTTAGCCCATTAAGCCATATGGCAGCCAGGAGAACAGGGAAACACTTGGGGCTACTAACCTGGAACATTAGAGGAAACGGGATGACCAGTGACACCCACTGGCCAAACACGGAAATGACAAGGCAGGACAGGGACTGATCCTGACAGTACCCCCCACCAAACATGCTAACACCAGGTGTACAAGGTCACTGCCGGGACCACAGAGAAGGAAAAACAAGACCAAAAACAGTACAAGACTAGACATGGGAATCCAGAGGAGCAAAGGACTGGAAGATCTGGAGCATGGCATGACAATGGGGACCCAAGACAGACAGATGGAAGTCACCATGACAGATTAGGAGAAACAAAAGGGAAAGGCATAAATGGTGGGAGAACAAGGGAGGGGGATGGATCCTAGGAGAGGCAGGATCAGACTGGAGTTGATGGGACTCTGGGGTTTTAACCAACCAGGGAGGGTGAGATACAGAAGCATGGGGGCAGTAGGCCCCTGCGGGCCAGATTCTGGACACTTGGGCTGAGTGGGCTCCTGATGGTCAGACTCCAGAGGCTCAGGATGAGTGGTGATTTCTCCTGGGCCGAACTCTGGAAGCTCAGGATGATCGGGTGTGGCCAGCTTCTTCTACTTCCTCCTCTAGGGATGAGGACTAGGCATGGTACTCACAGGGGGTGTGGAAAACCCCTTGTCCTCCTCAGGACCGGGAACAGGCAGGGTAGCCCCTGTTGGGCCAGTGACTTGGGACTCTCCAAGGCAGTGGCCTCTCCTGGGCAGGGATCTGGAGATGTGGCACTGGCATCCCCTGGGCAGGGATCTGAAGATGTGGCAGTGGCATCCCCTGGGCAGGGATCTGGAGATGTGGCAGTGACATCCCCTAGACAGGGATCTGGAGATGTGGCAGTGGCATCCCCTGGGCAGGGATCTGGAGATGTGGCAGTGGCATTCCCTGGGCAGGGATCTGGAGATGTGGCAGTGGCACCCCCTGGGCAGGGATCTGAAGATGTGGCAGTGGCATCCCCTGGGCAGGGATCTGGAGTCTTGGAGGGAGCCTCTTCTGGGCTGGAGGCTCGGGAGGGGTGGTAGCTCTGGCTGGATGGTGAAACACGCTTTCACATGATGCTTGAAATGCACACAGGTCACTCACCCAAATACCTGGAGTGGTTCCCTCTGCGGGGCCGGGAACTGGAGATGGGCTGAGGGATACAGATCCCAACATGACCAAGCATTTGCTGGAGCCATGGGATGATCAGTTTGAGTGGTTCATTTTGTTATGGCGGGGCATGGGAAAGGGGGGATCCCTGCAGGAACTCTCAACAAAACAGGGTTATATTGACAAAATGAACACCCTGGGAGAAGGAGATAACAAAGAGATGACAAGGGGTCAAGACAACAGTGGTAAAACAGAAACTAAGGCAAGGAGCATCACTGGGAACAACAATAGTAAACAGAGAGGAAGACAGGAAAACTGCAATAAATAAAATGGGATATCAACTGGACTATTTCACTCTGCTGTCATATATTCAGGTTCTATTAAGGTCAACACACTGGAGTATTTCACTCCGTGATGTCATAGGTTATTTTCCTTTAAAGGCCAACACACTGGAATATTTCATTTTGTGATGTCACACATTCATGTTTTACAAAGGCCAACAACTTGGAGTATTTCGCTCTGTGATGTCACACATTTGTTTCCCGTAAATGGCAACACACTGGAGTACTCTACTCTATGATGCCACATTTTCAGTAAACCCCACAAAAAGAGTTCTCCCCAGCCTGAAGCTGACACGAGTGCTAATGAACAATCCCACAGAATCCCCCCCTTATCGATCACACCACTCGCAGCATTTTGCCCCCCCACACCCAGGCCTCACCACAGTCGCTCCGGTGACCAAAAGAGCTTGTCAGATCCTGCTAAGACGCTTGCCGCTATCGCTGGCCTTTTATCATCCCATGACAACAGGCCGGATAGAGCCGTCGCGCTCGTCTCCGGCCGTACGAATAAATCATCCAATCCGCTCCCACACGCAGTCTCAGGGAAAAGCTGGGTGAAACTCTCACGCAGCCATACATCACAGTGGCACACACAAAATGGAAAATCGCCCTCGCGACCATAAATCATATATTAATCTACTTTGCTTCGCAATACCAACATTCGGGATTTGGCCACTCTGTACGCTATTACACTCACTCTCAAGCTCAATATAACAGCCTATACAAAAATTTAATTAACTAAAACACAAAAGGCCAACTTCAATAATGAGATTTTTTTTATTTGACATGATATTTACTTATGATTTACTATGAAACGCAAATAATTTGCCGCATTTGCAGCCACAGCTGATCGAGCCCTAATGGCCGCAAACCCACCTCACGGAAAACAGTGACAGTAAAGTGAGATGCAGGATGACCATTGAAAGGTGTGAAAGGCCACCCTAAAATGAGAGGTGTCACAAACATTAAGAGACAGTATAATCGTTGAAATTAGTCCTGGACCCTTCTGGAATCTTCTTTAGAGCATTTCATCACCAGATACAGAGTTTATTAGGAAGCTGTCGCTCCTCCGTCGTTGAGTTCGGGGGTGGGGGTGACAGCTCGTGTCCTGACAGCTGTACTTTCTTTCTTTTCTTTTTTTCTCCCAACCTCGTCACGATTCAAGGTGGGAACACCTATTTCTGGTATCCCATCATGCCCCTAGCAAGCGCAAAAAATCCGCAGCTCCCGGCTGGCTCTGTCAGGTGATTTAAAAATACCATCCAGAGCGAAGCCGCCGCAGTAGCTGTGTGGAGTTCCCGGTCTCGACACATTTTCTTTCCCTCCTTCGTCTTACCATTTTTTCCTCCACTCATTCGTTTACTGTCATCTTTTCCCCACAGCTAAACTACAGGTGCACACCACGCTGTCACACATTGTGCAGTTGGGGCGGAGGGGGGCATTTTGCTTTGTCAGGGTGAAAAGCGGGGGTGGGTCCATCCGGTCCGGATCTGTGCCACTGTTACCATCCGTTTAAAACCTGTCGTGCTCGTGCATCTGGTGATTTTCAAACAACATTATTTGTTTTTCAGCTCTGCTGCTTTTCAGCCCAGAAATGCTTGTATGCTTACTGCTGGCTGATGTTGTTCGAGCTGCATAACTATTTGGTGCATAATGAGATTCAGAAAAACTTACCGAGCTACAGCTTCCATTTGCGAAACATCTTCTACTCCATTACTCGAAAAAAATCCCTGATGGTTCCTAGTGTCAGATTGGTGTCTTGAAAATCACTTCCAAGTCTGTGGTCCAGAATGTTTCACTTTATTTCCCATTAAAATCTTACTTTTCCTCCCAGTGCTCAATTTGAAAATTATTTCTCTAATACCTTTCCTGCCAGTCTTGGTCTTCATCCCCTGTTGCGGGTCACACATGTTTGGATTGTTATAAACTATTTTTATTACTCAAATAAATAGCTTTTATAACAAAAACATAAAACCATTCTCCATTTGATGCTGGATCCATCATCAGTTTTATTGCTTATTCAGTGTGTACAAAGCATGGCTATATTAATGTTTAGAGTGGAATGTGCATAGAATGAAAAGCCAGCCAGAAATGTTATCCGTTACATTTCATTAAAATCTTTTAAATCATTGGTTTTTTAATATACTGGGCGAGTTTCCAGTGACTTAATCATTCTATATGGTGTCCCTGACAAAGTCCTGATTTGATAACCAAGATGTTTCAAATTAATCTTTTGCTAAACACTTGCTTTATACCATTACTGTGGTTACATTTATTTTATTTATAAAATAACACTTCAGCTGATAGAGATATACCTACTGTCACATTCTGTATGTCATGTTCGCCTAACCCTCCTGTCTCCTCCCTAACGTGGCCCTGATAAGTCGCGCTTGTTGCCTGTTACCCCTCATTAGTCCTTGCATTTAAGTACCTGTTAGTCTCGATATCCCCAGTCTGGTCTTTAACGTCGCTCCTTCTGTCAGCCCGTGTCCTTCCTCGTTTTGACCCTTCAAGGTCCAGTTAATGTCCAGTCTCTGATTATTTAGATTTTGACTCAATAAAACTCCTTTTGATTCACCAAAACGCCTGCCCTCAAGTCCTCCATCCCACAAGTTGTGACAGAATGACCGGACTCCCAAAGAATCCCCATGGCTTTCAGGCTACCCTGCATCCGGCAGACCACATCCCCTGTGTCCCCTGGATCCAGAGACCAGCGAGGTCACCAGAGCCATGGGACCCGCTGGAGCCACCCCACTTGCCAGCCAAGGACTTCTTCTCCCTCTTGGACACCCACCTGGAGTGGAGGCAAGATCCCGCTGTGTGCAAGGTGCCCGGGGCCAGGGCACTCTTCTTACAGCAGGAGAGATACTAGCTCAACTCATCCACGCTGACCCAGCCCTAAGTCCTGGTACAGTCAGTGGTGTCAGCTCGGGCCTATAAGAGGGTGGGACTAGCCAAATCTCCATCTCCAGGAGGGGAGACAGCGACACGCTACCTATACCTGCTGCCCAGTCTCTCGCCTGCCCAATGATGTCAGCCCTGACACCTCTCCTCCTGTAGCCATGCGGAGAGGAACCACAGTGCCTAATTGATCCTGCCCTGCTGTCCCCGCAGTGCCCTCTGGTCCCGTTGCCCCTTCTTAGCCCTCAGGACTGTGGTCTGGATGGGCCTTACGTCTCCAGGAGGATTCATTTGCCAAGGTCACTGCCCGGCTCCCAAGGGTCTGGAAGACTTCCAGAACATTCCCCATTTCCTCTGTTCCTACCTTAGTGCCTATCCCACTACCCTGTCTTGCCTCTGTCTTACCCTGGCCTATGTCCGCTATTACTCCCTCCAGTATTTCCATAACAGTCTCCGTTGTTCCCCTTCTTATCCACCCTGTTGTGGTCTGGCATATTCTGTTTGTCTGTTCTGCTACGTGGTCCCTGTTTGATATCTGCCTGGTCATGTCCAGTGTTTGATCTGATTCATCTGTGTGGTTTGTTTGTTGGTCTCTTCTGTTGTCCTGTTCCATATTGTGCCATTTGTTCTGCCCTGTCCTGTCCGGGGGCTCTGTCCTGCCCTATACCTACAAAGGCATATGTGATTTATTAGGCTAGATGTCCAGCGATGGTTGTCAATAAAAAGCATGTGATTGTATATTTTATTCATGATAATAAATAAATGTCTGTTTAATATTCACGGCAATGAGTCCGCAACTTGAGATGGACCGCAGATTCGGATCAGAAAGCAGTCAATCAGTGGACCAAATCTCTGTGGCATTCCGGTATGTAGGATGAGCTGGACGGTCGCATCCACCAGCCAGTAATGAGTCCCAATCGCAGCCACTCAGTCCGTAATTCTGTGCAGTACGGCGACGTGTGAGTCACTATCCGCCCGGGACCCCGCTTTTACCGGGCGGGTCGGGGAGATCGCTTACCGCTCCAGGGCTGTCTGCCCCTGCCACCTTACCTTATTATGTCATTATTAGCAATGTGCAAGCCCAGCAGTTTATGTCCCCCTATGCAGAGGAGAATCCGCTACAGTCTCTCTCTTGCTCTCTCTCTCTGAGGCGCTGCAGGATGAAAAAAGCACACATTCAGATCTGCTACTTCTGTCTTCCGTTTCTGCTGCTTGTGCGTTTCTAAAAACAGGGACTAAATCCCTGGGAAGGACATATCCCTTATCTCGAAATGCTTTATTACTTGGGGAGTAGTGTATGTTTACTTTCTATGATTTTAATAATTAGAGAAGCCCAAAAGCCATCACGTAAACCGCTAACACTGACTGTGTGACTCCTTTAGCGGGTATATCGGGTGGCTAACGTGGGGCACTGGGACCCCTGTGTGGCCTTAGGATTAGGGTTTGTGCTTCCCCACCTTCCAGGGCTGAGTCTACATCCGGCAACAAAGAACAGATTTGCTTCAATCTGCTTCTACTTTGCCGGGAGATGACAGATAGATGAGCATCTCTCTTTATCCGCTAATGCCACACGCTAAAAACATGTCATTAAGTAAATTAGCGAAACAGCAGAACATGTGAGGAGTGGAAAGCATATTGCTCATCTGGGGGTGGGCATGAGGCAAGTGTATGTAAGTGATCTTAAATAGAACATTTTAACATTTGCCTTAATCCAAATCATTCTATATTTTTCAATACAAAAACAATATCATCATCCAGCAACTGAGACTTATGCAAAGTTTACACTACACGATTTTCACCCCTATTTTCTGCTTATACACATCATATATTTTATATGCCAAGTTACAAAATACCTAAGGCATGTGATACCGTTTCCTGAGAGTCTTATGTATACAAGGGTTAATTTGCCATGGGTTGTGATTTTGTGAAAAAAAAAATAGTTTGCAGATCAGACAGACTCATCAATGATTCCTCCAAGTGTGTGGTGTGGTGTGTGACCCCCTGTCGCTGATCAGTCATGGAATGTGTAAACACAAACAACTTAAAGACTCTTTAAAGATGTATAGTATGAATGGTGTACTATGAGGAGCTGCAATTCCACAGTGCTGGGTGTTCTGCACATACCCAGTGTGGGTTTACCCCAATGTGTTAATTTGTGCTAATGTATATCATAAAGTGGCCGAAGATTGCACCAGTGGTTCCCTAGATTGACAAGTTGTCCCAGAGAGGGTAGGGGGCAACAACGCGGGCGTTAGCAGTATGGTAATGGTCTTCGCCATCCAAGTGTATTGACATCTGACAAGCCTCGAACAGCTCAGAAAGCATACGTGTGAAAGTCGTAAAGGCAGAGCTGGCTCAGAAGCCGGACCTTTTAGGTTTATTGTTGTAAGTCTCCTCCCAGCATTCACTGCACCAGGCCTTGGAAATTGGCCCAATATGTGTGGTGGAGGTTTTTAGCTGTCAGGGGACAGAGAGCTTCAAATGAATATCACAAACCATGCCAAGGAAACATCAATAGTATTGCTGTTTTTTCTGATATTGGATAAGCCGTTACCGAGGATGCATAGATGGATGGATGGATGGATGTATGGATAGACACGTGAAATTTCCCTAGTACAATCACATCAAATAGACACTGGCATTTTTGTAACGTTCCTCTGCAATTTCTTTTTCATTTGTGAAAAGGGAATAATGACTCTTCCCTCTGACATAGGCAATCATTAAATTGGTCCCAGTCTGGCCACTTTGACAAGCCATGAAATAGGGAATTAGCCTTTGGTGTCCCACAGATTTTATGTGGGAACCCCACTGTGTGACTCAGAATGTCCCAGAATTCCCTTCACGCACTCCTACCGTGATTCTGGTGAGTTGAACTAAGTCAGAAAAGGCGGTTTTCTAGAGAGCTTCAGGCAATCATTTAACCACGCATATGGAAATAATGTTCCCATCAGCACACTCTATGCAAAACCCAAGAACAATCATTTCTGATCAAGTCAAGTAAAGTTTAGACTGGTACATTACACACAGTAGACTGGGCAAATGTGGAAGCAGCTCACAGTGCGACATGGAGTTCCTGTTTGTCCGTTTAAGAGACGCAAACTGGGACCACGTTTGAGGTAGCTACAGGTGCTCTGGCTTCCCACCTTCAGTCTGGGCCTCACTTTGAACTGATGGGGTAGATGGCGGTGATGATTTTTTGTCCTAAACTGAAGTTCGACCTCTGGAAGTACATTTAACGTGTTAATTGATCATGTGTCTGTAAAGACATGGTGAGGAGGACTTTGACATCAGTTGGACAGGTTTCAGCATATAATAATAAAAGCATGGGGGTGTCATGCCCCGAGGGGCGTGGCCTGTGAACTGATCAGGAATCAGCTCCCCACCCATGCTGCTCAATAAAAACCTTCCAGCCCACACATTCAGCATTATGTATTGTTGCCCCGTTGCACTTCACCAAGCACTCGTACAACCTTGTCTCCCACCTGCCTGCTCCTGCCTCTATGTTCTTCCTGGTGTATCTGTTTCCCTCTCTTGGATCTTCATAGGACTGACTTTCTCAGCTTCCGGACCCCCAGAACCTCCTACTACAATTACACTTCTTGCCTTGTGACTTGGTTTCTGTTTGCCTGGACCCCCGAATAAAGTATTCGGTCTCCCACATCTGGGTCCCCTGTCCTTCCTGCCTCCCAAGTGCCCCTGTGACCCCCCACCCCTGAAGATATCTAACCATGATCCAGCCTTCCGGTGTTGGGAGGTCGCCAGTGAAGCTGCCCCTCCTTCAACCTTGAAAACCTTTCAAAATGAGTTTTTGGAGAAGCTGAGTGGAGGGTTTCTGATTGAAGTGGTGCCGCCAGAGTGTAGTTCAGCAGGTTAGAGTGATATGCTTGTTATTAGGAGATTGTTGGTTCAAATCCCAGTGTGCAGAGTGATTTCACCATAACCTAAGCAATTATTCCAGTTAGTGTTGTCACAATACCAAGCAAAGTCTTGAAACTCAACACAATATATAAAGTAAATCAATAAAATGAATCTAGCTGCAATTCTGTTTGCAGTAAAAACTTCACAACCTTTATAAACTCATCATATCTTAAAAGTACAAAAAACATCGCATTGCTTTGTCAGTAAAAACGTAATAAAGTCCAGAAGAAGCCATTATTTGTAATTTTGCTGTAATCACATTCGGAGACATGAGCAGCAAATAATCACTATTAAAAATTATATCCCACCAACATGCCTTCCAATGAGGAAGCAGAGTCTGGGGACTTGGGGGTGGACTCACCTCTCTCTGTGGTGGAGGTCACTGAGGTGGTTAAAAAGCTCCTCGGTGGCCGAGCCCCGGGGGGGGATGAGATCCGCCCGGAGTTCCTCAAGGCTCTGGATGTTGCGGGGCTGTCTTGGTTGACAAGCATCTGCGACATCGCGTGGACATGGGGGGCGGTGCCTCTAGATTGGCAGATCGGGGTGGTGCAGGGTCCTGGAGCGTGCGTGGGGGTTTGCCTAACCAGGCTACATGTGCTTTGTGGACTTGGAGAAGGCATTCAACCGTGTCCCTTGGGGAGTCCTGTGGGGAGTGCTCCGGGAGTATGCGGTGCCGTGCTTCCTTATAAGGGCTGTTCAGTCCCTGTACGACCAGTCCGCATGGGCAGCAATAAGTTGGACTCATTTTCTAGTGAGGATTGGACTCCGTCAGGACTGCCCTTTGTCACCGATTCTGTTCATAGTTTTTATGGACAGAATTTCTAGGCGCAGCCAGGGTGGTGAGGGTGTCTGGTTTGGTGACCTCAGGATCAGGTCTCTGCTTTTTGCAGATGATGTGGTTCTGTTGGCCTCATCAGAACATGACCTTCAGCTCTCACTGAAGTGTGAAGCAGCTGGAATGAAAATTAGCACCTCCAAATCCGAGACCATGGTCCTCAGCCAGAAAAGGGTGGAGTGCTCTCTCCGAGTTGGAGAGGAGATACTTCCCCAAGTGGAGGAGTTTAAGTATCTTGGGGTCTTGTTCACGTGTGAGGGAAGGATGGAGCGGGAGATCGACAGCAGTGATGCGGGAGCTGTATCAGTCTGTCATGGTGAAGGAGGAGCTGAGCCAAAAGGCAAAACTCTCGATTTACCAGTCGATCTATGTTCCTACCCTCACCATTGGTCATGTATTGCATCGCCATACTGATCCTTCACATCATTAGCTAAATTCGGGGTGTGTGGTCCCTTTGTATTACATCAGCATGTTGATCCTTCACATCTTTAGCTAATTTCGGGGTGTGTGGTCCCTTTATATTACATCAGCATGCAGATCCTTCACATCTTTAGCTAATTTCGGGGTGTGTGGTCCATTTGTATTGTTAACTTTATTTTTGGATCTCCTACAATAAATATAGTTGCTTCCCAATTTTTCTACTCAGAAAATTCTTGGGTTCAGTTTTGATTCCCCCCTCGACTGAATGTCTTCCTGACTTCTTCATCCATCCATCCATCCATTTTCTATACCCACTTATCCTACTGGGTCGCGGGGGGGTCCGGAGCCTATCCCAGAAACAATGGGCAAGAGGCAGCGAACAACCCTGGACGGGGGGCCAGCCCATCGCAGGGCACACCCACACACCATTCACTCACACAGGCACACCTATGGGCAATTTAGTAACTCCAATTAGCCTCAACATGTCTTTGGACTGTGGGAATTCCCAGAGGAAACCCCACGACAACACAGGGAGAACATGCAAACTCCACACACATGTGATTCAGGCAGCGACTCGAACCCAGGTCCCAGAGGTGCGAGGCAACAGTGCTAACCACTGCACCACTTCCTGACTTCTTTGGGAACCTAATCCTTCCTACCCCTCACTCCCATCCTGGCAATAAAGACCCCTGGATCGCAGTCAGTCAGCAGACAGGTTACAGATGGTAGGGGGGCCCCAACCTTCAGGGATCCATTATGAGAATGAACCAAAGCAGTTAGTCTCAACTGACACCCGGTCACTCCTCACCCCCCAGGGCCTAGAGAGATGACCTTGTTCTCTGGAGTGGGTCTGTGCCCCAGGGCCATGTGTCAATTCAACCAGGCAAGAGGAAAGGGACACGCAGCCATTATGTTTATTTAAATTTACATTTATTTTAATTTAGCAGACACCTATGTCCAAAGTGACATACAGGTGAGGCAAATAACATATTACAAAGATAGCAGACAACTACATATAAGTGCACCTAGGCTGAGCTTCTAATGCATGTCCAGCCACAGGTCTAAGCAGAATCAGAGCAGGAGCTACACAACATCTTTGAAACACAGCAAGATCCTCATAAGACAACTATCCAGCATGTCGAGAAAAGCCAAAATCGCTCTCACCCCTCCACAGTCCAGCAGTGTGGCTGTGCTACTGAATTGGGGGGGGGGGGTGCCTGTGATCAGATGCTGGTTGGTACCTGTACAAATGACAGATATAGCCGCATTACATTATTTATAATTCCATTTTACCGTAAGTATCTTTCATATTCATAGGTGTGAAAATGCTTGTCACAGCTGCCAGGAAGATGAAGGGTTGGGACTCAGTCAAGAAGGGGACCTAAAATGATTCATTAGCAGGAACCAGGTCACTGACGAAATTAAAACTAATTGGCAATTTCTTATACCATTTGATACTAAGGAGGTAGATTATTTAAGGACTGGCGTCTGTTGTTGTTCATCTGTCGACTGCTCCCAGGTTCGGAAGGGCCCTGCGCTCTTCCCCATGGCCTTTCTGAAAGGGGACATGAAGGAAACCAGGTGCAAACATTAGTTCCAAGACCATCTGCACATAAGCAAACACAAAGCACAGGGACACTGGCTCTCTGAGGCTTGACAGAGGTTAATCCCGTGTTGCTGAGTAGACGTCAAACCCTGACTCATGCATCTGTCACTTTAGATATTTCTGCCGATTTATTACATTTATTATGGGGCAACGTTTGATTTAAAGAACGCGCGAAAAGCCCCTGGCTGTTTTTCATATGCAATATATCACCTTCCTGTATCGGCCTGTCAGCTTAATGACGGAAAACGCCAGAGTTAAGTACCTCCGCAAGCCTGAAGGGTAGGCAGCCCCTCACAGGGAAAATCTGCAGGGGGGCTCTCTGTGGGACCTTAAGAAAGCTACTGAAAATAAGAATTGCTTTTTATGTAACAGTGCCTATATATGCCAATGTTGTGTGGGGCTGTGTCATGTGAGTAAGCCCCTTTGGAAGGCTGAGTCTGCTGTTTAGAGAAATAATGTGAAATATGAATAATAAAGCAAGGTCTTAAGAGCGGTAGATTAAAGAAGCTCATGTCAGGGATCTTTCTGGGAGCAATCGGGAGGTTTCGGGGGGGAAAGCCGAGGTTCCGTAATTAAATCTGCTGCTGTCAAGGATCACATCCGATGCCACCTCTGAATAAATGGGAGCTGATCTGATTTGCCACAAAATGATTACAAAAACAATCACAAATTCTGTTAATCGCCGCCAGTCTGCCGATGTGTGTGTGTGTACTAGAATTCTCCATGCATGGTGAACAAGCCACCTCCCATGGGAGGGTCTGCATCAGTCGGTTCAGAAGCACCCCTACAGCACCACCCTATACCCTACCAGAACCAAATGGAGGATTATGTGTGTTTGGGCCTGGGGGGGGGGGGGGGGACCTTCT
>JABFEB020000002.1:20634322-20648187 GCA_019775895.2 Stomatorhinus ivindoensis | reverse complement strand
CCCCCACCTTCTCAGGAAGACTCAGAAACATCTCAGAAATGGGCTGGTCAACCTTATAGGTAACATAGGTGGTTGCCTAGGGTGTCAACTTCTGAGGGGGTGCCGACTTGCCAGCGAATTTCACTTTTCTTCGGACAGTGTGTGCCGGCTGCGATGCTTACCTAGGGTGACACATTGGCTAGGATGGGTAATGGATACAAGGCTAGATAAGCCAGCAAGTACAGTCATGTGTCACATAACGACATTTCACTCAACAATGGACTGCATGTTCCAATAAGATTATAATACTTGATCTATATCACTGGTTTATGTATTTACTAATTACCAATCTATCGTAAAACAGAATTCCGTGTTGTACATGATGTTTGCGCCATGACAAAATCACAAAACGACACAATTCTCAGAATGTGTCTCTGTTGTTA
This sequence comes from Stomatorhinus ivindoensis, assembly GCA_019775895.2. NCBI lineage: Eukaryota > Metazoa > Chordata > Actinopteri > Osteoglossiformes > Mormyridae > Stomatorhinus > Stomatorhinus ivindoensis. The sequence goes on along the minus strand of JABFEB020000002.1, from coordinate 20,647,765 downwards.
AGCGACACATGACTGTAATGTCTGCTTAGGGCTGGAAGGGAGTTAGCAGTACAGATAACAGCCGGGAAGAAGGTTCCTGAAGACAGCAGAGAGCTGCTTCAGCCAAAGACCCCCTTTAAGTGGCTAGTGATGCTAACTTGTCAGCTAAGCCACTGAAAGGACATAAGTATGGCTGTAAAAGTTAAGGCATTAGCATGTTAGCATCAATCGTAAAGTCATAACATGTTATTATCTCTCTGATTATTCGTTAATTTTGATACTCCAAAGGGAGAATAGTATGAGCAAAGAATTTTCATAGATTTTAATTTCTATACTGAATATACAAATTTTTTTTTCTTCCTTATAATTTAGTATGATTGTATATGTGATCAGGGACACCAAACTTTCCAGTTCTGCTCAAACAGCATCCAGGAAACAGATATCTGCCCCCTGCTGGTGTTAATTTTGCACACAATCCATAAAAGTAGCCTCAGAATACACCCAACATCGAAAACTGGCTTTTAAATCAAATCAGCCAGAATACAACTTAAATAAAGAGGCTTATCAGACTAAGCAGAGCTTCATTTTTATCACAGCATGAGCCGGGCGGCTGTAAGGTCACGGCAGTGGGCTGCACAGTGCTAACGAGCAAGGCTCGTTAAGAAGCCATTCCTGCAGTGTGATAAGTCAAATTCAGCTCTGTTCCTTCCTCTGGGCCAGAGCTGGAACCTCAGCGCTGGGCGGCCTGACTGCCACCCAGCGATTAAACGCTGCACCGTCTCCACAGCCAGCAGGGGCTGGATTTCCTACCTGCCTCTGGTCAAATTCTCAGGCGTCTGTCAGCCAATTAGGGGGCAGCCTTTCTGGGAGGGGGCTCATAAAACAGCCCCTGCCACCCCAAACTCACTGCTTTTCCCCCAGAAACCTCATTTAAAGCTCCCAGGTTTCAACGGTTCACAAACAACAATCGCAGGTGTCCCACCGTAGGCTGGCTGAGGCATTTCACCCTCACGGGAATCTAGGCCTTGAGAAATGTCTTTTTCCAGTTCACCATTCCTGTTTTCTCAGTATGTTTAAACACTGTGTAACATAAATGCTTTTGTAGTTCTGGGTGGCAGGGGGGAGACATACCCGCCATGCAGACTATACATCTGTCCATTCTGGAGAACATAATCAGCAACTCATCAGCGCCCCCTATCTATGCTTTACTTTCTGTTCCGACGGAACCCTGCTGCCAACGCATGATATATAACAGCCGTAAGACACAGCCCCTCATCGGCCTTCCCCCTCGTCTCCCTCCCGCAATTCCTGTAGGGTGACTCCTTCAGTCCAGCGCCATAATTAATCACTGAAATCAGCAGCATAACCCCCCCCCCCCTCCCTCCAGTTTGATGGAAAGCCTGCAGCCACCAGAGGACCCGCGTGGATCCTTTAGGCCAGTTTTAATTTCATAAGCGCTTGTCTTAGCCTATTCAAGAGCAGGTGCATAATGGGAAATAATTTACTGTCTGTTCTGAAAGCCACCGCGATGGTGTATTATTCATCACAGGCTGATGGGAGACACGGCTGCCACCTCGCCGGAGAGAGTGGGGCGGGGCGGCTCCGGAAGCACGGCACCGCCATCATGCATACCGCGGACACTCACGTGCGCCGGTCCCTGACCTTACCTCATTAAGAGCCGTCTCCCTGCGTATCTGTTAGCGCCACAGATGCTACAGCTGCCCAAATATTACCATTTTGATAACGGCGCAATTAGAGGTCCAGGAAATCATTAGAACAGAGCAGTGAAATGGGAACAAGCCGCCTGATGCTAATGATGGAACTTCTTAAAAATTCTGAGCTTCCTCCTAGTAGAAGGATAGTGTTTTAGTCTTAGCTGGTGGCAAGGAGCCAATGCTACCCCAGGCTTTTTGGTGAGCAGAGATGGGGGCAGCTATTTAGGGTAACTCTGCGCGTGACTTCTGCCTTCAGGGTCCTGCGTGCCAAGGAACGGGTTGGCCGTCACCGCTGCTGTCGTGTCACATCCCCAGGTACACATCTGCTGTTCTTATTTCTTTTCTCACCTTTGCCCGCTTCCTCTGGGGGTGTAGGAGACAGCACCGAGGCCCTAGGGCCCAACGGGGAGTGGGAATAGGTGTGTGGGATTCTGCGGCCTCCCGGATACGTTGGGGGCCGTGGTGAAGCGGGTGTCAGGCTCTACCATCTGGTAGGAACTGGCTGAAATATTCATCAGAGGCGTGAGTCAGGCTGCAGATCGAAGTGCCCGACTTCTAATACGTTTTTATTTGTGCTGTTATGTGACAAGTGAGACCTGATATGTGTTTGCACAGGGGTTTTCTGCACTTTGGGGGGGGGGGTTTGGGAGTCACTAAAAAAAAGAAATGCCTCTGGCAAAATTGCAAATATGGATAAACTCCCAGCTTGTGTCGCAGTCAGAGACATTACCCTTCAGCACAACGCGCACACACACACACACAAAGAGACACACACACATCACATGTGCACAGTGTCTTTCCCATCACAAAAAACTGCGATTTTCTCCTGAAATGAAGCCCGTAATGGGTAAAACTATAAAGCGCTCTTGATGAAAATGTTAGTATGGAAAGGTGGCAGATGGGCACTTTTTGGACTCAGCCGCAGTGAATTGTGTATTTAAGTGGATTTGCTGAGCTGGTGTGCTGCAGTCTGGCCACTGTGGAAAAGCAGGGAAACCAAGCATTTCAACGTTTCAACTGAGATCTACCACAACATCCCTCAGAGAGGAAACGGCTTCAGTTAGTGGAGATACTGGGTTACCATTGATGAGAGACGGCTGTCAGAGTCACTGAGCCTCATTCCCTGTGAGATAATGAGACAGTGGGTGGATATAGGCATGATGCATGATGTCCTGCAATGGGGGGTGCCCTAGTTCTGCCTTCAGCCCTACAGCAAATTGTCTTATCCCAGTGGGAAGGAGGTGATTGAATATGGGGGGGATTCTGGGGGCACCACTTTCAGCTTAAGCTTTTAGATGTAACACTTTCCCAAGTTAGTTTTCCCAAATGATCAAAATCTCTAAGACTGTTAGCTAAGCCGCTTCCATAATGGAACACAGGCGCTAAAACAGTTCTGAGACCCGGGAGAGATTTTTATAGCCGCTTTAAGCTCATGGGAGTTTTATTTACCAAAAAAATGTCCTGAAGGAAGAAGGAAAATGATTGGTTCTGAGAGATAACCAGCCAGATTGCAGAGGTTGGTCCAAGCAACTAAAGGAGGCCGAACCAATCAATCCGGTTGTCTTTGTCCCACCTCCACTAGCTACGTGGACCTACCTGCTCTACAATATGATTGGTTATTTTTCGCTATGCACATCTCTAACGTCAAAAATAAACTCTTGAATTTAAATTAAACGTTTTCAAATTGGTCGGAATAACCAGCACTCACCAAATACTGTATGAATACTGTATCTATAAACATTATTCAAATGTCACCTTCTTTGATTAATGAGTACAAGGATTGTGAATAATTTTTCATAAATTTTTGCCTCAGAATCCATCATGTGGCTGCAGGACCGTCTGTAACAAGAAATACTTCAGGATTTTGTCACATGACAACAGGCATTCATCATGCGGACACATGAGATGTGGATCATGTGGGGTTACTCTGATGAGTCATTCTGATTAGATGCACCTCTGAACATGATTTTTTTTTTCTTTATCAGAGTGCATTGTGCACTTTCAGACAGATTGTTGGAGAGGGCTAGGGATAAAATAGTTTAAGTAGCATCAAGTCAAATTCTGTTAATTATGGTCCAACAATCAATGGGACTAAATTGTAATATTCCTCTTCATTTGTTATGCTGCACTATGCCAATGGGATGATGTTTAATTTGGAATCACTGGAAAATTTCTGAGAATTTCAAAGCTAATTATACCACCAGGTCTGAGCTGGCATTTTATTGCCTTGCCTGTGAACTCAGATAATACCCTCACTCTCCCCTCGCAGTATGCTGGAGAACATCGCAGTGTGTCGGAAATAAATTACAAGGTTTTGTTCCTGTCTTTCATAGACATGTTGGCATTGAAGAATCGTGAGCTTTATGAATTCAAGTACACAAATAAATCAGGGCCCTGGGTGGACCATTAAGCTTATCGCGATGTCATCCGAAATTTCCCAAATTGCAAACAAAATGCATGCGAGGCCCCATCCCTTGAGCGTGTTCGTGAAAACAAATTATACAGGCGTTTAATAGCCTTCACACATTTATGCATCCATATCAAACTTCCACAGAAATCCGGGAAGGTTATATATCATGACGAGATTTATGCCGCTCGCGGGTGAGGTAAGAGAGGGTGTATTTACCGTGGCAAGTCAGGGGAATCAATCAAGCAGGACATCTAAAGAGGATCCGTTCCACCGCTGGCCTACAGTAGATTCTGGCAAAGGATTCTGGAAAAATTCCAGGTGGTCAATTCATCCAAATTAAGAAATGTGGGACTAGTTATATCTTGATGTTCCAGGTCCTGCATCATCAGGTGTTTCTCCAGGGGAACATAGACGGTAGCAGAAAAAGATACTTCTGGGAAAATCAGACACTGGGAGTTTGGAGACGGGAACCTTTCTACTCACTCAAAGGGAGACAGGACACCTTCACAGGTCAGAGTTGGGGGCAATGTGTCATAAATGAAATCATGAATCAAAATATTTATAAATACAAATTAGATTTAGCCAATGCCTAAGTAAATACTGTGAACAAAAGCAGAACATAAGAAGTTTACAAACGAGAGGAGGCCATTCGGCCCATCAAGCTCACTTAGGGAGAATTCAACTAATAGCTCAACTAATAGAGTTGTTAAAATCTTATTTAGCTCTGATTTAAAGGAACCCAGGGTTTTAGCTTGCATTGCACTAACAGGAAGATTATTCCATTTTCTAACTATATGCTGTGTAAAGAAGTGTTTTTTTAAAACCAGTTTAAAGTTCTCTCCCACTATTTTCCACCTATGGCCATGAGTTCCTGCATTTGAATATCAATATTGAAGTAACTATTTGGTTGAACAGCATCCAAACCTGTTAGAATCTTATATACCTGGATCATGTTCCCCCTTAGTCACCTTAGCTTGAGGCTGAACAGATTCAGCTCAGTTAACCTCTCCTCATAAGACATTCCTCTAAGACCAGGAATCATTCTCATAGCACTACGTTGAACCCTTTCCAAGGCAGTAATGTCCTTCCTAAGGTATGGTGTCCAAACCTGAACACAATAGGTGTGGGTCTTACCAAGGAATTGTATAATCATAGCATCACCACCCTTGACTTAATCTCCACACACCTATGTTCTAAGAATTAGTTTCCTTTGCCCTCCTTCAATATGTTTTGCAATACTTTCTTCTCATGGACTTTAACCCATTAAAGCCCTATGGAAGTGGATCTGCAGATTTGTTTTTGTGGCTGGATCTTCCTTATGGAAGTGAATACCAAAGGTATCTTCCCAAAAAGTCTCTTCTGGTTTTGACATGAGTTCAGATGTTTTACTATTAACATAGCTGCGCTAACACCATGCTAGGATAATATATTTAGAAACATCCAGCAGCAGACTTTATGAAGTCGCATACGGTGTTTTTCCTTTGTGCCAGCAAAGCACACCTTAGAGGTCTCAATAAAGCAGTATTTACTGTTTTTGGCCCAGTTACTCTGTCCTGAGCTGCAACCTCCTGTGGGTCCTGCTGCTGAAGCATGACAAAAGAAAAGCGGCTTTTCCTAAGGAAACTGTCACCTAACGGATATTTGTCACACTGTCTCGGCGACACCAGCTTTCAGAACAGCAGCACATCGATTAATTTAAGAGTTCCATCCATGGGACAGAGTCCACAGATGTACAACAACAGATGCCAGTCCTTAAATAATTTACCTCCTTAGTATCAAATGGTATAAGAAATTGCCAATTAGTTTTAATTTTGTCAGTGACCTGGTTCCTGCTAATGAATCATTTTAGTTCCCCTTCTTGACTGAGTCCCAACCCTTCATCTTCCTGGCAGCTGTGACAAGCATTTTCACACCTATGAATATGAAAGATTCTTACGGTAAAATGGAATTGTAAATAATGTAATGAGGCTATATCTGTCATTTGTTCAGGTACATCGGAATGTGTCAGTTTGTACATATCCCATCTTGCTCTCTTTTTTAACACACACATACAGAAGTGATAGTGAAAGCACAGGTTCAGCTATCCATCAAGCACCCCTGGAGTATTTATCGTTGGTTAAGAGCCTTACGGGAATGGCTGAGCAGAGGTTTTGAACCAGTTCTCTTCTGATCAGAGGAGCAACCAACTAAGGCACTCAGCACTCCACCGGAGTAAAATCCAAAAACAGATGAGTACAATGGAACTCGACACTAGGATTCTTCACAGGACGCGGAGGGGTTCAGCATGAAATTTACTCCTGGACATGTTGGTGGCGCTAAACAAGGATTTGACATCAGAACACAGATTTTGCACATGGACTCACACATGACATTACCACCCCAGATGGTCATAACGTGTGTAGGAGGCCTTTCAACAGAAGACTTTCAGAGTCAAGCATCACAGTGCCAACTGGACATAAGAGATTCTCGTTCAAGTAAAAGTATCTCAGATGTTCGGGTCTCTCGTGGAGATCTGTGACTCTGTTTGTGTGTCTGTGTGTGTGTCAGTGTGTGTGTCTTTGTGTATTTATGCATGGTGAATATTATTTTTATTTTGTAGTGCCTTTAAATCTACTGTCTAACATATGTATTCAGCCGCTAGTTTTGTATTTTGAGAGCTTTATTAACGTTTCCCTTCCACCATTCACTCTGTGTAAGAGTTCACAGGCGCACTGCGATTGTGGCTGATTTGATATTTAATGGCTTTATTTAATGTGTGTCCACCGCTCAGTACAGCTGGGATTTGTGAGCCGCCTAGTCTGCTCAATGGGATCGTGCCCCTGTGATGGGGAGAAAAGCCAAGATGAGTCTCTGACCCCCTGAGCTTGTGGGTCCCCAAAGCAGACTGAATCTTTTGTAACAGGGGGACAGGGTGGCACGGTCAACCCTCGACAGAGGTGAGGGTTGGGGTGCAAGTCACCCTTTCCTATAACAGGCTGGAGCTAACTGTTTCCTTGCATTGCAACCCCCTTCCAAATGGTATCCTACTGTTATTTTGTTCACTGGGGCAGATGGACTCTGAAAAGTGTTACTTTGCTATCAGGCTCAGTGCGAGAGCGTGATAGTTAAAATTTGCCAAAGAAGAATCACATTAGGCAGCAAGGTAGTAATAGTGATGTTACAAATAACATGGTCTTTTGCTAACAGATGACTGACTGACAGACAGACAGACAGACAGATAGATAGATAGAGTGGTTGAGTGATTGCAGATTCACAGTAGCATAACACACATTTAGACAATAAAAAGATATTTACTCAGTAATATACTCATCGATAAATAATAAATCTGATTTTACCAACCAAATGTGGGTCATAATGACTCAAAATTTATTCCAAAAATTAGGATGGGGTCGGGGGCCAGTACATTCTGGATCGTGAGTATAAACGGGATGGATATCCTTTAATAGGCTGCCCGGGGAGTGAGAGCTGAGGCCACCAGGGGGAGTCACTGTGCTGACAGACTGTCTTGAGTCTGTCTCTGCGTAGGGATGCATCTGATCCTGGGTGCCTTCGCTGCTTTTAGGTGATCCTTAAGCCCAGGCTTCTGAGATCGGTATACCTTCTAGTTATTTACTGACCTAAAAATGTAATTAATTTTGTGACAAATTCTGATTTGTGCATATCAGATGGTGCATTTGCTTCTCCCAGTGCCTGGCGGCAAACCAAAATAGCTCAGGATGCCAGCAGAGGTTATAATTTTCAGGCTTGCCCAGGTTTACAAGAAGAAGGCATCTGACTTACGAAGGAGCCTTAACAACATTGACACAGCACACCGGTAATGGATGCTTGCTATATCTGGCAGTGCATTAATGACCTCAGAAATATATAGTTGCCAAACAGCTCTGTTTATGTGGAAGTGCCCTCACACGTGATTAAAAAAGGGAAAACAGTCCATCCTCAAACAGACGTCATCCCACACAGGGGGTACCCCTGCCCTGTGCTGCCTGGGATAGACTGGACTAGATGGAAGAATGGATAGATGGATAGATGGATGGAGTGATGGATGGATCAATGAACAGACAAAATGGACTTAAATTAGCACATGTAAAAGAACAGGACAGCCACATAAGGAAATTAAAGACTGCGGAAAATGTGCATTTGTAGGAAGAGGTTTTTAAGGGAAACTCATTTTAAATTGATGTTTTGTCCATTGATGTTTTGTCCATGCTCATTAATGAATAATATGCATTAAAAACCGCAAAAATCTCACTGAGAATGCTATAATGGTTATTCATTAGATGTTATTCATTAGAGGAATCATTCTTCGAAGAAGCTTTAGATAATGAATCAATACCTATGTATGATAGCTGTTTGCTGTTGATGCTATTTCTGCACCCCTCTCTTAAAGCCCTCCAAAGTGATCTGACTTCTTTAAGGGGAAGCCGGCGCCCTCACCTGGTCATGTATACAGATATGTTTGATGGGCACATAGCTGATGGCAAAGATTATTCACAAAGGCCACTTCTCCTATTTCTCTGTTGACCGTGGTATCTCTGCCGCTGTGGTGGAGCTTGAGCCAAACACTGTCCTTCTTATCGAAGTAGTGAGGTTCAGAGGTCTGCTGGAAGGCGGAGGGGGGCGGGTAAAACAGGCAGCATGTCCTATTCACGTTTGATGTCTGAGCACATTTTCTCCTGAAATTGTACAACATGACCACAGCTGATGCTACGGAATGCCTCAAACTGAACCAAGGTCAGAAAAAGGGATCATGTTTCACATATAAATACTGCAGCAGGAATGAAAAACAACAAGGTTCTTCATAGGTCAAGTGAAGGTCTGTTAAATACATTTATGAGTAACATAGAAAACGCATTTTACTACACTTGTTTGGCACATCATGCTCCTGAAATTTGAAGTTATATTTCAGTGTTTAGTTTGCCTCACCGGTGTGACTCCCTGACTAAGGCAGCTCTGTATGCCAACTACATCATATCCAAACCTGCTTTGCTTGAATGAATCAGCAGGGATATGTTCCCTCTTCTCTAAACGACTCTGGCCATGTCTGTGGTGAAAGCTAAGGAACCAACTGATCCTTTTAATTGCCCTTTATTATACTTGAAAATGTCCACATTGGGCTTCAAACACTCTGCTACTCATTTTTCTGTGTCTTGAAGAAGAACCAATACATTAACCAATTGATAATGAGGTGAGCCGGGAATTGGCTGATGGCTCATGACAATCCCGCCCACTTTGGACTCTGAAGCTTTGTTTCTACCATCACTAGTAGTATATTCTGGTTAAAAAGCTATACATTTTTTTGATTAATTACTAGCAAGCTCCACTGAGCTCCTGTCCACCAGTTAGCATGTTAGCATCTATCACACAACATCTTGTTGCCCTTGCAACCATTCTAAAATGAACACTCTTGCTAATTAAACTGATGCCAATTCAATATTATCTTCTGAAATTCCTTGCATCATTGATCCAAAATGTGAAATGACTGCTATTTGACTTTTATCACTTTCCAGGGTCTAAAACTGTCAAACATGACAATATTGTATCTTGAGGGGCTACGCAGTGGTGACCCACCCTCAAAGGCTGGCTAGGTGGTGCGGGGTGACCGGGTGAGCTTGAGGAAGGACACAGCCAATCAGCATGTTGATACCAGAATGTGTTTTGTTGTGCCAGAATCAATTAGCCAATGACACTTAATTAAAAGAAGCAACTGACCAAGCATTTACCATTCTGCCAATTTTTGGAAGTAGGTGTAACTATCACCAATAAATCACAACCTGTGAAACACTAGACATCAGAAAAAGTGAGATAAACAGATGACAACAGCAAGCATCATGTATAAAGCAAGCCGTTTAATATCTACTCATATTACGTTCGAAAGCATATTACGTTGTGCACCGACATAAAGTTGTAGTTGACCACAAATCCCAAAAACCCCTGTTGATGATGAGGATCCATCTTCAATGATCGATGGACGAAGCTCTAATTGATAGCCACCTGTAAAGCGATAAATCCATATGGCTTTTTTTGGAGGTGGCCATTTTCGAGAAGGCAAAACGTACAAAGCTAATCCCTCTTCTGAAATACCCTTATCTAGTGACCATTAATCCAGGCGGTCACTCTGCAGTTAGAACAGTCACGGCACAGAGGCATAGAAGCTTGATTTCTGCAGGAAACGGTGCATTTTTATTGGCTTACAGCTGGAATATTACAATGAGGGCTTTTTGTTTTGTCGGACAGGCAACCTGCAGGACTGAGCAACAAGATGCTGTAAAATCTAACAGAGTTGTGCTCCCGAGCTCCCAGGATTTATGGAAATGACATTTTTTCTCAGATGTATTAATACATCACTTCCCTTGTAGCACTGGAGATGGAAGGGCAGGCAGGCTGTAGTAATCTAGACAAAGAAACACATTGCTGCTATCGCTAGTGTCCCTCTCCGTGCCTCTGTAATGAAAATCACAAAGGAGCAGGGCTAATTTCCGAGGCTGAGGGGGCGGGAGCTTCACCTTGTCTTCCCTGGGATGAGCCGTCCATTGGGAGCGGCGCGCCACCACAAGGCTGTCTCAGGCGTACCCCTTCGTTCTTTTTCAAGGCAGGCAGCTCAGGTCCCGTCAAGCTCTCACTTCATCTTCCTCTGGCCCCGACTGCGCAAAGATACTGGCCCCGTTTGCCCATCGAGGCGGCCCAGTTTCCATCCTAGGGACCACAAGGAGCAGGAAGGCGAGAGCCGAAGAAGATAATTGTGTTCAGGGGGAGAATTATGAAAAAGCCCCAAGGAGATGGGTAATTTCACCCTGGCCTGGGCCTGGCCCCCAGTTCATGAAGGGTAAGGGGAAACTGGAAATTCAGGCCTGATCCTGAAATTCATTTTGTATCCCCCAGATATATATTCCAGATACACACTGGCACCAGCCTCCTCATTCTCAAGGCTTTCAGTCAGCTCAGAAGCTCCTAATGTATTCATTTTTAATACTCCTTAATCATTATAATATTGAAAGATCAGATTTTTTTCCTCTGCTGATTTATTACACTCCTTCACCCGCGTCCTTATCGGGCTCGTGGTGCAATAAGACTGGGCGTGATGGGCAAATGCATTTCTCTTCATTATTATTTTTGCCATTCACAAAATTGCACTCAGATCACTGAAGGACTATAAAATGTATGTTATTAGAGTGAGGATTCTGTTTGTTTTAATTGCATTATTAACAGAATGGGTTAATTTAATTTTGTTTGCAGTTACTTGTGGCAGATCTGGCTCTTTGGAGAAATACATGCCATTCATCTACGTTCACCGTAAGTGTGACATTGCAGTAATAGTAACGGTTAATGATTTGAATATCTAGTAGCTCTTGATTGCTGCTTGCCTCTGCAGCTGAATCCTCAGCATCTCTGAATCATTTTGCTATGTCCCACAAAACTGATTCCCGCGCCAAAACAAAACCTTTGTTCACTCGTGACTTGGATCAAAGAGCAGTCTACACCTTCTTTTTCTCATAAACCCATTCCACAGTGGATTCGTAGGAGTAGCAGTGCAAAAATAACAACCACAACAGAGCTGAAGTCTCCAGCGACAGATACAAGCCCTGAGCATCTTCTAGAAAACGAACTTGCTATTTATAGATGAAACGAGGCCGCATGGCTTGCAGTGTAGCTGCTTTGGGAATAGACTACACTCAGCTCCACAAAATCCCCAGCTAAGGCAAACAGCACTTTGATACAGTTGAGTTATCAAGTTCATCATCAAGAGGCACTACTTTGACCAAAAGTGAGCCCAGAATGTATATTCTGTTTTTCTCTCAGCGGTGATGTTTTGATAAACTATGCTTATCTCTTGCCTACAAAATGCTAGTTTATACTTTACTCACTTCTGGTACTCTGAATCAATGGTTAAACATTAAAGTCCACCTAAAATGCACTACAACTGTAGAAGGTGACTGTAAAACTTTTAATTCCGTAGAATAATATCCTGCTGTGTTTATTTCACTTCAGTATTGAAATTACGTGAGAATGAGACTTAAGTGTTTCCCCTCACCTGCTGAATTGAGATACAAACACCGAATTAACACTGAAACCAATCAGGCCCAGAATTGATTACTCAACAGCTCAACATGATTGAGTCGCCATTGAAATGTGTCCAACCAGCTCTCAATTTCATGCAGTTTCAATCCCAGCATCCATTAAAGCAGCAGCTCAGTCAGGGCTAATTTATTAAGAGCTGAATTAAAACAAAAACTCAGTGTGAGTCTCCAGAACCAGGACTGAGAACTTCACTGTTAGTGCATCTTGCTAAACACCAAGGGTATCTTTTGCAGTTGCTTTGCCACTGCTATTGCAAGATTTAGATCATAATTTTCTATTGTATATAGAAAGTATGGTAACACTTTACTTTTACTACTGTTACTACTGTTTTTAGTAAGTCATAAACACATTCATAATGTATTATAATGCATTCATAAAGCATTATAAACATGGCTATAGATATTTATCAAAAGGCATAAAATGTAGCCATGTGTATCATGCATTATGAATTCTTCATGAAGCACTCATCTATAATGCACAATCGACATTATCGCGCGTTATATAGATTACTATGCACATTAAGGGTGCTTTGCACTGCATTATAAAGGTATCTATAATGCATTAAAAATGACAGCTTCATAAAGCATTAATAATGCATAATACACATGACTATAATATGTTATGCCTTTTTATGGGAATGTTTATAATGCTTCATGAATGTACTATAATGCATTATGAATGTGTTTATAAATTATTAAAAATATGGCCTTAGGTAAATTGTTGCCGAAAAACACTAATTTAAAATGATAAAATGAGACTGATAGACTTGTCAACTCGGGAAACAGACACATGTGACAGAATAAAATAAAACAGAGCTCAGCACAACTGGATGAGCTCACAGCCACATCTGAAATCCAGCCATCAGTTCTAACTCACAGACATAAACCCAAAATCCAAGCAGGAGAACTGAGTCAATGACAAGAACCCAATATCCAGGTAAGAGTTACCGACTCACAGACATAAACCCAAAATCCAGGCAGGAGTACCGAGTCAATGACATGAACCCAATATCCAGGTAAGAGTTACTGACTCACAGACATAAACCCAAAATCCAGGCAGGAGTACTGACTCAAGGACATGAACGCAATATCCAGGTTAGAGTTACTGACTCACAGACATAAACCTGAAATCCAGACAGAAGTACTGACTCAAGGACATGAACCCAATATCCAGGTAAGAGTTACTGACTCACAGACATAAACCCAAAATGCAGGCAGGAGTACTGACTCAAGGACATGAACCCAATATCCAGGTAAGAGTTAC
>JABFEB020000002.1:20610152-20634222 GCA_019775895.2 Stomatorhinus ivindoensis | reverse complement strand
CAGGCAGGAGTACTGACTCAAGGACATGAACCCAATATCCAGGTAAGAGTTACCGACTCACAGACATAAACCCAAAATCCAGGCAGGAGTACTGACTCAAGGACATGAACCTAATATCCAGGTAAGAGTTACCGACTCACAGACATATACCCAAAATCCAGGCAGGAGTACTGATTCAAGGACATGAACCAAATATCCAGGTAAGAGTTACCGACTCACAGACATAAACCCAAAATCCAGGCAGGAGTGCTGAGTCAATAACATGAACCCAATATCCAGGTAAGAGTTACTGACCCACAGACATAAACCCAAAATCCAGGCAGGAGTACTGACTCAAGGACATGAACCCAATATCCAGGTAAGAGTTACTGACTCACAGACATAAACCCAAAATCTGGACAGGAGTAGCACAAGTCACCTGTGGAATCAGCCAGCCTCAGTACTGTGGATGCCATGAACCTTGAACCTTAGTCTGGTCCTGGTCAAACATGCTCTGTCAGGCTCATCACACAATATGAGCCCAGAGTTATTCGTGAGAGCATTTAGGACCATTATATATACACAGTGAAGTGCAATAAAGATCCTTCCTCAACCATTAAAAAAAACCAAGAAAAGATCAAAAATAAAAGAGCAATATGGTCGTGACTGATGCCTGTTGCTGAAATAACCTAAATCATAGAGAGTATGGAACAGAAAATAGCTCAAGATTAATCTGCAGCATCAATTTGCACATAGGAGAACAGGGGCCTTGGCTGCCTTTTAGCTTTATGGTTCTGGAAGCTACCGGCTCAGTGATATATGTATTGCAGGGCTTTGTAGATTCAGCAAGTTCTTGTTTTTTAGGCAGAACGGACTTGACTGTATTGCACATTAGCATTTTCATCAAAGTCCAAACAACCATGCTATAAATATGAATGTTAATTTTACCGCGCAAGCAGAAAACACTGCAACCCTCACGAGGAAAAGTGATTTCAGATGGATGGATGGATGGATTGCACCAACAGTCTTTCACATCAAGTCACAATATGTCCAATATGTAAACTTGTCCAAGACCAGGACCAATGACAGTTGTGTCAGAGTCGGTCACTGTCATGGCTCTTTTGTGTGTCAGATCCCCATTTAGCCAGCAGGTACTTAGCTCCGAGCATGTTCTCTTGTTCTGTGGGTAGCTGCGTGACTTAATGGGCTAAGTAGATGGCTGTGTTATCCACCCTTCCTTCTTGCCATGGGTTTGAGGCTAGCCTGAACTATATTTATTATTTAGCATTTAGGAGTCCTTGCATATCATGTATTATATATTGGTGTATTCCTATACAGATCCTAATGTTCAGTAACTTTTGCTATCTAGTCTTCCCTGGTGTTCGATCCTTTGGTTTCCATCGATTGCCCACACTCGTTCCTCAGTGTTGCTAGTCCTTAGTGTTGTTAACTGTCCACACCTATCATGTGTGTGTTTAAGTGCCTGTCCATGCTCCATTCTTCAGTTAGTCATTGTGTTCTGTGCCAGTGTCTGGTGTTCGCTGTGTTTCTTATGTCTGTTATTGCCTTGTTTCCTGCCTGTTTCACTAGTTGAGTTAGTGTTTGATGTCTAACTGTTGTATTTTCACGCCTTGTAGTTCCTTTTGTTTTCTGGTTTGCTGTAGAGTTAAGTATTGCTCAGTAAAACCTTTTCTTTGCCTGAGAGCCATACAGTGGATTGTCATTCCACAAACGCGACAAGTTGTATAGTGAAACTCCCACGCTTCCATATCATACGATATTTCTTATGAATCCACCCCATTCATATTCCAACCCATGGTATCCAGCGTCCTCCTGAGAGTGTCCTGTAGGTCACTGCATCCCAGAGATCTGAATTCAGACTCATTCTTTCCCTCACCGATTGGTCAATTAGTCCACTACACAGCTAGTGGTATGTTTCTACTCTCTATCTTAAGCTTCCCTCCATCCAAGCTGAAAGTAGGCCGAGCTGTCACCATGTCACACTGTGACCACAGGGCTACTGTCGGCTGCACATCACACAAAGTGACACTGATGCTGACAGCAGGCCTGGGGATTCTGGGAGGTGGGGTGGGATAGGACCAAATGTCAGACAGCAGGGCCCAGAAAAGCCATTGGGAGCATCCTCCCCTGGGGCTTCCACCCCTTCTTTGGATATTCCTGAGTTGCCCTTGACCTTTATTGACACACCTGTCACCAAACCGCAGCCATCAATGCCGATCATTCCAATAGGTGACAGAGGAAGCTGCCTAGGACTCCATTTCTGAGGGGATGCAAACTTCGCCAGCTGACTTCACTGTTTTGCATGGGGAGTGCCAGTGATGAATCTTGCTTAAGGCACCACATGGTCTTCAGCTGGTACTAGCAGCCATGTGTCCTGGCTTCTCTCACAATCATTCGGATATGGAGATCGGCCCCGACTGCTAGGACATTCGCTCTTTCCTGCCAGTCGGCTGGTTTGGGGCTGTCTCATCTCCTGGCGTGGACACTGCCTTGTCACCTTGAGCCACCGCTGCGATAATTTTTGATGGGATGTTTAGTGTCTTTCAGATGTGCAGATGAATGCCAAGGCAGTAAACGTGGTCCAGAAAACGCTTAGATGCCCTCACAGCGTAAAGGAGGCCTCGCGCACTCTCCATCACTCTCCTCTCTTACTTTACCGTCAGCAATAAACTCCACCTTAATCACGTTGATGTTTTTTGTCTTAACAGCACTTAAAACCCATAAGAGCAACTGGTAATACATGGCTGTGTGATAATAATTCAGGTGGTTTCCTCACCTACGTGGATCATGACTTTATAGGGGCTATTTCAGCAGACTTTCCTGCCAGTACTGAAGATTGTTAACAGTCATTAGCTTCGTGTGTGCATGTGTGTAATAAAACGTCAGCAGTACTGCCCCTTTTTACCCCCGCCCCCCACAGGTCCCCCCGTCAAATAGGCGTGGTCATAGATGGCAGGAGCTGTATTGATTACAGGTTGTCATTATTTTCATTTTATTTTATATTATTTTATTTTTTCACTGAATAAAAGTGTGACATTGTAAACTTGAAATTTCTATCTATCTTGTCTGTCCATCTGTAAATCCATCCATTAATCTATCCATCTATTACAGAGGCATACGCTGAATTTATGTTTGGAGGGACTGTATGTTATTACTGCAGTGTATTCAGGGTTCAGTCAGACAGTGCCTTTGGAGCTGGACTTGGGACTGCAACGTTCTCTGTTCTACTCTTAGGACGTCCTGAACCTTTTGGTAGCAATAATCAACATTATAAATGGGGAAGATGCAAGTAGCTCTAGATACCTTCTAAGCAACATTATGCTAAATGATGCTATATTTTATTCATTAAATTCACTATTAAATTTACCTCAAATTGCTCACGAGCTAAGCTATGGCAAGGACACTGATGTTACCTGGAGAGGGTGCCAAGCTGCCATTATTCACATGAGGAGTGCAAAGGGAGGGCATCAGCTCCTCTTCCCAGGCAAACCCAGGCCTCTATCACCCCACCTGCACTCCCAGCTTGAAGTCGAATCCTCAGAGAATGGAGGAGCAGGCTCACTGGAGGCTGGGTTTCTGTTGTCAGGGTTAATCCCTTGCAGGAGGAGAGCAGCAGGAACAGCCATACAGACGCTCACCTATGGGGGATGTGTATCGGGATACCCTAAGAGGTCTCGTCTCCTGGGTGTTACAGATGAGAATTTATCTGTCTGCACTATCAGTCATGAACAAGGGGGAAGAAGCTAGTCAGGTGACTCGCAAAACAGCCATCTCACCACAAACACAAACGACTGAATTATACAATAATGTAAAGGTCCAAATTCCGAAGGCAGATATTTAATAGGGGGTCTGAGGCAGAAGGCTAATTAATTCTGCACCTGTGGCTGTCACATCTGGCCTGAGAAATAACCTCAAGGTAGAAGACAGACAGAGGTATGAGGTTTCTCGCTCTCAAACTTTTTTGTTTTTCGTGAAAGATGCTAGCTGCTACGGTAGGAGATGCTGCCGTGCCCCGCCGGCCTGGCCCCTGCCTCCCACAGCCGCAGGATAATGAAGAAATCCACTCCCCTCCCCACAAAACTGTCAGCAGTTTGTAACGGTTGACCCGCTTGTTGGTGCCACCTGAGGGAATCGCTGGGCTTTCATTAAAGTGTCCACCCCCCCCGCCAAAGTATTTTCTCAGAGAGGGGAAAAAGAAACAGCCAGAGCTTTTCACAGGTGTGGGGGCTGTTTCCAACAGGTCGCTCCACACAGCCCAAATGTCTGGAACCCAGGGGCAAGGCTGACACCCCCCCGCTGCCCCCGGCAGCTGCTTCCAGCGCTGCTTGAGTCAGTTTAATATTTCTTGACACATACCATGGGATGCTGGAAATGATGGTGGGAGATGGCAGCAGAGTCGCAGGCTGTGAGCTGCTCGTTTGGTAGGATCCAGTCTCCTCTGGAGAAAGGGTATTTTAGCTGTCAGCCTGTGGGAGCTGTGACCTCTTGAGCTCCCCCCAACCCCCCTCGGGAAGGAAGACTCACATGAGACCCCGCTACGACCAGGTTAACAGTTTCCTGGCTGCCTCTTTCAGCCAGAGACCTGGAACCTTCCATACCTAAGAGTCCCTGCATCTGTTCATCAGGAGCCCAAAAACCATGCTGTTCATTAGTGCCTAGAAGCCATTAAAATGGTTTTCCAGTGACCCTCGGCATGTCGATCAAATACACCATCAAAATGTAATCAAAAGGAATGGCTAATCTGACGAGATAACATCTGCAAGGAAGCTGCTCGATGCATTGGATTTGCTCAGGCTAATAGCCCAGGAGGGGAATTCAAGAAAATCCTCTGAGGGTCTTGCACTGCATTCCAAGATTTTGCCACGAGAGCTAAAAATAACGAAGCTGTCCAACTCACAGCAATGTTAGGAGTGAAGGGAAGAATATCTGTAAGGATGAGGTCATGCTTCGGTGCCACTATTGAAGTTGGAAATCATTCCTGCTGTGATATGACATTGGTAGTCTTTATTAGAATGTTAACATTAGGCTAAAAGGTTAATTTAGGTTTAGCAGTAGGGTAACAGTATGCAATTAAGCTTAGAGGTTTAGTTTAGGTTACCTCTGGATTATTGATAGGCTAACATTGTGCTAACAGGTTTACTTTCTGTGTTGTTAATTTTGGTCAGCTTGCTGGAGTGAAATTTTCAATTCAAGACAAACCTACACATACATGCACATACATTTACATGTATGTAACAGTTTTATTACCTTGTAAATAGTCCGTAGGGTTTGTAAACTACCACATCAGTTTTAATGTAGCTAATGTACAGATTATAATGCAGTAACATAGATTTGCTATAAGATTTCTTGAGTGACCGTGAGAGTCTGAAAGCGTGAGTGTCATGCTAGATGCGTTAGAGTTGGCAAGCCTGTACTTTAAGTTAACAATGGACTAAGTAAACTTTTGCCTATTAGTCCAAGAGGTTTACTTTAGTTTAACAATAGCTTAATAGTAGGCTGTCATTATGCAAACAGACTATTAGGCTAACAGGTTTATGTTAACGTTATCTTAATATTAGGCTAATACTGAGCTGGCTTGAGGCTAGCAGCTTAACATTACTATGTTTAGGTTAACATTATGTTCATAGTAGACTAACATTAGCCCAAAATTAGGCTAACATTAGTTTAACACTACAGCATTTTTGTTCCCTTTCTTTTCAGTGTATCATGAATCCACAAGCCATAGTTAAGTCATCGGAACTAATTCAATCGTAAATGAGATTAGAAGCCATCCATTCATCAACCTGCATCTTCATATGTAGAACTTTTACAGTGATTAAACCATTAGGTGTTGGGATGGAAAGCATTGGCATATTAAATCAGGGTGTGACGCATTAGTGCTTTGGAAGGCTTATAAACAAAGCATGGGCTCAGGTCCTGACAGTGCTGAGTTTCTGGACAGGGACAGGGGCACAAGAGAGAATAAACAATGAGCAAAAGACCTCATCTTTTAAGTGTATGCAGCCATGTTCGATGAAGCATTCGGCATGGTTTGGGCTGATGGTTTAATACATACAGTATTACTTTTGGTGCTTTTCCATTGGCACACAGTAATCGAGTAAAACCCAAGCTTTACCACAAATAAAGTAAAGTTACAGTGTTTTTCCAGCTTGCTTCAGTTTCCACTGCAGAAGGGTCAGGTTTTTAACGGTGCTGCCGGGTTTGAAGCTACTGGAGCAATTCCCTCTCCTATCCCAAGGAGGAGGTCATGCGATCTTGCAACCAGGACTACCTCATGCAAGGTTTAATTTGTTCATCCACATCCTCAGTAACCTCTGGCATCTTCTTTGTTAAGAAGAAGGATGGCAGACTACGCCCCTGCAGTGATTACTGGGCCCTCAATGCTATAACAAAGAACGACCAAAAAACGCTGCCACTCATCACCTTGGTCCTGGAGCTGCTTTGATTGGTGCGGATTTTCACCAAGGTGGACCTGGAATCGCCTATAATCCAATTCAGATCCGGCCAGGGGATGAGTGGAAAACTTAACTTATTACGTCAACTGGTCAGTATTTACTGATTCCATGTGGATTGGCAAAAATTCCTTCCATATTCCAATCTTTCATAGGTGAGGTCTTAGGGGATATGCTGAACCGCTTTGCCATTGTCTTTATTGACGACATTGTACTCTACTCTGACTCATTGGAGCACCACTTACACCACGTTCAGAGTGTGCTTCAAAGCCTGAAAGACCACCACCGCTACATCTAGGGAGATAAATGTGAGTTTCATAAACCTCTATCAAGTTTCTATAGGGTAATGGATTTAACCCGGGAGAGTGGAAATGGACAAGAAGATAAAGGCCGTCCAGGATTGGCCATAACCCTGCACAGTGAAGGAATTGCAGTGCTTCCTGGGTTTTGAAACCTCTTTTATCAATGGGTTCAGCTATGTGGCTGGCCCCATGCCCAACCTTCTCCAAGGCTGAGGATCCAAGCTGCAGTGGACCCTTAGGGCCTTCTCTACCTTCTGACAATGAAAGAAATGAACTATTCTGCCCTGGCTTTGCGACAGCCTTACCTGTTGCAACCCTTTGTCGTGGAGGTGGACACTTCCAAAGTAGGCATCAGCACCGTCCAGTCCCAGCGCAACCTAGAGACCGGTAAGACCCATCTGTTCACCTTCTATTAAAAAAAACTCATGCCCATGAAGTGTAACCATGATGTGAGCAACTGGGAACACCAGGCCATTAAGGCTGCCCTGGAAAAGTGGTGGCATTGGCTACAGCGAGCCCTACACCCCTTCCAAGTGCTTACCGATCACTGTAAACCGGAATACCGCCACAGCACCAAGAGGATGAATTAATACTTGGCCCGATGGGCATTCTTCTTCATGTGCTTTGATTTCCACACTCCCAGAGCCTCCCCGCTCCGATTTTGCATCAGTTGTTTTGTAGCTCCAAATCACTTCCAAGGTATTCCACTCCTTCTGGTCCTCTCTGAATGTTACCCTGAGCATCAACCTGGCATGTCATTCCCAGTCCAATGGCACTGCAGACAGAACAAACCATGAGGTCGGGAAGATGCTCTGCCCGATGTGCGCCTTCCACCCTACTGAATGGTCTCAGCACTTCCTTTGGGGAGAGTACTTCAGGTACTCCCTGATCCAGCCCTCCATGAACCTCTCTCCCTTTCAGTGCATCCTGGGTTATCAGCCCCTTCTCTTCGCATGGGATTCCCAGCTCAGCAACGTCCCATCAGTGGAGAAGCAGCATCAGCAGAGTCAGGTCTGGAAGCAAGCTCACTGTCGCTTCTGCCAACAATCTGCCCTCCAGAAATATCACACTGGCCACCGATGCAGACCCGGCCCAATTGTCCACTCCAGCCAATGGGATTGGCTCGCCACCTAAAACCTCTGCATGCCAACTGGCCATTAGTTGACCCTGAAGTACATTGACCCTTTCCATGTCCTGAAATGACTGGGGACCATTACCTACCATTTACAGTTACCTCAAGTGTATCGTATCACCCTGTCCTTCCATGTGTCTCTTTTCAAGCCTGTCCGTTACAGCCTAGCACACCCACTCTTGGAAGTGTCTGGACCGCCTCCGTTGATTGTGTTAGAGGATGGAGAGGCCTTCTCTGTCCAGGCCCCCTGGATTCCCACTGCCGGTGAGGCCAGTCGCAATATCTGGTGGACTGGAAGGGTTACGGCCCGGAAGAAGATTCATGGGTGCCTACCACAGATCTCCTAGACCCAGATTTGATTACCCAGTTCCACCAAGATCATCCAGCTTGCCCAACATTCCCTGTCAGACCCCTCGGCCTCCAGGAGGAAGCCAACAAGGGGGGGTTCTGTTACGCAGAGTTTTCAGCACACAAATCACTACTGTTTAAATTGTAGACAATGGATTTACACACAGTTCCTTATTGTTGTCACGTCCCTCTCATGAGAATGTTGAACATGCAGCTGACAGCTCTCACCTGCACCTGATATAAGTCCTGTCAAGTCCTGCGATTAGTGCAAAGTATTACTGAGTGTTCTATATATATACCAGGGATGCCCAACTCCAGTTCTGGAGGGCTTAGTACCTTAGTTCTTTCCTTGTTCCACCATAAATGATTCAGCTCAAGAGCTGTGCGTTGATTAGCACAAGGAGTTGAATCAGGTATGTTAAATGAGGGGAAACCCAAAAATGTGCAGGGTTTCCCCTGTGGGCACCCCTGATGTATACTAAGCATTCTGACTTATGTCTCCTGTCCAGTTTCAATCCAACCTGCTTGCCATGCCCAACCTGCCTGTCAGCCCTCACCTGCCTCCACCCTGCCTGTCCTCTCCTCTAACTCCCCCCTCACGTTCTTCCCATTTGTAGAGTCTGCGTCTCCATATTGATCTCCCCGGCATCAGAGTCTCCATTATGGACTCTCAACTGTGACTTTGACTACTCCCTTACTGTTTGTCCATGGAGGGTGTCTAATAAACAACTAAGACCTCACAGTACGTGTACGATTGTTCTGTCTGTTACAAATCATGTTAAGACTGACAGTTTAAACCACACTTTTTTGGCTGTTTTTTTTCTTTCTTAAGCCATACCAGTTTGCCCCATCCTGCAGCCCATACTTGTACCAGAGGGCACTGGCTTATTTGTGTGAGGGAAAAAAGAAGGCCTTTGCAGTTACTGCAGTCTGCAATCTATAAGTGAGTGGGGGAGATGAGTAGTCAGAGGGGTGGGGGGAGAGAAATGGGGAAGAGGGCCGTCGGGTCATTTGTAAAGTGCAGCAATCAAACAGATTGCATCAGGCCTTGCTGCTTTCAGTACCCACCTTCATTATTGTAATGAACGGCGTCCAGCAGAACCTCGAGTGACGGGTCAGCATGGCCACATGCCCTCTGCGCTTGCCTTTCCTCTCCAAGGGAACAGTTCCTGTTGGCTGCCTGACCTAACAGCAGTTGGGTCGAGTGTTAATGAATCAGAATGGTGTGAAGTGACTAAAAGGTGATGGATTTTATAACCCAGGTGGTGCCTTAACACCCAGGAGTTCCTTAACCTTGAAGACAACAGCTGTACAAACAGGCGGAGGTGGCACAACTTTGAGCGATGGAGGTTGCTATGGGTCAAACCAAGACACTGCGAGCTCCTCGCCCATGGAACACGCTATCCAGCACTCTCACCAGGTTGATGTGGGAGTCAGAAATGGGCAAAACTTGAGCAAGTGGCCTCTGGGATTGGAGCGATGATGAAGATGATGACTATGATGTTATTTATGTTGATACTGATGTTGTCAGTGATGGTTACATCTTACATGATCGCAAAGTTCTTGTTTATCTGTTGTAGACGAAGCTCTACGTGGTGGAGGTCCTCAAAGGAGCAGTCTGCCTTGCCTCTGAACAGGAGATTAAAAATGTAGCCTAAACCACCTTGCAAAGGTGAGCCAAATGCTGTAAGGGCCGTGGTTTGTGGACTACTCGTCCTGGTATTGGTTCTCCCTTTCCTCAGGGAATCTGATTCACATAAAAACATTCTAAACTGATAAATCATGGAGCCTTGGGCAGTGTGTGAAGACATTTGAGCATACTGCATTGTGCTCTTAAAGGAGAAAATAAACTGACCAGTAGGTGAGACTGTGAATCAGAAATCAACATGGAAGCAGTCATGTGATCTCCCCTCCCCGTGACAGAAAATGTCTGCCATGTTTTGCAGCGAATAACAGAAAAGACAAAAAACAGCAGGGCTCTCCGGGGCTGGAGGTGAATTTACGGGTTGGAGAGGGACCCGTGCAGCATCTCTTGGGGATGTTTATGAGGCTCTGGTGTCACCTTGTGGTCAAGACATGAAATCATTAACAGATGCAGAGGCCACGCTAATGTCCATGTGGGAGACAGTCACAGAAATGACAGCTGCATGCCCCCTGCTTGTATTGTCCTGATTTCTTTCGAGTGATTCATCTGCACAAGGGTGACATCAAAGCCATCTCTCACTCCATAAAGGCTTCTTTGGGCTTTTACATTAGCTTCTCTCACTCTCCCATCAGCTCATTCATGCGGCTTGTATATTCTGCACTATTTTGCAAAGGTGCAATTACTACAACACATACTTTGCTCAAGGGTACAGCAGTACACTATCATCGCAGCATAGAACTGCAGCTTGGTGTTTTAATTATGAGTAGCAATAACTCACCACTGAAGTAGTCCCTATGCTAAAGTACCTGGCTAGTGAAGGTGCCCTAGAGTATCATCATCACACGGAGGGAGCGTGCCGCCCGCCCCCCGGGACGTTTGTTTGCATAGCCAGTGTCAGCTGCATGTTCCCTCGAACCTCAGCCCAATCCATTTGACGCAACGCCAGAGTGAGTCAGCGTTTTCTGCCAGAAGCTGCTCAGAGAAGATGCTGGAAAGCCTGCGGGGATTGACATGAACAGCCAGGGACGACACTGGCTCATTAGACGGTGAGGCGGTCAGGTCACCAGCACCACTAACATCAGCACGTTCACCGGAACAGAACGACCCAAATGGGCCATGAAAAGGGAACGAGAGTAAAATCGCTGAAAGGGCCGACGGGGAATGAGGAAGAAAACATGAGATCGTCTAAAAGAGGGATGATAAAGTAGACAAAGGTGGCAATAAAGACGAAGGGATCGATGTGGGCTGTTTGATCAAGCTATCAGACCCCCCCCCATAAAATTCCAGGCTGATAAATAGTAACACATATTTTCTTCACGACTGCCATTAATCTTTCCCTGCATTTCACTGGGAATGATCACCGCTACAGAAGGTAATTAAATTTCTCTGCATCTATATCCAGCCCATAAAAGCGGCACGCCAGTGTTCCTTTCTGTAATGGAAAAGTGGCCCCCGGCTCGATCCCGGCCCGGCCTATTGTTATTAGGAGAAGTCTCAGTAATCGCATTACTCACAAACTTGCTGCTTTTCCCCCCCTTTTTCCCCACTGTTCATAATGGGTTTTTCAGAAGAAATAAAGCCCTTTTTAGAGCTTCTGTTGTGATGGCAGCAATAAACAGATCGGGGCTTTCACAGCTTGGATGAATATCCCCTCGTCTCTGTCAGAAGGGGAAGACTCTAGATCAATGGCGTTACTTTGTTGGTGAGGATGGATCCAGCCGGGTTTTCTCCTTGTGATATCCGTGTAATTGTGCCTATATCTCAGCTTCCCACAGAGCAGACGGGAAACCCCGAGCGGGAAAGCCGGTCCCGCTCCCTGCCGGTTATCGGACGCGTTTGGGCAGGAGCAGGAGCGAAGGACTAGGCCTGGTCTGTTTCAGATGAGTGCGCGGGTCTGCCGGTGCTTCCCACAGAGTCCAGCGACTGATTGCCAAGTGGGCAGGCTAACACTTCTGCGAGCAAACCGGAACAGACGGGACTCCTCTCCCGATGCGGGTGATACCTCAGGACCACTGACAGCTCCTCTGTAGGGCGCAGGAGATGTTTTCATTTATTTTGACTACATTTTAGCCTAGCGGGTGGTCTCTCTCTTCAAAATGACTCTTCAGCCATTTATAGAGCTGTATCTTGTAAAAACAAAGTTATTTTACACAAAATCAACCACTAAAGAGGACAAGAGCAGGGTTCCACTTGGGCATTAACGGTGGATCTGGTTTTGGCCTCATTCAGGGGTTCATTTCTTCATCAGGAGAACTGCTGTACTTTAGAGAGGTAGGCAAAAACCTTGCGTGGGTGTTTTTACCTTCTGCTGAATCTGGGAGGTTTATTACTGCTGTTTATTACTAGTGATATGTCTTCCTTTGTCTCCTTACCAGTGAGCAAATTGCTCCATAGCTAAATCCCAGCACTTTCAAAGGTCCCCCTGAGACAGTGTTCATTTTTCCTGACACAAACAATGGAAAGAAAAGTGCTTCATAAAATGTAGCTTGTATTCTAGTACAGTTGGTTCCATTGTCCAACGCATTGTTCAAGGTTATCTGTTATGACATCACCTTCTCATGCCAATAATCCTGTGTTGCATTTACATTTGTTTAATTTAGCCATGCTCTTATACTTTAAGCTATTCGGTGTATTAATGAATAGGCCACAACAGGCTACATAAGTACACAGTAAGGTGAAAATCAGATGCAGCACGTTTCAGTAAGTGTGCTGAGTGTTGTACAGTGCGGACGTTAGATGAAATGTAACATTTGACAACTTAATTCTGTAAATATCCGTGGAGAACAGGGTGAGTCAACACTCACATTGTGGACTCAAAATCAGACAGCAGAGCTAGAATCAGCTTCACAAAAAGACGAAGACACGGGTGCGACGACAGAATCAGGATGTGGTGGGAACCTCGAGCCAGAGAGGCAGTTGAGCGGAAAGCTTCCCCTCCTCGAAAAGCAAGAGGCACTTGGCAGCGCCATGGTGGGGAGGTTTGTTTCAGCACACAGGGGCCAAGAACAAAACTAAATGGGATTTTAATTTTTGACCCATCAGACCTGGAACTGATGAATTGAGCTGATGTAAGGAATTGTCTTGACAGTACAGGGATGAGTCCTTAATGAGACTCTGCAGTTATAGTGCTGTTACCCTGACTGCCTCATATACCAAGAGGAAGGTCCAGAATTTCAGATTAGTTTCTGACAGGTGGCCGATGTATGGTGATCCGGAGGAAAAGGGATGTGCGAGTCTGGGGAGGCTGAACACCAGTTCAGAGGTTAGGATAAGCCCAGCTCGAAGAGAGGGGCATAGGTGAGAGATGATCATAGCCTGTGCCAACAGTTAGGCTGAAGGATTCAATCTGCAGACATAAAGTCAATGTTGCTATGTTATGGGATAGGCTGAGGTTCTTCTTAAGAGTGCCAACAAGGTTTATGGTTATCCTCCTTTATGTATTAGGTGGTCTGTCTGCTCTCTGATATCACACTGCTGTTTCAGCTTGATCTTCTCTTTGAAACACCCCACACAGCCAGAAAAGTCGTGACTTCAGCCTGGAACCTTCTCTCCTCAAGGCATGATGTTCATGGGATCATGGTAGGTGGGATATCAAAGCCCGCTAACCGACAAAGCCACATAGACCTAAAGCTGGCCATCCTGCAGAAGAACCCAGAACCACAGGATCCTAATCTGTCGAACCTACCACAAAGGCTGCAGAAGGCCAGGGTGAGATATTATACACGAGTCGCCACTCGATGAGTCAGCGTACACAGCAGCACCAAGCGGGAACAGCAGCACTTTTAGGCTGGCTAATCGCTTTTTTTAGGAGGTGAGCGGAGCTCTGGGGAAAAGTCATTATGTTTCGCGGTTGGCAAGGCCAGCTGTTGATTGGATGGCAGGAGTGAGTGCTTTTGATCACGCAGAGAGGGAACACATATTGGAGTCACACAGAGAGTTTGGTTGAATAACTGCTTTTGATAAAACAGCTTCAGTTAAAACGTGGATAAAGCATAAGATAAGAAGTGTGTTTGAGGACAATCTGGGGGTGCTAACTACTGACCTGACAGCTGGAAAAAATTTGCTTTTACATCGCCTGAGCCAGCAGATTGTCATAAAAATTATGCACCTATGACTATTACTGCATGTTTTGAACCTTGACAATGACAGTGTTTTTGTGTCTGGCCTCTGGGGGAGGAAGTTTGGGTTTTGTTTTAATTGTAACTGTAGCCAGAAGTTTGCAGTTCATATCCCATGAAGTACCAGCAAGCAGTATAAATTGTTCCATAATAACTCTGAGAAGATGATGCTCACTGTTCATATAGTGCAGTGCCCTAAACGGTCACCTCCATGTGCTCCAGGCTAACAACAGCCCAGATGCTTCAAGTGCATCTTATCCACAAAGGGAGTCAAGAAGAGAATGTTATCCAGCACTGCCACGTTGCATTAACTGAATATCAGAGTAATCAGTACAGAAATGAGGCCTGGAATGGCCATCAGTGGGAGGGGTTTACCTCCTGCAGCCAATTGCTGATAGGCTTGGCCCCATGGGAAAACAGGAAGTGACCAATGAGAAGCGGCTAAACCTGACAGACAGAGCCTGGATGGTGCCCTCTCTTTGTGGTGTTGCACTTAGCATAACACACCCATGTAAAATGCCAAGAACTCTTCTAAGTTCTACTAGAGGGTGCACACTTCTACTTCAATGGGCACAGAAATAAAACAAAGACAATGTATACTCATTCTACTGATCAACAATGGTACAGAAGGAATCCATGAAGGTTTGTCAATTTTCCATTCAAAAAGATTCATTTTCAGTAGCAAAAATCAACTGAACCAGGAGGTAATGCAACGACTGGAATGAATCATTTTAGAAATGAATGACATTAAAGGTGCAGCCCGACAGCACCATGATGAGCAAATAACATAACAGGCTTACATCAGTCCTCAGGAAGGGGCGCCTGAGGGGAGCATGCTGATTGGATGTGCATAACCTCCGATCAGAATAGGGCAGGATATGAGCACGTTTGGTCATGAATTAGGTTCCATCCAAACAGTCTATAGCTCAGGTACATCTGCACGTTTAGGAATTAAGGGTTTTATCAAACTTGTGTTCAGACAGACTGAAAGAGTAACCACACAATTTGAACCAAAACTGAGAAAGAAAACAAAAAAAAGAAAGGTTATAATTTAGAAAGGATAACACTATTCTGAACAAAACTAGCAAGAAAGTACCTAGATCTACCAAGCGCCCAAGTCCAAGTTCATTGATTTATCAGGCCCAGTCTGGCATTATGGTATATATACCCTGAATATGCACGCAATTAACCCTCCAGCAATATTACGCATTACATTACTGTGTGGGTCATGCTGCAAAGAGCTAACCAAAACTAAAAAGCTTTTCTTGTTGGAATGAACAAAGACGTCTGTGTTATAAGTGATGAGTACTTGTGAGTAGTCGTGACCCCAAGTACGTAAGGAAAATTGCCCTAATTATGAGGAATAATGAACATACAGGAAGCAGGAAATGCTTAAGGTTTATACCAAGCCAGCCGCTGTGAGGAGATTGTTTTATTATAGCTCGAAGGTGAAGTGGTGTCCTGTTTTCTATAGTATTCACAAAGCACACAGGCACTTCAAATCCACAAGTAGCATGTTAAAAAAACAGCTTAAGCACATTCATTATTGTAATTTAGAGGGAATTAGCGAGAAGAAGAGCTCATTTACAGAACAGAAGGGCAATTAATGATTAGCAACTCACCATTCAGCAGAATATCTCCAGAAACAATAGTCACAAAGTCTCCAAGATGATATATCTTTAAGGCCGGATGCAAGCTTCAGCACCATCACCAGTAAATGGGCCACTTGTTGGATAACCTCACCGCCCTCCCTGTCGCCATGGGAAACATGATGTTTTTAGTATAAGCTCTGTTTCCCTGAAAGATTCCAGCACCACAGAGGATCTTGTGGCAATCATTCACTCTGCTTGCATCAGGCCGTCACGCAAAGGCAATCAGGGAACCAGCGAGTCTGAAGGACATGTGACTCCACTGTTTTCTTCCTAATGTCAACACTGGCCCGTCTGGCAGCCTGTCAATGCGTTAATTAAGCATGCCAATCTGTTTCACGCTGGAGAATCGGCTGCTTAGGAGTTCGGGCGGGTAAATTGGCCCGGATCACGGAGAGCTAGGGCTCCTGTGGGAAGCGAGGACACGGCCTACCTTGCGGACACTTGCCTAATTCCCCATCAAAGGCAGCCGATCCGCAGTGCTGTGTGGAAGCGGCCTGCACGCTGAAATATTCATCACGTCTGCGTTTCAGGCCAGATGGCGCCGTGCTGCAAAACAAGCCGCGATCTGTCAGCTTCTGTGCCGAAACCTCTGTTGTCGATCTGTCAGATTGGTCTTTTCATCCACCCTGCAGAGCACGCTGGGGGGGATGGGGGAGATGGCTGTGTCACCCTTTGGCAGGCATATATATAAATCCCTGGAAGCCCATGAGGAATTTTCCATGCATAAACTCTGGACTTGCGTGATTCCCCCGCTTTGGTTAAGGCATGTTCCTGGGGGCCATAGGGGGCCACACAGGTAATGCTACAATTCGGAACCAGGGTGTGTCCTCGGCCGGTCCATTGGCCCCTGGCAGTAAAAAAAAAGCTGTTTGCCAGGGTACCTCAGCTGCCACATGTGATGAGTCACCATCAGCGGGCACATGACATGGACACGGCCCTCGGATTCCTGGCGGGAATACTGCAGCCTGGATACCACAGAATCTGAGGCGGTTAATACGCAACACCCAGGGCGGATCACAGGCCACCGACAGCCTGTGACACTGTTTCCACACAGGACATTCACATAAATCATCTGTCCTAATCTCCTAAGTTTCTAAAAACACATTTTCAGATTCGGGCCACATTATGTTGTAAGCTGGGGTAGGAAGGTTGCACACACGTACACATAAGTATGCACACACCACACATAAATGCACACCACACACACACGCATGTACACACACACATGAACACACACAAACAGGTACACAGGCATGCACACACATACAGACACACACACACACATGCAAATGTGAAAATAGTGCCAGCAAACTGGAATATCAAGAGACCGCCAGATGAAAAAAGATGTTATGCCATAATGTGCATGATGTTTATTTTAAAATATTGCTCCTCATCTAAGCAAAAACACCCCAGTGCATGTAAATGTTTTAGGACAGTTGCAATACATGATGAAATCTCTATTTCATCATTTTTGTTCTTCGAACACTTGCATGGAAATCTGTTTTTTTACAGAAAAACGTGACACCTGTGTTATTTTTAGCTAACGGGTCAGCTCCGTGTCATTCGCTAACCCTACACACTGCCTGACTGCACTTACTGGGCAGACATTATTGGCCTCTTTTCAGTCAGGAACCTGTCCAAATAGCCAGAGCGTCTTAGATCAGTATGAGATGCACATCAGTCCCAGAGTAGCCAAACTTTTCTGCCAGAATTAGCGATGAGTAATTAGGGTTTTGGGATGTTTGATCTAGTGAGACATTCGATGATCACTGGGAGCTGGTTTGGGGTTCAGACTCCAGCAGTAAGATCACAGCAGTGTAAGCTAGCCTGTGGTTGGTAAATGCTGCCTGTGTGTTTAGACTTACCCATTATGGCTTATCGCCATAATAGTGATGTGTTGTTCGTGAACGAGAGGAGCTGAAGCTTCTGCCGCTCCTGCTCAGCTCTGCTGAAAATCCATTCGGCAGGGGTGGGACTTTATTTATATGGGCACACAGAATATTGGCTCATAATGGCAGCTCATTCATGAACGACACATCGGACTAGGATCGTACCATTATGTGAAAGAAGGAAGGGGGGCAGACGTTCCGAAGACAGCCAGTGTTGGTACAGGAAATGTCGTTCTGTGTAGCTGTCACTGAGACAGACAGGGAGCCAGATTTAAATGCAAGTGCATCATGAAGAAATAAAGAAGAGTGATAAAATGAGTGAAAGACGAAAAAGAAGCAGCATCTGCCTGCATTTCAGTGATATTTGAGACTGCAAAGCTAAGTGCAGAATTTGTAATATGAAAATATCCGTTAGAGCAGGGTCAACAACAAACCTGCACAGACATATAAGAACCTCCCACCCTGCAGGAGAGCGTGCCATCCACTGACCCTGGAAAAGAGCCAAGTACTTCTGCTGCAGCATCCACTGTCTTACCGAAAACTGCAGGTATAACACGGCCTTCAGTTCAAACCAAAATAAGCACATTTATTCCAAAACAAATGACACCAAACAAACAAATAAGCGTTGATGAGGAGCTGGCTAAAACGATAGCTAGCGACTTTCAACCATTTTCCACTGTGGAGGACAGAGGATTTACAACTTTTGTACAGGCCTTAATCCCCATGTATATTCTCCCTAGCATAAAAACTTTGTCCCAAACAATTATTCCACAACTATATAACAAGGAGCATGAATTATTATTATGGCAAGACAGAGTCAAAAAATTGCTTCTGCAGTTTGCCTAACAACTGACTGCCTGCTGGACATCCAGAACAACATGCTCATGCATGTCTGTCACTTGTCACTTTTTTGAAAACTTTAAGATGATATCCTGCCTTCTTGACTGTTTTAAGTTTGCTAAGAGACACACTGCAGAAAAACTAGCAGAGGAGCTACTAAGAGTGGCAAAGGAATGGCAAGTAAATGTCAAAGTGGTGTGCTGTGCTACTGATAATGCAGCAAACATAACAAAAGCCATAAAAATTTGCAGTGGGCTCACAAAGCATGCCTTGCACACACAATAAACCTGATGGTTAAAGATGCGTTGAAGGTGGTGAAAACAACTGTGGACAAAATAAAGGCTATTGTAGAATTTTTCCATAAAAGCACAATTGCCGCAGAGAAGCTGAAGTCCATGCAACTCCAGATGGGGATGCCAGAGCTACGGCCCAAGCAAGAGTGTGCTACAAGGTGGAACTCAACATTTTATATGTTGAAAGGCATCCTCGAGTCAAAAGATGCCATCATCTCCACCCTGGCTGTAATCAACACTCCTGTTGAAACTTTGAGTCAAGAGGAATGGGAGGCAGTGAAAGAGGTCTGCATCATTCTGGAGCCCTCTGAGGAGGTGACTGTGGAGAAATGTACTGTCATAACCTGCCCGTTCGAGCCTCGTATGTGCCACGCCCCCCTTGCTCCTCGTGTGCAAATCCCGATTGAAACCACCTGTGGTACATCCGTTTGAGTGTATTCCTCTGTGTCCTGATTTGTTTGCTGTCAGTCTTGTGTATTTAGTCCGCGTCTGAGTTAGTTACCCCAGATCCGTCATTGTAATGTTTGGTGGCGTGTTACCCCGTTTGTTCCCTAATAAACCCCTTGTATCCGGATTACCCGTGTTTCTGCCTGCTTGTTTGCTTGACGCCGCCTGCTTTCAGGCACGCTCCGAACCCGGACGTGACATGTACCTTGAACAATTTTGTTTTTACTTTACTACTATACAGTTAAAGATTCCTTTAAATAGCAAAATACTATGTATTACAGACAAATTATTTATTAATTGTAAAAAAGGCAAAGTATCACACTGCAAAATCTTCAAAATTTTCACATTTTCCTTTTTCTCTTTTTCAGCTGTGTCACAGCCTCCAAAATGCTTCCTCTCTGCAAGGGTCTGCAGCGGGTAACAGCCCACCACCAACGGAGGGTAACAGTGGATAAAGTAAAGGAGCTGGCCACTGCTCTTTCTTCATCCATGTACAGAAAATTTCTGAGGATGGAGTATAACACTGTGCTTTCAGAAACCACTGCTCTGGACCCACGGTTTAAAAAGGTAGCATTTAATGAGAACAGAGCTGTGGATGAGGCATTTCAAAGAATAAGTGCAGCAGCAGCAAGATGCAACCCCAGCAGTCTGTCTGCTCCTCCATCTGAGGGCCAAGAGGAAGAAACTGGTGCAGGGGCGTGTTCACAGGAACCACAAGCTTCTGCTGTGTGGAAGCTCTTTGACGAAAGAGCAACAGGAGACAATACAAGGAGAAATCCCACAGCTGATGCTATGCTGGAGTTGAGGTCCTATCTTGAGGAGCCCCTCATCCAAAGAGCTGAAGACCCACTGAGCTGGTGGGAGGCCAAGGCTGCAGTCTACCCACGCCTGGTTAAGGTAATGGTAGGAAGACTTTGCATTGTCACTTTGTCGGTCCCCTCAGAAAGAGTTTTCTCAAAAACAGGACAAATAATCACGGAGAGGAGAAATCGCATCAGCCCATCTAAGCTGAGGCATCTGGCGTTTCTGAATGCCAACCTGGCCTAAAAACTTTTATTCAAAGAGTCATAGTGTTGTGTTGTTGTTGAGTTTGGCCTTTATTTAAGTTGTTTGCTGTGGTTTTGTGTTAAGTTGTTCTTTTAAAGCTTTTATTAAAATGTTAAACAATAGTAACTGTGTATTTTTTGTAATGGAAAATTACATAAAAATACGTAATGAATAAGAAATTGCTTAAACACAAACCATTCACAATTGCTTAATTAGGCTAAAATATAAGCATCCAAGTGATACTAAACAAAGAGCCATTCGGGAGCTGTAAGAGCCGACTCTTTAAAGGGAGCCAATCCAAAAGAGGCGAAGCTTTGAAAAGAGCTGGAGTTCCCATCACTACACCATAAACACACCGCCGACCCCATTCACCAGTGTGAAAAATCATTAAATCTATGCAAAAGAAAAAACATTTTCCAATTAAACTTCTTTTTAAAAATGTCCATGTGTCGCACAGGTAAAATCCCCACAGTGTGTCTTGGGGTATTGCCTGGAAAAACTTTGACTAATCCCAGAATGCACTGCAAAGTTTTTTTTTGCCTGGGCTTCACCCAGAGTTGCCGCTCCAGTGACTCTTCGTTAAAGCGTGCCATTTATTTGCCTGCGCTGAGATTAATCGAGTAATCAGTGTCTCTCGTTCCCCTGGGGGTCTCTGAGATGCAGTAGCCAGGACAAGCACACAGAATAGCATTTACGCTACACGAAGGACAGCGTTTGAAAAGGTCCCATTACAGAACGATCCAGTGGAGTGAGAAATCAGGTGTGAAATGCTAATTTGCTAACTGGGACAGCAGTGCGTGTCACTGATTTATGGTGGTACCTGGCAGGGAGCCTCCTGCCTCCTCATGACCAGTGGTGGTATTTACTGCACATTTGCATGGGGCGATTTAGGTTTTGTGCCACCCTGTGTGGTAAATATTAAAAAACACTTACAATAAATAAATAATCAGGAGATGCTGCAGTAGCTTGTTCTGCCATCTACTGACTATGACTCCTTAGGTCATTATTTAGTTGTTGAAACTTCCCGAGACGGGGGGGTTTCAGGTGAGGCCCAAAAACAACAAACCCAGCCCTGCCTATGGCACGCATGTTATTTGACACTGTCCATTTCTAAACGCATGTCAGTGTCTCCAGAACGTTTACAGGGCGTCACAGGGATGTTAGATCCCAGCTCGTCATACATCAAACAACCCAGAAAGGACAGAAAATCATGGCAAACAGTGTCTTATTTGTGTTCTATCTGAGTCACTACATATTTCACTGAAATGCTAAAAGATGAAAGATAATCGGCTTCTCCCGGAGGAGAAATGGTGCCTTTTAATTGCCACGCTGCACTCTGCAAAGCAAGAGGAGTGACTTTGATATTACCACACTTTTGTTTGCTTTTCATTTATTTATCTTCCAAAAGGTCCTCTTCGCAATACGCTTTTTTTTCCTCGCAGAAAATAGAGCACATGCCCCCGTGTTGCTGTGCCTTCGCATCCCTCCAAAGTGAAAGATTCTGCCAAATCACTTATTGGTGCAAGAGCCTCACAAACAGGCAGCCATGTATTATTCATGCCCTTGTAAGTGGAGTCAGCTATGTTAGCTTAGCCTAACCAGCCAGACTCAGCAGTCCTTTGTGTTGAGGTGACCAGCTCGGCCTGACAAACGACAGGATTGGCTCTGAGACATTGTATAGTCCGAGTCAGAGCGTTAATACAGCAGCCAGTTTCAAGGAGAGGTGACCCTGCCAGCTGGGTGAAATGAGCAATTAGCATGCTACGTTAGCGGTCAGTGTATTCCTTTAAGTTTGCCAGAAACAGACCCGTAATACAAGGTCCTTCCGGGGTCCTCATCCAAGATGGCCATGTGCAGGCGTGACAGGGTTCTTCTCAAAGAAAGTGCACGATTGCAGCATCGTGTTAACCTTGGAGTCTAAACCTTCCTCACCAACATTATGCATTTGTGCTGCCTGGAGCAGAGCCATGAATTTGTTGGATGTGAGTCATCGTGAGATGAGACATTGGCATAGGGGTCAGTACACACAGCACTGTTTGCAGTGGACCCTTATATTAGTTTGCTGTTATTATTAATTATTCATTTGAAAAATGACCCACAGCATTCTCACTTTGCTCAGCCGTATGAGAGCCGTGTTCTTCTTTGTACTGGAACCCACACCCCACTAGTCAGAGGTGTGACCTTTAAACACAAAACTGATGTTCATAATCATTATTCTAACGAGAGCTTAGCAAATGGCAGCACAGTCACTCAGTCACTCAACTTTGTTTTGGACGGAGCTGTTTGCTAAATATCCTGCAATGTTTCAAGCTCATGGATTCCACATTTGTCCTTGAACAGGAAATGAAGCAGGTAGCTTTCTCCATAGCACCACCCAGTGGCGGGTCACGGGAGCTGTCAGTGGGGGAGTGCTGCTTCGCAATGCATCTCACTCATTGTTATTGTGCTTCGGTGTAAATTAATAAGGTCCCTTCCCAGGGGGCTGGGGAAGAAAGTCTGTATCGAGGGGGTTGGAAGGATTTCCCTCCTCTGTAGTGCGGACACCCAGCAAGAGTAATTAGTCCTGAATTTGACTGCATTCCGTTTGTCTCGCACAGATGGCTGGCATGCTGGGCTGGGTGATGCAGCTGGGGGACCTGCAGGGATTCGCGACACGGCCTCACAGAGAGCCAGGACACAGGTTGGAGGATTGAGACCTGACTTGTCACTTTCACATAAAGCCTACAGTTCTACCCCCAGGGACGGATTAATGCACAGGCCAAGCCCTAGCGCACATCAAAGCTCCATCCTGCCTCAGGGAAATTGGAGCGGTTAGTTAAGTCAGCAACACCTGAATGTCCATGCTGATGTCAGCATAGGGCACCGAGATAGGTTAACCCTCCCCACCCCTCCACACACACACGCACACTCCTCATTCATATGAGTTTGATAGCATAATACAGCATTCAGTACTCATGGAAGCAGCAGCATATGAAGACCCGGACGAGCTCATCACTGGAAAGAAGATTAAAGTATATCTCTCTAATTAAGAGAATATAGCCCCGTTTCCAAAATAGTGGGAACGCTGTTTAAAATGCGAATAAAAACACAATGGAGTGGTTTGTAGTTATACAAACCCATATTTCATTGAAAGTAGAACAAGAACAACAAGAGAAATGTTATTGTTTTATGACAAATATATATATATTTGAATTTGATGCCAGGAATATGTTTCAATAAAGTTGGGACAAGGGCAACAAAAGACTGAAAAGTTACATAATGCTTAAACAAAATAACTCCTGCTTGAATATCTCACAACTTACTATATAAATTTGCAATGGGTGACTAATATGATTGGATATAAAAATAGCCCCCCCAGAGAGGCAAAGTCTCTGTGCAGTGAATATGGGGAGAGGTTCATCACGCTGTGAAATACTGTGTGGGCAAATGATGCAATAAATTAATAATGTTCCCCAATATAAAATCACAAAGATATCATTAAAAGATTCAGAGAATCTGAAGAAATCTCTGTACACAAGGGACATGGCTGAAAACCGGGATTGGATAGCTGTGATCTTTCGGTCCTTAGGTGGCACTGCATTAAAAACAGACACGATTCTATAGTGGAAATCACTGCAAGAGCTCAGGAACACTTAAAAAAACCACAGATTGAGAACATAGCTATTCTCTGCAACCACAAATGTTAGATGAATCTCTACCAAACAAAGAACAAACCATATCTAAACATGATCCAGAAATGTGAGCTCATTTAAGATGAACTGAGGCAAAATGGAAAATGGTCCTGTAGTCTGATGAATCAAAATTTCAGATTCTTTTTGGAGAACATGGACGCTCCATGCTCTGGACCAAAGAGGAGAGGGATCATCCAGCTGGTTATCAGTGGACAATTCAAAAGCCAGCATCCG
>JABFEB020000002.1:20486865-20499606 GCA_019775895.2 Stomatorhinus ivindoensis | reverse complement strand
CCCGCTATGGCCTCAAGTACCTACCTCCCACATCCATCCCGATCATCATGATGTGTTTATTTCCCGGGAATGGCGAGCGCCCAGATCCGGCAGACGCTCGCTGCCAGTGGAAGGAGGCCATCCCGGGGATTTCGTGGCATGCGGAGCGATTGTTTTTTCCAGTTAAAACAACAGTCAGAGAAACCGTGTTGACAATAATATGGAAAGTTTGGAAATCTGGAGCCCTCGCTCCCCTCTCAGAGCTACCCCCGCCCACGTCCTTGAGCTCTGTCATCGCTAACCATCACTGCGACTGGCGGTCTGTGTCGCTGCTGAGGAGCTGTGCAAACAAAAGCGATGTGGGGGGGGGATTTAAAATGGAGGGATGGTGCAGGATAAGACAGGGAATGAAAGGATGAGACAATAGGAAGAGGGAGATAGAGAGAGGGGGGAATAGAGAGATGGGGGGTGAGGCGCCTCTGCCCCTCCCAGACTCGCTTCAGGGGTCTATCACGGGCTTGACCAACTTTCCAGAAGAATGATAGTCATCAGATTGGCCATTAGCGGTGTGTAATGCCGCCCTTATGATGTCTTACAGCATGCTGCGAGACAAATGCTTTAATAACCTGTGTTCGAAATGATCCACTCATGACGAGTTAGGTCACCACCCAGCGTTGCTCCTGATTTTCTTATGAATAAGTAAAAATTAATTTTTGACTGACAATAAAGCAGCATTAGTTTGCTGAGTCTTCAGAAGGTTCCAGCCACTTTTTCCAAGTAGTCCCGGGTCATGTGACAGCGTCCCCTTCCTGAAGTGCTTGATCACATGACACTTAACTCCGGTGTGTGTAATTGATGAAATGCACTTTACCTCAACAGCCGTGGCCTGGCTGCCTCGATTCCTGCACAAGGATTTTCACGAACGACAGAACGACTCGTTGCTTGGTGAACATCTTCAGCAGATGCTTCTGTACAAAGCTGCGTACTATTGAGAAAGCAGAGCCAGTCAGTCCCTGAAGCGATGGGGGGGGGGGACCTTGCTCAGGGGCTCAACGGTGAAATTGTTCCTGCTGACCCTGGGATGTGAGTCCCAACCTGCTGTTACCTGCCCGGTATTTCAGCAAATGGTCCACATGAGGGATGAGGTGTTTTGTCAGCGCCCTGCTGGTCGCCATGGTGCCAGTGTAGCCAGTGTAATATGGGATGCGTTACAGTGACACGCAGTTGCAGTGGCTCATTAGAAGTGGGTCTTTTTCACCGATGGGTTTTTTTTTAAATCCCAGAATCAGCACTTTGGGGCTGAATACTGAATTCCTGTTCTTGTATATTCACTTAATTGAAACTTTGAAGTAAAATGAAACAATTACACCATTTTATGCAATTATGTAAAATATAAATAATTCCCACTTTTTCATACATATTGTTTTACTTCCAATGAATTATCATCCCTTTTGGTGTTTTTTCGATTCTTAAATTTAAGAGTGAGGATCCAGGTTTTGTTAGGAATCTGATGGCCACACAGCCTCGATATTCCTGCGTCTCACTGGCCTCAGTACCCGAATCACAATACATTTTCCATCTAGAAATGAGTGAATGCGGAGTGCGTCCACATTCCATTTCCATTGAGCTCTTTTACGAGGAGCAGCATTTGTTGTGATTCCGATTACAATAAAGCTGCCGGTAACGTCTGCGACGTCTTTGCATGGAAACTGCTTGCATCTAGATACATCCCTATTGTTCTTGTCTACTTTTTACCCGAACATAAGGCCTGTCAATCATCTCCAGAGGAAACGGGTTGGATTGCATCCGTGAGTCAGTGCCCCTCTTCTGCCTTATATTTATTTTACACCATATCCGTATCTGGGAGGTATGAAGTCATATGTGCAGGTCTGAGATGCTGCTGATCGTCCTCCAAGAAAAACTGGCTACGGTGTGCTTGCTCGTTCGCCCATCTGCGGGCTTGGAAGCCCCCCCCCCCGCTGCTCCCCGTCTGACGGGTTCGAGAGGATTGCTTCCAGACGGCGGTATGGGGACACCCTATTCATCTGGCATGGGAAGCACTGACCTCCCCGCCTGTGGGTTCGAAGTCTCCTCAGCCTCCTGTTTTTTTCTTCTGCCTTTTCATACACCCAGGAGGGAGAGCCGGAGCTAGACAGAGGCCACGTCGACAGGGAAGGGAGCGCCCCGCTGCATGGGTCCCTTTTCAGCCCGGCTGCTGGATGGCAGCCACGCTGAAGGCAGAGGGCCAGAGCCCTTTACAGTCCTGCCTTTATAGTGCTGGGCTCTGGTAGCTTTCAGCTCCATTGGAACCTGCTCTGCAAGTGATAGTTACACACGGGTATCTCTCCTGTAATAATGTTTAAAATCCATGGTTCGGTTCTCACAGCGCAGTACATCCAGCAGGTAGAGATGTGTGCAGTCCCCTGTGCAGCCAACAGGTGGCAGAGTGGTTAAGGCTTTATAGGTTAAATATCACAATGACACATAGGCTAAATGTCACAAAAGAGGTCATGATTTCATACCGCTGAGTCCCTCAGCCCACCCCCCCCAACCATGATCCACAGAGGGCCATACACCTTACTGCCTGTGACCAGCTCAGTCTGCTTGTCTGTCTGGTTGTCCTGGTACATTTTTAAGCCCAACTGAATCTGTCTGAAGAGCTACAAAGTCTCTGTGCATTTCAGTAGTAATTGTACTACTACTTATAATAATGATAATAATAATAATAATGCATATATTCTCAATGCATCGTATTTATACAGTGCTTTCCAAAACCGAGAGATGCTTGCAGTTTTCAGTAATTCCGAATTAGACAGAAACAGGGACTTACAACCAGCACACTGTGTTATTATTTTTCTCTCTCTTTTAGCAAAGGTGTGGGGGGCGGGGGGGGGTTTTAGCTGTCTTCTTACCCCATGTTTTGGAGGGCCAGCACTCCTCCTTGGTCCCTGAGAACGAGCTCCACAGCACATCCCTCCCACCCGTCTTTCCTCCCGTGCAGTGCCAGGCACAGAAGCAGTCACCCACTCTTAGTGGTGCTCCGCGGCATTTGGCGAACTAGCCAATTAAAAGGCTTTGTTTTCTCCCTGAGAATGGGCAGGCGGGGGGGGGGGTCAGGCAGAAGGCAGCATGGCGGACAGGCATGGTCCCTTTGGGTGGGTAGTGTGACACGCCTCATGGAGGCCTGCTGTGCGGGTGCAGTCACAGCCGTGTCATTTTACACGCTGCAGTGACATGCATCCTGCATCATATTTCTGTGTTTGATGTGTGTCTTCAAAGACACATATCAAGCGTCCAGCAGTTAGGCCTCTTCCCTGCTTTCAGACTCTTCTGAGGGTCCCAGGGTGTGTCCGGCGGCTCGGAGGGGGAGTGTCTATTGGGGCAAAGGGGGACAATTCAGCAGCTCACAGAGTGTATGGCTGCTTGCAAGAGGAGTGTCTGCCGGCTCGCATGAGGAGTGTCCGTCAGCTTACATGAGGAGTGTCTGCCCGCTCACATGAGGAGTGTCCGGCAGCTTACATGAGGAGTGTCCGGCAGCTTACATGAGGAGTGTCTGGCAGCTCACAGGGGGAGTGTCTGGCGCCTTGCAGGGGGAGTGTTTGGCACTTCAAAGGGGGAGTGTCTGGCAGCTTCAGGGGGAGTGTCCGGTGGCTCGTAAGGGGAGTGACCGGCGGTTCACAGGGGAAGCGTCTGACGACTCACAGGGGGAGTGTCTGGTGGCTTTCAGGGACAATGTCCAGTGGGACACATTGGGAGTGTGCAGTGGCTCACAGAGGGAATGTCCAGTGGGGCAATGGGGGAGTGTCCAATGAGGAAAAAGGGGAGTATCCAATGGCTTCCAGGGGGAGTGTCCCTCCAGTGGCTCACAGGGGGTGTGTCCAGTGGGGCACAGGGGAACATCGGGCAGTGCACAGCATGTAGAGACCCACTTTGCAGCCATATGCTTCCCATCCCAGTCACTGGCCACATGTTATCCCTACATCTCATGTGTTTTTTTTTTTTTTTTAACTGACCAAACTGCAGTTTTTAAATATACATATCTTTTATCAGTCGTTAGGGTTCTGTTGTGGTAATGATGATGATGATGATGATGATTTATTTTATTTTCACATGTTAGTAATGATAGTGACTTATCCCTGATGCAGTGTAGGTTAACTAACCCAGCTCCCTGTCCTCAGGTCAGTTAAATTGGCTAGCATTGATGGCGAGATACTCTGCAGAGGCAAGAGAAAGACAATGGGGAGATGGAGCATGCGGGAAGGCCTGGAATGTGCGAGCGGCCCGTTTCCATGGCAACCGGTTCTGGTGTGCCAGTGCTGCGCGTGTGTTAGTGTGCATGTGCTCTGTGTGTAAGTGTGATGGCTTTGGCAATTATTTCAAAAGTCTCATGTCCTGTTTGGTTACTTACGTGAGAGTCCCCACAAAGATATAATTATAAACCTGTGTGTGTATGTATGGGTGTGTGTGTGTGTGTGCGTGTGTGTGTGTATGTGTGTATGGGTGCATGTGCGTGTGTGTGTGTGTGTGTGTGTGTATGGGTGCGTGTGTGTGTATGTGTGTGTGTGTGTGTATGGGTGCGTGTG
Source organism: Stomatorhinus ivindoensis (assembly GCA_019775895.2). Lineage (NCBI taxonomy): Eukaryota > Metazoa > Chordata > Actinopteri > Osteoglossiformes > Mormyridae > Stomatorhinus > Stomatorhinus ivindoensis. The sequence continues at coordinate 20,495,044 of JABFEB020000002.1, read as the reverse complement.
TCTGTGTATGGGTGCGTGTGTGTGTGTGTGTTTGTGTGCGTGTGTGTATGGGTGCGTGTGTGTGTATGTGTGTATGGGTGCGTGTGTGTGTGTGTGCGTGTGTGTGTATGTGTGTATGGGTGTGTGTGTGTGTGTGTGTATGGGTGTGTATGTGTGTATGGGTGCGTGTGTGTGTGTGTGTATGGGTGCGTGTGTGTGTGTGTGTGTGTGTGTGGGTGTGTGCCTGCTGTGGGCTGCTGAGCTCTGATGTTTACTGAGCCCCACAGTGCCCAGCGGCCAATCAGGGCCTCTCCAGGGTGACTCAGGTCCATCTGATTTGACAGTTCTCCTTGCCGGGGACAGGCTTCCAAATTCCTTTGTTACTGAAGGTTAGACCTCGAGGGCAAACACCCACCCTCCCAAAATAAAATCCAAACTGCTCATTATCTGCTTGCCTTGGGGGTGAATGGCGGGTTTGATTACCTGTGGGCCCACCAGACGTTACAGTCCCATTTACCTCATTTTCTGTGTTCATGTGTGCAGCTTCCCTCTGAGTACTGGTGCTGAGGGGGGGTCAATAGACTGGCTTGTCACGGCGCATCACGACCTCCTGACATGGAGGCTGGGGTCGCATTTGGGGTCACAGGGGTTCCTGACCTGACAGGGTTGTCCTGGGGGGGTGGGTTCCTCACCTCTCAGGATGGGACTGATCCGAGTATTAAACAGCAGAGTTGTCGCAGGCACGTATCGCAAGGGTGTGATTTCCTCATAGAGCAGGCTGGGCGGCTTCTCCGCAGGTTCCTCATAGAGCAGGCCGGGCGTCTTCTCCGCAGGTTCCCCATAGAGCAGGCCGGGCGTCTTCTCCGCAGGTTCCCCATAGAGCAGGCCGGGCGTCTTCTCCGCAGGTTCCTCATAGAGCAGGCCGGGCGGCTTCTCCGCAGGTTCCCTCGCCTTCTTGCAGGCTCGGCACGGCAGACGCGGCTCTCCCTCGCACTGGGACTTCCTCCCACATCAGCGCGAAGCCAGCAGAGTGACGAGCAGAGCCGACTAAATATAAAGTGGCGACTAATTCCGTAAACAAACCCCCCGTTTCCACGGATGGCCGCGTTTGCCAGTTATCTGCCGCTAATTATGTACCAGCTCAGCCTGGCTTTCACGCTCGCTCCTCAGACGGGAGTTTTTGTTTGCGTGCTTTTCCGTGAAATCCCTTAAGTGACAGACTATTCCTGAAACTGACTCTGCGTTTTTATTTAGGCTGAATCTGTAACTTTGAGTCCTTTGTTTCCTTTCTGTATGGAGATCTGTCCTCCTCTCGCCTGTCTGGTCTTGGGCTCCCTCGCTGTGCTTGACTGTCTGTCCTATTTATCCTACCCTCGGACCCCTTTGCCCCACCCCCAGACCTCTTTGTCCTATCAGCTCTTTCCATGTCCTAATCAGAGGCTCCTCCTCTCTCCACAGGTCAGCTTGTCAGGCGACTCCAGCTGCGTGGAGGACATTCTCCGGGTGAGTCCAACGCTCTTCCTGACCCCCCTGCCCCATGTTAATTACACGTAGTTACCAGCAGGACCCTGCTAGTGATCCTCTTCTCCCCCATGGAAGGTGCCAGAGCTCTAAGAAGAGCCGGGTGACAGTTAGCGAGGTCTGTTCCACCACGTGCCCGTCCGTGCACGCAGCAGGATGGGACCGTGTGGTTTTCACTGTGCTGCTTGTGGTGCGTGGGCGAGGCCTTGAGGCGGCAGTGATGCTGGCATTCCCGAGGTCCCCGCTGCGTGCTGGCACTGCCTGGCTGTTTATCGCCGTGGAGACAGGAGGCTTTTCAAGTTGGGGGACTGGAGGCCTCCACATGGAGCCCTCCTCCCGGGGCCACAGGGCCACCAACAGAAATGACAAGGTGGCCAGCAGCAACCTGTGGCGGAAGAAGAAGGGGGTGATAACGGTTGCTGAGCAACAAAGCATTTAGCCTCCACATGGGACACGTTTGGATCAGGCAAGGAGCGTCTTAGGGATCCTCTAGTAACGGACTAAATCAAATGTGCCTATCAATGCCAAACCAGTCATTGCAAATCAGAGCAAGGTCATATGTGGGATGTTTCAGTTTCCTGTCTTCCCATAATCCTCCTAGGGCCAGATGTTTTCTGTAAGTGATTATCTGTTGTGTTTCTTCATTTACGTCTGTCCTGTCTCTCCATATAACTGTTCTTGGCCTTTCAGAAAAGTCTGTCCAGTGTAGTTACACAATAATACCCTATGGGCAGACTATCCACCTCTGGACAAAGGGGTCTTCCTTCAGAGTTTACTCTTTCAGCCAGTTTAAAAGCCTGTTAAGTGATCTTGCTTGTCTAACTGGTCATCAAGACTTATACCCACAAAATCACTGTCCCACCCCCCCATCTTGCATCACTATTATTATTATGTTTTAGTCCAGTGTAATTAATCTTGAACATGAATGAGGTGAAAACATGAAGGGTGGTTTCAGCCTGTGATTATTCAGGAGGGTTTTAATCTCGGCGCTGCCGTCTCCGGGCTTTACGAGCAAGCGGCCGCTGGCATCAGCTTGTTCTGTTTGCAAAACCGTGTTTAGATTGGGAGACACGCTCTGGTACCCTTAATGCGTTTAATTTGCAGCCCAAGGCCACAGAAGATGCGCTCAGCCTCACTGCAGCAAGTGAAGAATAAGGTCAGGGGGAAAATTAGAGAGTTTATGAGAAAAACAACCCTGCGGAGTGGGAGGTAGGAACTAAGATATCTGGGAGTGTTATAGAAGGGCACTAAGTCAGGGGGCAGGAGAGGTTCTGGAAGCCATTACTGACAGGCAGCTGGTTCTGAAGAGACCTTACTGACAGCTAGATGGTTCTGGGGACATCTTACTGACAGCTAGATGGTTCTGGAGAGACCTTACTGACAGCTAGATGATTCTGGGGAGACCTTTTTGACATCTGGCTGGTTCTGGGGAGACCCTACTGACAGCTAGATGGTTCTGGAGAGACCTTACTGACAGCTATATGGTTCTGGGGAGGCATAACCGACAGTCAGCTGGTTCTGGGGAGACCTTTCTGACAGCTGGCTGGTTCTGGGGAGACCTTTCTGACAGCTGGCTGGTTCTGGGGAGACCTTTCTGACAGCTGGCTGGTTCTGGGGAGACCTTACTGACCTTCATTTAGCTCTGGGAGACCTCATTACCATCCATGGCCTTTGTGTATGTTTGTCTCTTTCTGAGTGTGATTATCTGTGTGCTTTTGTGTATGTGTGTGTTGCTATGCAGATGACTGATCACTGTCTAATGACGCCCCCTACAGGAGATGACCCATTCCTGGCCCCCTCCTTTGACTGCAATCCACACACCAGGCAAAGCGGACCAGAACAAATTCCCCATCCCATCCAAGGTGACCGCCTTCGCCCCACACTGAGCCGCCCACTGCTCACAGCACCGTATCTGTGTTCTCCCAGCATGCCTCGGTGCAGCGTTCTCACATAGGCAGCATCCCGCCTCATGACCTGGGCCTCCTTTGGGTACGGCGTGATCAAGGCCCATCCCCCTGACGGAACAATAATGTCATGCTCCTTTCCTGCTATTTCTGGATCGGTTGCCGTTTGAGGAATGATCACAGATGTAACGGAACTATGACCATCCCTGGTGTCCGTTCTTCTGGATCTCGATGGGATGGGGGGGGGGGGGGGGTGATGTGCTGCCCGGACTTGTTTGTTCATTTAATGATTTGGCAAGCTGTCCTTTGAAGAAAGAATAGTGCAGATGGTTTATTTAAAATTGGGCCTTAAACCAAACCAGCGCTCCCTATAGGGCCAGCTGGGAGTGGTCACAGCCCATTGAGAGCATCAGGTAGTCAGATTGGGGCGATCCTCTGTAGAAATAATATATCAAAGCAAACAGCCCCATCTCTCTGATGACCCCCTTTAACCATTAGTGATTATCGTGCCTGATCGCGTGACTCACCAAGACGTCATCAATTGTGTCCCCCACCCCTACGCCCATTTCTCATCCTTTTACAGCTGAATCCCTTTATTTGTCTTCAGATTGGGATCAGGGTGAATTTGTTAGCTTTAACCATGTGGCGTTTTTTATAAGGACCTGTGTCTGTAAATCTGTGTTTAATGGCACCACCATTCAGGTGAGACTGCCTCTGTCGCACTCTCCATCTGCACAGTGATGCGTGATTGGTGTTTTCTGTCTGATTGCATCACTACCAGATCAGGTCACTCCACATGTATTGATGCAGTAACGTGTCGCATGTATGATGACCTCCACATGTATGATGACCTCCACATGTATGATGACTCACTAGTCTCTCCACCCCCTGCCTATCTCCCCTGTTTAGGATCCTCAACACCTCACCTCAGGATACAATGGACAGAGTAAGTGTGCTTTAATTTTGCTTTTCAGATCTTCCTTTATTTTTCTGAAACATGAATTATGAAGACTAGCAGCGGCTGATTGTCCTCCACGGTGGAAATGTTCTGCCGTGCGGCACTTCGTTAGTGACGCTAATTGGCAGCATGCCAGCCCTGTGATGGCACTGAGCTGATGCCGACCCGTGCTGACGTTTCCGCCTGGCTTTCCATTACAGAGCGGTGTGGCATCACCGGTAACAAGCCCCCCACCAAGGCTGTGCCTCAGAAGTCGTGAGTATTCATTTTATTAATTATCTTGTGCGGCAGGGGGGGACCGCTGACTCCTCCGTGGGATAAGCTGCCTGACACTGGTGCCAAATGGTGTGAATGCTGCAAGACACAACACAAAACATTTGCCCTCTGCCTAACCTCTGGCAAAAAGACTTCCCTGTCACATGACTGAATGCCCCCAGTCACATGACTGACTGGCTCTCCTGTGACATGACTGGCTATGACAGTCAGAGGCATGCCTGGCTATCTTTCACTTGAAGCAGAAGCAAAGATGAAAACATCGCAGGTTCATATCCGAAAATCTTGCTGTACAGGAAGATATTATGAAATAAAATAAAAATGTAATCAGTGTATTTTGATTTAGACAAAACCAGGCGGGTGACTTTACTGATAGCTGAAGCTGTATTTTCCATCATAGCCCAGAAATGACAGGGAGTAATTTCCTGAGAGACGGAGTCCACAAACGGAATCATGCATGACAGTGACTCTCTCTGTTGACCTTTACAGCATCACTCTCTCTCTTGTCTCTTGACCACTCCACTGTCGTCCAGGGAAGTTCTTCTCCAGGTGCTGTGCTCTGTAGCTCCGGTGGCCCCATGACGCACGTCCTGATGCTCATTACAGAGGCACTGTGGGAGAGAGGGATCCTCAGAAGCCCCCGGTTATGATGTGTGCGCTCAGCCCCTGAAGGATTTTGGGAATTGGGCACATAGAGCCCTTCTAATCCGCAGACTAGCGGATTAGCTTTGCCACGTGCACACTGCCGTGGGGATTTTAGCAGTTAAGAACATGGTGGCTTCCTGTAAGACTCACAGTTCATGGGCCATTCCTGTGAGAGTCACAGCAATCAGTGTGTTCTTGTAAGACTCACAGAGCACAGGCCATTCCTGTAAGAATCAAGGAAATCAGTGCGTTCCTGTAAGACTCACAGTGCACGGGCTATTCCTGTAAGAGTCACGGAAATCAGTGCGTTCCTGTAAGACTCACATTGCACGGGCTATTCCTGTAAGAGTCACAGAAATCAGTGCGTTCCTGTAAGACTCACATTGCACGGGCTATTCCTATTAGAGTCACAGCGATCACTGCAATCTTATAGGACTCACAGTGCATGGACCATTCCTGTAAGACTCACAATCCAAGGACCTAACCTATAAGAATCACAAAGATCAGTGCAATCCTGTAAGACTTACAGTACACAGGCTATTCCTGTAAGAGTCACAGCGATCAGTGCATTCCTGTAAGACTATAGTGGTTGGAACATTCTTGTAAGACTCATGGGGATATGTGTGTTTTCCTGTGAGACTCACTGTACTTTCTCTGTTCTTATAAGATGCTTGGTGATTGGTACATTCCAGTATGATTCGCAGTTATTGATGCATTCCAATAAGATTCACAGTGATATGTTTGTTTTCTTCTAAGACTCACAGAGATTGGTGTGTTCTTGTAGGACTTATCATGAATACATCACTCCTGTAAGGCCCACGATTGGTACTTTCCTATAAGACTCACCGCGATTGGTATATTCCTTTAAGCATGAGCACTCAGCCACAAGGCTTTTAGAGAACTTCCCGTATGTACAACAGAAGGCTCCACAGATGCACAAAGCTATCACTTGCAAATCATCCAGCTATTCTGATGTGTGTGTGTGTTTCAGATTAAGACTGAAATAAACCAAATACTCCTACACAAACCAGCACTGGTTGCGGGGGCCTCGGCGTGCTGTTTAACCACACAGGGTGATAACATGGCAGAGTGCTCTGCCCCCCCCGCACCACCAATCGCAATTGCGGTCATTTACACCGAAGGGGTGTGGCCACAAAGTGACATCAACACGGAAAAGTCTGATGTCAGCACCCAGGCATAAAATGAGGTGACGTCACCCAAGCCGTTGAGGAGGCGGAGCGTGAAAGAGTGTATGCAGGCAGCAACACATCCGCCACACGCTCCGGGAAGCAGATGGATCGTTGAATCTGGGAAAGAGAAAACATCCGACTCCAAGCGGTCAGGAATAATTACCAGTCCATGGTCAGGGTTTGAAGTGTAACCGGGTGCGGCAGCTTAGAGAGGCCTCCGCTGTTTCCTGGGAAGGAGGGCAGACAGCCTCCAACTCTAACGATGCCTCCGAGCTTCCAGCCCGGTGCAGCCTCACGCCCGAAACAGACTCCCTAGCAGCCTCCTGTAACCTTTTCCACTAGATTAAGATTCCAGACGCTGCCATGGAAACGGAACCTTGAAAATGAGATCTCTGTCAGAGTGTGGGAGAGGCAGTGTCTGTCCTTTTGTGTTTCTCCAGTGCTGAGTCCGATTAAGCTGGCCATAATCGGTAAGGCAATGTTTGAATAGGTATAATGCAGTATCTCACCACGAAGTGTCAAGTGTAGAGTTATGGTGAGACTCTCCAAACACCAAAGTGGCTAAAGATTAAGTGGAGATCTAGGGGACGAATCTTTCATGGTTGATCGTTCACCTGGACCTTGGAATGCCACCTCTGAACTGCTCGGTAACAGGAATTTCCCCTCTTGTAGGTGAAGGGGCCTTCTGTCATATCTACCTTGCAGATGCAATGAGAGCCTACTCTTGGCTCAGGAGATGAATTCTGCAGCAGCAAATGAACCCCACGGCCCATCAGGGATAAACCCCAAAGCCCCTTCTGGGATAAACCCCACGGCCCATCAGGGACAAACCGCATGGCCCATCAGGGATAAACCCCAAAACCCCATCAGAGATAAACCCCACAGCCCCATCAGGGATAAACCCCACGGCCCATCAGGGATTAACCCCAAAGCCCCTTTAGGGATAAACCCCAAAGTCCCATCAGGGGGAAACCCCAAAACCCCATCAGGGATTAACCCCACGGCCCATCAGGGATAAACCCCAAAGCCCCATCAGGGATAAACCCCATGGCCCATCAGGGATAAACCCCAAAGTCCCATCAGGGATAAACCCCACGGCTCAATCAGGGATAAACACCAAAGCCCCATCAGAGATAAACCCAACGGCCCATCAGTAATAAATCCCACAGCCCATAAGGGATAAACCCCAAAGCCCTATCAGGGATAAACCCCAAAGCCCCTTTAGGGATAAACCCCACAGCCCCATCAGGGATAAACCCCACAGCCCCATCAGGGATAAAGCTCAAAGCCCCTTTAGGGATAAACCCCACGGCCGATCAGGGATAAACCTCAAAGCCCCATCAGGGATAAACCCCACAGCCCCATCAGGGATAAACCCCAAAGCCCCATCGGGGATAAACCGATCATCCATCTTCCCCTCTTATCGCTTGCCTGCTGTCTACATTCTGGCTGGGAGCAGTGTCCGCAGGTCTCTGTGCCTCATGTTTGCACGTGAGAAGGGTTTTGCCACAAGGCGGCTCCGCTGCCGTGACTCATCCATGGTTAACGTGGTCGACAGCGTGTTCATTTTCATGCTGTGGGGGGGCTGTGTTGGCACAAACCTGGAACTCTACCCACTGGGATAGAAAGTGTGTGTGTGTGTGTGTGTGTGTGTGTGGGGGGGGGGGGGGGGGTTGCCCCGGGCAACAACCCCAAAACCCCCACGCAAG
>JABFEB020000002.1:20430957-20466535 GCA_019775895.2 Stomatorhinus ivindoensis | reverse complement strand
CACGCTAATGAGGAAGGGATATGCTAACGAAAAAGGGACATGTTAATGAGGAAGGGGCAGATACACGAGGAAGTGACGCGTTAAGGAGGAAGGGACATGCTAACAAGGAAGGGACATGCTAATGAAAAAGGGACATGCTAACAAGGAAGGGATATGCTAACGAAAAAGGGACGTGTTAATGAGGAAGGGGCACGTTAACAAGGAGAGAACGCATTAAATAAGAAGGGTCGTAAACTTGGACGGAACACATTAATGAGGAAGGGGCACACGCACGAGGGAGTGACACGTTATGGAGGAAGGGACACGCTAATAGGGAAGGGACAGGCTAACAAGGGAGGGACACATTAACGAGAAAGGGACATGCTGACAATAAAAGGGATACGCTTACAAGTAAAGGACAAGCTAACAAAAAAGGGACATGTTAATGAGAAAGGACACATGAGGAAAAGACAGACTGATGAGGCAGGCACATGTTAATGAAAAAGGCAAAGAATGAGCTACAACAGTAGTTTGGGACATTTATGAACATGTTTTGTGGTCAGCTTGAGATGAGGCATGATTAGTAGATCTAGGGAAAGAGAAGTGGATTAGCTGTGAGTCTAAGCTTCAACCCTGGAGGTCGCGTATGAGAGTGGAACATTGGGCTGCTTTCAGTGCTGGTTTGGCTTGACTCTGTTTAAGGGACATGTGACTGACATTTTCTGTTTCAGCTTAAAAGGCAGATAGTCTGAGAGCTGCGTAAATTAATGTCTGTGAGTACAGCATGTAACCCTGATGTGAGGCTCCTGTCCCTGTGTCCACTATGCGTTATCATACGTGACGCTACATACTAACACTCAGCACACATGCTCTTACATACATACACAAAAAGTACACATGCTCTCTCACACACACACACAAAGCACACACATTCTCACATACATACACACAAACACATACGCTCTCGCATACTGTACATACACACAAAGCACACATGCTTTCACACACAAAGTACACACACGATCTCACATACATACACACAAAGCACAAACACTCACATACATACACACAAGGGACACATGTTCTCACATACACACACACACACACACACGATCTCACATACTGTACAGACACACAAGGGTCACAATGTACTGAAGCCTGAAAGCATGGAGGGACACACCTTCACTCCTATCTGAGTAAAAGCTGGCATCAGTAGAGAATTCATCTAGCTGCTCTGATCCCTGTCGTTCTCGTGGCTGTTCTGCACCTCCTCTGTGCCTCCTCTGCGGCTCCTCATCTGGATGCCGCCTCAGTAATTGAAGTGATTCAGTAAAATGTACCACATCTCTGTGTGTTTTTTCTTTGCATGTTAAATTACCAGCAATTTAGCCAAGGGCAGAGACCTGTGATTACCTTCACTGGCCCGAATCAAGCGTAAATACCTGCATCAGAGGGGAAAACACATTCTTGTATTTTCTCAAGCACAATTTAGTGCACACACACACACAAACAAACACACACACACACAGATGCTTACACAGGCATGGACACACTTGAGGCTTAGTTTACTGGTCCATGCTTCTAATGGCACTGCACAGTCAGGTCCTCATCCCAGGAGATGATCTGACCGTGCTCTAACACACACCACAGCTGAAGAAAGTGGCCTTTTCACACAAGTGCCCACTGGGGGCACATTTTGTAATCTAATTAAACATGTCCCCATGGTAAACCAGGCCAAATCAGTTATGGTCCAAGAGGCCTACAGAGCCCTGGTGGTCTTCTGAGGTACTGCAGAATTCATTTCATCAGCCTTTTTGCAAACCTTGGTGCGCACTCTGCTTGACCTCTGATTTAGGCACCACCGAAATCAGGTCATCTTTGAACCTTTTTTGGAACCTATTTAGTCCATCACTGGCTAAATTTGGGGTCCACATTGGCCAAAGTTTGGACCATCTTTGCCCATTCTCTGGCTCCTTGACCATCTTTACCCCATCTCTGGACCATCCTTGGGCTGTTTCTCGGGATGTCTGAGACATTTACGAAAATGGTATAAAAAAAGGACAAATAGCTAAACATGACCTGTCCTCTGATGGGTTCAGGACCTCTGTGCATGGGCCATGTTGAGTTTTCCCGGATGTGACAGGTGACAAAAGCCCCACCACACCGGAGACCCACTGCTGACACGGATGTTACGTGCTGCGACCCAGTAATTGAATCAATTAAAGGCCCCGGGGTGTCCAGGGGCGACCCGCGGTCAGTGGTACCATTTCTGTGGCTCCGGAGCACAGGTCGTACTTTGGAGTGATTTATAAAAATAATAGAGCTTGCAGCATGTTGAAGATCATTTAATGACACAGCGGTGCTAGCCGAGGACCTATAAATTATGGATGACAAGCCTCCGGAACTCTTGTCTCCCCCCCCCATCTCGTCTTTCGTTATCTCACGCTCTCACACCGTGATGCACTAGCACACTCCCACACACAAACAAACAGCTTCACCCGGGTCCCCCTGGGAGTGGCGCGAACGCTGGCATGGAGACACAGCACTGAACATCGGTCCAGCTAGCAGCCCCGAGCCGGCAAATGGATATCAGGCATCGAGTGGAATGGAATGGAGTCAGACGCACGCGTGCTGCGAGCACCTCGCCACCTCCCGGGTGGGTCCGCCCTCCCAACTCCTCTGGTGCCCCATTCATACATCTATAATTAAGGAACCAGCTTTTTTGAGGAGGCACCATGACAGTTCTGCCCTAAGACCGGGGGCTTGTGTCAGAATGTTAATGCCCTATGTGTGTCTGACTCTGTCTGATGATTAAATAATCAGACACTACCAACAAACAGGAAATTAACTAGGGGGCTTTGCAGGGCTGATTTGAGCCTGGTTGTCCCGCAGCCCCGGGCTCAGCGAGGGGGGGGGGATCCATCTGCTGGGATTCCTTTGAATTCCGTGGTTCCCTGCTAAAGGGCTTGCTGAGCCCAGGTCGGTCCGGTTCAAATCACTCTCCTGGGGATGTTTCGTCCCATTGGTGGTGGGTTCTGGTACCAACTGGAGAGCCATCATGAACCTCAAGCCCTGGTGTCAAAAGTCAGAGTGGGGGGCGGGGATCAAAGTTCGGGGGGTGGGGTCCAAGGTGAGCAGTCTCTGAAGATAGCTGTGAGTTTGGTGACATGGTGTTTAGCTGTCTGCGGGTCCCTCTAAGGGCTGCCTGGGGTGTGCGCTACCGAAGCATGGCTAAGCTGATTCCGCACTAATTCCCGGTGAATCGATGCAGGAGCTGGAAGACTTTTCTGGATGAGGGAATTCAAATGTGATTAAGCCAGTAGGTTTCCAGGCGGGGAGTGTGTGCACGGTGCAGTGTTTGCGTTTATGTGTCCATAATCTTGTTTCGAGACTTAATTATATAGAGTCATTGGCATTTTGAAGTGTTTAGCGACCAGCAAGTGAACAGCCTCAAAGGTCATACTGTGGCCACGGGGGGTAGGGTGAAGGCATGCCGGACAGCATGTTTTGATCAAATGAGCCATGCTACCTCACACCTCCAGGAATGTGGGTTTGAATCCCATTTGGGTTACTCTGCATTCTTCATGCACTTTAACTTATTGGTGCTTCAGATTTGCCCAAAGAATACAATTGTGTGCATGCGTGTGTGTGTGTGTGTATGTGTGCATGCATGCCTGGTTATGGATTGACGTCCCGTCCAGAATGCCCACTAGCCTTGCAGCTTGTACTTCCTGGGATATACTTGCAGCACTCTTGCACTCTGAAGCAGGAAAAGGGGTTATAAGATAGATGGGTAACCTATAAATAGCGCAGTGAGCAGGATCTGGATTAAGGGCTCCCTGCAAGAGCTTGTGGTGATTGTGTAAACATCACTTTGCAGTTACATGAGTGTGCGTGGGGGGGCGTCAGGTCTTCTCCCCTCCCTCTTAGTGTCGAGTGGTTTTATCTGAGTGTCAGTGGCACCTTCAGAAGTGTCAGGCGGCCCTCGACAGCATGTTGCATAGCAGGCCGGCAGAAGCATGGGAGGCGGAGATACGGTTTTCGTGGAAAGCGGGAGTCAGCGGCGTGGGCCAGGAAGCACACTGGGCAGCGCTGTGGTAGCCTGGGAGAGTGGCGAGCTCCTTTAATATGGGCTCAGCCAGATTGCAGAGAGTTGTGGGTAATGCTGACGTCCCAAGCGCAAGATGTGAAGACTCCCCAGAGCCAGCCGAGTGGTACACTGTCTGCACTGGCCATAACCGGGTCCTGGGGTGGGCCACTCAAGGCAGGAGATCCAGCTCACCTCTGCCTTCCTCTCTCTCAGCCTCCCCGGGCCGGCCACTCGCTCCAGTGAAGCAGGCCACTCCAGCGGTGCTTCGGGCAGCTCCAGCGAATCAGAAAGCAGCTCTGAGTCGGACTCAGACAGCGAGAGCAGCTCCAGTGACAGCGAGGGCAATGGGGCGTCCCGGAAAGCCACACCCGAGGTACGGCTGCCTTCCTGCTGGCTTTTAATACTCTTTAAGAAAATGTTGACTTTTCTACATGCTCATTTACCACAAAAGGAGCAGATAGACATGTTGCAAAGAGGATTGTGGGTAATTTAATTCTGCCCCCTACCCCGATAGCCCCTGCGGCATGCATGCATAAAAGAGGACAGTCTGCATAGGTCTCAAAAATACTCTAATTGGCATATTTGAGCCTCACAACAGTGGTTCGCCCTGGGTGCCTTTGGCTCACACTGAGAGCCCCCTCCCCAGCCCTTGCTACCTACCCAGAATTCATTGCTGCTCAAACTTTTCACCGATCGGCCTACCCATATCCTCAGGCTCCTCGGAGCAGACCAACTGGAGATCTCCTGTGAGAACGTTGCACTGTGATGTTTTATAAACAATCCAGGGGGCTCTTGCGTTTCCGCGTGCGAGGCCCATCAATATTAATCAGCGTTCCTGCGGGTTTTAAACTCCGAGCTCATAACAGCCCGGAGTCATCACAACACAAGCTCGAGATGTACACTCAGATGCTTGGGAAAGCAGAGGGCCAGAAGATTACCTTTTACAGACAGTAACTCCGAATGATATCATGCCGAATAGTCTGTTAACCATCAGCTGTAGATGCTGGCTTTAAATGAGTTTATATTCATTGAGGTGGCTCATTGTAATTGCCAGTCCCTTTCAGGTTTCTTTTTTTCCGAATGGCTCACTCATCGTTTATAAAATCATTCAGGGTAGACCTCAGGTATTCATTTGGAAGATTTATTGTTGTGATTAGGCGAGGCGGCACGACACGCGATGGGAGATAACACGGCTGACAAAAGCGCTCGAAGGTCTCAAACCCCGACTGCTACAGGCAAGACATCGAGCAAACAATCCATCAATCCTAAGAGGCTTTTCAGTGCTGCTTGCACTCAGATGATGGGAAACCATCGCTATTCTTCTGTGACACATCAACACGCAGCGCTTTATGTGTCGCTGTGTTATCGGGGGTATTATCTGCATAATTATCCTGCCCTTGTAGATGCTCACAGGCTTTCTGATGCTTTGATGTCTGTCTTCTTCCAGCCGGAGCCGCCTTCTACCAACAAGTGGCAGCTTGACAAGTGGCTGAACAAGGTGAACCCTCACAGCAAGGCCCTCATCCACAGCCAGCCAGAAAGTCACGGCCCAGGGGATGGTCAGGCCGAGGATGGCAAGGGGAAACTCCCGGGACAACTGGCGCCGCTGGAGACCAAGGACCGGGCACTCCTCAGCCCAGTGCGGGACAAGGCCAAACCCCGGACAGGCCAGAAGCCACCTGAGGGCAAGAGTGCCAGGGCCAAGTCCCCAGCCAGCGGGGAACCAGTGGCACTCCGGAGGAGCACAGGGAAAAAACAGCCCCGCAAGGCAGAGCGCACCCCCAGCGTGGAGGACCCACACGGATGGCCCAAGCCCAGTAACCCCAGTGCTATCGCCAAGGAGAAGGAGCCCCCGCCACCAGAGCCCACCAAAGGAAGGGGAAAGGGGGCCCCCCGGAAGGAGCCACGGTCTACGGCCACGGCTGCCCCACCCACCACGCAGGACAAGAAGAAGCACCGGGGACCCAGCAAAATCGTCCCCAAGTCCAAGGAGTTCATCGAGACAGAGTCCTCCTCGTCTGAGTGCCACTCAGATCCAGAGGAACTGGCCAAAGTTCCCCCTCCTTGCCCAGGGCCCAGTGGCCCAGGGCCCCTGAAGTCCAAGGACTGCAGCGGCAACATCCTGAGCGTGAGCAGCCTGGCCAGTACCAGCAGCGCCTCCATCCCGGACCCGGGGGCTACTGACCTGTTGGATGACCCCCTCTTCTCCCCCATTCCCATGGCACCCAACGAGCTATTGTCTCCACTCCGAGACCTTGATGAGGTCAAGTCCCTGTGGGTCAAGATTGAGCTCAGCTTCCTAACCCGGGTGCCTGGTCGGGACCCCCCGGAGCCAGCACTGACCAAGCCAGAGCCCAGGGACTCTGTCACCAGGCACCGCCGGCAATCGCCTGTGTCCACGCCGGTTGAGAAGCCTCCAAGCAAATCCAAGAGAAAACACAAGGCAAGCTGCCCGGTCCCAACTGCTGCCTCTCTCCCCTAATGCAGTGACCCCACCCCTCCTGTAGGGGGTGATCTGCATGTTTTTGTTTTTAAATTGTCATTTCTCTCATTTTCTCTCACAGTCGGAGAATTGCGAACCTATTAGTGGGACCAAGAAGTCACGTCTGGAGTCGAGTCTCCAGCCCCCCTGCATATCCCCCGTACACAGCTACAAGTTCACCAGCACTAAAGAGTGAGTATGTCCAAGCAAGTGGCCACTATAACACTTTTTAAGGAAAAAGAGCACGTACAACTGCAGTTTCCATAGCAACTGTGATGTCCACCAGGAGCTCCGTGCAGGGTTTCTTCAGGAGCACAAGCTGAGCCAGAAATTTTGTGCAGTTTGCCCCCCCTTCCCCTCCAGCCAGGCCCTGCTCTCTCCGCCTCTCCTACCTCCTCAATAAATTAGACGTGAGGAAGCTCATTGCAGACAGTAGTGCTTGAGGAGTGGGGAGTGGTTATCACAGGGGCCTTCCCAGGTTTCTCGGTGTGGATCTGTTCTGACCTGCTGGCCCGTGAACTGCTACCACACTGTTTAAATGGCCAGGCAGGTTCAGGTGCCACCCACCCCCCAACCTCCACCCTAGGAAGCTCTTTAAGATATCCAAGTGAAGAGAAACCTGATATACTCCTCCTCACAGTTTCTCCATGGGTGCCGGAGTGCCGCATCGATCCACAGAACTTTGGGCAGAACCAGAGCGAGGTCTTAGCTTTAACGTGAAAACAGAGAAGGCCGTATTCCCCAGGGGAGATCGCCAGGCAGAGCTAAAGAGGAGCGCTTGTCCGTGCATTTACAGAACCGCCACCAGCGGATATCTGGGCTCGGAAGGCTTCCTCCGCTCAGCCAGTTGATACTTTCTGCTCTTTACCAAGTCCTGCTCCTTCCTGGGACGTGTTTTCTGGTGTTCATGCAGGCAGTGTCCAGTGAACATGTGTTCCAGGACAGGCCAAGGCTGACCCCCTACTCAGGCTGGGATAGGTCTCCAGTAGTTAGAACGGAACGGGGGCAATGCCCTGCTCTGGCTCAACAAGTAGAGTATTGTGCTGACAATACAAAGTTTGTGGGCTCAAATCTCAGAGCGCATACCTAAAATTGTAGCCTTTTTCTGTAGTGTAACTCTGGATAGAGGAGTCAGATAAATAAGTCAAATGTAAATGTGAGACTTGAACGCAGCAGACCCCAAAACCTGCATCAAAGTGCTGCTCTTGGTTATTGCCCAATTGTGATACTCCGCCTCAAACTATCCTGACACTTTCCTGCCCATTATCCATTTCTTCAGCTTCCTTACTTTGCTCACAGAGCCATTTACGCTGAATTTGCATGTTGCGTCTCTATCCCATGGTGCTACGGCACTGCTTATCCTCGGAATCGGCTGCCTTTGGCAACACACTGGCACAGGAGTCAGAGGCCTGCAGCATCACATGCCCAGACCCCATGTCACCTGACTCTCGATAATGTGACGCTTCTCTGGTTGGCTCCCTTCTCCGTGTCAGGTGCTTCTAGGACACCAGCTGGCTCCCTTTGCTGTTTTTCCGATTTCGGCCCCTCTGCTGCTCTTTTTTCAGTCATAGTTACCGGCTGTTTCCGCCTGCATAAAGTCGACGGCATGTTTAATTCCTGGTTGCCTCTGCACAGTGACTTGTGCAGTGTTAATCACTCTGGAGGGCGTCTGTAGTGCCATTAGTAGCTTTAATTGTTTGGAGTGCACTCATAATTCTGTCGATACGATACGCGTTGAGCATGTGGGGGGAACCGTTCTCGGATGGAGCACGCATGATGAATTCACGTGTGTAGCCTGACCGAGCAGGGGTCCTTTTGCTCTTTCTGCACCCAGCTCATCGAAGAAGCAGCCCCGGAAGAGGGATGAGAAGCTCCTCCCTCCACTGCTGTCACCCCTGTCTGAGCCCACCCGGCATTTCCCACCTGGGGGGTGTGGTTCTTTTGGCCCCGAAGCCGTCCCTCCCCCGACCTCCGTGGCAGGCTCCTTCCCTCCTGGCTGCCCATTGCCCTTATCTTCCTCTTCGTCTTCCTCTTCCTCATCTTCATCTTCTTCCTCACACAAGCACCGCAAAGGGGACAACAAAGTTCCAGCCCATTCCAAGGTGAGCACCGTAAGCCCTGGGGGAGAGGGGGGTGGATTTTGTGTCCATGGTGATGACCCAGACGTCCTGGATGTCAGAGGTGGAAAGTTCAGGTCAGGTAAAATACAAATCCAGACCAAGATTTTGTTTTGACCAACCAGTTTAGTACTCTGTGACTGTGACTTTTTATACTCTGATGGTTGATTAAAACAAAACCTTAGTCTGGTTTAGTGCTTTCTGGACCTGAACTTTCCACCCTTGCTGGACGAGCTCTTGAGGCAGGTTAGCAGCGTGGCGTTTAATGCAGCTTTAAGTATAAGTATGATTCTAAAAACCATTCATGGACTTACTTTTTAAGCCAGTATGTGTCATTTCTGGTAATTTATTTAGGGAATAAAACCAAAGTCTTTCTGTCAGATTCACCTGACCGTCATTTACATCTATGAATCACAATAAAAGTCACAATAATCAATGTATGGCCAAATCATGGGACAACATGAATTTCTACGGCCTGAAGTATATCAGAATTATTTCTGCAGATTCAGTACTTTTCTAAAGTGCCTGATTTTGTTGTTTCAGGGTAATTAGGGTTCAGTTAACGGTTTTCACTAGATACCTGAGTCCACATGCTTTGAGAAATAAAATGCCCGTTTTGTAAACAGAATAAGTTGTAAATTCAGAGCTCTGCTGGAAACGTCTCATGTGCCTCAGGCTTTTCCCAGCAATCCTTGTGTTTCTCACAATCTAATTACTCACGATAAAGGAGTCAGAATCAGCTCTCCCATGTTCTGAGAGTCTGAGGGAGTGGCTGTAACGCACCCGCAGTGTCGCCTCGCCAGGGAGCATCACTGTGCCATTAAGTCCGAACCTGGTTTCTCCTGCTCCTAATCACTTCCCTCCTCGTCTCGCAGGAAGAGGACACCCGCGGCAAGCCTTCCGGCAGTTTCCATGGCAACGGGCAGCCCGACATCGAGCTGTGGTCCAACCCGCCATCGGTGTCGGCAGACCATCCAGAGCCCAGGAGGCCCAAGCTGACATTCAGCAACATGTACGTGCGGGAACACGGGGCTGGGTGGAGCCAGAGCCATGTGTTGACCAGCCCCTTCGTAGATCAGCCAATCACAGAGCAACTCTGTCCACCTGTTGACCCCTGAAAACTGACAGTGTGATCAGGTGCTGCAGACTTCCTGTGCAGCATTCCCAACTGCTTACCTCCCCTGTCTGCAGCTGAAAGGAGCTGTGAATCACAGTCTCCATTAAAACTATAAAGATTTAGAGCTTTCGCTACGTGTGACTAATCATTTTCTCCCTATTTAGCATCCAGCCTGACTGTTTCAGGCAATTTATAGCTCTTGGGGGAGAAGAAAAAATCTGTTTATGCTGGAAGTGGCGCGTTAGACTGAGTCACAGTGAGCTGACAGATAAATGGAGGAGCCTGAAGATGAAGTGTCGGGCGAGTGTGTTTGAGTGGCTGCGTATGTGCTGCCAGGAACAGAGCTCACTCTGTGCCCTGTTCCCTCTACAGCCTCCACAACGCCGACTACTACATGCAGGAGGCCAAGCGGTTAAAGCACAAAGCTGACGCCCTGGTAAGAATATAACACCCTGTCCCAGATCCCATCCAGGTTCTCCCCCGCCTTGTACCCTGTGTGCCCTTTGACCCTAATCTAGATGAATGGCTGATGCATCCATGTTTTGTGATCAGGGCAGCAGTTTACAGATGTTAAACCCCTTGAGGGAAAAGATCGGTTTGCTCAATGAAATGGAGGAGAGAGAAAGAAAGAGAGAGAGAGAGAGAGAGATGGTCTTGTTGTGGCGGAGTAGGGATTGCAGCCTGACAATATGTTGTTGTGATTCAGCATCGGCGTGTGGGGCTGCAAACAGCTATATGCAGAGCTCAGGGTCCAGCCATCATCAGCCAAAGCCCAGAGCACCATGTTTTACCTCCTGCTTGTGGATTTTCTTTGCATTAATAAATCATCCATCTAGGCTTACTGGATTCGTAGGACAGTTCCACAGACACCTTACGAGTTCATTAAACTACAAAGCCTAAGAACACATCTTACCTGGCTGCAGCAACAGGCGCGTAATGATTCACCCAATTCTTGACTTAGGATACAAGGCTTACGATTTGATTTTCCCACGATTATTACAACATTACAATAACTATTTACAAACATTTGTAAAAGTTGGAGTAAAATATTGTTGCCTATTAACTGAAATATTCTTTTTTATTAAAAATGAAAAAAGTAATTAACAAATAGGGCTTTTCTTAACCATAACACCTTTCCAAGGTGTTACTTCTGCAGGTTGTTTAGTTGATTGCTGAAAACAGCACCATTACAGCTAGGAAAAACTAAATAAAATATGCAGCCTGTTAATAATTTTTTCTGCAATTTTGTGGTTTATTTTTTAATTTCTGATTTGAATTGTCATAAATTTGAACCACAATTTATCATTGCACAATATTCTGTTATGTACCTAGTTAGCATAAGTGGACAAGGAAACACAGACTCTCCGAATGCCCAGAACCAGCAGAAGCACGGGTTGGTGCTAACCCTGAACCTGGGCGATCTCTGCTCCGCGGGAAGATGGAAAACATTGCCTGTGGTTTATCTCTCCCTAAACATGTCGCCATACTGAAGATGTGTAGCCATCTATTTGGTCACAAATCTGGTCGGGGACCTGCAGCGTGACAGGAAGGCAAGGCAAGGGGTGCTGATTAGCCAGGAGGTAGAGGCCGGCCAGCGGCCTGTGTTACGGGGCTCATTTACGACTAATAGACCTCACAGGGGCCTACAAATCTCCTTCACTGCCATGAGATGGAAAGGACAGGCATTTTGGCAAGAAGGACTGTGAGAAATGTAATATTCCATATTAGACCTGTAGGGGGGGCGAGCAGCATCATCGGGACTGGGATGTTAACAGAGGACAGTGGTCACAAAACTGATGACGCGGGGGCTCCATGAATGATGATAAGGATGATGATGGTGCTTTTGAAGACTGTGAAGGTGGTGAAGGTATAGGACTATAATGATGATGATGTAGTGATGACCCATCTAGATGAGTTTTTTGTGTCCTGCCAGAATCTGAGAATGTTGGGGTTCAGTGCTACCATCCGTGTTCCCAAACGCATTCCACTGACTCCCTAACCCTAACCCCCTCACTCACCACCCCCGCAGCTGGAGAAGTTCGGCAAGGCGGTAAACTACGCAGACGGCGCACTCTCGTTCATCGAATGCGGCAACGCAATGGAGCGGGACCCCCTGGAGGCCAAGTCACCTTACACCATGTACTCGGAGACGGTTGAGCTCATCAGGTGGGTCCTGCTCCCCCTATTGGGCACAAGCAGTCACTACACTAAGTATTAAATAACCACATCAGTTATTTAGGAAACACTGGTGCAGCATGTTCTGTTAACCAGCTAGCTAGCTATGATGTCGCCCTTACTCTACCTGCTGTGTTTGGAGATCGTCATGCAGCCATGATAGTCACTGAAACAATGGGAGGCTGCCAGAGGTGTTAAGGTTAAGTTCAGGGTTAGGAATGCATGTTCAGGAAATAGCGCCTCCCGCAGACTGTCGGCATTTGCTAGTGTCACTGGGGAGTTTCACACTGGCCTGCTTTTTAAAGGTACGCCATGAGGTTAAAGAACTTCACCAGCCATTCTGCAACCGTCGCAGAGAAGAAATTAGCCGTCTTGTGGTAAGTTGTTTACCTTGCGTGCCCCCTCACGCACGGACTCACGCTCATACTCCCCCCTCCAACCACCCAAAAGTGGAGTGTGAAACCCGACGCTGTTCAAAAGCATCAGATGGTAAATTCTCAGCCCTTGTAAAATGCTATTTAAATATCCAGTTCAATCGGCTCTATCTTGAAGGAGCTTTAAACACAGCTGAAGCACTTAATCAGCTTAAAGTGGCCCTTTATTCTGTATTTCATTAAGCTATTACAACATAACTCGTGATATCCCAACCAGCCGCTGCTTCAAACAGCAGGAAAGGGGTCTGTGAACAGGGGAGGGGGGTCAGAACATACTGGGCACTGCTGGTATCTCGGCAACAGTCACGTGGGGCAAAGGGCACCATTGCTGACCGACAGCATCACATAAACTGGGTTTTCAGTTTCACGTTTGTGTTGCCTGCTTTGTTTCACATGGTTTATAATTTAGTTAGGATATTATGCGTCTGTTATTGAGTGGAGGTTTGAGAAGTCGATCGTGTGTTGATTGCGTGTCTCTGTCTGTGTCTACAGCTACCGGTGTTTATCCCTGCTTTACCTGAGGATGTTTAAACTAAAGAAGGACCACGCCATGAAGTACTCCCGCTCGCTGATGGAGTACTTCAAGGTAACTCTCAGCCCGAAGCTGCACCGCTGGGCACGGGCCTCGCGTGTCGGTCTGCTCATGAGGGGAAGCTGGAGATGCGTTTTGCTGACACTGTCTCTGTTTCAGAACTCCACCAAGCCATCACAAGCACCCTCTCCCTTGGGAGCAAATGGAAAGTAAGTGGGCCCAGCGCCATCTTAATGCTCAGAGTATCCTAGTGTGCATCACTTGTTGGCATGGTGTCCAGCCCCAATCGTACATGACGTAGGGTCCAGCTCCAGTCGCATGGTGTAAGGCCCAGTCTCAGTCACACGCGGCATAGGGTCCAGTCTCAGTCGCTCATGGCGTAGGGTCCAGCTCCAGTCATGTGGTGTAAGGTCTAGTCTCAGTCGCATGTAGCATAGGGTCCAGCTCCAGTCACATGGTGTAAGGTCCAGTCTCAGTCGCAGATGGCGTAGAGTCCAGCTCCAGTCATGTGGTGTAAGGTCCAGTCTCAGTCGCACGCGGCATAGGGTCCAGCACCAGTGTGGTGTCCAGTTCCAATTGTATGTAATGTAAGGTCTGGCCCCAATTGCATTTCATGTGGTGTCCAATCCCAATCACATGTGGCATAGGGTCCAGCCCCAATCTCATGTGGCATGGCCATGCTGTAGGGTCCAATCTCAATCGCAGGTGTCATGTGGTCCAGCCCCAACTAGACACAGCGGGGAGACCAGTAGCAATCACACGTGGCTTAAGGTCCAGCCCCAGTCACACATGGTGTGGGGTCCAACTCCAATTATATGTGGCCCTAATCATTTGTGCTGTAGAGTCCTGTCCCAACCACACGTGCTGTAGAGTGCAGCCTCAATCGCATGTGGCATAGGGTCCAGCCCCAATTGGGTGTGGTGTGATGTGCAGCCTCTGACACACTTGGTGCGGGGTCCAGCCCCAGTTGGATGTGGCGTGATGCGCAGCCCCTGACACACTAGGTGCGGGGTCCAGCCCCAGTTGGATATGGCGTGATGCGCAGCCCCTGACACACTAGGTGCGGGGTCCAGCCCCTGTGAAACATGGCAAGATATCCAATCACACTGGGAGAGCACAGTCTAATTTGCAGGGGTGGAACCTAAGCATATATCAGAACCTAGTTAAGTGCTAAGTTAAATACTGTGCTTAACTTAAGTCAGGGGTGGATTTTGGGTGATGGGCCCTCAGCACAGCCCTCTCCAGGGCTCAGTGGTGACTTACCCCTCTGTGTTGTTGGTAAGCTTGCTGCCCATGCAGCGGGGGGAGCTATGGGGGTTTCTGGACCCCCACCTGCTGCAGCTGTAATCAGCATTAGATTTGAGTCAGCCTCCATTCCAGGCTTTGTTTGTTCACCTTTCGTCGCCCCCCCCCCACCCACTGCAGTCATGAATCACACATTATTTTGCTTTCTCCTCCTTCCAGGGACTGTTTATTTGAGTAAAAACCTCAGCATGGCCCGGAACGAGCAGGACTGCTGACAGGGGGCATAATTTACGTTTGCGGGGGGAGTGCGTCCCATTTCGGCATGGAATGACGGTACTCGGAGCCGGATTGTCGGGCTCTGCGCTGAGACACTGATGAATGTGGCCTCTGACTGATGGCTGGAACCTCCCAGTGGCACAGAGGCCCATAATTGTTCAGTTAGAAGGAGCTCCTTCAGAGCCCTGGCTGCCAGCATCAGCGTTAGCGATTAGCGGTTAGCCTGGCTGGAAGGGCATTACGGGACAAATACACAGGCCCGGGGACAAGGCCATCCCAGGTCAGCCCTCCCCCCCCACCCATGAGGCCTGCAAAGCTGGAGAGAGTCACAGGCGCCTCCCCTGGTCAGTGGGAGTAGTGTGCCACTATTTTCCGATTCGATGCGCTATATAGAATGCCAGTATGATCTTACAGCCAGTTTCATAGTCTGTGTATTCATAGTGAACCCTGCCTGTAAAGGTCAGGAAAGGTGGTTCTGGTCTCTGCTGTGATTCCTCTGAAATGGATTAGCTGCATGTTAAATAACCAGAGCCTGCTCACTGCGTAGTGGATGAATAAGTAAACAAGCTAATTTGATAGCATGATGATGAGTGAAAGGGCAGCATGCCCCGGCTTAGCCTCTGAACTCTGACCCCTGACCTATGGCCTTCTTCTCCCCCCCCCCAGGGGCACAGGCACACCGTCACCCATGTCCCTGAGCTCGTCGCCCGTGAGCTCGGTGAGCAGCGGCACAGGTCCTGGAGGCCCGTCGCCCAGCGGCTACGTCGCCATCCCCCAGCGCATCCACCACATGGCGGCGAGTCACGTCAACATCACCAACAATGTGCTGCGCAGCTACGAGCACTGGGACACGGCGGAGCGGCTGGCGCGCGAGAGCCAAGGTGCCCGGGGGGATCCGGCCATCCGCAACAGCGCTCGCGAACACATGAGCACAGAACGGAGCGCCACGCAGAAGCCATTTGTCGTATAACCAAGGCCTGACCTAACAGGCTGTAGTGAGCACTGCTCAGCCTCAGAGGAGGAGAATTTGCCACCCACCGCTGGGGGGGTCTTTGCCACCTCAGTTCCCTCCAGCGCTCCCAGTATATTCCCTGTTCATGCTTCCTGTTCATTCACTCTCTCACTCTGTCTCTCTCTCTCCCCCCCACTCAGAGTTCTTTCTGGAGCTGGACTCAGTGATGGAGCCGCTAACTCAGCACAGTAGCATGACAGACCTGGTGCGTTACATCAGACAGGGGCTCCACTGGCTGCGTCTCGAGGCTCACTTATTATAGGACTTGGGCCGCCGCCGCCGCCGCCCCCCACGTCTCCTGTCTCCATCACTACCTCTACCAGCACGTCCATCTCCAGCCGCCCCACCCCCACGAGGACCGCCCCTCTCTGCCAGCCAATCACAGTCCTCGGGAGGAGTCCACATCCTTGCGTATAACCGTGCTGTTTTTGGGCTTTTCGTTGTTTACTTTTTGTTTTTTGTCTTTATTTTGTTATTGGCCGTCTGAAGAACCTTAAGAGTCCCACTGGATTCGAAGGAATTTCAAGACTTTCCAAAAAAGTGAGATGGCGTCTTCACTCTCAATTTGTTTTTAATCCAAACATTCTGTGGAATGACAACTGTTGGGGACAGTGGGTTGTCCTGCACTGTGACAGAGAGATAGAGTGGGATGGTGGGGGGTGGGATGGGGAGTGGGGTTAGAGTGTGTGAAGGATTGACTCGTTCAAGCTGGAAAGGTGCCTGCACACTGCGTGGTTTCATCGTATTGTATGCAGTACAGGACGTCTCAATAGACTGCGAGTATGTTTTCACTTATCATTAGCTATGGGACGGGTGAAAAATGGCTTATTTGTACACTTTGGAAAAAAGTCACAGTGTTTTAATTCACTGGTTGATGGTTTATCGATTCCTGGATGTTCCAGTAGGATGCAATGAAGGTCAGCGAGCCACGGCTAAGTAAGAAGAGCGATCTAGAGAGGACCTGCCATTTCGGGCGTGTCATTTCAAACCGGATCATCACTCGGCCGTCTTCAACAGGGGACACCGTTTCGCGGAAAGCAGCACATCCATCCGTGAGATCAGCAGCCAGGAGGAGCATCACTTGGCGGGGGGGGGGGGGGGGGCCAAAAACCCCCCCCCCCCCCCCCCCCCCCCCCAAAACTCGGCCCAGGTGTTCAAGGCGTGATCGCTATCAGCCTGAAAAGCAGAACGAGGTTTTGGTGATGCAGCTGCATCTGAAAGTAGTTTACCTTCACCACAGGCTTTCGGTACCATTGGACGGCATCTTCACTATGGTCTCCTGCATCTTTCTTCTCATGCTGGGGGGGGGGGGAGTCCAGGTCTGGAGTAGGTTACATTTTCAGATTGCGGCTTTTAACCTGAGGCCAAATTCACTGTCTTCCTGACTCGGGGAAAGCATGTCAGTACCGTACAGTACAGACCTCCATCTCCCACTGTGTTCACACACGTCAGTTACCAGCCGAACCTTCACGGGGTGACACGGTATTTAGGTCCATGGTCTATAAATGCGCTCCGGAACGACCTCCGCGGCCCTAAATGTTTCATTTGACGTTGTTCACGGTCGTAGGTGCGACGGATGTGTCGAGGCCCCCTGCCTGTTACAGAGGACGGCCACCCGTCCAGATTAATGTCTGCGTCGACGGTGTAAAGGCACAGGCATCATGGGGACATCAGTCCTCGTGTCTGTGGGGGGCAGGGAGGTGTAGACCACCCTTTACCAGCCACCGAGGGTGGTCTCTTAGGGGCACCAACTAAGCATTCTCCCCAAGACACAGTGAAATTGGGCGGTGAAGTATATTGGGAGGGTTAGGGTTAGGGTGGCCCACGGGCTTTGACTGGGATCGCTCTTTGCTGCTGGCGTATTTAAATGAGCCGTCGGAAGGACAGGACTGAAATGGACTCTTCAGCCAGACGATACAAAGTGCCTAATGACCAAGGTGACAAT
This sequence comes from Stomatorhinus ivindoensis, assembly GCA_019775895.2. Classification (NCBI taxonomy): domain Eukaryota; kingdom Metazoa; phylum Chordata; class Actinopteri; order Osteoglossiformes; family Mormyridae; genus Stomatorhinus; species Stomatorhinus ivindoensis. The sequence goes on along the minus strand of JABFEB020000002.1, from coordinate 20,449,131 downwards.
ATGAAGAGCCTGTTTAAGAATGATGATGTGATTCCTCCATACCATATTGGTATATTAGATTTTTTCATAAAGCCACAGTTATTTATTTGTATACTTTTTACTGATGATGGTGATACCATTTTGGCTTTAAAAAATCGCTAACGTCTAACTTATTTATTTCACAGTATTAAAGAGAATAGTTGCTCTTTCGACGGTAAGGAGAATAAACCACAAAATTGCAGAGAGGAACGCAGATGACTGAACTAATTATTTAATTGAATTAACGACTCGCTCTCTCCTGACCAGTGAACCAAATCATTTTAACTATTGTTTAATTAATCTGGTTGTTGTTGATGCAGATTATTCTAGAAGAGTGCCATAAATTTCCAGTATTTACCCTGTTTATCGTGCAATAGCTCTGTGATTCCAGACTGAGGACAGATAGCAATATTCAGTTTAATATTAGTATCGTTAAACTACACGTAGGAGGGTCTAAGAATATCCACTTTGTTTCTTGGCATTTACACAAAAATACTCAATGTACAAAGAAATCTCAGTAGAAAATGTAGAGTTCTCCATTCCCTTTTTTATTATTGTTTTTTGCAACTTTGTGTATAATGTCCAATGCATCCATGTCAGCACATGGAACAACGAAGCGTCTCCTCATTAGTTTTATGCAAATGGTAGCCCTATCCTCAGCCAGCGCCAGCTGTCAGCCACGGCAAAGGGGGCTGCTCGTGATTCTGAGTGGGCTTTTCACAGCTGCTTCATGAAGGAGTCACTCTGGCAGGGAGACCAGCATCCCGGGGCGGGGGGGGTAGCCACACAGTTCTTCATTTCATAATACAAACACCACGTTAGACTCCCTGTTTCAAGGCATTTTGTGGTACGGAGAACAGACATTTAACATCTGGTACTATTTTAGTTATTATTATTTGTTGTTTTTATATGAAAGCGGGCCTGCTGATTGAACGGCCTTTCGCGATACACCCCCCCCCCCCGCAAACAAATGCCGTTAAGCAGGCATGATGGGGGCCATCTGGCCAACACTGTCGTGAAGCAGCTGCCCCCGCCTCACGCATGACCCACCGAGCTCCGACACACCGCTGCATAACTCAAGGTGGTAACTCTGCAAATTAATTGGCTGATGGAGGACCGCTCTGCTCGATATAATTGGATCATTTCGACAGGGGTTTGGGTGACCTCTCAGTATTAACCTTAGAAGTCTGCCTCTTGTGAGCACACTTTTAGTGTTGAAGTCTTTCTTAATGTTAACTTTTCAGTTTTTCTGATACCTGTAGCACCGGTGTGTTCTTAGATACAGTCAGATAAATGCACCAGCGTAACTGCGCGATTGTGCATCACTTATGTATTGGCATGAGTCAAGGTCAACGCCCACAGCGGGATCATCTGCAGGTCACTGACCTCTTTCCAAAGTGATAATGCAATCATGGACAACATATCTTAATACTGAGGTGGTAACATGAAATTGAAGGTACATCTCTAAGATGCCCCCCTTAAAAGAGCCGAATGTCTTAAAAACGTCAGAAGAAGTATGACATGTTTAATGACATGACCCCCCTCTCCCCCCCACCCTCACCTTCAGATTCGCAGTTCTGCTCTACGTGATTCTCTCAAGGCACTCTGTGATTAATCAGATTTCTTTGAAAACCTGCAAACTTTATGATGACAACTATGTTCTCCCTTCCCGTCTGTTGGTGAAATTCGGATGTCATGGACAGTGGTGTCCGATTGGACAGTTCTAGGTGGTGCTCCGACTCCTTAGCAACCTATTAATTGCCATAAAATAAGCTAGCATGGTAGCCAGCTAAGGCCCTGATGTTAACCACGTTTCTGCGAGTCCCACAGCAGATTCGGCCCGGCTAGGTTCACGGGTCACATGTACGGTGTCCGCTGGGCTGGACGTGATGCACCCCAAAACACAGGGAGGCTCTCTTCACAGGAAGCTCCCCAGGGCGCATTCATCTCTGTGGGAAACTGACTTGAGCCCCCACGCAGACCCCCTGAGTTTTTCTGTGAGCTAAAAGAGAAACGAGAGGGAATTAAAAACAATGCAGCATCAATAATTTGTTAATTGACATGCGGGGTGCAGGCAGTAACCCTTCCTTACCAAGGGGGAACACAAGGTGTAGAGTTTACTAATTGGGGGGGGAGACACTGGTGTTAAAATTTCATGAGCGGGGGGTGCTGGAGGATCTATTGTCCAGATTTAATACGTTTTACCGTTTACTCTTTTCCCAAGGCGGGGGGGGGGGGGCGCCTGCTTTTGCCAGGGCCCTGGGATAGAGCCTATGCATTTACCGGCCCCTTGAGCCCCCTCAGGCTTCGGGGGGCGTCATTTGTGCTGACCTGCGTCCCACCAAAACTGAGCGTTATGCAAAGAGAAGCTGAGCACCTGACGCGGCATCTGCCAGCAGGTGGCGCTCTGACATGTTAATACCTGTACAGTGCATCACAGTGCTTCATGGTCTGTGTATGTTTGTCTTACAGAGTGTGCCACATAGATTGCACTCTGGGCCCCTCGGGACTGAGTGAAGCCACTGCTTCGGAACCCCGTCGCCTTGGAAATGTTTGCAGATGTGTGACATCTTACCTCCCTTTAGCTTTGGTATTCTGTAGCCTATCCACCTCTGTTTCCTATCCAGTTTCTGTAACCTATCCGGTTCTGTATCCTATCTGGTTGTGTACTCAACTTTCCGGTCATTCCATCCTGATCCCGAGTGCGTTCTCTTTGTAGTATCTTCCTCTTTTCTTTAAAGAAAGAAAGTAATAATACTCTAAAAGTGTATAGATAACAACTACTTTTCTTATGGTGAAAAAGACATTTACTTTCCATGGCTGTACCTCCTGCTCTGGGACATTATATGTATTACTGGACACTCATCGATTCTGCCAAATAGTGCCGATGGACAGAGTAACATCATGTGCGATGCAGTTGGAGCAGCCGTGAATACTTACTGGGGGTCACTGTTTACGAGAGTCAGAGGTGACAGTCAGGGCACTTTTTTCCCAAAGAAGAATTCCTCCCTATTTTGACACATTAGAGAGAGAGATCCACTTCAGAATCCATGCAAAATCTATGTGGAACCCCTCAGAGTCCGCCTCCCTCCTTTGTGTTCGTAACACCTTCATAAGGTGAAAGCAGAGCCAGGCGGTGGCTCTATGCTGAGGCATCCCATAATAACCACCTGCAGATGCCCCAGACATTCCAGCAGATCTAAGTACCCGAGGCTCAGGGTCAAATAGTGACGTTTAAAAGCTACCTAATTCCTTGAGGATGTTCAGTGGTGATTGAAGACCAGGGAAGAGCAGGAATCCCAGCACCCAGTGAGGTGAGAGGTCGCCAGGGTGACGGGCAGCCCTCTACATGTCGAGGACCGTGACGGAAGGTGTCTTTCTGTGGGCATGCTACCCTCGTGAAGTCTTTCGTTTTTTCTTTTTTTTTAAATCTGTACAGAGCAGGGTAACTGTTATGCTATCGCCCCATTAATGTATAGCTGTACGAGTTCATTTTAATTGCGTTATGTACAGAGACACTCTTCTGCCTGGTTAGCTTTCAATTTCTGATGTGTTGCACAAGCTTTGCAGAGTTTTTTATTTTTATTTTTTTGCCTATTGTATGTTTATTTTATAAGAAAACTGTCTCATGTAATGAACAAAAAAATCAACTGTAGTTATGTTGTTTTTAAATGTTTAATGTCTCTGTAAAAATGAAATAAAAAAAACTGTTATGACCCAGGATGAATGTCTATGAATGTACTGTCACTCAGCAAAGTTGTCAGAAATCATCATCAGGGATCCCCCAAATTGGTCTCCTAAATCCACCCATTGTCACGGATCCCGCCCGTCACCCGGGATCCCCCCATTGTCAGGGATCCCCTAAATCCACGCATTGTCTGGGATCCCACCTGTTACCAGGGATCCCCTTAATTTGCCCAGTTGCGTTCGGTCATTGGTGGCCAACGATTAAACGGCTGGCAAACCATAGAGAGTCTAGGTTCTCAGCATTTTGTCCTGCAGTCCGGGCAGGCAGTTTGGTCCACAGGCATGAGGAACGTAGCTACAACACTAATGGACATCAGTGAGGACTGGCAGGGGGAAAATTCGATAACGCCGATAGTGATTATTGGAGGGTCATTATGTGTGAAGCTTCTAACTTTCAAGTTTCTTAGATCACTAACAGCCTCATTTTCATATGAACGAGATGCACGTTATTGCTTTTCATAATTCACCCTTTATCTAATTAACTGCTTCTTTATTTATCTCCAAAATGTTTAACGTGCCCCAGCGATGTGCCTTCATTTATGGAGTCACTCTGGCTGCCGGCAGACTCTTCAGAAGGAGTCTTTAAAGGCGGGCTTCCCTCTCGCCTGCCGGATAATCCACTAAATGAGGTGTCAGAGACCCACTTTGTTCACCGATTCCTGGCGCTCAGCCAGACCTGTCGACAGTTCAAATTTATCGAGTTAATTGCCCTGGGTAACTATACAACAGCGCCTTCCCCAGGATGGATGTTATTAGTCTCAGACAATGTTGGGATGATCTTTCGAGGACCATGGTGACATCATCTGCAACACAGGCTGCGGTATGACATAATCACCAATGGGATGCTAGGAGAAAGGGAAACGATGGAGAGAAAGATGACTGGATGGATGGATGAATGAATGCTTGGATGGATCAATTGATTGACTGATAGACTGATCTGTTTGAATGAGAAAATGGAGTAATATTAATGGTCAAATTTAAAAGGTGAAATGAACTGGCAATGGTCAGCCTACCAGTTTTGGGTCGTTGTCTTATTAATATGATGATGCTGCAGGATTGCATTAATAAATGATTCATCCACTCAACTATCCATCTTCATTATTTTATAATCTACAGACAGTCTCCTAATGGGTTTGCAGATACAGCCTTAGGCACTGGATTATACATTACAAAGCAGAGCAAGCTACGTGGTTTTATATTTCAGTAACAGGCCAGGGCTCTCCCTAATGTCTGGATATGATACGTTTGGTCTGGTTCTGGTTCTGCTTACGTGAATTTGAACCCCTCAGCGATGCCAGGTTTCGGTGCTTTGTGCTGGACTGACTTGGACTTGAACAGCGCCCAAGCAGGCCTGTGTTCCCATGCTGGCGGACCGCTTGGAGAAGCGGGCCAGGTCAGGCTGGCTGGGGAAAGCACTGTTTCTGGAGATGGATTCAGCTCCCCGCTGTCAGACCGCTGGATCATGACACGCTGAGTGTCGGGGGAAGGGGCCAGGACGTTACCCCGCTGGTGTAGATGTCAGAGTTCTGTTTCCACCCCCACTTCATGGAAAAGTGACAGCAGGCTATGGCACATGGCCCGACTGGGGGGTAAATCTGAAATTAGAAACCCATGATCTGGGCCGGGAATGACTCACCAAACATCACTGGGACATAAAGTCAGCATTTTTCCCAAGTCGATGATCAAATGCAGCCGGTACATAAACTCAAAGTGCAGAGATGCTATCACACTAAGAACCTGGCAGGAGAGACACAGAGAGCCGCTAGGTGGGGGGTCACCGAGACAACAAGCAGGGGGAACGTATCCTCACCAAGGCGATTACCGCCCCCGTTGTCATGGCAACAGCATTGAGAGCAACAGGCACATGATAACCAGGAGCCCCCAGGAGGGTTTGGGGAAGTGATTTCACTGGGAAAGTTAGGGACATTTTTTTTTTCTTTGTGGATGAAATTTGAGTTGGCATTTGGTAGGTTCACCCTCCATTTCTGCTGGCCTATTTGGTATTTCTAGATGGATTTTAGCAACTGTTTCAAAGTTTCATCACTCACATTCTAGCACACGGATTTAAGTGACCTGGGTAATGTCCCAGCAGTGCAATTCACACCCCCACTTAATGTTTCCCATTCCTTTTGAAGGTCACTTGATGTCATCCTCTGATTCTTGAGAAACAGTCAGATAAGTCAGAGTCATCTCTGGCATTAGAATGCTGCTTCCGCACTTAACCTGGCTGGTTTCTGGTCATTCCCTGTGTCTCCTGCTTTACCTCAATCTTCTGTGCTGCGGTCTTAGAAATATTGAACCTGGAAGCAACCTGCTGCTCAGTGTAGCCTTCTGCCAGCAGACCCACAATTAAACCAGGATTTTAAAATGCAGATTTGTTTAAGAATATAGAGTGGTCTCAATTTTTTCCACAGCTGTACTTTACACAGCAGGCCGCTCTGATTTCCCCTTTTCACTCTGCCAGTGTTTTTTCCTTTCCTGACTGACGGCTTTCCTAAACCGACAGGCTTTCTCAAACCCTCAACCCCTGTCAGCCTCCTGCTGACACGCAGTCTGACACGATGGGAGCACTGGGGACATACTGGATCGGAAAGTACTCCCACCCCCTTCCAGTTCATCCCTGACCGTCCGTCACGGTCGTGCAAGTCTGGGATATTTCACAGCAGCCGAAAATGTGTGTAAGATCCCATTAGAATTCCTCTAATAAGAGCACGGCGTGAGCAGTTAACGGTAATTACTGTCTAATGCTGAAATATTACCATAAATTTACATGGTAAGTGTCCTCCTTTGCTAATTTAATGAAGCTGCACTCTGGCAGCCGAGGCACAATTCCGGGCCGAATGACTTTTCACAGGCGGCTCTTCACACCAGTTTAACGCAACATGTGCATGTAAGCTACAGCACGGGAGAGAAAGGAGCCCCCCCCCTCTCGCCAACATCTCACGCCACACTGGTTCCCACACCTGATGCAGTACGTAACAGGAAAGATCTGGGGTGGGGGGGGGGGTTGGCGGAGATGCTGGAGGAAGCCTGAACGGTTTCAGCTACGGCCAACGGGGTGATGCTGTCAGCTAAGTCAGGACTCCCGGGATCAGTTAAGACCCAGCTGGGGGGGAGAGTTTCAGCCCTGTAAAACACAGACACCCCCATGGCCTTTCTGTAGCTCAAACTTGACAAAAAACAGCTTTTCCCGTCTCTGTGGCCAGCCCCCGCCACCAGAATGGGCTTTTCTGACATGTGTCGAGCTTTCCGAGGTTATAATAAGACTGTGTTTCTCCCCCCTTACCCCTCCCACCCCACCCCACTCCACCGGCTCGCTGGACACAGCCTTGTGATACATGAACTGTCATGTGTTATTTATTCAGCAAGCTGTTCCAGATGTGGGCCCATCGTTTGTCTACTGACAAACAAAACATGCGACGCGACCTCTGGCGGGAGCCCCGCCCCTCCCCCCTCTACGCTGCCTGCACAAGTCCACCTTCTGCCTCGCAGACCCTGTCAGGTTGAGCCCCTGGGTAGTCTTTGATAAAAAGTGGCCCGTCCTCTTCTCTGCCAGAGTCCTGTGGCCCGTTTTAGTTGCACCACAAATACACCGACTGACTTTCTGTGGTTCTGGAAGGGATCTCAGACTACGCTGCATGATACAGAGAATTATGCTTTTTGCATCGTATGAATTTAGCCAATGTTTTTATCGAAAGTGATGTTCAATCGAGAAAGCCAGATCCATACAATTCCTGGAGCAGTTTGTAGTTAAGGGCCTCGCTCAAGATTCTAGGCATAATTCTGTCAACCTGAGATTTGACCCAGTGAGCTTCTGATCACAGGTACAGCGTCCAAACCCTCTGAGTCACACAAGGCACCACTTTTTCATGAAGATATTTGGTTTTCACGAGGTGCATTCATTGGAAAATTTGCTTCATTAACTGAGATGGCTGAGTTTTTTGAAGCACCGGTGGGGGGCAATTGTGTTGTTGGTTTAAATTTGCCTTTCCACCAATCCGCACATCACCACAGCTCCAGTGCTTCCCTCCAGCCTCAGGGTACTCCCCCCCCACCAATCACTCCCCACTATAAACTATATATGGATGGTATTACAATAAAGCCCACTTGACTTGACTTGATGCTTTTGCCAGTGTTCTCATGTCTGGAACAAGACTGCAGAACAGAACATCTGCCTGTCTGGATACTTTTGCTAATGACTTATTCTAAATGAGCTCTCACCCTTGTTGGGATTGAGAATGGTAGTTTTAATAATCGTGACACCTAATGGACTCTGTAGTCAATGAATAAGAACATCATCACCCTATGCGTGAAGTCCCCGCTGAGAAGGTTACATAACACATATCATTTCATGGTTAGAAGTGAGCTTTCATTAAAGGCTTTAGCTAAAGCCATCAGGCTTGAGTGTAGCTTTCCAGCAAGAAGTTTCAGATATACTTCATACATTACATACCAAGGTCATATGGCTACTATCTTAAAGGTCAATTATACCCTAATTAGAGAAAAAAAATAACGACTGCAATCACGATGAAAGGTTTAATTAAACAAAATGAAGCAGGATACAATAAATGAAATTCTACCCTGAGTAATATTTCACATAATTTTATGGACAATGTATTTCGAGGGCTATGGGGCTGCAGTCAGGCCGAAGGGCATCTCCCCATGCTGGCTTTGACAACAGTCTTCCAGGACACGTGATGTCATCCAACTGTCTTGGCAGATCTGGGCTGCAGCGAATCACCCGAATGACAAATAGCAGCAGCCCGCTGATTCCCAAGCAGCTCCGGCCCAAGATATCAGAATCACATATGGCAGCTCCCACCATCATCGCCTCATGGGTCATCATTTGCCAGACCACCAGCTTTGTCATGGTTACATCTACAAGAAGTTTAGCCACTGGTGATGTTGCCTGTCATCATGCTAACTACATGCATCTACTGTTAGAATCCCCACAGGAACCTCAGAGTATTCAGAGTAATCAGAGTATTCAGAGTAATCGTTACAGCACCTTCAGCCCATGTGCATCGTTGCAGGAATCAAGTTACATTTCAGTACCAAGACTTTCCTGGCCATCTGGAAACATTTAAAATGTTGTTAAGGTCTGTGAAGTTATTAGAATATAGGACAGACATTTCCCAAAACGCTAGGGCAAGTAAACAAGTTAAACCAAAGCAGGTTTCCAGCTGTGAAAATACAACATAATAAATGCCGGTGCTGTTAATTAGTTCTCTGATTTTTTTATAAGTACAATTACTTGTGAAATGAGCTCTGTACAAGTTGTGTGTGATGGCTGTGTCGTCATATGTGGCTGGGGCTGAGAGGACGTAATGGATCGTGATACCAGCTGGTTCTGCTGTCTTCATACTGTACATGCTCTCATAGCAGGATGGGGACCATGAAGCAATGAGGTCAAAGAACTTGAAAAAGTATCCATGAACCCTATAAATGTGGTGTCCTGTGTTCTGGAATGATAAGGGTCAGTAAGGTCAATGGAATATGGTGAATCGCTTTTGTTTCATTCAGTGTTCAAAGAATGAAGGTTAATTTTTTTGGGGTCCAAAGACAATCAGAATGAAGGACATCACTGGTTGGGACCTTCGCAAACTCACCCCGGGGGTATAGAAAGTCGGGCTTGAGCAATGGCTGAGGCGGTCATGGTGACGAGCCTCAAACAAGATGACAGCACACCAGGCTGATGAGTGGTCTGCACAGATTTGTCACAGCCTAATCCCAGCCCGGAGATTGACGTGTCACCCCGCACACCAGTGACGGACACTCCTTTGCACAGAGACATCAAAGCGACGAGGCGTGTGTCTACTCTCTGACTGAGGCACATTGATGCCAGTCCGAATCTGAGCGCCAAAGAAGACTTCACTAGCAGAAACATCAAAAAGCAGTGCCTTCAGCTCTCATCTGCATTAGTGTCAAGGCCAGTAAGGGCTGATGCTCCCAACACAAACACGTTTGGGCATCATGGCAAGTAATAATTCACGGGGAGGGACCGTTTACTTTGAACTAAAAACAAACAGCAAGGAAACAGCCTCGACACCACTAGCCAATTTCAATATTTTTGTTTCTGGATTTAAATAAAACCAAAAAGAAGCCTCCCTGCTTTATGCACAAAGAGCCCTTTAAATTCCCGCAGAGAACTCCGAATCCTCCATGCTGTTACTGCAGGAGAAAATCCGGATCGGGAATACTGACTCCAAGAGTGAAAAAGGGAGGCATGAAAGATGATATGGGGGGGGTCGGCCCCTGGAGTTTTCTGGTATGGAAACCAAAGCAATTACCAGAAAACCTGCAGGCCTGCGTTCTTGCCAATAAACTCATGCATCCGGATTCCCCCAAGACTCAAAGCCCCTCGTTCCCAGACAACCACTTTAACAGAAACCTCCAGAATGAAACTCACAGGTGAAGGCAAAAGAAAAACAAGAGAGTGTGGAGTCTCCTTCTGGGCTGAGCGGAGGAAGGACATCCACTGGGATGGGTTTTTTAAGAAGTTGCTTGTTCCAAGACAGCCATACTGTGAGCCAGCATCAACAGAGGGCCAGTGGTCCCGGGCAGACATTCTTGAGCGGAGCGTGAGTCGTAACTTCACCACGCTAATCTAAAAGACATCTTTCTGCGAGAGTCTGCCGGAGAATTCCTGGACAGCTCTGCGAATTGTCCGATCTGGAGAAAGAGGCCTTGACTTGCTTATGTTAGCCAGCAGAGCTCTTCCTGTGTGAATTAAAAAGACGAGTGTCTTGGGACTGCAGATGATGCCCTAACAAGGTCGGTCATAAGTTCAACCCAATGCCACCTTAAGTGCAGAGGCCGACCTGATTTCTGTGCTCTTGTGTTACAGGATCGGAGGGTGTTTCAGGAGGGCTCTTTTGCGGTAAGGAGCTCCAGTACAATGCTAACAGCTATCGGGGAGCTGTCTCCTTGTTGTTCTGGATGGAGTCGTGGGATTATGGCCCAGCTCATAGGCACTCCAGCCAGACGGGTGGAGGTGACACTGCCTAAAACTCCCAAAGGTTAGTGCATTTCAACACAGAAGCACACTGTTTGTTGCTGATCTTTAAAATCGGGTTTGCAAAAACCCCAGTGGCACCTGGCAGTTGTAGTGGAGGGGGGGGCTCACACCCTTAAAGGGGCAGCAGTGACCTGGTGCTCAGCCCTGGAGAGATGGCACCATTCTTGGGGGTGAGCAGTACTCCATGCTGGTGGGTTCAACTTCAACCCTAGTGCCTCATCACAGGATCAGATTTGAGCTGCTAAAGTTATAGCTCTTTATACCCAATGGAGGATTACGACTTAATCGAGAAGCTCAGGACAACAAATCAGGGAGAATAAAAGACTCCCAGAGAGCTCCCCAGAGATAAATCTGTAGTGACGGGTAGCCTGAGGAGGAGTTCGAGCGGTAGAGAAGCTTCTGGAAACCGACATGTTCTCTCGGACCAGCATTCCCCCGGTGGACAGTACTACTCATAAACGATCAATGGATTACACTTTCTACTCATGTGTTGGACTTCATTACTGCAAAACATTTCACGCCCCATATGTAACACAAAGAAATCAATTCTGGAATTCCTGCACCTTCTGCAGTCCTGTTCTATTTAGGGGTGCGATTATACTAACACAGTCATTTACTCCTGCGGCCCTTGTTCATAATTTAATTGGCAGAAATCCCAGGGGACTTTGGAAAAGTGAGAGGCGTCAGACGAAATCCTTTAATTTTTAATTAGGTCTTGAGCTGAGGTCAGCGTTGCGGTGTAAAGGTTGAGAAACCAACAAGAGCGCTTATTTGTCCGTAAACCCGCCTGCACTGCATTTTTCTGTGGAATTATGATTGGTTTCAGCTGAGGCCTTATTTATTTATTTGTTATATTTGCTTGAGGCAAAAATGCATCTGTCACTGGAGAGGGACCATAGTGGCCTGTCGATGCTTGAAAAAAAACTTTCTGGGAAAAAATTAGCTTTTTTTAATGAAAGGGTGTAGATCTTGGGAACGAGGACAATGAGCACTGACACCGAACCAATCACCCTTCTGCTCGTTTGACAAGAGACAGCTGGTGAGGCCTAGGACCGAACTGAGCCTGAAATGAAACAATAAAATTGCATTTAATCTCTGCAAGAGGTGGTTAATATAGACTATAGTTCAAGTCTGATGGCTTCATTTACCCGTCCGTGACTGCTCGCCGTCTTGTGATTGAATATATTCAGGATCACAGCCCCAAGGGGGCAGCAGGGGTCCTGGGTGCGCTACACCCCCAAGAACTCATCAGAATCCTGCATGAAGGGGGGGCTCTCTCACCCGCCACGTGTAAAGAGCGTGCTTGGCTACACACAACACGCCAGTATCCCTGTGAGTCTCTCTAGCTGTATTTAATGCTCTTTTATTTTATTATTCCAAGTATTGGGAGTTATTGCAGTTTGACTTGCTAAAGTTCTCCTTATGTTTTGTTTTTGAACCTGAGGGATTTATGATGTTCCTCAAGCTACAGTTCCCGTTTGCTATAAAGAAAATGGAATGAATACAGCTTCCTGATGAAGACATACTCTCTTCAGGCGAGGGATTTTGTGAAGGATCAGAGCACGAGACTTTTATAACAGTCACAGATGAGAAGAATTACAGGAAACAGAAGCATGACATTATAGGGGAAAATGTTTAGGTGGCTGTGGAGGGACGGCGTCCCTTTTAATATCGCCTGCTCTAATGGGGCCGAAACACCCAAGAACTTAAGCGGGATCATTTGTCAACATCAGACCAGCGGGGGCTGTGTTAGACAGAATGATCCAGAATGGCACCACAGAGCCCTGACCTTCTGCAGGGGCTTTGATGTGAGAGCGCTGCTATCGATCCCGACTCACTGGGTGTCCTGGTTTGATTTCATTAGCACCATGAGGTTTCCTGGTACCCAGTCCGCACAATTTCACTGGAACGCCATGGAAAGCAACGGCATGAGCTGCAGTAGTCCACACAGGCCTGCCCTCTCTCTCTCTCCCTCTCTCTCTGTCTATATATATATATATATATATATATATATATATATATATACACACACACACTGTATTATTAATATGCTTATTCTGTAGAATTAGAATCCACTTTAATGGCCAGGTACACCTGCATGCACTGGGAATTTTGGCAGTATTGGTGCATACATTCACAGACAACACAGATTAAAATAAATAATGAGTATAAATAAAGTCAATTTGAATAAAACACATTTGTGATTTGACCTTCGTTCACCTAACAGCTTACTCAGTATGTTATTCATGATATGTAACATTGTGCATCATCCTTTAAGCCCCGCACCCCGTGTGCTGTCTTGGATAAGGCCAGTGTGATTAGGAGGAAAACAGGCCCCGAATCAGGCCCAATTCGTTGCCCAAATCTGTCAGGGTGTCACCTGTTTATTCAAGCATGAAACCTTCCAGCGGGGGCATTGTTTAACCCGAACGACATGTGGTAACGTTTTTAAAGTCCATTCTCCTCTTGCACAATTTACTTCCCCCTTCATCACTTTATACTATTTTGGTTCTTGCTCATTTCTGGATTCCACAGGGGGGGAGGGGGGTCTTGAAGAAATTGAATGACTTTTCAGCGTGTTGCCAGGGAAACATCTTGACCCTGCTCGAGCGTGACTCCGCTTGGGCCGCTGGCCGTTTCTGCAGTAACCTGCCTTCCAGCCCCGTTTCCGCTTCAGTGCGTTTGGGGAGAAGGCTTCAGCTTAGGCCGGCCGCTCTGCGCTTTCTGTACAGCGCGTTTCAGACACGCCACGCATTTACATGCAAACAGGGAAGCCGCCTCAGGAGTCGTGTGAAACGCAGTTCACTTTCAACACATTTTCATTACTGAAATCTCTACAGAATTTTTCGCATAAACATATGCTTTTAAACACCCTGAAACACGTACAATGTAAATTGTGCAAATTTAAAAAATGAATTGGAAAATGTGACTAACATATTTTTAAATAGTGCTTGTTATTTTGTATTTCTGTGATATTGATTTTTCTATGGGATGTTCTTAATCTTCAATAGATCAGACAGATTCGATGTTTTCTCCTCTGCAAACAATATTCATTCAACGAATTACAATAACAATATAAGAAATCGAGACCTGAAAAACGGTATCCCACAAATTTGAATAAGCTTTACCCTGCAGCAAATTTATATGTAAAACATGTTATTTTTAGACTTTTAAGTTTAGCTGAAGTATAGATTAATTTGATTGTTCTTCACTGACATGTCTCTACCAGCTAAGGCCTACCCAGGGGTGTCACTGGAAAGCCCATTACACAAGCCGTACTGCTGGACTGCGTGTCGCACTATCTGCAGTAGGTTATATTTCATCCACCTTATTCAATCTATAGTAGCTTTTTAAACACCCACCTTGTGCTCTCTCTAGTGCACGATTAGTGATTACTTTCATCCCATCACTTTGAGGTTTTCCTGCTGTTCAAATGGAAATCATTACGCTGTAGTTAAGTTGGGGGAGGAGGACTGGGGAGTCTTTTGGGATTTGAACCATTTTGATGTTTTCTCAGTCAGTCCACTTCCTCAGTCAGCACGCCCCCTGCTGGTGTTACTATGCCACGTGGCTTCTGTACGTACCAAAGTTTGGCCCTCCCTAGAGACTCTTCCTGTAGTCTGGTGCTCAGTCGTGTCGGGGGATCAGCCAGAACATGATGTGTAATCCCGTCGTTGGAGTTAACCTGACCTCTTTGACGGTGACTTCAGGAAGCGAATGGAATGTCAGGAAACACTTGGATGAGTCCACCTTGCTGTCGCCGTCGCCGGCTGGCAGATACTGGGCACGTCTTCAAACTTAGGCAGTGAGAGAGTCAAGCACGTCTCATGCTCTGACGGTGGTTGGTCCTTTCTTATGCGAATCAGGCTGATTGTCCTTAACGCCCGGCCATCATCGACAGGAAGAGATGAGCAGCACCATGACCCAGCCTCCTCTGAGACTGCAGCGTGGTCTGTAGGAGGTCAGGTGGTGTTTGGTCTGTTAAAGGTCCAGGGATCAGGAAGGAACACTCAAGTTGTACTCTAGAGATCAATGCCTCACCTGCATGAAAGAGCTCTATGCATTATTTTATAATAAGAGGTTAAAAAGCTTCAAAATACACCATAAACTTATACCATTACCAAGCATCATTTTAAGATTTATATTTTTATAAATCCTATAGGTACCAGTCCCTGGGGGGGTCTTTATTTTTCATTTGGCCAGAGAATCGTGTGTGTGTGGCTTGATAGACCAGCCCGTGGCCCCTCTATCTGTCTCTGCCAAAGAAATGCCAACATCTCACGGACATTTCACAGACATTTTTGCTCGCGCCACCCTCAGCAGCCCTCTAGGGGGCACTTCACTCTTCTGACAGCAGATGACGCACTCCCCTGCAAAGAGGCTAAGTGGTACCCTAAAATCTGCAAGCTTATATTCCACTTTAATGCCCCTGGAACAGCCTCCAGACAGACATCAACCAGTGTATGTGAGGTATTTATACTATTAAGCTAAGGGTCCCTCATTGTTTTTAGGGCATGCAAGCTCACTTCTCTACATGATTCTGAGAAATATGAATTAATAGATATAATTAGTAATAGTGCACTTACATCTTCCACAAAGAAAGAAAACAGGTAAAGACAGGTTGAAGAGTCCAATTCGGAATGTTGTTTGCTTGTTGTTCTTTTTTGACATATCAACCCTTTCATCTTCTGACTAAATATCTTGATCAGGGTCACAGGAGAGTTTATTCCAGGAGCCCAAGGCCGAGGTACACCCTGGACAGGATGCTAGTCTATTACCGTGTGTGTGATTTTTGAATGTAGATAACAAATAGGGGTCACAGATCATGAATGCCACTATGTGACCATGTGACACTGATCTGGAATCCTATTGGTGTGTTACAGGACCAGGCTCACAGAGTGGATCTATAATGTAAATGTATCACATGGTTGTGGTTAAACAAGGTATGAAATATGACAGCTTGGTTCAGTGCCAATGGCGTTTTGAGCCATTCCTGATTTTTTTCTCACTTTAAAGGAGACTTGATTATTGGGTGGGGGCTACCATATCACAAGACAGGGGACACCCCAAACGGGAAAGTAGTCCATGGAAACAGACTTATTTACATTTCATGGATTGGATGCTTTAATCCAAAGGTACATGCAATTCAGAAGGCACAGTCAACCAGTACCTGGAGCACCTGGGGTGTAAGGGCCTTGCTAAGGGCCTGACAGTGAAACCACTCCACCAGCACTGGATTATGTACCAGCAACATTCAGATCTCAAACACAGCATCTTAACCCACTGAGCCACACACCACCACCTGTTTTAGGCTGTGTGAGGAAACCCAGGGAAAATCCGCAGCTCCGTAGAGGTATGTGGCTGAGTGTTAAGCACAGTACTGCTGTGTATGTGAAGTCATTTAAACAACCCCTGTTCTGCACCACTTACACTTAAAGGTAGGATTTTCCACAGCAATGTTAATCACCCTGTTCAAAGGTACCCTGGTGTGGCCTCATCTGCAGATTATTGAAACGCCACTAACCGCAGCTAAGGACAATTGCAGTGTCCTGCTAAGTACTTCCCAAAAGCCCTCCCCCTAGGCAGTGCCTATCTACCTGGCTAATGACAATGGTAGTGTCCCATTTAGCAGCTTCCAAAGGCCCTCCCTCTGGGTGGGGCCTATGTGCCTGGCTAAAGACAAGGTCAATGTCCCACTAAGCCCCTTCCAACGCCCTCCCTCTGGGCGGGGCCTATGTGCCTGGCTAAAGACAAGGTCAATGTCCCACTAAGCCCCTCCCAATGCCCTCCCTCTGGGCGGGGCCTGTGTGCCTGGCTAAAGACAAGGTCAATGTCCCACTAAGCCCCTCCCAATGCCCTCCCTCTGGGCGGGGTCTGTGTGCCTGGCCGCCACCCACAATTAATTAGCAGAATCTGATTGCACAGATAAAGCATATTATGAGTAATCACCAGGGTCCCTTAAATTCTCCCAAAATTACCCCATTTGCACCACAAAAGCATTGTAAACACAGGATCTGTTCCGCAGACCCACGTGCCACACATGTGTGGCAGTTACTGCAGGATTAATTGATGCGTTGTCAAAAGTCACATTAAAATGTTTATAATATGACCGGCACTAATGTTCAATGAGGCAGATTAACAGATGCCATCAAACTAAAGAAAGCAGTGGCTCAGAGACCCAGGGCCACCTTCCTGCTCTTGGAACCGAGCGCCGGCGTCCAGGTCCCACTGGGACACCCGGAACCATTTGTTAACGTGGGTCTGTCACACAGAGTGAATGAAGAGTGGTGCACAGTCCACCTGCCGTTCCAAAGCACTCACGGGCTCTAATTGTGTGTGGAGGAGAAGCCGGCGAACATAAAGGGCACCAGTCAGGGGGCTGCCCCTGGCTCCCAGAGGTGGTCATTACGGCCAACGTATCCGTGCCCAATTAATCCCCTTATGTTGGCACTGTTCTGACACTCTGTCAATTAATAAGGGGTTGTGTTATTAAAGAGGCGCATGGCAGCACATGACAGGCATCATCTGCCTTCCCTTAGCTGCTCTTAACCTCCGACCGCGCCCCCCCCCCCCATGCACCTTAACAGTCATGCTTAGTTAACAAAGAGACATCGTAATTAGCAAACAACAATTAAAGGGGCCCCTCGCCGTCCGTGACTGCATGTCTCTCATTTGCTATCACTGCGCCCAATTAGTTGAAGCGTCCCATTAGCAAGGGCCCGTGGGCACGTGTGGGAGTGGGGGGGCGCTTGGAGATGGAGCACATTTCTCCTTCAGGTATCCTGTTTGGGAGAAGCTGGGACTGATAATGAGAAATGGACAAATAAAAAACCTCCCCAAGACAAAACCTGGTAAAAGAGAGAGGGATGAGGAAGAGGGAGGGAGAGGAAGGAGTGGGGAGAGAGGGGGTGAAGACGTGGAGGATGTACCATGTGATGTGATTGGCATCTTTAGTCTAACTTCATGACAATGGTGGGAGGGAAATGAAGAGTATGAATCATAGGCCCGGGAGTCAGGATTGGCCAGAGTCATGTTAGCCCCGCCCACCGACTGGCTCGTGGAGGGCGACCTTACAGCACAACTCAGACTCATGTGCCAGTTAACAGCAGCCCGACACCCGCTTCTCTGCAGAGCCCATTAAAGCACACACAGGCTGGCGGCTTTGATGGGAACGAGATTAAAGATGTAAAAATCAAATTATCTCTCGCTTCCAAAGGGTCTGATATTATACAAATCGGCTGTACAGTAATTAGTATAATTTCCCTGTTTGATGTGAGAATGAAATATTTATTAGGCTCCTTGTTTCACTGTCTGTCTGTCACCGTGGGGGCTCGGAGGGGTGAAAGGGCCTCGCCCCCCCCAGCCAGGAGAGACGGCAGCCAAGCTGGACC
>JABFEB020000002.1:20366813-20377680 GCA_019775895.2 Stomatorhinus ivindoensis | reverse complement strand
CAGGAGAAGGTGGTTTCACAGGTCAGCTCAGCAGACCGATGGACGGCAGAGAAGCTTGTGCTCCTATAAATTCCAGAGCTCCTTCACAGCTCTCCCCAGATTGTGGGTCTGGGACTCCTGACTTTTCTGACCCCAGTAACAGAACCTGCAGCAAACGTAACATCAGACCCAATTTAACAAAAGTTTAACTATTGCTTTTTTTAAAAACTGAAATTAGGTTACATTTGGGCTCTCCATTGGTGAAAGGAGAACATCCACGATAAGTAGAACCAGAATAGATATGGTACTATTAGGGATTGGGTTTCATAATCCGTACGACATAAGTGCATTATATATCGTTAAATTGGGTCTCATCTCTGAAAGCAAAAAAAAAATGTTTAAAAATCATTAAGACAAAAGTCATTCCCTATGAACTGTGGAGATGCTACTTTCTGCAGTTATTGCCTGGTGTGAGCATCATGGAAGAAATTCAGCTTAAGGCACAAGATATTCACAGAGCAAGAAACGGTGACCAGAACAGGGTTTTCCTAGAGGAAATCAAACTCCATTTATCCACTGGAGAGGCATCAAAGACAGTCAAACTGTTTAGAGGGAAACTCCCTGTCTGTACCAAGGGTAGGGCAAGGTCAGTGTGTTACACTGCGGTACAGAGACAAAACCACACGACCCCTTCGGAAGCTTCAAACCTAAGTCCACATATGCCCCTCCAAAAAGAGAAAACTGTTGGGGCTGAGAGGGAGGGGTGCAAGCTCTCTGGTTTTACTGGAAAATCAGGAATGCCAGAAGGTCAGGGAGAGCAGCGGGTCAGTGAGCCGATTCACGGCTGATGGGGAGGGCAAGAGCTCTCCCTGGACAAACAGAACCAAACCCCGGTCCCGCCTGTACCTGCCCCACCGAGACCCGGTCTGTCCCTTTTTGGCTACTGTGCATGAACAAACTGATCTGGGTTCTGGGCCTCGGAGAGCAGTGGCGTGGATCACACTGTGGGGGATGGAGCCACGCAGGGCAGCCATAGCGATGAGACCCTAGACATGCTGATATGTGGGATTAAAGTTAACTTCAAAATGGCCACAAACTACGCCAGCATAATGCAGGGCCATGATAACATATGCCGGAACATTCTGGAAGAAATGGGAGGGTTCTGGCAAAAAAGCAGAGGCATATAATTAAGTGAAAGCAGAAGCCCTCATCTGCACACGAGCATTAGGGTTTACTTTACTCTTTACTTTCAGCTGTCACTGTTCTTCCTGCCTTTGAAGCCCTTGCCATCATTCCCTTATGAAGAGTTCACGTAGATCGTGAGAAAGCACATTTTTAAACAGATCTCACTTCTGTTTGAGTGGCTGGGGCTTCGGGCCAGGGGACACTGCCCAACCCGGCTCCTCAGCGCATCAGTACTAATGGCCCGAACACGTCTGCATGCCTTTCACATGCAACTGCGGACAGTTCAGTGGCAGCAGAAAGAGGAGGAGAGACATTTACATCACTTCCTCCTTTTGCAGGAAGTGATGTGGGCAGCCATAGGGCCAGAGTATATGATGCATATTTATGGGCTGCCAAACAGCAATCAGACACGGAATTAGTCATTCAACTGATGAAAACGACAGACAGAACAGATTTTTAAAAATGTGTCCTTTTTAAAGCACGTAGGTTGAAAAACACAGTCTACAGCGAGTAAAATCCATGTGGAGGCCTTCTCCCAAACAGCGATAGGCTGATACAGTATAGATGGTCGGCCAATGATAGCTACACACAAAACGCTGTCCGATTTGGTCCGATGAGGAGGCGGGAAGCAGCCATCCTGCCGGGTCATCGCGAGCGGTCTCGGGACATGAAGAGGAGGACCCTGCGGATGCCGGTCAGCCGCTCCTTCAGCGAGGTGAGGGCCAGGAAAGGCAGCTGGGCGCGGCCCTCCAGTGGCAGAACGGCTAGCAGCCACCAGCACCAGGACGGTCCATTGGGACTCCCCTGGGAGAACAGGTGTCAGCGGGTGAGACAGCTAGGTTTACCTCTCATCTCTCTATAGCACCCCCTACTGCCTGCAAGGTGCCTTACAGAACTGAGGGCGGAACTGGGCAAGTGTTACGTTACCACGGATGAGAACGCGCGTGTGTGCTGGGCATATTACCCACGCTCTCTTCAGGGACATTTTCACCCATCATGCACACACATCCACTTACAGAATAAGTGCGGGAGACTCCCCCAGACTCCAGGCCTACCTGGAGATCGGAGTCCTTCTCAGGCATGGGTCCGAAGTGGCCCACGATCCTCTCCTTCTGCTCCGGCTTCAGGGAGTTGACCCAGACCAGGGCCTGGTCATAGACGGCGTCGTGGAGCTTCCGCAGTTCGGCCTCAGCCTCTCCTTCCACCTGCCAGACGCGAGCCTCAGTTACCAAGGCAACATGTGGCTGGAAAACCTCGCCGTGAATATGCAAAGCTTTTCATCCCGGGGCGGGGCATCTCGATCGCCACCGCACCCTGCCGGCACAGGAGTAGAGGCCAGCAGGCACCGCTCACCTTCCTGTCCTCGAGGTACTCGATGTCGGCCGTGTTGTAGCCGTCTCTCTCCCGGTGCTGGATGACCTTGAACCTCCTCCGCCCGATCGTGTCCACCACCGACCGCCCATCGGCGAAGAAATCCACACTGCGGATCTCTAGGATGCAGCCGTAATCGGCAAATCTGGAAGGTGGGAGGGAAGTTAAAGGGGAAGTTATTTGCAAATAATAATGAAACTTCCTTATTCTTACATAACCGGTTCATTTAGCCGATACCTGGCCATTCGGAGCGATTAAAACCACGTTTTTACACATTTGCACACTCACTTACCCCCTGACCCACAAACAACCATCCTGTGCGCTTAAACTGCCCATTTTCCCACAATGCCTTTCAAACTTGCCATTTGCCACAGGACACAATTTCCTCTGATGTCAGCTCGACACCGAACTCACATTTGAACAGAGACAGAATCAAAGGGGGCGGGACTGCCCCCAGGGTCACTCACCCTTTGAGGGAGTCACTGAGGCACATGCCGAACTGCTTGGTCCCCGTCTCCATGCACCTGCGGATCATGAGCCGGTAGCAGGGCTCGAAGATGTGCAGGGGGCAGGGCACCGTGGGGAAGGCCATGGTACACACGAAAATAGGCACATTCTTGTTCAAGCTGTAATGAGACGACAGGGCGCACCCTAGTGTCCGTTATTTGGCTTCATCAACCGCCTCAGGTATGTGGCATGACACCCCTTGACTTAACATCTCAGGAGTGCACCTCTGGCCTTCAGGAAGTTAGCTCATGAAAGCTTTACTAGAGCACACAAGCAAGGCAGTACTATGCTGTCTGAAACAACATAATATTGGCTACCTGGGCCCTTACTTATGATTTGCTGACTGGGTTGGGCCCTCACTTATGATTGGTTAGTTGGGCTGGGCCCTTACTTGGACAGCTCAGCCATTTCCTCCTCATTGGCTCTCTGCCTGTCGATCAACTCCTCTGGCAAGTATTTCGCAATGAGGCCCTCCATCAGCACAGTCTTGCAATACTGCCTCCGTGCCAAGTACTGTGGATGTCAGAAAAAAACCATAAGAATCAAGGGTTCAGACCCAGGTCCACAGTCTGTAGCGGGCAGCCGCTAACAGAAGCTGCGCGGAGCTCACCTCGGACAGGTCTTCCTTACAGAGGGGACATTGGGGGTTGTGGTCCAGGCATCGCTCCAGGCATTTCAGGCAGAAGGTGTGACCACATGGAGTGGTGACAGGTTCGTAGAAAAGTCTAGAATATGGATGCGAGAGAAGTGTGTATCATGCTTCAGCTACACCACCAAGAAACAAAGTGGGAATTAAGAACCTCCAAAAATAATCACCCGTGAATAGAAATGCTGACTGACTGGGGGCTTTGGGAAATAAAAATCACTGTGTCACTTATTTGTTGAACCCGTGTTCCCTCTTTTATGCCCTTGGGCTCAGAAGCAAGAAACAGGAACCCAGAGCAGCCCCCCGGGAGACTGAGGTTACAAGAGGACTCAGCGTGCGTCATGATCTCTGAATACGCCTCTGAATCACTGGGTTCGGCACCCGGCTGGAATTTAAACACCGGAGTGCTTCCTTAATGAACATGGGCCACAGTGTGTCGACCAGGAAAGGCTATCTGGGCATGGTGCAGGCCATGTCATGTGACCGGAGACACACAGCCATGACTAGATGTCATTGCCACAGTGGGATTGAAGCATACCTCATACACAAGGGGCACTCGAGGTCAGCGACATCAATGGTGCCAGCTACACTGGTGAGATCAGGGGCCTGGGGGGACACATCCGCATCTTGCAGGGCCCCTACTGCAAACAGAAAGACAGGGTTAGGCGTCGAGCCACTCACGGTGCGAGGATGCACTAAACAGCAGGTTAGGATATCAGCACCCACATCTGGGGGGGTTGTGGGTTCGAATCCCATGGATGGCAGACTAATCATCACCACTTGGCCCTTAACCTCAAAAACAGATGCTAACTGACCCTGTACTCTGCTTTATCACTGGTCATGACTCATACGTTAGGGCGGCGTTTGCCAATCTGATCCTCGGGGACCCACAGGCACCTCACGTCTGGGCCGTGTGGCAGGCAGAGCGGAGGGAGCAAAAACACGAACTCACTGTGGGTCCCCGAGGACTGAAAAGGGAAACACTTTTTAGGGTCTGAAATACTGCACTACTTCCAGTCACTGCTGTATAGTCAGTCACTCTTAAATGCTGTGCCCCCCCCCAGGCTTACCAGACTTCTGGCGTTTGCTAGGCCACTCGTGCCTCCCCGCACCCTCCTCTTCCTCTGAGCCACGCTTGTGCGTCTTATGGAGTCTCTGGCTGGGGGCAGCAGGATGCTGGCTGCCAGGCTGGCCCGGGTCCCCACTTTCAACCCCATGACCCCCAGCGCTGGACGGCACCTCAGCAGGGCAGCCCTTCTTGTGGTTCTAAAGAGAAGTCCAAATGGGAGCGGTTAGTAACAAATGAATCTTCCGGCACGGCTGCTGTCGTTTATATCCAACAGCTGACGTGCAGAACCCCCTCCCCTCCCAGCGTGGCAGGAGGCGCCCACAGACCCTGACCTTGCAGGAGTGCGGGAGGCCGCAGCAGGTGCAGGGACCGGAGGCCCGGAAGGAACCCCCCTTCATCCCAGCCCTGGGCGCCAGCAGGCTGCTGCAGTTGGGAATCCCCTCCTGGACACGATCAGGCAGCGGGGCCAACAGCTCACTCAGCAACTGGACGGAACAGAGAAGTTGTTTCAACTTGAGGAAATACAAGCTGGGAACACCAATTCTACAGCAGTGAGTGATGGTGGGACAGGGCGGGCTGGAGCAACACCCGCCCCAAGAAATACGCCCTGATGTGGAGCTGAAACTCACCTTCAGCGCTCCGGACCTGGCCGGCTTGCTATCCGGCTCCAGAGCGATGCAGAAAAGGTATTCACTGAGTGCCTCTTCAGGCTGCCTCAAGCTGCTCAGAGCCTGTGCCTTCCTGAGATGCCCCTAGGGAGCACAAAGGAGTACAAGGTGCAGCCTTGAAACAGTTTCTGGGAAATGTTCATACAGCATCCTCGATTACAAAATACCAAGTATACACTAAAGTGCTCATTGAAAACCGAGAGGGAAACCCCCCCCCACTATTCCGTAAATTCTGCAATATCCGCGGGATCGTCACCTTGGCCCAGCCAGGTTGCAGTCTGCAAGCTGCCTCTGCGTCGCGCAGTGCGGCTTGCGAGTTCCTCAGACTGGAGTTTATCAGTGAGCGGTTACTGAACAGCACGTGGTCCCCCGGAGCTGCAAAACACGTTACACAACCGAGCATGTCAGGCGTTACACAACATGAGCTGTTTACACACACACACACAATGGTTACACACCCACACCTCCACCTGCTTCACCATCTGATGCGTTCTGACTGGGTCGTTATTCCGGTCGGCTCATTTCAAAACACGCAAAACGGTTCGACGATCAAATTGACCGCCGATCAAATTTATGGGCGGGAATTAATACGGCTGATGAAGTCGTCAAAATAAGTACCTCTGCTCTGCCGGTACACGTGGGTACAAACAGGCTGTGAATGGATTCGATGACAGTGAAATAATGTCTTTTGATAAACAGACATCCTAACTCGAGTTTACAGGAAACATTGCTGCAATGAATCTGGGACACATGCCGGCGATTACCAACAATCACAACGACGATGATAATAATAATAATTATTATTATTATTAATCTTAATAATAATCCGACGGCAGTACCACCAGGAGGACACCGAAAGCGGGTCCGGCTGAACTTCCCTGCCATTGACCCACATACCTCACTTTCATTACCCATTACACAATTATACGGATATAGCGGGTTACACAACGACTGCCGTCGCCCAGCCGCACCTCGACACTCTTCGGCGTGCCCGGCCCGAACAGAACCGGCCCCATTGCGTCACTTTACACGGACCACCAGCCCCGGAGCGAACCGGTAGCCCTACAGTGTCACTTTACAGAATGACAGGCTCCGGGCAGCCCACTATTACCTAATCGTATCGCTTGATCGTACTTCTCCAAGGCGGCCTCCAGCCGCCTCTCAGCGTACAGCGCATCGCCTTCGTGCCGTAGGCGCACTGCCAGCTGCCGGCTCGGGAAGCACTTGGCTAGCAGGCTGCTGAGCACCACGTTGACCCGGTAGCCGCGCACGTCGGACAGGCGGGAGGTGTCACCGCATTCCCCGCAGCGCGCTAGACGCCGCTCCCTGTGCAGGCAGCGCTTGCAGAATGAGTGTCCGCAGAGCAGCGTGACCGGCTCCGACAGGATGCCCAGACATAGGGAGCAGGCGAAGCATCCCGCCGCCTTCCGCCTCGCACGTCCCCAGGCACTCTCCGTGCTCCGGATGCCGCCCAAGCAGTCGAGGAGTGTCTCCAGCTGCGCCGGCCGCAACCTCTCCAGCCTGGCGGCTCGCCTGTAGAATTGAAACGCTTCGGCCAGGCGGCCCCCAAGCGCCAACGCGTCCGCCCGCCTCAGCGCCATCTCCCGCTGGCTGTCCGGCTCGCCGGAGAGCCGCAGCTGGCCGCCGTACATCTCTGCGGCCAGCTCGAAGTTCCCAGAGCTGAAGGTTTCGGCCGCAAGCTCCAGCATGACCGTGCTCTCGGTGCCCATGTCCGATAAGCGGTTCCTCAAGGGTGCCGGCTGGAGAGCGATTCGCTGCCCCGCGTCGCCTTCATCCCCCTCCGCTCCACTCCTCTCTCCTCCAGCCGTCTTCTCGGCGCAGCCATAGCTCGGCGGATTCGAGCCAGAGTTACATAAAGAGCGTCACGTGAGCACTATGACCGCGCTCATTGGACGATTCCCGATAAGGGTTACATAAAGTGCGTCCCGTGACCACTAGTAGCTGTGTTCATTGGATTGCTCCAGAAAAAGTGTTACAAAACAAAACGCGTTTGAAACATCGGCTAGCGCCGGTTGGCCCGAGGCGGCCGCGCCAGACAGCCTATATTTCACAGCATCCTTTAATATCTGCCAGGCAGGGTACGCGCTGTTCTTACACAAATCCCCAGTAGGTACACACACGTGGAGCTTAAACACAAACGCAATAGACGCGTGATTACGCTACCGATGCATCACCCGGAGTTTACATCATTTACTTACACCGATACCCAGTCGTGTGTTCGGGTCTGCATCAGTATCGCATGATTTTTAATGCAAAACGTTGTGCTGCTTGATTCAATCGTCCCAAGCCGTGCCACATGTAGGTCACCTTGTGTTTGTGTCATGGTCCCAATCCCGCTTTCAGACAGGATTCCGGTCCTCCCTATAACTTGGGGAAAGTGGGCCAGTGCGGCCAGCCTGTCTGGACCTGATACGGTTTATTGTGGACTTAGTACCCGGGTCATGCGTCAACTAGCTAATTACGTATAGCCCGTTACGCCGGTCTTTAAAAACTGCGTAAATACACTACGTGTGAATCCGACTTAACCCCACAGATAACATTTGCTAGACACAGCGTGCCATCATAGGAATATGTCTGCCAGGCACCTATAAGCAACAAAGCGAAATTCTCTGTAATGCATTCCAGCGATAAGACAAAGAAATACAGAAACGAGTCATTTCAAGTGTATTTAGTTAAAAGGTTTTCCAAAATTACAGTATAAAAAGTTTAAAATTAGAGGGCTACAGGTTTTCTTTGAAGAGATTTTACTGAACATTACATCAAATAATCACAAATTAATTACAAACCACTTAAATTACTAGTGCTACCAGAGTGAATATCATAATTTAATCAACGGAGCTGAATGGCACCAGTCAAACTGGATCTTATAAAATAACAGCACAGTGCCCCCAGCGACCTGTACGAAAGGAACAGATGATGTAATAACGCACAGATTCCGGTAGCAGTAACACCAGTAGGCTATGTTATGGGGGTAGGAAGATACTTTAAAGCAAAATTTCTGGTGACTACAGATGTCTGCACTCCACTGACCCCTCTATATGAAGCCTATGAAATATTACATATTTTGATAATTAAAACTGAATTCAAGCAAGTAACCATCTTTTAGCCCCACAGATCCCAGCTGTAAACCAGCAAAGCACACTTAACACGTGCTCTATGTTTAGTTAAAAGGAGCAGTATCATTCTTGCCCCCAGTTCGACTTAATTTCTGCCAAAAAAACTGCCTAAATGTGCCTGGGCTAATATGATGATTTATTAGTTAAGAAAGGGGGCCACGGCCCCCCTGCCAGACAGAGCCAAACATCACTGTGAGGTTAGTCCTGGATCTTCAGTATACTCTTCTTCTCCAGGTCGTTCATTTCCTTCAGAATGAGGGCAACATTGTAACGCAGGTCTTGGAACTTGGAAATGGGCACCTAGGAGGAAGTGAAAACAGTCTTTGATTTGGAAAAGACGGGACCTCACCATCCTCGCCAAAGGGACCCACCGGCATTC
The DNA here is from genome assembly GCA_019775895.2 of Stomatorhinus ivindoensis. Lineage (NCBI taxonomy): Eukaryota > Metazoa > Chordata > Actinopteri > Osteoglossiformes > Mormyridae > Stomatorhinus > Stomatorhinus ivindoensis. Next base: position 20,368,739 of record JABFEB020000002.1, on the reverse strand, counting down.
CTGATTAATCTCATGAATGGTTTCACGAGTCAAAACACAAAATCACATGTGCAGGAGGTAGAACCTAAATGTATAGGCAGTGGCGGTTTTAGGCATGGGCGAACGGGGCAGCCGCCCGGGGGGGCATTTTTTATGACACGTGGGGGGCGGCACACGTACTTGGAGGAAAAATAATAATCTGTGCCGCTAAGCGGTTTTCTATTATCTATGATACCTGTGCCGCTCCTGCCGCTGAAGGAGCTGCTGAGGGGGTGTTGGGGGGCACAGAGTACAGTTCACCTCCCCCATAAAGCGGACAAGGAGGGGGGCTAAATTATGTCACTGACACCTGACTTTCTTACAAATAACGCACATTTCATTCAAAATATTATAAACACAGACCAATAATTTGCATTTTTTCATTTAATTAATTGTGTGAAATGGCTAATAAAAATAGGTAATAAAAAGCAATTATTATTATGTGGAGGCGAATTGGTTTAGTCTTGACTTTTGGTCGTGAGTGACAGCGTTGGGGGATCGGAAATCTGTTGATTGTCGAATCGTTGATTACAAAGTAAACACAGCGATGGAGAGAAAAGGACCAAAGGCTGAGCTGTCAGGTGCCCGATTTAGGAAAAAAGAAAAGAAGATGAGGAGAAACGGGCAAAAGATAAAGGTATGCAACAATGTTCTCTCCATATGGTTAAGGTATTCATGTCATTATGTTAATTAGTGGTATGTCGTTAACTCTTAGGTTTGTTAGCCTTCTTGCTTAAGATGCTTGCTATGCTTACCTTGCTAAAAAAAACACAATAAAAGCCTAATATACAAACCATCACAGAAATTCTAATGGTTTCTATTAAATACCATTATGAACCATTAACTTTTTCCAGTGAAACTATTACAAAATTCCTTATTGTAGTGTGTTTTGGGCACTTTTCCAATAGGATTTACCATCCCACCCACCAATAGAATCCATCATATACCAGCAGACATTGTTATACTTACCATTAAAACCAATACAATTCCCATTATAACCAGTAAATCCATTACGTTTTCTATTATTTTTGGGTAGGGTTATATTGTTTTTTTCAGCAGTGTATACAACATGAGATCTAATTAAATGTAACCACAAAATTATGCTTTGCAACAAAACTGTTGCAAGTACAGTTATTTCCATTGTTCATGTTAATGTTGGCTATAGCCAATATATTTACAGTATACTGAGTATACAAGAGTACATTTATTTAAATCATGAGTAGTTTATTTTTTGCAAAAATTGGTCTGTTACGGAACGACATGTAGTATTACTACAATAAAACATGTGGTGTGTACAAAATGTGAAGTTTTGTCATGTTTTTTTTTTTTTTGGGGGGGGGGGGGGTGGCTTGGGACGCTGGGCGGGAGTCTTGCCCGGGGAGCAATTCAGTGTAGAACCGCCACTGTGTATAGGAGGTCAGAACTGGATCAACAGGACAACAGCAGTGCAATACAGGGCAAGACAGCACAAGACAAAGCAGTGCAATGAAAATGAATAACAGTAAGTAATAAATGTGCAATGGGGATAAGGAATCAGATCAACAGATAGTAAAATAAGTAATGAATAATAAAGATAAAAAGATCAGAGTGTCATCGATAGAAGACTGGTTCGGTGACTCAAAGGTGTCGCTCGAGTTCTCAAGAGAACCGGGGTCTGTCTGTACTTAACCTGAACCTCTTTACCAGAAAACACCGAGCTCTATAAATAGGTAATGTGTCAGTGAAGAAATACATGAGCAAACAGCCTATTCCCTGGAGGCTGCTTTTTTATGGACTCTTCCACACAGCATTTGCTGAATGTTCAAAAGCCAGACGCGGCACCAGCCGTGCGGCACGGAGCTGCGGTGGAACTCTGGCCAGTCACCGCCATACCGGCGCCTCTGACAGAGACGTGCACTCATCTCTCCC
>JABFEB020000002.1:20275293-20307346 GCA_019775895.2 Stomatorhinus ivindoensis | reverse complement strand
TATATACTGTAGCATGTCCCTAACCTGTCCTCGGGGACCCCCCGACAGTCCACACATATATACTGCAACGTGTCCCAAACCTGTCCTCGAGGACCCCCCGACGTTCCACACGTATATACTGCAACGTGTCCCAAACCTGTCCTCGAGGACCCCCCGACGTTCCACACGTATATACTGTAGCATGTCCCTAACCTGTCCTTGGACCCCCCCCGACAGTCCACACATATATACTGCAGTGCGTCCCTAACCTGTCCTCGGGGACCCCCTGACGGTCCACACATATATACTGTAGCATGTCTCTAACCTGTCCTCGAGGACCCCCCGACAGTCCACACATATATACTGTAGCATGTCCCTAACTTGTCCTCAGGGACCCCTCGACGGTCCACACATATATACTGCAGCGTGTCCCTAACCTTTCCTCGGGGACCCCTCGACGGTCCACACATATATACTGCAGCGTGTCCCTAACCTGTCCTCGGGGACCCCCCGACGGTCCACACATATATATTGCAGTGTGTCCCTAACCTGTCCTCGGGGACCCCCTGACAGTCCACACATATATACTGTAGCATGTCCCTAACCTGTCCTTGGACCCCCCCTGACGGTCCACATATATATACTGCAGCGTGTCCCTAACCTGTCCTCGGGGACCCCCCGACGGTCCACACATATATATTGCAGCGTGTCCCTAACCTGTCCTCGGGGACCCCCCGACGTTCCACACATATATACTGCAGCGTGTCCCTAACCTGTCCTCGGGGACCCCCCGACGTTCCACACGTATATACTGTAGCATGTCCCTAACCTGTCCTTGGACCCCCCCTGACGGTCCACACATATATACTGTAGCATGTATACCCTCCCAGCTTCCTGTAAAAATTTGTATTGTCTGTGGGTCCCCGAGGACTAGGTTGGAAAACACTGATATACAGTCATACACACATACACACACAAGTACAGGCACACTGAGACACACAAACATATTCACACACACACGTTTATATTTTTGTGAGGACTCTCCATTCATTTCTATGAGCATAACCCTAATCCCAACTATAACATCCTTAACCCATACAATTAATCATAAGTAACCAAACAAAACACAAAATACATTTTTAATTTTATGATTGCAATCACACGTTTTTATAAAACTGAGTTTCGCACGTCATAATACGTTTTTATTTGGTCCCCACAATGAAATATTTACACATAACACATACACACAAGAGAGCATTGATTTATGCTGAGTATGTCAACCAAGACACATGAGTGTCGCAGACACACAGGGTGCCCTAAGATTGGGCAATGAGTGCTATAAATATACTACTGCTCGGGGGGCGGGGGTCAGGAAGAGGCAGCTCCAGTGAAAATGAGTAATGGGATCTGTATTCAGTGGAGACAAAGGAGAGAAATATACCGATAGCAAATATACTGATAGCAAGTATACCGATAGAAAATATACTGAGAATAAATATGCCCATGATACATAGGAGATGAGATTTACTTTCACGTTTCTCCATTTAGATCCAGGTTTAGCATTTAGCAAGCGCTTCTGTCCATAGTGAGGTTACGAACAGGAGATGAAAGCGGCTGTGATTCATGTTTATAATCTGTGACTGACGGATCGCATGGCGGCTCGCTCTCCGCTTTCTGTCCCACGTCTGCTGCTTTGGATGACTCTCTGCAGCACTCTTTTCCAGCCTGGACAGTCCCGGGTCCCGCCACTGCGGCACTCCAGCTGATCTGCATGTTAATTCCCGCTGTTTATTTCCGCTTGCTTAATTCTTAGATGTCATTCAGCAGGTCATATTTAATTTAGGCATTATGGGACAGGGCTGCAAGGGGAAGAAGCAGAATGAAATGTGTGCAGTAGAGCAAAAGAACAACTGGCCTGAGGCCACTGATCATATTTGATCTAAAACTTAAATATTTGATGTACTTTTCTTCCAGCTTGTGTGTGTGTGTGTATCGTGATATATTATTAAAGACCCTGCTTACCTGGCAGCCGCCTTCCTCTTACTTTCCTATCCTCACTTTCACTCATCCACCCCAGGTGGACTGGGAGAGCAACGGCGGATTAGTGAAGAAGCTGCCCTCCATCCAGGAGGACGAAGAGGGCGACGAAGCTGAGCGCTCCTCCTGCCCGCGGGCCCCCCGCTCCCCGCTGCGCCTCACCCGCGGGCTCGGCTCACCTCTGCGCTCCCCGCTGCTGCCGCCCCGCCCATTCCGCCCCCCCAGCGAGCAGGCCAAGAGCAACACCCTGCAGATCCCCCTGGTCAGCCTGGCTAGCGTCCCCCCGGAGCTCAGCCCCCGGTAAGGAGAATAACCGAAAATGCCTTCCATACTTTCGGTGCCTTGAGAAACACTGGCAATGCTGTAAATACCAACAACCCTGAAGCTGATCGAATACAGAAGACACTCCTTGGCAATATCAGGAAGGAAGCTTGACTGTACTAAAATAAAGATTAACTCCCGATGTCCTCCAGAAACACTGGCTGAAGTCACGTGAATCCTAATGACTGTTCCAATAAGTCAATGAGCCTTATCAGTGTAGCCTGTGGTTTTTGAGAAGGACAGCAAAGCTAACCTACAGCTGCATTACTTTATTTTTTTCATTGGGCGAATGCGTATATTAATGCCATGCAACGTACTGGGCATCCCATAGAGGGCGTCTCTGCCCTGTGCTTCCTTGGTTCGGCTCCATGTCACACTGCCAAACTGCTGTTGGGTGACGACCATCTGGGTGTCCTGAAGAAATTATTGACCGGGCTGGTGATAAAAATGGCAGCGGTTATTCTCATCGTGTGACCTCAAAGGCCAAAATTATGTGAGAATGTGGCAGAACAAAGGATGTATGAATTGTAGGGCCTTTGCTGTGCCTAGAAGTAGAACGCATAAGCTTTCTAGCATAAGCTTTAGAGAGCAAAACTAGAAGAAGATCTGAAGCCCTCATGTAAGTTGGACAGAAAGTCATTCTCACCTGGATGGAGATATGAGACAGAGGTCACTGGATGTGAACGAGCATCTTTCTACAAGCGATAAGATAAGCAGTATTGCTACAGGAAAACTGAAAATAATAATCTTTCAAGCTCATTGCACTGGATCAGCAGTTATGGGTGACAGATGAAATGATAGGAAATAACATTACAAAGGCAGCCAAAGACCAGGCTTAACTGGCACGTTCACCTTTACCTAGTTGCCAACAGTTCCTCCCACAAACAGAGAAAATGAAGTCAGTACTGCCAATTATTTGTTTATTAGGAAATACTCTGAATACCTCTCACAGCCCTAAGCAGGAAATTGCAAGATGGATGGAGAGATTATGAATAAAGTTTTTCATTGCATCCATTAATCTACATTTAATGTGATCATTTTGAAGAGCTCTGTAAATTGTTTTATTTTTAAATTGTATCCGTGCATTATCACGGAGGCTATTAAAGCCTAAAGACATGGACCTGAGTTATATCAGTTATTTCCCAGACCACAGTGGACTGTTCACTTTTTCACTAGATCCCACATTGCCATCTGGTGGTCATATTAAGAATTGTGATATTTTTGCACTTCAAACCTCCCTGTCCAGCTGCCATAGCAACCAGGCCTGCGATTATCGGCAGTGGGAAGGTGTGGGACATAAAGGAACAGGCTTTTGTGCACTGATTGTGTTTAATTACAGTCTACTGATGCATTAAAGGCTGAATTCAGAAATCAAAGTGAGACACTTCATAAAATTTTCCTTCATTAATCAGAACAGCTGACATAAGGTTCACCGTGGGTGTTTCTGTTTGATAAGTATTCATAATGGACAAATGTGCTTAAATTTAACATAAAAACACAAAGGCCCAGATTCTTTTCTCTATACACAGTTCCTCTTTGCACTTCTTTTCCGCTGCTCTTTTCTCTGAGTAAAATTCTTTTTTCCACTACCCACTTTTACCCTCACTTTCATGACAGATTTGTGGATGGCATCGAAACAGAAGGCAATCCCTGCTCAGCGCAGAAGTTCGAGTTCAACACCAGTCTGACCCAGAGCAGACCCGCTTCCCCTGCTCCAGGTACCCCAGCGGTCACACACCACCTTCTGCTCACACCCACACGTACAGCCATTCAGCTTCACGTAGACTCCGGCAGCCGCCGCATGCAGAGCATCTACAGCCTCCAACACCTGCGCAGAGATTCTGGCATGTCACATATCTGACAACTGTCACACGTCTCCTCCATATGGCTAATGAGGCGCTTTTTCTGCTGCTTCCACTCTCCTTTCTCTCTCACTCACTCTGTCCTGTTCCACATCCCCTGCTATAATATTATTTCCATTTGTATTCTTTGCATCTAGCCTCCCGGCCTCGTCTGCTATATGCATCACCCACAGTAGAATTAGCATAAATATGTAGGCTAAAATGAAGCTGACAGTAGATTGCCAGATGCAGTGAGTGGTGTGTGTTTCCCTCACGGAGCCCGTGTTGTGTGTTTGCGTGTGCAGAGAGCCAGGAGCACGTGGAAACCCGGCAGAGCATCAGTAAGCTCAGTGAAGAGGTGAGCAAGCCGTTGGAGCACACGCCTGAAGGACTCTCACAGCCGCTCTTTCAGAAATGACCACTGCAGCCAGACTGCTGAATGCAACAGAGTGCCTGCAGAGGGAGATTAAGCACTGCAATTAGATGTGGCGCTGAGATCAGACACGCTGGCCTGCTGGGTGTGAAGGAACATGAGTACCGGGGCTTTAGCCAAATGAAGTGACAAGACGTGCTGCGATACGGGAGATTTTACCCAAGGTGTAAAACCCATTTTAAAGTGCAGATTGAGACAGCGAGGCCATTATCTCACCGGGAGGGCAGAACACTGTGTGGAGATCTCTATGATCTGAAGGGGCGGAAATCAGGCCATGTTCATTAAAAAAAACACATTACAGTCAGGTATGTAGAAATACATATATGAAATTGCCATGGTTTATTTTCTAACTGGCAACTTGTACCAAAATATAACATGAAAGGTGTCCTTTCCTCAGTCCATGTCCACTTGTCAATTCAGGTTCAGTTCAGGCTTATTCCGGCCCCCCCGCAGCAGCACAGTCCCATGAACATCCACACCCAGGTGCCTAGTGTACTGAAGCTCAGAAATAAGTAAGGAGCTATAGAGGGCGTCTAAATTTTATTTTACTAGAGATGAGGAGTATGGAGGAACCTCCTGATTAGCAGTTCATTTGAATGTTGTGGTGACTGCTGAGTTGAAATCAGGACAGGAAGCGTGCAGCTTTGGCTGCTGTGACTGCGTGCTGTGCTGTGAGTCTTTGACCGGGTCCCCCTTTTCTGCAGATGGGAAGTCTTTCCCAACAAGTGTCTAAGCTCAGCCAGGAACTGCAGGAAATGACACGTCTCCTGAGGCCCCTCCTCCTCCTCAGCTCCCAGCCCATCCTGTCAGCCCTGACGCCCGTTATGACTCCGCCTCCCAGCAGTGCCAGTGCGCCTTTGGTCGGAAGCCCCCCTGTGGCCCCACCCCCAGCCCCACCCTGCTCGCCACGGCCAGCGTCCTGCTCTCTGATGGACAGACTGGAGACAGGTGGGGCAGACCTGCCAGGCTGCCTCGTGCCCTCCACCGCACCTCAGAAAGCCCCACTGCAGGCACATGTGCCCCTGCTTGGTTGCTCTGGGTGCCTCCCTCCCTCCACTTCAGCATCATCTGGAGAAGAAACCTCTGGGGGTGGGTCTTCTCTTATTGGCCCTGGACATGGACATCAGGAAGAGAGACCCCAAGCCTCCCAGACCACCTCGCCCTCTCTCTCCTTCTCCTTCTCAATTGCCTCATCTCCCTCCCCAACCCTGTCCCTCTCCCCCTGTCAGGGCCGCCACCTGTCCCATCTGAGAGGCAGGGTCTTTCACCCCTCTCTGCCATCCCAGGACTCGACCCTGGCCCACATCAGCCACTGCTCTGCCCCCCCATCCCTCAACAGCTCTCCCGGCAACCACCGGCAGCGGGTCAGCCCCACTTCCTCATTTTCCACACCTCTGATCCCACCCAAGAATTCCCCCGCCCGTCCCTGAGGACAGGGATTATAAATCAGTGTTTTATTTGTCATGATTAGACAGAAAAATGGGTGCAAATGGTCTGCTAGAAGAAGTATGCGTTCCCATGGTCAGGAGAAGGGGGGGGGGGCACACAGACCGTAGTTCTTGGAGGGGAGAGCGCAGGTGATAACTCAGAGACAGAGCCTTGTGGAAAGACACACAAAGGGTGACCCTCAAGAATTCATTCCAGTAATGGTCGGCCATACAGAATCTCCATCATTCATGATGGCTACGCCCCGCCAACATGCCGACCATGACCGCCCCCGCAATCCGCGTTACACAGTGGGGGGCTTTACAGACCTCATCAGATGCACTCTTTCACTAACGTCCCTGGTGCCGTCATCCTGTACTGTACTCATCACTATTTCACACAGTTTGACCTATAAATACAAAGACATTATGTGCTAAACCCCAGTTTTTGACCTGCGACTGGGCTTAAAAGACTGTTAGTATCTCGAGACATTTCTTTTGTGTTGTTCCTTCATGATTGAAGAAGCTATCTGCCCACATCCACTCATCAGATTCCTTCTCAGCCTTCAAGAACTTATGTGTTCCAGGAAGACCTGAATGAGCCCTCTGGCCGTTGGGCCGCTCTGTCTGCCCCCATGCTCCCCTAGCTGTACTTTCATTTGAATAGCACTCTAACTAGCTCCTACTAACCCTAACCCTACTAACCCTAACCCTATCCTCGCCTCTCACTAGAAGCTCAATCTAGCTGCCCTTACAGCTTGTTGGGTCTTTGACAGCTGTATGCTTGTGATGTACTATTTGTCTTGCTTGTACACTGCACTGGCACAAAGGAGTGTGCTGTTGACGGGGCAGGACCATGCGGGAGCCAGCGGGCATGGACCCCCAAGCAAACCACAATATCTGAGGCTATCCTGCTTCTCCATGGCAGATGACAGGGATAGTGAGGGACATTTGATAAAAAGCCATAACATCTAGAGCCATTCCTCTTAAGACACTTAAAACCCTGAGCTTGACTGGTAGACTAGCACCCCCCCCCCCCATTTCCCAAATGGTGTCTGTGCTGATCACATGACTGCCCGCCAGCATCAGCAGCCTGCCGACCCCCTTACAGGCCCCACAGTCACTCTGAGCCGTCGTCACTGATGAAACAGGGTCAGGCCGTCGATTACAAGGATAACAGGAAGGATATACTGAGGACGTTGGCCGTTTGCGGCTTCGCGGGGGAGGGGGGGGTGGAGATCCCTTACCGGACACCGTGGGACTTGCGTTTGATCTCACTCCAGCACAGGTTCATGTCAGCGTCTCCGCGTCCCGCACGGCGCCCCCTGGACTGTGTGCCGAGCTCACGCCCCTCAGAGTCCCACGTCTGACGGCCAGGCGCGCGGAAACATCCCGGGCAGGGGAGCCACGCCGGTACTGCATGAATACGAGACACGGGGTGGGTTGTGACTATGCAGGGTCATGGAGAGGATCAACCAGGCCTTCCAGAGTGTTCCCTCACACGCACGCATTATATCAGCAACAACAAAAACATGACCTCGTTGAAAGAGGTTTCCGGAACATTCCATATCCATAATGTGACATGCCATGACACCCCCATCTCATTACGACAAACTTTCTTGGCCCTAGCAGGAACGCAGCACTGACTGAGAAGCAAACCCTGACAGCAGGTGAGAATTCCACCACAGAAGCACCATGTAAGACCAGGACCAAGAGAAAATGAAGGTAAAGCTTCCACAATACCACCTGTCTGGGGGCAGGGGGCTGTTGTCAGAAAAATGGATCATCTCTGCACTGCAAAAAAACTATTGTTCCACAGCAATATATAGGTCTCTTATGAATCAGCAGTAATCCACAACCCTCCATGATTAATCCTCTCTATTCATGGGAACCGGATAGGAGTTATCGCACTTTAAACACCCGGAGACTGGCGTGGGAGGACCTGACGTTACATGACTCGGGGTAAATAAATCCACCCCCACATCCAAACCAGTCACAGCTTAGTCTTACTGGGAACACCATGCTTGCGGTTAGTAGTACTACCGCTTGTTTGTTTGTTTGCTTATTTATTGGGGATTAGAAAGAAGGGCAGTAAACAGAAATGCAGCCATGGGTAGTGAGATCCAGGGCTCCCTCGTCGTTCACCTCATCCATCTGAATAGTCAGAAGCGTTGTTGCTCCAGGATGACCTCCAAAGAACATACAGCATCTACGCGCTTACAGTCACAAACACCAGCGATTAGGGTTTCCACTTTCAATCTGAAGAAATACAAATCTTTTAGCAAACCGTACTGTTTATTAGTGTTACGCTCTGTGACAAAAAGGTTTATTTTTCTACCAATTATTTATTAAAATTACATTTCAGGTGGCACTCCATTCAGTTTGTCACCCATTCCATGTCCTGAATCTCTTCAAGGGGAATCCTATGGGAATATTAAGAAAAAGGTACCCTTGAACTAAAGAAATAATGACTTAAATTACATTGTGAAACTTATCAATATCAACTGATATGAAAAGAATTATTGTGATAAAATATCATCCAGCCTGAATACACCAATAAACCTATGAAATATAACATATGCTCTTTAATTCTGACCAGAGTGTAGAACCGGTCAAAGCTCACGTGGTGCCCTAGGCAAGCTTTACTGCCAGCGCCCGCCCACCTGAGAGAATGTGAAACTGGCTCACTAGGTCAGCGTCCCCTCAAGAGATGGCACTGCTGGAGTGATGTAAACGTCTCACAGCACACGCACCTGGTCCTGAACCAAAAGAAGGTGACGTGGTCTTCACTGCAGACGTAGATGGAAATGCTCCTCGTCCAGCTCAGGGACCCAAACTCCTCACCCAGACGCACCCAAAATAAACTGCAGATAAGGGGAGAGGGAATACCTGACGGAGCACAGCTGCGTGCTGCAAGGCGACATCTACAAAGCAATCGTCAGGTGTGCCTGTAATATAAGATACCCGCACCAGTACTTAATCTCAGCGGCAGGACTTTGTCGGTGAAGACTCCAAAAATAAAACACCCCCCAGTCCAGTCGGGTGACAAAAAACAGTATCGAATAACAAACTCTTCAGCGGGGATGTGGGTTCCGATCAGATCGCCACGACTATATCCAGTGACCATCAGTGAAGACACAGTACAGACAACAGAAACAGTCCTGTGTTCTGTGAGCACCAAGACAGCCATCGTCAGTCACATGCCGACAGGACCGGAGGGCAGGGGGAGGGATGGCAGAATCGAGTGAAAGGAGGCTGCCTCCCAGAGGGGTACGCTGCGTGCTGAATCCTGGGGCTCGGACGTCTGACAGTGCGTGCACGCTGGGAGCGGGGAGGCATCTGAGAAAGGAGCAGGCGGCTCTCCCACTGGGAGACACACACCCACAGTGGACATTCAGTACAATGTGTGATCCATACCTCGGCAGAGAAAAACGAAGAGGAGTATAGAGAACAAGTACTAGATTCAACAACTAGTCAATTTCCCTTTTTACAACTCTGACCCATTCAGTTAGTTCTGACCAACATTTAATGCTGACATTGTTAGCCACACACAACCATAAAGGCTGTAACACAACAACCATATACTATGAGGAGGGATTTGACTTTGTTTTGGTTAATGGAAGGAAAGTTAGCACAGAAAACAAAGTTAGGTGGGGCAGTCCTTAAAAGTCCCAATAGAACTGGAAGAGATCATCCTCACCACAGCCAGACAACCAACCAGCTGTCCTCTCCAGCAGCCCACAGGCAGCCAATGGGCTTAGAAGGCACAGGCCATGGAATCTACTCACCAGCCAATCAACATCAATCAGGCAGCCAATCACGACTCTCACAGGTTGGAGGGGCAGATAGTTACACCTAATAACTGGAACTCACTGATCACTTATCCACAGGACAGTGGCTTAAGAGAAACATGTAAAGTGATAATAAGCAAGACAGCCTGGATAGGAAACCTTTCAGGGCAGCAGCACATCCTGTAAACATACACACATAGATGCACATATGCATTCACTGCCCTTGTTTTCACTTCACAGAGTCCCAGTTCTAATTAGAAGCTGATTAGCATAAACACTCATTATCCCAGGCATCCAGAGGAAGTGAGGCATAAGATGTGTGCGGTGGAGAGCCAAAGGCACTTAGCCTTCCTGAAGAGCAGGGTGACCCCATCCACACCTGACCCAGCACTCGTCCCCAGTACAAACACACACAAATATGTAGATTATAATGGCCAAAATGCTAGAATTAAAAAGGAGGCTTTTAATCGCACAGGAACATCCACTCAAGGTCTATTTTTCGGGATCACAAAAGCTTTCGTGTCAGAAAAACCTGCAATGCCATATTTCAACCCCTTGATCGCTCCAAAATCAGCAACAGCAAGGTAGGTGTCCCAGGTCAAATCTAAAAGGCTGGATCTCCCACCTGTGCCCAGGTGGGCTCACTTCACCGTGTCAAACCTGTGACTGCTCGCCGTAATGCTGTTTCTCTCATCACATGATGATGACGATGATGACAATGATGGTACATTATTGATCCCCAAGGGAAAACACTCCGAGACTGCATGTGTGTAGGTGCTGGTCACTCATTCTGATTCTTTGTCTCTGTGACTGATGATCACCTCTGTAGGGTGTTAAATACAATACAATGATTGAGATCTGTAGTGAGTTCAGCAGTGAGATCAGCGGCAAGATCAGCAGTGAAATCAGCAGCAAAATCAGCAGTGAGATCAACAATAAGATCAACAGTGAAAGAGCAGTGATATCAGCAGCAAGATCAACAACAAGATCAACAACGAGAGCAGCAGTGAGATTAGCACTGAGATCAGCAGTGAAATCAGGGGTGAGATCAATGGTAAAAGAGAAGTGAAATCCGCAATGAGAGCAGCAGCGGAATCAGCACTGAGATCAGCAGTGCCTTCAGCAGTGAGAGCAGCAACAAAACAGCAGAGGATTAGTGGGTGTGATCTTTTTCTGAGTGGACTGACTTCCCCAATGTATGACCTGAAATTACTGCAGCTAAATTAAACTAGATCGCTCATGTATTCACCCTAGCATTGTAAACTTATTATTGTATGTAAATTAGCAAGATCCGCCAAAACAATAATAAATATGACTAGAGAAGGATGATTGAGAGTCTTCTGGGGTAGCCCAATAACTGGGAGAATGTTAAAAAAAACCACAATTAGTTTGGAAGTCTAACGAGCACCACCTCGTAAATATAAAACAAGAAACATCCTTGATTATATCTGATTATCACACATACAAAACTAAACTAACACATACATGAATAGAATGCATATGTTTAGTACAGATCAGTCACCGACTTCACTTCCCACACAGATGCCTAAGCTGTGCATCAGAGCACATTAGGTATGATTTATTAACAGCAAAAAGTGACTATAGCTAGAGGAGAGTCATTTCCTGTAGATTCAATTACAAAATAAAAATATAATTCAGCCACTGAAGCTCTGCAGGACACTCTTTTGCCACTTCCTTAAAGCCATCTAAAGAAGAAGAAGAAGAAGATGATGATGACAATGATGATGAAGATTACACCAGCATGGTCAGGGCGATTGTTGCCAAATGGATTTAAGAACATCTCACTTGGCTGAAGCAGATTGTTAGAACTCAATCCCTGTCTCTAAATCCAGCAAAAAGAAGAATTTACTCTATGAAAAACGCACTCGGACTGCTGTTGGTTTATATTTTTTGTTTACATGGCTCTATTGCTCAGAGAAGCCTTCTGAAGCACGCTCAGTACACTCAGAATTGTGAAGTTGGTGGAAAGTAATGAAAATTTGGAGGAGGAGGAACTAAGGGACAAGCAACACTTGTGCAGCATTATGCTGTCGGGGTGCTGACAGGGGGCGCTGACAGGGGGCGCTGACAGCGGTAACCAGTGAGTCCAACCTGGATCACGGCCACTGTAATGGTGCATGGCGTGTAGAGAGACAGACCAGCACTTTCATAACAGAGATAGCATAAACACAGTACAGACTACTGGGAATACACTCAAGCTTCAACTTTCAGCAGCTGCAGTCATTTCAGAGCTGTCACGGATGTCGGTGGCACACGCTCGGAGCCGGGGACGGCGGCAAGAGCTCCCGGGCTCATTAAAAAGGAGACGGGTGTCTGGTGATGGGAGGGGCCGTGACATTTCGCTTTCTCCGTTCCTGTCAGATTGCAGGGAATCCATGAGTGTGACCGTACTGCTGGGTAAGATCAAGCCACGGCGAGTCATCGGCAGCCCCGGCGTGTGAAGCAGGTGTGACAGCCATCAGGAGGCAGCAGGTGGCGCCGCAGTTAAACAGCTTGACCTTGCAAGAAATTGGCTATAGGTGCATGTTCCAAAATCTGGGACCTTGGGAAAAAAAAAACTCATGATTTGAATTTCTTCGGCAAAATGTGCGGAGGACAAATTATAACTACCAGATCAAGCCCGGGTGAGCAGTGACACTATCATTCTGAAAAGCTATTCATTTGTCCACTTGTTAGCAAGACAGTGAGTCCAGCAGTGGGTCATTAGATTCAGCAAAACCACTATAAGGGAACAAGATATGTGATTGAAACAGACAAGGGCTGCCCTGAACTCTCCCAGAGCAGTATCAAAACACCAGACCTGATATGGGCCAAGGAGAGCTTCAACCTAGTTGTTTAGTGAGGAGGATCAGGGGCCACCGCTAAAATGGAGCTCCTCAGAATCATATTGACCCTGCCAGGACGCCTATATGGAACGGAAAGTGCTTGATGTTTGGCTCAAGATCCCTCTCCATTCATCAAAAGCATGGAAACACTGCAGGGCTGAAACAAGAACTTTAAAAAGACCATGCCATTTCTAAAGAAGGAGAAGAGATTTTCAGGAGGCAACAGAGCAAAGGGAGAGCAGGGTCCCTTCACCCAAACCGCCGACAACAAGCGACCCACGTAGGATCACGTCCCACTGACCTGGGAGGCTTTGTCTGCATGATCCTTCAGCCTTAAAGGTCCAGTTTGATTGGAGCTGTTAAGGTGAACTGAAGATTTAGAGCGGTCTCAGGTGGGAGGAACTGACTGAGCAGGTCAGCCTGGAAGCCCTGGAAGGCTATGATTCAAAAAGATATAGAGACAGGCAGGCAGGACTAGCCAAGAGCACCAAGCTGGTCTGCACTCTGAATTCCCTCTAATAAATGGCAAAACTCATAAGAAGTGATTTTTATAGGTTGTCATGATGTGGGTGAAGGTCTGGACACATTGTCTCAACTGCTCAGACACTTAACTGGAGACTGGAGCTCATGTGAGGGACTGCTGAAGGTGCTGCAGAGAACCAAAGAGACTCAAAGCAGCGCAACCATCCAGAGGCTCCTGTATTCATATCAGCACCTGCTCTGCGGTAGCATAAATGAGATGATGTCACCAGAGAAAAGAACAAAGGGACATGATTGTATTTCATAAATTCCTATTCCTTGTGTCAGAGCAACACCCATCCGGTGCTTTTTCCCATCCGGTGGTCTGAAAAAATACCAAAATGGGGGTGCAGTTTTTTTTGTGGCGCAGGTGTGGAGATGGGACAGCAGCCAGATGTAGACGAGGAGCAGAGGCCCCTCTGAGAGGAATGAACACATCCGCTGACGTCCCCTCTTCTTACCTGGGGCTATGAGCGGATGATGAAGGACCTTGATAAACGTCACATGAATTCACCTCCACATCACACACTCACACACAGTGTTGTGTTCTCAGAAGGGATAGTGTGGAATCAGCAACGGCCACGTTTACCATTACTCAAGCTACCCCCGAGACGGTGTGGGGGGGGGGGGGGGGGGGGAGTGGGTGACCCTGAAGGGAGGACAATCGTATTGGTTCATGGCAAGTAGTTCATGGAGACACGGCAAATAAAATCTGACTGATTTATCAACTTGCGGATGCAAGAGGGCCTTCATCAATAGGTTAATCAAGCTGGAAGACATGGGCTTCCACTGACATTAGACCGTGACTAGAGGGGGGGAGGGGCAGGAACACAGCCCACCCTGGTTTGTGATTCACAGGGAGAGACTGGAGCCTGGAATGAAACTGAGTTAGGAAATAAGACTCACCCTCCAAAAGAAAACCTGTCCATCTTCTGCTGTGTTTTAGGTTAGACAAGCTGTTTTTCTGGCACCAGCGTGTGTGAGTAATTCACTTGCAGTAGGAGTCACCTTTTTCATGGTCACTCAGTCAGCTTAGATCTTTCTGGAAAGGTAACAGTGAACAGGAGCTGGTAAGAATGAGGCTGAAAGACCCGAGCCGAGACAGTGTGAGTGACTGCAGCAGGGCCACTGCGATCGTGGCTCAGACCCGCCTCTGCGATCGTGGCTCAGACCCGCCACTGCGATCGTGGCACAGACCCGCCACTGCGATCGTGGCTCAGACCCGCCTCTGCGATCGTGGCTCAGACCCGCCACTGCGATCGTGGCACAGACCCGGCACTGCGATCGTGGCTCAGACCCGCCTCTGCGATCGTGGCTCAGACCCGCCACTGCGATCGTGGCACAGACCCGGCACTGCGATCGTGGCTCAGACCCGCCTCTGCGATCGTGGCTCAGACCCGCCACTGCGATCGTGGCTCAGACCCGCCACTGCGATCCTGGCTCAGACCCGCCTCTGCGATCATGGCTCAGACCCACCACTGCGAGCATCGCAGCCGCTGTTGCTACGCCGCCGTTAATATCTTCTAATAATGGGTCTAAAGGCAATGTAATTATATTATTTCATGTATCCGTCCGTTTTCAGATTGCTTGTCCTGGTGGTTATTCCATTTATCATATTTTAAATTGCATACATTATCCAGGAGACCTACTTGCGAGATAAAGCACGTGAGAGAGAGTTCCGCACGCCTGGGCAGGAACGCGGAGGCCAGACGTGTAAAATCCACAAACAAAACATGGAGGAGTACGCAACTAGCCAGCCTGTCCGCGTGGGTGAGGACGAGCAGGGAGGCCAACAGCAGCTTCAGCAGCGTTATCCTACCACAGCCAGGGGATGGAGATAAGACAACCAGGAAGATATGGGAGCAGCCCATTAGGAAATAGCCGGGGGGGGAGGCAGGCGTACGGAGAGATATTTGTGTTTCTTTCATTCTTGTCTTTTGCATTTTCCACTGTTAATTTCTGGGCATGTTTTGGAAAGCTCAACTTGAATTTAAATTTGATACAGATGGAGACTGCTACAGGCCGACCAAGACAGAGACCGACAAAGAAAGAGACCGTGACTGGGGCAGACACAGACACTGGGAAGGAGAGAGAGACACAGACACAGACAGAGACAGAGACATTGATTAAGACAGGCAGACAAACCGAGAGACACAGGCAGAAATGGTAACTGATACAGAGACAGAGAGAGAGACATGGGCTGATACAGAGACATAGACACAGAGAAACAGTGATTGATAAAAAGACAGTGAGAGAGAGAGAGAGAGAGAGAGACTGAGATAGACAGTGACTGAGACAGACAGAGGCACTTAGGGACATAAAGACGGAAAAAGTGAGACAGAGTGACTGAGACAGAAAGTCATCAAAGGATATAGAGACAGTGACCGAGACAGACAAAGACACTGAGGGACACAATGATAGCAACAGTGATTGAGACAGTCACTGCCAGTGAAAGAATACCACCAAGTCCACATTCTGCCAGAAGGTAAGAAAACCACACGTCTCAAGGCAAAATGTGTCATCCTAGCACAGCTGAGCGACAGTGAGTCATTTCTGTGCAGTAACAGCATTTTATGTATGTTCCGCTATGATAGATGCTAGTGTGATACAGATATGAACATTATTATTTCTGATGCAGCAATAGTGTGATAGTTCTTTAATTTATAATGTTTAATTTATCATCGTTTACATATAGCAATAACTCAGCTGAATAGTTATTTTTAATAGCATTGGTGGTGTGATTCTAAATTGTCGGGCCAATAAAGTTGCACAGAAGCTGAGGCTAAATCTAAATCTAAAGGACGAGGAGAGTGAGAAGGCAGATGCAGAAAAAGGGAGAGAAATAGTGAAAGAGACAGGTGGAGTGCAGGGGGGTAAGCACAACAGAGACCAAACCAAAGCCAATCAATCCATCCATCTAACAACCGCTTAACCGGTCCGCGGTCGTGGGGCAAAGGTAATGAATTAGCAAATTAAATTCATTAAGAAACCCCATGGCTGGATCGAAAGTAACAACCCTCAGCTGGCAGACCGTCAGACAAGCACAGACTGCATGAAAAACATCATTTAGACAGAAAAGTGTAAAGCCACAGACAGAGAGAAGGGCAGCGGAGGGGATCTCTGAGGAGGCACAGTGTGTGTGTCGCCTTGGGGGGGGAGGGGGGGGGGGGGGCGCTGTACCGGCAGCTTGTTTTCACTGCTGATGGAGCTTTGAAGATGTGGTGCACAGGCCCAACCTTCCCCTGGCCACCATCCCTCTGTTCCCAAGCTCACTCTCTCTCACTCTCTCTCTCTCTCCATTCCCCCACACCTCCCAGCCCCAGATAGGCGCGATCACCCTAGGGAAGCCTCCGAATGCACCCTCACGGCATTATCCTCCTAACCCCCATCCACCAGGGCAGCCGCCGAACCCGAGGACCATCGCAGCTTTGAGGTGACCGCTCACCCCAGCCATCAGCCTGAGCTTCCAGGAAAGGCGTCAATCTTCGGAGGTGCAGAAGCCGGAGTGACACTCGCAACCACACGTGTGTTATGTTTACATACATATCATCACAGATATGTCTCAGAGTTCAGATTATGGAAAGAGGGGGGTGTTAGGGTGCTGTGGCATGATGGCAGGGCCCAGTGTGCAACCCCCCCCCCCCTAACAGAGGACATCTCTCTGAGGCCCGATCGCCCTCCAGGATGCGGCCAGCTGCTACATCCCCCCCCCCGGCAAGCAGCACGAAGCAATTCGCTCTTCCTTTTGTTTCCCAGTCAGCACATTCCTTAATGTGCTTAATGAAAATCCCAAAAGTGACGTACCGACATCTGCATGCACATAAATATCTCTGTTGAAGAATGATCGGTGATCCGGCTACGAGAAAAGGCAGAAGCGGCAACAGGATCGGAATGAAAATCACAAAAATTACAAAAGCATCATGGAAGACAGAGGGCTGTACATCCACCATTGGCTGAGGATGGGGAGTCGGTGGGAATCATGTTCATTTCTGCTGGAGACACAGATCGCCCTGAACCTCTCTTGACGTCCTAAAAGCTTAACCATGACTCCTGAGCTACACGAAGCAGCTGGACTTGAGCCCGGTCCAATTCATCCTGAGGCATCATCACTTAGGTCCAGAACAAATCCCACCACCAGTCTGACTCCCTCCCTCTCTGTGCTCGACAAGAAATGATCCTTTACTTCTGCAAAGTTCTTTGGGATTCGGCCCTTGTGGTAATACAGGCACCAAGCTGTCAGGGAGAGCGATCATGAGAGGATCACAGATCCTGCTGAAATGTCACAAATGTGGTTGAGGAACTTCATAGTACGACAAAAACAGACGCCGTCACAGAGTGTTCCTGACTCTCACACGTACTCTCTGGCCGTACTCAAGTCCACGCCGATCATAGCCGCTTCTCCCCCTGATGCTCGTGCACACAGCTGTCGGACCTACGCGGCGGCCCACTTTGCCAGGCATCCTGTCTAACGTTGGCTCCCACTGCAGATCGCACTATGCCCACCGCAGGGGTGTGAAAAAGAGACACCCGTTCATATTCATGATCTCCGGTGAATGATTCAAACGCTCCCTGAGGTGTGTGTCACAAGCCGTCTGACGCAGTCAGTGATGAACAGGCCTGACGAAGTCTGATATTTCCAAGCCACAAACCAAACTCAGATGGAATCGGAAAGAGCAGCTGAGGGCCAAGGCAGGAGCAGAACTTAGGGAAGGTCTAGAAACGCTGGTTCTGGCAGTTATTTAAAACTGTGCTACGATTGCAGAATATGGAATTCAGGCTATAAGGCGGTCATCATTAAGACTCACACAAAAGGGCAGTCGTGCTAGACGTCGTGAGAGGGGGGGGTGGCGTGTCTTAGGCTGGCAGCTAACCCGTAGGCCAAGTGCTACTCAGGGAATGCTGGGAATAACTATAGCTGTATAGCAGGATTATCTGTGGTTGATTGATTCATTTTATTGTCAATAAAACTGAAAATTTAGTTATGAATTTTAACACAGGACCCAGGGATAATGTTGAATAATTTATGGAGAACATTATGAAGAGTCACCTTCCATGCCTATTAATGTCACAAGGTGCCCTGGCAACGACATCAGAGTTAAGTGACGCAATGGACAGCTAGTGGGCAAATATTGCAGCTAGGAGGTTGAGGGTGAGGTTAGGATGCGTAAGTGGGGTTTACATCATACATGATGGGGCCCTGTGGGACCTGGCTGATCTACAGCTATTCTGAGCTCCATTACAGAAAATCTGAGCCAAACAGCAGCTGATATGCATGTGCTACAGCCTCAGCATTTTCTTGTAATTTTTCTTCTGTTTTTTTTAATGTCTGTAAAGCACTTTGTAAACATTGTGGTTAAAACAGTGATATAGCTATATATATATATATATATTGACTGATATACTGATTGACTGATTGATTGATTGATTGAAAATGTATTTTTAATATATGCACAAAATTAGGTATTTAACCTGCAAACATTAAAAGCAAAAAATATATTTTGGCCTAACTGCAACAAAAACTTAACAAAATGCTTTTAAAGAAACAGCACAGACATCCGTCTGCAACCCAGAAGTGTCTCGCCCTGTTTTTCTTAACTGAATGGCTGCTTGCTGTCTCAGATTTAATTTCACACACACGTGCACTTTGATTACCGCGTGCACAGTGTGACACAAAATTGGCAGGGCTGTAGGTAATGGTGTGACAGACACAAACAGTGACACGAACACAAATGCTGCCGCTTAAAAAAGGCACATACAGAGTAAAAGTACAATTAAAGTGTAGAATAAAAAATGCAGTTTATAAGAGCCACAATTTGCTCGCCTGAGATACTGATGGGGGACCTTTGTGAATGAATTCCCAGTGCACGGTATTATTTCTTGGGGAGTATTAAGAAGCTTCCCCGCTGGAGGTATCCATGGTTACGGGGGGGGAGGGGGGGGACACGGGGTGCACAAGGCCACTTGCTGCAGGTGGTGCCAGTGACCCAAAACATGAATTCCAGGATGGGCGAGGCAGAGAGTCTGGGCCCTGAATGTGTCCTGCATTTGGGGGTCGCCGTCAGACGTGGACCGGCCCCCACCACTGAGCTGAACTGTGAACAGAGTGAATTATTAATAATTTCTCATCAAAGAACCGCAGAGGGCAGTGGGAGCCAAAGCAGAGATACCTGTGTCATGGCAGCGGGACCTGCAGACAGGAAGCCGGCCAATCAGCGCTCGGCACTGCATGGGACACCCCCAGGTCCCGGGGATCCAGGAAGCCGGCCAATCAGCGCTCGGCACTGCATGGGACACCCCCAGGTCCCGGGGATCCAGGAAGCCGGCCAATCAGCGCTCGGCACTGCATGGGACACCCCCAGGTCCCGGGGATCCAGGTATCAGGTAAATCCCTGTGACTCCCTACCTTCCCTGGCCTCTGCGGCATCACTTCACTCCTGCCAAATCCCTAGGATTATCTAGGCCTCCCCAAGAGAGAACAACCCACATTTTTGGAAGGGTGGTGGGAAGACTGCTGCAGAGAGCAGGGTTAATGGTTTAACCCTATGGGAACCAGTGGAGATTATCTGCCTTAGAGAGGAACTGTAAAAGCAGACTGCAGTGTTTATACTCCTGAAGCACATTTATGCTTTCTCTAAACTGAGAGAGCCAGGCCCCACCTGACAAACTAGCAGCAGATTAAAATCCTGTTTTCCAAATTTAATCTTGACAGAATGACATTTTCTTCTTCAGCCATCAGGGTATAACAAGCAAACATTTTTTCCTGGGGTTTCCTCTGGTCAATTAAGACAAGCTGGAGCAACAGAAAATGATAAATCAAAGCAGCAAAATGACAGTGATTCCAGTCCCTGTGAATGGAAACTACACAGTCAGCCGCAAATTGTAATTGACAAATCGTTCAGTGGTAATTAACACTCAAGTGTGAAGCGTAATTGATGTGATGGTCCTCCAGCAGGAAGAGGAAAATGCCTCTTTCCAGGTTGTGCAACTAAGTGAGAACTAAGGGACTATAACTATAATCCACTGTGGGAGACTGGGTCAAGTGGGGTCTATGGGAAAAGGGGTTTCAGGGTCTGCTGCCCTCTGCTGGATGGAGGACTCATAAGGAAGTCAAGAAACCTTAACGATTTTCTCGGCTTAATCACTCCTGTCTCCACAGAAAACCGAACTCCATCTACACCAGGCATATCATATGTCCATGTGACCATATGAATCAGCCTCCTGGAGTGCGGGAGAGATGGGGGGGGGGGGGGACAAATCATGCAGATGAAGATGAAGCTGAAGATGAAGACTATGGCTCCAAGTTAATGCAGCAAGAGGCTGGGCATCTGGCTTTTGTGTACAAAGTGGATCTGCTTCAACATGCCGCCGAGGCTAGGACACAGTGGACTTCCATTTTTATCCAAAGCAAGGTACAAGTAAAAGAGCAGGGTTACTCAGTCCCTGGGGCAACTGGGGCTTAAAGATCTCGCCCAGGGGCACAAAAGCGAAATCACTGCTGAAATTGGGATTTGGACAGGTGACCTTCTGATCACAGGCCCAGTGTTCTTACCGGCTGAGGCACACACCACGCACCAACCCCCTTGCAGCCATGGATCTGACAGAGGATATGTGTGGGGTTCACTTGGGGGCAGCAGTGGGCAAACTGATAACTCACATATCAGTTGGCCTCCCCAAAACAGTCAATGCTTGGCAGTAGGATGTAGGCGGTGGGGGGAGGGGGGGGGGTGCAGCTGTGAGCCAAAAAAGCTGAATCCAGCCCTAAAGTCTTCAAAACAGTGGCTTGAAAGTTTAATGAGTAGCTGGCTGGCGGTAACACAGGGAAGAGCATCCATTTCCACAACCCTGACCGTCATTCATCATTGATAGTGCTGATTTGTATTGTTTGTGAATTTCATGACCCCCCTCCTGCTACCGGCACAGGCTCAGCTCTTACTCTAACCCTAACCCACCTGCTGCCGGCACAGGCTCAGCTCTTACTCTAACCCTAACCCTCCTGCTGCTGGCACAGGCTCAGCTCTTACTCTAACCCTAACCCTCCTGCTGCCGGCACAGGCTCAGCTCTTACTCTAACCCTAACCCTCCTGCTACTGGCGTCAGCTCAGCTCTTACTCTAACCCTAACCCTCCTGCTACTGGCGTCAGCTCAGCTCTTGCTCTAACCCTAACCCTTTTACTGCTGACACAGGCTCAGCTCTTACTCTAACCCTAACCCTCCTGCTGCCAGCACAGGCTCAGCTCTTACTCTAACCCTAACCCTCCTGCTACCGGCACAGGCTCAGCTCTTACTCTAACCCTAACCCTCCTGCTGCCGGCACAGGCTCAGCTCTTACTCTAACCCTAACCCTCCTGCTGCCGGCACGGGCTCAGCTCTTACTCTAACCCTAACCCTCCTGCTGCTGGCACAGGCTCAGCTCTTACTCTAACCCTAACCATCCTGCTACCGGCACAGGCTCAGCTCTTACTCTATCCCTAACCCTCCTGCTGCCGGCACGGGCTCAGCTCTTACTCTAACCCTAACCCTCCTGCTGCTGGCACAGGTTCAGCTCTTACTCTAACCCTAACCCTCTTGCTGCTGGCACCAGCTCAGCTCTTACTCTAACCCTAATTCTCCTACTGCTGACAGTGGCTCAGTTCTTCCTCCTGCAGCATCATTCGCTCCCATCATTATCAGGCCTCTCCATTTGTGACTCGGGGTCAGCAATCCATGGCATTGCCCAGGCCAGGCAGGATGCCCCTGTATTCCTGCTTACCAGAGGAGGAACATCACATGCCAGTGAGAGGCACTAAGACAGGAGGTAGCTGAGACACAGCAGCCCTCGCACCGCCTCACTCGCTGCAGCAGAAGGTCACCGGCTTCCCGCCCCTGGTACCGTGATGAAACTGCAAACTCAGGAATGTAACTTATTAACATTACGGGGGTGGTGGGGAGGGGGGCCAGAGCATAATTAATTTGTGGCCTTGTTTGTGGAACATTGCCCTCCCCCCGCGCTCGTCCGGGCATCACAGAAGAGATCTTAAATTAGACCATCGTGCCAACCCCCCCGATCTAACTGTGTCCCACATGACCAATAAGCACAACTTCCAGATGCTTAAAACACCATAAAATGTGTCTACTTCTGGACTCTTCAAATAGCAGATCACAAGAAGCTCCCCCTTGCACACCTTTTTACCAGCCACAGCTCTGGGTCACTGGCTTACATATCTATTTAAAGATAAGAATTGCTTGAATAGCAGCTGTGTGTGTGGCACAATGATTCAGGATGCTGTGATTGGAAGGTTGTTGGTTCAAATCCCAGGGTTGTCACAGCGATGTCCCTTGAGCAAGGGCCCCTGAGCAAGGACCCCTGGCCCCTAAATGCTTCAGACTAGCGACTCTACTTTCTCAAAAAATACATAAAAGCATCTGCTAAATAAATAATACAAAAAACAAACTGAATATCTAACAAGCTCATTCCAATCCCTCACTGCATTTTAAAAGTGATGATTCCTTCATTTCCAGTTCAAACTGGTTTCCAGCAGCCGCCAAAGATGA
Organism: Stomatorhinus ivindoensis; assembly: GCA_019775895.2. Taxonomy (NCBI): domain Eukaryota; kingdom Metazoa; phylum Chordata; class Actinopteri; order Osteoglossiformes; family Mormyridae; genus Stomatorhinus; species Stomatorhinus ivindoensis. The sequence continues at coordinate 20,284,624 of JABFEB020000002.1, read as the reverse complement.
ACACATTGAAATGTAACTCACACATATTACCGCTTGGTGAGGACATCTTTGCAGCGATCCATTTGTTGTTTTTGGGGACCCAGAAAAAGTCATTTTCGTTCCCCCCCCCCTTCCCTGCTTCAGCATCCCCTGAATAAGGAATTAGTGTAGTAATTGTTTCTGGGCAGCAGAGGACCTCATGCAAATGCATGGTTTGAATGCTGTTAAACATGTCTGCAACTTTCACTAGGTACGGCGCTGCTGAGTGGCTTTCATGTTTCAATCGAGGGAATGGCAGGAGTGTGCCCCCCCCCCATTCCCAGCTCCCTCCCTTTCGTAGGTCCACAATCCATCCTGTCAGTGCTGTCCAGTCAGTGCCCATTAGTACTGGGCGGTATAAACGGTACAAACGGTATACGATATAAATTTGGCCAACGGGAGAGATTTTGATTATACCACCCTACTGCAGAAATCTCTGTTCCTCGCCCACAAAAATTATGTAATGAATAAATAATTTAAATAAAATAAATAATGAAAATTGTTTATAGGATTATTGCTGCACCTGGCAGCAGAGCCCTGCACGGGTCTGATTTTGACAAACCACACCCACCCATACCCATCATACTTAAACCCGCATCCGAACATTTATCCGGTTGAAAAGGCATAGCCAAATGTAAATGTTGCTTAATAACAGCCTAATAATAAGCAAAACAAATGGTAGTAGCCTACCTCCAAACTCAAATAGTGTTTGATATCGCCATGCCCACACATAGCCTTACCAGCTTACAATTAAATGTGTTAATAAAACTAACATTACATAAAACGTACATTAGGCTACCCTGCACAGTATTGGATTTTATAGGCTACCTAAGTGTACTGTCCATTTTCCTTTGATTACCCGATTGGAATACCTACACGAAGGCAAAGACTAGTGTTTGGTGCTTTATATTACTGTGTAAAAAAAGGATATCGTCCACAGCCTCAGCCAACTACTTCAGCCTCCATTTCAAACAACTAGAGGAGATCCCATGCATTTTCTGAAAATGAAATTGGGAGAGATTTCCAGGAATGCATTTGCAGGCATAAACTGATATGGATTTTAAATTTTATCATCTTGAATGTAGGGATTTTGTCACTCCTGCGTCCGACCCAAACCCGAATCCGACACAGTAGAATATTATTCACCCATTTCATCAAAATTTGTGGGTCACCGGTCGGGTACCCCAACCTGTGCCGGACTCTGCCTGGCAGGACCTTTATGGGAGAGATGGTCATACTAATATAGATGGAGTCATGACACTAGTCTAGTTCTGTGTCTTGTTTTCTGCTTTCCTATACAGTTTACAAAACCAACCTGTTTTTAATATAAGATAAAACCAGTGAAGTTACTTGAAATGTTTTCATATTTTTTCTATAATTGCAGATTTGCGCAATAAATATTCTACATTCATGACTACTTTGAAATGTGTTAACAGTTTATTATACAACTTCCTGCTGCAATGCCTTTGCTATGGACATATGTTACCCTTTCAAAAACAATTATATTGAAATTTACAGATCAATACACAGATATACCACAATATATACCATCTATGGTTCAAACTAAAAATATGAATTTTATGCCATATTGCACAGCCTTAGTGCCCATCCTAACAGTGCTGTCCAGTCTGTACCCATCATGTCAGTGCCGGTCCTGTCAGTGCCTGTCGTGTCTGTGTCCGTCCAGTCTAGGCCCATCCTATCTGTGCCCATCCTCTTAGTATTGTCCTGCCTGTGCCCATCCTGACTGTGCCCATCCTGACTGTGTCCATCCTCTCAGTGCCCATCCTGACTGTGTCCATCCTCTCAGTGCCGTCCTGCCTGTGCCCATCCTGACTGTGTCCATCCTGACTGTGCCCATCCTGACTGTGTCCATCCTCTCAGTGCCCATCCTGACTGTGTCCATCCTCTCAGTGCCGTCCTGTCTGTGCCCATCCTGACTGTGTCCATCCTGATTGTGTCCATCCTCTCAGTGCCCATCCTGACTGTGTCCATCCTCTTGGTGCCCATCCTGACTGTGTCCATCCTCTCAGTGCCGTCCTGCCTGTGCCCATCCTGACTGTGTCCATCCTGACTGTGTCCATCCTCTCAGTTCCGTTCTGCCTGTGCCCATCGCGACCGTGCCCATCCTGACTATCTCCATCCTCTTGGTGCCATCCTGTTTGTGCCCGTCCTGCTCGCAGTATGATCTTCTCTGGTAGTTATAAATGGACCCATTGACCCTGACAAGCCTCAATGTTCCCAAAAGCCTTTTGACGTCAAACTTTGGTTTGAATAAATGGGCACAAAGCCAGCAGATAAAATGACGGGTCCCTGAATGAAAACTGTTGCAACAGCGCTGCCAGGTCAGAGGGGTCAGCCTTGCCAATTTGCAGGCACCAGTCCCCCCTGACCCCAACTGAGAATAACAACATTGGTCTGAAGTGCAGATATTTTCTGGTTTTACACAATTCACATGCAATTTCCATTTTGGTTTTTTCCCTGAGAAAGAAAACACATTCCTAAATAAACCATCATTCCCAATCCAATCTCCATGTCACGCGATTCTGTTCGCTGTCTCAACCCAAGGGAATCTCATGATAAAAGAGGGCAATCCAAGAAATCTGTTTGAATCCAAGACATCTCTGCTCCCTGTGGATGACTGAAAAAACATCAGCTTTCTTTAGGAAAGTTTGACTAATCGAGAATGATTTTCCTACAGTTACATAACTAATCCAAGAGTTCTCCACCATAACTCATACTAGGATCAGCTTATTTCAACTTATTTCACCATTATCATATAAGGGTCTGAGAATATTGCTCTTTGTTATGTGCGGTTAATGCCTTAGGCAGCTTACAATATGACAGTGAAGCACTGGGCTTAGAAGTCGGACCAGCACCTTTCAATCAGCCTCTGCAGAAGCAGTCGGCGATGGCAGAGGGCCCGGCGTCTCACCACATCACAAGTCTGGCTCCTCACCTTTCATCCAGCTAGCTCACTGGCACGAGTGTAGCTGTCCCAAAGGATGCAGAAGGCCCCCCACAGAGTGGCAGAAAGGGCACAACGACAGTAAAGGCACAATGGCAGGGAGAGATCGGTGGCGGTGAGGTCACAGCGATAATGGAGAGGACACAGCAGCGGCTCTCGGGGTGTTGCGGGGGTCATGGTTTAGTCATGGCTTCCTGCTACAGGCGCCCTGTGTTGGGGAGCTTCACGTGCCAAAGCACCTGGCCATTGCTGAAGGGTGGTATGTTCTGGCCGGGTCACATTCTGCTTTGTATTAACATTACCTGAGATCAGATGGACACCCTTTGGTTTATGCAGCTGTTTCTGGATGGGCTGTAAATGTACCCCCCCCCCCCCCTACCCCTCACCTCTGAGGAGGATAGGATCCTCCTCATGGGAACTCCTAATTGTGGAAATTCAGCATGCTCTGCGATTCCCCACCCCAGGGCCGGGATCTACAGCCTGGATGATCGACCGGATGATTTTGCTGTCTCTGAGGAAGGCATTTGCTTTGTTTATCCACGCTGACGCTTAGGAAATTAGATCCCAGCTGTTAGAGCTTAATAAAAATGAACCAAAAAGCTTTTAAAGGAAGATGTCAGGTGTCCCTGGGTCCTTAGCAAAGACGCCGGACAGTCACCCCTTCACAAGTCCACTGGTCCGAGGCTCCAATTACAAACATTTGTTAACAACTGGGCGGATTCTTTGGGAACAGCTTGGGTTTTATTTGAGTGTCAGCTCTCATCTTAAGCAAAAAGAATCATCACTATCATCACACAACACTGAGGACAAATGGCCTCTCTGCCCACTCAAATCACCTCTGATGGATTCCAAGCTCGTTGCTATTCCTCTGCCGCTGGAGAACATGGCTGGGGGCATCCACCAAATTACATGAACCAGGCTCTCAGAAAAGTGAATATTACCGGAACTACAGCTCAACTAAAAATTCAGACTTTCCATTACAGGCTATTCTGTGAATAATTGAATGCAAAATCAAACCCGGTACCTCCTGAATGGAGTCTCTCAGAAGCACCCGGCACTGCAATGACAGGCGGGGTTGGGAGCTTTACCCGACGAGTTTAAGAAAATCATGGGGGGGGGGCAGAATGAAAAGCACATAAACTAAAGGCACTTGTTTTGGGGGCTGTGAGACTTTGTGCTCGTGATCAGAAGGTCACGGGTTCAAATCCCCCATCTAGCAGGGTAGTACTACCGCTGGGCCCTTGAGCAAGGCACTTAACCCCCAATTGCTCTAGGGTGGTGGGCCCTGTTCTTTATGCCACAAAAGCTTCCTCTCACCTCTATATGTGTCTGTGTGTCTCATGGAGAGCAAGACGGGGGAGAAAAAAAGAGAGTTTCCCCATAGAGATGAATCTCCAATCTAGAAAACTGAAATGAGTGAATCACAGTACTGTGTATCACTTTGGACATCAGGGTTTGAACATGAGTTCTGGGAACCAAATAGGAAACACCCCACATCATATGTTTGGTAACAACACACAGCCCCAGCATAGCTGAACCTCCTTCCTATAGCTTCCTGAAATTATCTTGAAACAAATAAAGATCCGTTTGCTACTAAATCTGTTAAATAGCCAAATACAGTATTTTGTGAGCTCGTATTCCTGACTATAGCAGCCTGGCTGGGCTCTGAGCGCCGCCTGTGTAGCCCAGCGCTGTGGCCAGAAGCAGGGAAGTCGGGAGTGGGGGCCCTGCTCTCAGCCGCTTTCCTACTCCGCTCAGGATGCAACATTTATAAGTCATTGGCAGGTCAGGCCTGTCTTTTCTGCTGTGCTTATTGCATGGAAATTGGATCGTCCGCTCAGATCGCCGAACGCAAGCTGACCCACAGGTCCAAGGTTCCACCAGGCAGGGGACGTCCAGTCCACGCCACCTGCAGATACGACGCCCGCAGGCTGACCTGACCAGGGAGCGCCGGGGAGCAGGCCCCCAGGTCACGCGACAGGGGAGGGGGGTCATTCCTACTATAACCATCAGTAAAGTTTATTTCTTCTTCTCTCCCTTCTTTAACCCCCAATGGTTGCTGAATGTATTCCTTTTGGGGCATCATTTAAAAATAAATTACATGAACTAGCAGGGACAATCACAGTTCATACTGGAGTAGAGAAGCTGTTATTGTATTCTAAGTACAAACACGCATGGTGTTTTATCTCAGGTTTTATGTGGTGGCAAACGCTGAGTGGTATAATTGCGTTTTGCACCAAAAAATAGAAAAATAAAGTCATCTTTTTTTTCCTCCAAAAGATGAGTCCACTAAGGTGATAAATACTGAAATAAGGTCCCTGCGATTTCTCTGGAGCTCAGCATAAAGATAGCGTAGCAGCAAATGGATGCAAAGATCAATAGCATACTTGAAAGCAGTTTGTTTCCAAACAGAAAAGGGAGGTTAATTAACAGGTTACCCAGAATGCACTGCTGGGGTCCCTGTGAGCTCAGGGTTCATCATAGGTGACAGTTGTATGTGCATAGAGAACAGTCAGACTAAATGTCCTTAACTCCTTAATGCTGGAGAAGCAACATTGTTGCAGAAGTGCATCTTTGTGTGGTGCTGAGAAAAAATAACACTTCTGAAGCAGTCGTACAAGATAAAAAACAGTCAGACTGACCATTGTATTGTGCTTTACTCTTGCGTGCAATATATTTCCGTTGTATCACTACATGTTTCCATCATCCCGCCGTTTTATTGCTAGCCTCCTTGCAGCGTTTTATGATGTATCGCACTTGTGAAACCATGGTAACTGTACCCCTGAAGCTGGAGGAGGTCACAGAGCAGGACAAAGAGCAAGATACAACCTTTACTGATCCCCGGATGCAGGAGCGCTGTGGGTCTGCATGAGACACTACAGAGCTCAGTCTATAGAAGCCATATTGACGGCAGAGAATCAATTCATCTAGCAAAAGACGAAAAGCGCTATTCAGGCTAATCACAGGGGACGGCCCATAATTTCAAATGATATCATGTCATTTAACCATGGCACCCACACAATGCAGCATTTGAAATACTGCTATAAAGCCATTTCATTTCATATTTTGCTCAATTTCTGTTGATAATCTTGCTTTCTTATTCAAACTTTATCTATGTGAATTGTTGGAATGTCCATGATTATTTGAACATCTCAGTGGGTTTTATTTTTCCTAATACATTTCTAGAAATGTCTATAAGTTTGTTTTTGCCTATTACAGGCATGTTTGGTATCATCCACTGTAAAAACAAACAAACAGGAAGGATATTCATACATAATTTGGATCAAACTAATGTTAAAGACAGGGGAACTTCTCACTCAGATAAGGTGAGTTTTCTGCCTTCCTGCGGCCAAACGACAGGCAAACAGCTCTGTAGCACGGCAAGCCGAGATTTACTGACAAACAGCCCTGCAAGCGGTTGCAGCGTAAAATAGCTTTGGATTGAGATGTAGCTATTTATGGACGCCGCCTTGGGCACCTGAGCAAAGGAAGGCAGCTCACGGGAGGTGCAGGAACATCAAGGTCTTCGCCTCACACTCTCGTGAGCTCTGAGGTTCTCTGGCACCGGCGACAGCTCGCCTTCAGACACTCGCCATGAACCGTCACCTACTTGGCATTGAAACTTTCATCGCCACTCATGAGTACGCACTAAGGCGCATAAACAAACTTTTTGAATGCTGCGAATGGAATTACGCGCAGTAGCCTGTCACTCAAAGCGGCTTTGTGTGTGTGCCTGTATCACGAATTGAGATTGTTCTGGCTTGCAAGATAACTTGTCGGATTTAAGGTAGCCCAGTTTAAATGGACTTGATCTTCGTTCTTAGTTTTTGCATTTAGCCCAGACCACCTTAAATCCAACAAGTTATCCTGCCACCTAGAAATCCAGCTTCGTGATACAGGCCCCCAGTCTGTCCATCCTCTTCCATGTGGGGCTCTTAGGCAGCACATTCACCATCCATCACAGTCTCAGCAGTCTTCAGAACCCCCGCCTCCCTGCTGTCTCCACTCGCCTGTCCCCATCGTCACTGGTGCCTATGCAGTTTCACGCTTCCCGGCCCGCTTTCCCCGTTATGTACCTCAGTGCACTGGCCAAACACAGCCAAGCAGCCATCTCGAGGCATCTGAGCGATTCGAAAGATAAACTTATATCTTTAATGGTGGTTATTACTGACAGCTCACTTGTCTATGAAATGCAAGTATGTCTGCATTGCTCTGAATGTCATCTACAAAAACAAAATGAAGAATGACTTAAAAAGAGAGCACCTTCTCCGAGGATTTGAACATGGAAACGGCAGTTTGATTTCCTCTCGTTCAAACGCCAAGACTCATTGCCTTCCCCCGCTATCGGAAGCCACGTGAGACCACAACGCCGTGTTGTCATGTGCTGTTTCACCGAGGACAGAGATAAACAAATGACATGCAGCTGGACGACGGGATCTACTGGCAGCCCCCCCGGGAAAAGCCCTGGAGGATGAGGGACTGCAATGTGTAATTCAGGGAGGGACCACTTTCCTTTGGCAAAAACCCGAATCCCATCTCGCTAACCCATTAGGGGGATGTGATTGACGGACTCCTGTCAGACATGCAGCTCTGTGTGACGGGGGGGTGGGGGGGGCACCTCACTGTTCCTCTCCTATGGCGTTCTGAAGTCCAATCCAGGCATGACTAAAAAGCCAGATCTATTCATCACATTGAACCCATCCAGCTCCTAGTCCACAAACCACTTTCCCTCTCTCTCTCCTTTCCTCTCTCCCTCTCGCCATCCTTCTCTCTTGCACACACGCACCAATGCTCTTCCTCTTTCCGAAAAGGAAAATCTGCACTTGTGACATCAGAGTCAAATTTGGCAAAGCACATCGCTATCTTCCTTTCTGCTGGACACTAAATGCACCCCCCCAACCGCCCACCCCACCAAAAGGCTTAACTCAGGATGGAAATTGCCTAATTAAACATCGACGTTCCAACTTGCTTGACTGTTCTTCTCCTATGTGTGGGAAGCCCAGATTTCTATTACATTCATATAGTTTCACACGGCATGAGATTCCCCTTCTCAGTCCAATCAGACCACCAGACCAAAGCCTCTCGCCGAAAGGTGCGAGTCCAGCTCAGCTCTGCAGAACTGAACACCAACCCTGCACCAACGTGATCCTCAACGATTCCACAATTCAGTTAGGACCACCTCGACTGCCCCCGTCTTCCCCACGTGCATTTTGGTGACCCTAAAGGAGTGTGTGCAGGAACGAGACTGGAAGCTGGTACTTCACCAGCACATCACCGCTGTTCATCACTAGTGGAAGACACCAATAAACGTGTAACTACCCCGGTACGCTGTGGCTGCACCCAGGGTGCTTCTGCTGTGGGACCTCTAGCATTTGCCCGTTGCACACATAGTTACATGATGGAGGCCAGCCTGCCCCCCACCCTCACACTGGACAGTCAGCTGCGTACAGCCTGGCCCCCTCCCATCTTTAAAGTTTAATGAATTCAAAGTCATCTGCTCAGTGCCCCATTTCCACCTCATTGTCCCGGGTCAGGCCCCCATGGTGCAGAGAGGAGAACAAAAAGCCGTAAATTTGGATGATTTCATGCAGCTAAAACCTTCAGTTCTCCTCCAAAGAGGCCCCTCCTGGCAACGGTCTCCCTGCCAAAGGACAGACACAGCACCTCCTCTTCCTCATTTCATCGTATAGCACCCCCCCCCAGGCCACTTCTCTTCTGACGCCCAGCCTAGTACCCCATGCTGATGCCACGGGGAAACCGTGAATTAACAACTCCATCTGCCCCCAAAAGTGTACATGATTTTTATCCTAGGAGAGAGGAGGTCACAGGGATATCTATTTGTTCAAAGAGCCAAGCAAGATAAAGAAGCTTAAAATGGCTTTTAGCGCAGAGCCAAGCTGGCCAGTCCAAGCTGGTTCAGGGCAATATAGGGCAGTTCGGGCAATTTCGGGCCGGTCCAGGTTGTTTTTGGCCAGTTAGGGGCAGTCTGAGCCGGTTTGCGCTGTCTTAGGCTGGTTCATGGCTGCTGTTTCTGAGCCTCAGCAGCGAGTGCACTGATGATGACGCGTCTTTTTAGTTTCCAACACCAGCCTCATTCCTGATGTCGGGCTTACAATGCTTAACCGCTTGAACCACCCCTCACCGACCAAGGCGGCAGTGACCTCAGCCAGACCCTCTGTGTTTCCATGTGCATGATGGAACTGGCAGCAGCTGAACGCTATGCCCTCAGGGCTGAGCAAGCCGCTCCTGTGGCGGGAGACACCTCCCCTCTGCCGCTCTGCACCCCAAGCCTTAATTAGAAGATTTCGCTGCTGACTTTTTTCTAATCTGATCCAGCCTACACCC
>JABFEB020000002.1:20250420-20262579 GCA_019775895.2 Stomatorhinus ivindoensis | reverse complement strand
ATAGGCATTAGCGGGCCTGCATGGGGTACCGTACCCGGCCCCGTGAGCATTAGTAGGCCTGCATGGGTAAGGTACCCGGCCCCATAGGGGTACGGTACCCGGCCCCATAGGCATTAGCGGGCCTGCATGGGGTACGGTACCCGGCCCCGTGAGCATTAGTAGGCCTGCATGGGGTACGGTACCCGGCCCCATAGGCATTAGCGGGCCTGCATGGGGTACCGTACCCGGCCCCGTGAGCATTAGTAGGCCTGCATGGGTAAGGTACCCAGCCCCATAAGCATCAGCGGGCCTGCATGGGGTACGGTACCCGGCCCCGTGAGCATTAGTAAGCCTGCATGGGATATGGTACCCGGCCCCATGGGCATCAGCAGGCCTGCCCGGAGCACGGCTTTGTCTAATTTGCCCATGGTATTTTCTGGACAACAAGTACCCTCCTTTCCTGCTTGCAGGAGAATTCAGTGACTTCAGCAGAAGACCAGCACCAGCATGCACAGACTTCCCAAGGGGAACCGAATCCCATCGGGTAGCGACCAATGCCTCTGTGGTGACTTGCTGCTGGGCACCCGACTGCTCCACCCCCACACCACCCTCACAGTGGAATGAACTTCTAACATTGGTCAAACTTCCTGGCTTTTCAAAACCAATAGCTCATATGATTATTTTATAGTAGCACAGTTTTAAGAGCTGTTACATCCAGCACTTTATGGCTATAATACAGCGGCATCAGCACTAATTCTATATTAAATGGGTAGAGGGCAAACTGGGACTAAAGCATCAGGCAGGCAGAAAATAAATGTACTTGCGAGAGAAAAGAGAACAACCCTAAACTACTGAGAAATCTACCAACCAAATCACCATGGATGTAACACCAGGCTCACGTGAAAGGCATGATGGAAACTCATACAGAGCTGTGCACTCACGTTCTGGTGAAAGTCGATAGCATAGGCCAGGAAGGCCGGGTGGTGGATCAGGCTGAAGCGAGCCCAGTGCTCGGGCACCCGGCTGCGGGACAGCACGTCGGCACCCACCTCCAGGCCTGTGCCAGCCTGGAAGGCCCTGGAGTTCCACAGGCAGTTCACCATGGACACCACGTAGTGGTTGAACTGACAGTACGTCTTCCTGCTGATCTCGATGGGCTTCTGCACAGGGATGTGGAAAAGGAAGCAGGTGATTTCCCACCCAATTCAGCATGTCATTCCACTGACTTCCCACACAGATCGCCTCATTTTATAAGTAATATGAATCTCTGCCCATTCTCCTTCCTTGATCATGCGATTAAACAGATTATGTGGCATGCATTTCCACCGATTCAGACACCTGTAAATTCATTACAAATTCAGGTGAGCACACCTTCTTAAGTCCAGAGGTTTCCTACAATGTGACCCTAGCACCTTCCATTCTACAGCTTAAAGACTTATTCACCGTTATCTTGGCGGCCGTTGCCAGCCGCAGGGTTTAAGTCTTTGAGAGCTGGAGTCCGCGATTATCCATTTATACGTGAAGGACTCCAAGGTGAAAGATTCTGTGGGATTTAAAATTCGCAGCCTTGAAAACACCATTTCGGTTTTCAAAAATCACTACACTCACAAAGCGCACAGCACCCGAATCGGTCTGAATTCAGGGATGGGCAGCCCTGCGTCAGGAGCTGAGGGGATGGAACTTGTTGCCTGTGTTCACTGAAATAGCCTGTTGTGAGTATAGGCTGTGTCACCTCACTGCTGTCACTGGGTCTCTGGCAGCAAGAGAAAATGGATGCATTCTGCCGATAGACACATGTGAACTGGCTGGGCTGAGCTGACGGACAGGCGTGGGGGGAAGGATGGAGGGGTTGTGTCACTTATCCTCCACAAAAGAGGAAAGATCATCCGTGGGTCAGCAGGCCTCAGACTAGCCAAACTCTACAGGCGCAACTGATACCAAAACCAGCCAATCGGCAGGCTTGTAAACATACGATTTAAACTATGAAAATGTAATAGAAAATTCAGCACTCAAGCAATTGTGGACGTGCATCGCGTACTCTAGGCTTCCCATCCCTGCTGCACGTGTGCTCCTCCTGTTGATGAGAGGTCCACCTTTTCATTTTTAAACCACGGTTCCGCTTCAGGGTGCCAGCATGCGGGCAGTTTTAAGCCCTGACCTCCTTGCCACTGTTCCCCATTGGAGAGCGGGTTCGAGGGCGGTAGGGATGCACGATACATTGTCTCGATAGTCATCACGATACATGCATGCGAAATAATCACATGGTGGGACTTGTAATGTCAAGTAAGGCAAATTAAATGAAACGTTTGCTACTTTTTTGCTGCTTGGTACAAAAGAAAAACTTTGCATGGTTCTCATTTTCCATGACTAATCTAGAAGTGTACCTTGTACTATTTACTAGATTTTTACTAGTAGAGCTGCACAACATGCAATATTGACATTGCATATTATTCACATTTCAAGGATCGTATTAGTCTGCTGGCCTAAGACAGTAAGTTACATTAAAATCATTTCATGATTATGGAGTGTAGGATTTAAAAAAGGTTTAAAACTACTGCCACTCCTTTTGCATGAGCTCCTTTTGTCTTTGCTGTCAGACTCACGGAGACCGTGTGGTGAACATTTGTGAGCAAAAATGAGTGTGAGAAGGTAAACAAGAACTATTAAAGACATCTTCATACAGCAGAAGAGAGAAGATACTGAGCAAATGCTAGTAATTTGTTAGCACTGCTTTCTTGGTGTTGATGTGTACACAGCCGTTAACGTGTCAGGTTTTTGTGATGTAAAAAAATAGATCATGATAAATGATTTAAAAACTTCTCACGTTTAATGTGACCTATAACCCATACAATTAAACTGAAAAACAAATCTGTTGGTGTGGGGGGATATAAAAAAAATGTACAATAAGCTGGTTGCATAAGTGAGCACCCTCTAAAACAAATACTTTGCTGAAGCACCTTTTGATTCAGTCTTTTTGTATAGGAGTTGCCACATCTTTTTGTATAGGTCAGCATGCCACATCTTGACCGCTGATATTTACCTACTCTTCCTTGCGTAAGCACTCCAAGCTGTCAGATTGCAAGGGCATCTCCTGTGCACGGCCTTCTTTAGGTCACCCCACAGATTTTCAGTTGTATTTAGGTCTGGGCTCCGGCTAGACCATTCCAAAATTTTAAGTTTCTTCTGGTGAAGTTGTTATTTTGCTGCTTTGGATACATGTTTGGAGTCATTGTCGTGCTGAATGGTGAAATTCCTCATTATCTTCAGCTTTCTAGCAGATGAATTCTATGCCATGAACAGAAATCTGATTGAAATTGCTCATAAAGATTATTGTTAGCTAAGTGAGTATGAACCTGGAATGCGACTTTTTTCAAGAATTTCTGTAAGGAAAGGTAAATTAGAAATTGGACGAAGGTTATGAATATCAGTGGGATCCGAACCGGGTTTCTTGAGTATTGGAGTTATAATAGCTGATTTAAGCAATGAAGGAACAATACCGGTAGTAAGAAAAGAGTGAATGATGGAAGTAATTAAAGGAGACAAAGAAGGTAGGGGTGTAACAATACATCGATTTGTATCGATACATTGATTTTATGGCAAACGATCCAATGCATCAATGTGACCGCATAAATATCGATACATGCGTTTTATTTTCTCGCCTGTTCCAGTATTGTTTTCATGATCCACTCTGACGTATACATGGTCTACACCAGGGGTGCCCAATAGATCGATTGCAAAGGTAGATTGTATGGCATAAAAAATAGAGGATGGATGACGCGTTCAACCACGCAAGCTGCTGCAATCGACCGAGTCACCTAGTTAGCCTTCAATTTATTTTATATTAAACTTAGGAAAGGGTATAAAAATGAATGGGGGAGAATGAACATACTTTTTGTTACACTTTTGTATTTGTCTGGAGAAGACTTGATTCAAAATAAAAATTAGTCACCATGTTAATCTACATCCATCCAAAGTTTTTATTTTGACCTTATTGCACTTCATTTTGCTTGATTTAAGGGACATACTTCACTACACTAGATTTTGTTTACAGTTCCCAATAAAATATGGAAAAAATGCGAATTATATTTGCCTTTTTTAATCCATTGAAATGTAAATGATTGTGTGAAATTTCATCTTTTCGACTACTATCCCCAGTATCAAACTGAATTGTATTGTGGGAATTTCTGAGGTATCAAAAAAAAAAGAGAATGAGAGAAAGAAGTTAATGGTAGTGAGGTCATATTCGAAGAGGTGGTAGTAATCAATTCTTGATGAATCTTGTCTATTTTATCAAGAAAAAATTGCATTAACGAATTACAAAACTCAGTACAATAAAAATGCGAGGGGAACATATCCGGTGGTCACAGAGTAGAGTTTACTAAAGAAAACAAAACTCTAGTGTTCCCCTCACCAGCCATGATTAAACTAGCATAATAATTGGATTTTGCACTAGAAATTGAATCCTTATAGTTAAGAATATGGTTCTTGTACATATCTCTATGAACAACAAGTCCAGTATTCTTATAGAGACGTTCCAAACGACGACCTTTTGATTTCAATTGTCGAAGCTCAGGTGTGAACCATGGGGGAAAATGAGTATAATAAACAGTCCGGGATTTTATAGGAGCTAGGGTATTTAAAAGTGTGTGAAGACCATTATTATCCAAGGAAACCAATTCATCAGTAGAAGAACTGTTCAAATACCATTGCAAAGCAAAATGGGATCAACAGACTTAACGTTAAGGAATGTAATAACGTGGCAGTTTAGTTTTATATAAAGTTAAGCTAGTGGTAAAAGAAATTAACTTGTGATTGGAAATAGGAAAATCAACTGCCTCAGAGTTACGAGGAGTAACACCAGAGCAACAGACCAAATCCAATATATGACCCTTAGAATGGGTGGGTACATGAATGTATAGCTGCAGTCCAACACTATCAAGACAATATGTAAAGTACTTGGTCAAAATAGGCTTAGGATCGTCCATGTGTATATTAAAGTCTCCAAGTACTATTACGTTGGGGCATTGTGAACAAATATAAGAAATAAAAGCAGAAAATTCATTTATAAAATCATTATTAGGGTTAGGTGGACGGTAAACAGTAGAAACTATGACCGGATTAGATCCATTCAATTGTATGGAGATTGATTCAAACGAGCGATAAAAAGGTGTGGACACCAGTGAAACATTCCACTTTTTACTGTAAATTGTCGCGAGACCTCCACCTCTTCCTAGATCACGGGGCTGACAAACATAAGCAAACCCCGGTGGAGTACAGTCATTAAGATGTAAAAAGTCTCCAGGTTGTTGTCAGGTTTCAGTAAGACAGAGAAAATCCAACTTACGGTCCATCAAGAGATCCTGAAGAAGAGGACCCTTGCTCGTAAGCGAGCGGATGTTAAATGAAACGAAATTGACATTATTGCAATTTAGTTTAAGGACGTGCACACTTATGCAACCAGCCTATTGTATGTTTTTTTCCCCATATTATCCCCCTAACAGATTTGTTTGTTTTTCAGTTGAATTGTACAGGTTCCCCTTCTGGGTGTGAGCTCGCGGGCAGCATGACACCCCGATCCCCTCATCGCCGTTCCCCTTCTGGGTGTGAGCTCGCGGGCAGCATGACACCCCGATCCCCTCATCGCCGTTCCCCTTCTGGGTGCGAGCTCGCGGGCAGCATGACGCCCCGATCCCCTCATCGCCGTTCCCCTTCTGGTTGCGAGCTCGCGGCCAGATTTACACCTCAACCCCTTTGCCAAAGTTTCCCTTTGGGGGCTGAGCTCACAGGCAGCTTTAAGCCCTGACCCCTTAGCCGCTGTTAAAATAGCACTGTCTGACATTTTAGCACCCTGCTGCGATCTTTCTGACATTTACTGTGATCCATTAGGAGTGGCTATCAACAGGGACCCCAGAGTAAACCAGGCGCCATGGCCAAGCAGCGTCTTGGCTGAGCATAACCATTATGCCTCATAAGCCGGTCTCCAACGTGGCCAAATGGATGGATTTAAAAAGACAGTTCACAGGAGACATGGAAGGCAGTCCATACCTTTTCATCCTGCTCTTGACTCTTGGCAGATATTAGATTTGTTCTGTACCTAAAAAAAAATACACGAAACAGAAACAAAAGTTCAACAGAAACAGAAATCAGAAGAAAAGGCAAGGTTAAAAATCAAGACTTCAAATACCAACTGTAAAACTTATTCTGCATCATGCTACATTCTCTGGGGTGGGGGAGGGAGGTAAGGATCGCATTACAGGCTATACAGCACATTACAGGCTATACAGCACATTACAGGCTATACAGCACATTTACTCTTGCAGACACTTTTGTCCATAGTGATGTACAAGTGAGCCAAACTTCACATTACAAATATACGTGCTTACAAGGAAGCTTGCTAGGCTGAGCTGCCAACGAATGCCCAGGTACAAGTGCACTATTAAGCACTATTATTATAATGAGAGAATAAACGGAAACAAATTGACTCAGCTCATACGAAACCACACTTAAGTTTTGCTATTTTAATGATGGTTCCATTTACCTAGTCTAAAAAGTCTAAAGTTTTCTGCCACTGCTTTTGTATGAGCTTTGTATGTGCTCTGAGAAAATCACAATCATTCTCATCCCTGTTGTTGGACTTACTCAGGGAGCTTTTGGGGTGTTTGTGAGAAATTAAACAAAAATAACTGAAGAGGGGAAAAGTGAATAAGGACAGGTAACAAAAAGACATTCATCTTCCACTGTATGGAAATATTAAGCAAAAGCAACTGATTTGTTGGCTCTGCTTTGTGTCTGTTGGCACAACTAACTTTTTTGCCAGACACTATTAGATGAGTTCTATTTGAAATTCCTAAATAATAGCAAAAACTCCAAATATTGCAATGAGAACTTTTTCCAGTATTTTTCGTTGGCAACACCATACATTCACAAAAAATATATATTAATATTATATAAAATGATGTGGCTAAGCAAAAGGGTTAACTTTCATTTTATCAGTGATTATTGTGACATACCAGAGTCATAGAAATTGAGCAAAAATAATTTAAATGAAAGTGATCACAAAGACAGGCCAAGCTACTCAGAGAGACTAAATGGCAAATGTCTATGGCTTACCTTGCATTATTGGGCAACTCCATCAAATCTGAGTTTCTTCTTTTAACATTTGTTTGTATTACAATTGTGCTGTGCTGATATTTAAGTTCTGATCTGCAATACTGACCGACAACTGCATTCTCATTCAGTTTTAATGTGAAGTGCTTCCACACAAATAATGCTTTCACTCTTTATTTGGTCCCTCATCCTATACACACTGTCCTCCTTCACCCATATTGTAGTGCTGGGTGGTATATCGGTTCATACTGCAAACCATTTTTTATTATTGTTATGATGTGAATTTCTCTTATACCGCAATGCCGGTTTAAACAGTCTACACAACGTTCGGAAAGTGGCACAGACGGAAACTGTTTAAGGGGGGACCTTTTTCACTGCTAAAAATGTACCGCAAAAGATCAGAAACGAAAGATATAGCTGACACTGGAGTTGAAAATAATAAGACACTGGGGTTGTCAAACACCGATTCACAAATACTAATTAATATTAAAAATTAGTATCTGATTAGATACTCATTTTCACTATCATTGATACCAATAGTGCGGTTTTTGCATCATTCACCACACTTCACACAGCACGGCTACAGCACAGGCGCGTGTGCACAAACACTCACGCAGCCTCTCCCCTCCTCTCAATAGCCACCGAACACATTTGCACTGGTTAACACACAAATACCGAGTTGGCTGAACATGGCATATGCTGCAGTTGAAGGCATTTTGCATGCTGTTTTAATAATAATAAAAAAAAACGCAAAAGTGCCATTTGGAAGTATTTCGCAGACGAACATGGAAAAGCTAAGGATGTCGATAAGTGTTGTGGCGACGAAGTAAAGTAGTATGTCAAACCTAGTGAAGAATCTTAAAGAACGACATTCCGGTCCTTATGAGAAATTTTGCGAGGTCAGTATAGCTCGTGTTCCAGCAACACTGAACTATTAAACACTTTAAACAAAAATGTTAACTTGGCCGGTGCACACCTTAACATTAATCATTAAACTATAAACAGTTAGCCAACAATCACATTAGCCGCATGTTAT
This sequence comes from Stomatorhinus ivindoensis, assembly GCA_019775895.2. Taxonomy (NCBI): domain Eukaryota; kingdom Metazoa; phylum Chordata; class Actinopteri; order Osteoglossiformes; family Mormyridae; genus Stomatorhinus; species Stomatorhinus ivindoensis. The sequence continues at coordinate 20,254,457 of JABFEB020000002.1, read as the reverse complement.
CATTAAGGTAACAGATAGGCGCAATGGCTAATAAAATAATATAGTTAATGTGGGAACAATGCAAAAATGCAAAACAAAAATGTGTCCTGTAAAATCCTGTCAAATGTGGTAAACGCCCAGGCATACTTTAAAAAAAAAATACAGTCGTATACTGCGAAGTTTAAAAAATACCGGGATATAAAATTTTTGGTCGTACCTCCCAGCTCTACCATATTGCTGAGTAATCGATCACAGAAATTTTAAATGAATGCTTTTTATTAATCAAGTAATTGTGACAGCTCTATTGGTTAACATCATTAGCCATGATTCTAACCAAGAAAATTGTGATCTGATATTTTGCTCATAACGCCCACCTCTACTGGGGGATGGGTGAGGTCAGCTCACCTGTACATGATGTGGCAGAGTTTGTCCACACTCACAGGCTCTGTAGCATGGAGGGCTGGGTAAAACACCCCTGCCGGTGGCAGGACCACCAGGGGCATGCCGTACTTCAGGAACATGTCACTGACCTTAGATAGAGAAGAATACAAACACATGTAAGGTGGGAAAGGTCCTTCACACAGGACTAGAAATACAGGGTGTGTCTGCACTGGTCAGTTCATAACCTGAACACATGCAATACTCCACATACACAATGGCACAGAAGGAGGAGTTTTTAAAATTGTTCTTAAAAGGTACCGTCTCATAAAAGTCCAGGGTGAAGTTGAGTAGCAGGGGGTGGTACTGCTCCTGCTGCAGGCCAATGGTGGAAATGCGGCCCACAAACTGGACCAGAGCCATGACGGAGTCCATCAGGCCAGACAGGGTCATGTTCCTGAAGGGGGAGACAGCAAGCGTAAGGGGCGTGTCTTGCTGTAAACCGACACATGCTGCTGAGGGTCTGTGACGTAACAATCCAAACCCAGATACCCGATCAACCCCTTGTATTAAACTGAACAGGATATCAGATGGTACAATGCCTTTCCCCACAAATCCTATGCAGAAAAAGATGCATCTGAAACTCTTCCAACCCCCTTTCATCCAGGTTTTCTGAAATCTTATTTCAGCACTCAACTGGTGAACCTCAATCATATTCTTCGAGGCAAAAAAATTCAGGTAAGACTTTAGACCAGGTCATTTTCAATCGATCGTGAAGTGCATCGCAAGCGTCCGTGCACTTGCACGCCTATTTTTCAGTGTGCAACTAATAGTGTACTGTAAACATTTAGCATGCAAAGATCTCAGAAGCCAAAAGATCAAAAATGTATCATTTTCATTCAGAGTGGCTTTACCGAGGAAGGGCAATTTGGAGTGACATTTCAAAACGATGCACAAAAGCTACGAGCCCGAGTTCCCTGCTATAACAGCCACACGCATCCGAAAAGTGCAAGAAATGAAAAGTCAATCAGCAGCAGAGCAGTCAATTATTACCAAGCCGCATCTTCCCAGTGCCAGCGGTCCAACTAAGGTAGAGAAATACATTTATTTACACTTTTTCAATTTGGAGAATTACCTGGATTTGTCTGGATTTGCTGTGTGCATGTTAACTATGTGTAAAGGCAATAGCTAGAGTAATAACAGAGTAAAAGGGTAATAGCTATGGCTCCCTATCTGAACTGGTAGATCTTGGCACACTGGCCACATGAGAAGTAGAGCTTGAGTTTAAAAAGTCCCTGGTTTAGACCTTGTGACAAGGGTTATAAATGAGCGACATCCTGCAGCCTCCTCATTCCGGCAAGATGTGGACCATAAATACAGGGAGAGCTCGGCCGCGCACACCTAGGCGGAGAGGGAGGAGTACGGCAGCAGAAAGGCAAGGATGTGTCGAGCCGAGAAAGATTTTCCGGCACTTTGACAATAAGCCCCACCCTGACGGGGACAAAGGCAGGCACTGAAGCAGTTAAGAAATCAAGGCTGCTGCCCACATTCCAGGAGCAGCCATCAGCTGGGGGGACGATGCTTATTATTGCAGCAGAAACACTAGCTGTGAATCGGGAAACTGCAGACAACAATGGGAAAATATGTATTGTGCATGAGTAAGGGGGTACTGACAGTGGGGTCTGGCTGGTCACGCTGATGTCCAGCTCGTCCTCGAAGGCGTAGACAGAGTGCCAGGTGAGCCACTTCTGCAGCATGCTGTTCAGACACTCCACAACGCTGCACTGCGGTGGGGGGGTATTTAAAAATCAGTTATATAAACACAGCGCATACAGCTGCAAAACCCTGATAATCATGAGATCAACTAATCTATTGGTTGAACCACAACAAAAACTTTACAGTGTAGTCAGTCTCTATTTAAAAGTGCCAAAGTGGCACAGAAATCTCCATTTTTGTTTATAAATATCATAATGCCACTCACGGATATTTCACTTATCGCTACGCAATATCATGCAGTTATACTTTACACCACAGTATGCAGCATTTGACGGCATTTTCCAAAGCAGCACTAATCCAGCATTTTGAAATCACTGCAAAAAAAATTCAGCAAGCAGGAGATGATGCTCCCAGCTAATTTCAAAATACCGCAGTATACTGTATTACCTTAATACCATCTAGAAACAACTTTAAAACTGTTCATAACAGTATATCCATTTCACTACATCGCGTATATTTGTGTTTTTGCAATACATCTGCCCTCTGCTGGTCTGGTGTAATATCAATGGTGTACACCATCTGCGTCCATGGAAAAGAGTCCACGTGTACACCTGAGCACAGTTTGTAACAGCATGCAGAAAGATTAAGTATGACCTAGGTGGTTATGTCGCAGTATACACAGTAATCCGAAAAAATGCAACCAATCAATGCCAAAATTCACAGAAATCTATTTTTATTACCGATAATCAATGTTATCAACGGACACAGCCCTAACAGCTAGACAACATACTTTCTGACACCATTTTCTACATTCAGAATGTATTTATTTTGAAAAATAAACCTGGAATAGAAGAAATGCTTCTGAAATACCTTGAAAAATAAAGAAGATGTGAAGAAAAGCTGCATCAGAGGTTCAAAAAGACAGGGCTTGATACCTGGGGAAAAGGAAAAACACACAGTGGGAACAAAGAAACTGCTCCCATGACAGCTCTATAAGCAGAGAGGAACATCTCACTGGAAAAGGGGGCGGGACTCACAAGAGCACGGGACCACAGGGATGTCACTCAACAGGCCCAGCACCTGGGGGCGGAGCAGCGAGCCATCCCAAACTCTCAGGAACTTGTACAGGAAGAGCTCTGTGGCTGTAAAGCCCTCCTGGAAGGAGGGCAAAGAGCAATAGGAGGGGTTTAACCACAGCAGAGCACACAATCGGTCAGACATCAAGCTCCCATAGTGAGATCTGGGGAAACCTGCAGCTCTGCTTCAAACACTGGGGGAGGAGGGGGAGGCAGAACGCCACCCACCTGAAGGAAGTGTTGTACGCTGATGAGAGTGTCTAGGAACTGGATGACCTCAGGCGCATCCTGTACCACCGTGTCCTTGTGGAAGAGAAACTCTGTTGACATAAAGAAGAGTCACGAATGAATAAGTTTTAACAAGGGCGGACCTGCGAACAATGAATGACAAGTTCAGCATCCAGAAAACTGAGGGCCCCAGACTTTCAGAGGGTCCATTTTTCACACTTATGTGGCAGTTAAGTTAGTAGATGCTTTTGTTATACAAAAAGTGATGGTTAGACAGTCCTCGGAGCGACTGGGGTTAAGAGCGCTCAAGGGTCCACTGGTGACATCACTGTATCAACCCTGGGATTTGAACTCGTAATCTTCGATCACAGGCACAGAGTCCTAATCCTCAACCATACACTACACCAGCAGCCATGAACTTTTTGGTGCTACAAAATCTTAATTGCAATAACTCCTGTATTTACTTTTAGTTACCCAAAAATGCAGAAGCATTGACCATTAAAAAAAAGTAATTATTATTATAATTACATCCAAAGATGCTTCTCCTTCATTCACTTTTGGTGAATGTAGCCTTAACCAGGATGAGTTGATGTCATCAGGCGGTATCCAATGATCATTGGGTGTTTCAACCCTGAACCGCAACACCCTCAACATTGGTGG
>JABFEB020000002.1:20234519-20244560 GCA_019775895.2 Stomatorhinus ivindoensis | reverse complement strand
TATTATTTTTAGTATTAGTAATAGTGGTGCAGAACATATTACTGCTGTAGAGAGAGAGAGAGAGAGAGAGAGAGAGATTTTTTATAATAATGACAATACAGTTTCTAGAGACTGAAAATATATTAAGAGATTATTTTATTTTAATTAGATCTCTTCAGTTTTGTTTCTTCTACAATCAAAATTGTAGTTATTATTTTTTTGTAACAATTTCTTTGCACAGTTGTTCATAGAGTTTCAAGCACTGTGTTTAATTAAACTGTTTTCAATTCACCTATATTTGCCTGTTTCCTTCTTTTTTTACCTATGGTATCAATTTAGAATCGATACCAAGGTATCAGATCCTAGTATCGTACCGAAGTCAAAATTGTGGTATCGAGCCATCCCTACCAAGTACCGCTATTCTGCTTAACAATACCAAGATACGGTTTTTGGTCCGTAATGCCCAGCCCTTGGTTACCATGCGCACCTGGTGATCATTAAATCAGGGTGAGGAAATGCGCCAGGTTGGACATGTTGCCCCCTTGTAGCGGTGATTGCATACTGGGGCTCTCGGGCCTGGGGATTCACCTTTTTAGTTCAGGTTAAAACCGAACCTGCAAAATTGCACACTTGAGCAGGATCTGCACGCAGCCCCACACAGCAGAGGCAGAAGCGGCTGCACATACCCTCTTCCTGGCAGCGGGGCGCTCGTGAACGCTGGTGCTCAGCTGCAGATCTGACCACAGCTTGGAGCGGCTGCTCCGCTGAACAGCGGCGAGGGCTGACTTCCAGGTAGAGTTATGGTTCCTGAAGCCACTCTAAGCAGAAAGAGGGTACATTTCAAAAGAAAGTCATGATTAAGTATTAAGCAGGTCAAGCAGGGCCCATAGCCACACCCCCTCCCGCTTCAAGCAGAGCACTGACCTTCACCCTGGCTGGCACAGACAGGATGACCATATCCGGGCAGAAGATTTTGTACAAAGACAGCAAGTGCAAGAGGAAAGGCTGTCGGCCCTGGAAAACGACACCACAAGAGATATGATCACATACATTTGCAATCAGCTTATGTATTAGCAGACGCTTCTATCCAAAGCAGCATGGAAGTGAGGAGAGTTTGTGGTCAGACAGCACTGATAGCTAAAGTTCCTGGGTTTAAGGGCCTTGATCAAGTACCCAGTGGTAATATGATTACTCAACCAACCATAGGATTTGAAACTATAAACATTCAGACACTAGCAGCAGTGACAATGAAATTCTCTTGCTTCTTTTGGGCAGGCAAGTGCAAAAAAAAGGCAAATACTGTATACATCCAATTCTAAAAAAGCTTATAATTTACAACAACCAATTCAGATGGTCAAAAAGAGCTTTGGATGTATCCATCTATTATTAGTTAAATAACTACAGGGGGTATTTCCAGAAAGTGGGTAATTTGTAAGTTGGTCTTACTATCTAAATGGGGACCGTCCATTCATTTAAGGGAAAAACCCTAATCCCAATCATAACACCCTTAACCTCCACCCATTCCTAACCTTAACTATAAGTAACCAACCAAAATACAAGACTTGGCATTTTTTCTTTTTTGGTTGCATTCACAAATTTTTATAAAACTGAAGTTATCCAATCCAAGATGTCAGCAAAAGTAGGTAAATTTTAGGTTTTACTACAGTTTGGGGACAATTTGGTCCTCAAATGTGATCTACGCAAACACAGCAGCAAAGGGAAGCCACCTGCAGTGGTGCTCACGGCCCTGTGGCTATTCTGCCGAAGCCAGGCTTGAACCGGCGACCTTCCGATCACAGGCACAGAGACTTAGTCCATCAAGTCACACACTGAGAAAGCAGAGCTTATTGATTATTGATTGGGGACAGCATGTGGCTCAGTGGGCTAAGCCTGTGTGCTTGTAATCACAAGGTCACTGGTTCAAACCCAGCCTCAGCATGTCTGAGTCCTTGAGCAAGGCCCTTAACCCCCGGCTCCCTGGGCGCCCCAACAGGTGGCTGCCCTTTGCGGACAGCTTGCTCTACAAAGAGCAAGTTGAGGGAGGCATAAAAGGAATTTCCCCACAGGGATAAATAAAGGATTGATTATTATTATTATTATTATTATGTTTTAGCTGGATTTTTATTGAATATTGATTGTATACAGACAGGTCTATAAATCAAGCAATATAATAATATCAATAAATAGCTACAGTCTAATGAAATCCAACAGGCATATTACAAAACCTTAAAAAAGGTTAATGAAAAACCAACAAAAACACAAGCAACCAGAATAACTGCAAACAGCATAACATGTCCTTGTAATCAGGTAAGACAGGCTATGGATTCCTTCCATCTGATTCTTTTCATTTTGAGAATCGATTGTGACACTGAAATGTTTGACCTTGTAAGGTAAATATTTATAAGGAGCAGCATATGAACTACTACTGGGCAGGGCCACCCATAAGTGGGGAAGCTGAAAGTTGAAAGAGGAAGTTGCCCAAACACAGAACACTCGATCTACCAGCAATCACTACCACCAGGGTTGGACCTGCACTGAATCACTGAATATTGGCATTTGCAATATAAACCTTGGATTGAATCAAAGTCAGATTGAAAAGAATATCAGTGGTATGGCCTATTATTACAGGCTTGTGTTGTGAACCAAATGAAAGATTTTCTTCCTATTGAAAAAAAAGTATATAAACATATATATTGTATTCCCGTTTAATTGTTCATGGCCAACTCACAACCTCAGATCTCAAATTCGTGAATGTGAAGGGGGTTCCATATTACTACAAATCGTTAAAATATCACTGACAACCACCATATTCACTTGAATCATTCGACCTTTAAGCACACTTATGGTAAAACGTACGCTCGAAGTGCTTACCATTTTACCCTGAAGATCAAGAAGCTTTCTGACCCTGTGAAGTCGAACTGGAAGGGAGAGGGGTAAATGGTTAGCACTGTTAGCACTTTTCCTACTTCCTGCTTCAAGGCAGAACTAGGACAATGTTCTAAAAGGGCCAGGATCTAAGAAAACATGACTTACCGTTTTCTTTCCTGGTCAGCAGGTACAGAAGATGGCAGATATATGGACACTGTAAGACACCACAAAAAAAATCATACCTCTTATCATACGCCCTTGTACACACACTCACATGGAGCTAGTTTGGTTTCCTAAAAGTACAACAGATCCCACTATGATCCCACAGACCAAAAAAAAGGCATCCTCAAACATGGAAGCAGAGTGTCATCTCTGTGCAATGATACAAACCAAAACCCATCATGTATACATCTTTCACAACTAACCATTCACAGAACAGGGAGCTTTCCACTTACCATCGTTTCCTGCGTCACAAAGCTGAAGATGAAGCCATAGACAGCCCTCAGCTTGTCCTTGGAGTCGATCAGGTCAAACATAGTGATGACCCAACGAATGAAGAGGACCTGAAAGCCCAGGGGATAATTGACCATTTATCGCATATAAAGGTAGTTACTAGGGAAAGTAATTTTTGCGTTACTTCAATTCTCTTATTAATGCATAATATATATATATATCTATCCAGACAGCACACATATATCACCAGGATGTTGGTTAAATGATTGTGGTGTACACACACACAAACACGCACTTTACATATATAGACAGTATAAACCTATTGTGGATAATTTAGCCTAATCAAGAAAAATAACAGAAGGCTAAATGTTGCATAGTGATCTCATTAACATCATGTTGCTGTTGAAATACATCACACAGACATCAGGGGAATGTCGAATCAATATTCAGTAGCGATGTCTCTGTGACAGATGCTTTGCCGATGGATTTTCAAGCATCGTTGAGACATCATGTCATTATTTTAGTGTTGCTGCTCTGGCAGTGTGAGACAATACAACTGTCAAGTTTTATCCATCACTGCACCTAATATCATCCATTAATTGCATCACAGTAAAGTCGAATGATGTTAGAATATTAGTGGAATAGCCTGAAGTGTTTCCCCTAGGTTTACTGCTTTTGGGGGGGGGGATAGATGGACAGACGCAGACATTTTTGTCTTCTTTTCAGGTGACTGACGCAACATATTTTCCGATGCATGCTTTTTGTTGGCTGGTGGGGGTGTGCTCACCTGTACGTATGCACACTTGTGTCTGTGCACGAGCATTGGGGTGGAACTCCGCCATGCATGATACAGAGAGCATAGGAGAATCGTAAACGCAACCGTGTAGAGACAAAAATCACAAGATGTTGTATAAATAAGAAATAGCATAAAGCTATTCAGTTTGTTTAATAAAAGAACAATGTATATACCTGTTCTATAGGAAAGGTAACCCTTAAATTACTTCTGTTGTGATCTGGCGCTATATAGAAAATAAAATTAACCTTCAAGGGGGGGTGGGGCACCCCCTAATATAATGGTAGGGGAAACACTGTCCTGCATTTGTCCAATGAGATGTTAATGCAAGACAAAAGTGACAAGTAATAGTCTATTTAAATTTCAGTACTTCTGAGTTATTTCATTTGAAAAGGTGATTAGTTACATTACTCGTTACTGCCAAAAGGACTGGAATTACAGTAATGTGAGACTTCCAACACTGGTGATCTCCAGCCTCCAGTAAAAGACCAGTCATCTACACTACATGGACAAAATAATTGGGACACACCACTTAATCACTGAATTCATCCCTTTTGTTCAGAATAATTGTGTATAAAAAAGCACCTAGCCTTGTCAGGTTTACAAACATTTATGAAAGAATGTTGTTCTGAAGAGCTCAATGAATTCAAGCATGGTATGGTCATAGGATTCAACTTTTGCTATAAGTTCATGCAATTTCTTCCCTTCTAGATATTCCACAGTCAACTAAGTGATATTACTGCAGAGTGAAAGCATTCAGAAACAACAAACATCCAGCCATGAAGCGGTAGACCATTTAAAGTGACAGAGCAGGGTCACCAAATGTTGAGGTGCATAGTGTGAAAAACTCACAGATGCTCGGTTGACACAAAAACTGCAGGGTTCCAACTTCCTTTAGCACTAACCCCAGCAGATGAACTGCAAGCCAGGAGCTTCATGGAACAGGTTTCCATGGCCAAGAAGTTGCATGCAAGCCTCATATCACCAAGTGCAAAGCCAAGTGTCAGATGAAGTAATGTTAAAGCACACCATTACTGGATTCTGGAGCAGTTGAGACATGCTCTGCGAGGTGAAGAATCACGATACTGTCTGGCCTGGCCCCTTAGTTTCAGTGAAGGGAACTCTTAATGCTTCAGCATACCTATTTCTGGACAATTCTATGCTTCCACCTTTGCAGGAACAGTTTGGGGAACACCCTTTTTTGTTCCAGCATGTCTGTGCCCCAGTGCAAAGCAAGGTCCATAAAGACAAGGTTGGGTGAGTTTGGTATGGAAGAGTTTGACTGGCCCTTACAGAGCCCTGACCTCAACCCCATCTAACAACTTGGGAATGAACAAGAAAGAGATTGTGGGCGAGGCCTTCACATCCAACATCAGTGCCTGACCTCACAAATATCCTTCAAAATGAATGGACAAAAATTCCCAGACACACTCGAAAATTTTGTGAAAAACATTCCCAGTATAATGGTAGCTGTTACAGCTGAAAAAGGGAGGATCAACTCCAAATTGATGCCTATGGATTTATAATGGGATGTCAAAAGTTCTTGTAGGTCGAATGTACTCCTGCATGTTGAGTTTCATATTGATGTTTCTCATTTCATGAGTTTTACATTTTATATTGCTAGATATATTTTAATGAAGCAATCCAGGTTAAATAAGAGTGATAACAACATGGATTCTCTTTGAATCTGCACCCTTAGCTTGCCAAATCACCATTAGATTTCACATTTCCTCCAATGAGACATATTAGCAAGGATCACACAGCAAGGTCAGCCAGTCCCTGGAGCAAGTAGGGTTAAGGTCCTTGAAAAAAGACCAACAGTTCCAACCCACTAAGCCACAAACTCCTGCTGCTACCCCTTATACCTGCATGCTCATTGGCATCTTGTCCACACAGAGCCAGGAAATGCCCCTGAGGACCGCTTCCTGCGGCACTGTGGAGGCTGGCACCAGAAACTTCAGGACACGTGTGCTGATGACATGCCCTGAAACAGGGTAGAAGAAGACACTCAGAAATACGATGATTAAAAAAACAGACCTAACAATGACTGCTAGGCCTGTCAGAATTATTATATCATCACCTGAATGCGATTTTTTTGAGCTGACCATGACTATTTTGCATAATCACTAGAATCTACTCCATCCATTTAATCAAAAATAGCTGGATGAAACAAAAATGTCATATTTCTATATGTAATTTTCCATATTCCATGTAATTTTCTACTGTGTAATGTTTGACTGGCATTTGTTTAATGACATCATTTCCTTGTGCTTCTGAAATGATCTGAACCACTTGACCAATCTGGTCTTCGGACATCTGCACATGCGCAACACTGCACTACATGGCATATTTTACAATGCCACCCGATTTGTACCACTTCGTTTCATGACATTTTAACAACCCAAACTGATCCCGTTCATTTCTTTTCATGACATCAGGTTCATTTTACAGACTGCTTGTGATCTCCACCAGCCCAGATTGTAATTTGAATTCTTTGTGTCCTCTATCTGCCTAACACAGTTCTGTAGAGCATCTGCACTTGTGTCCGAGTGGGTATTTTTGGGTCTCATTAGGGTCACGATGTCTGTAACCATTTATGCTGCAGCAAAGGCAGTAGATCATGCTAACAGGATAAACAACTAGAGAAATGTATGCACGATAAAATACCAAGGCATTGGATAGCAGCAATTACAACTGATGGAAATATAAACTAGCATTTCAGATATGGGATATTCGGATAATAGTGATGGTTTTAAAACTGGAAATACACAATTGGAGTAAATACTTAAAATCACAAGCATAAAATATGATCATGTCAATGGAATCATTAACATCAGGGGCCTGTATCCTGATTCACAGAGTTGGATTTCTTGCTTTAGTTGAATAACTTGTCGGATTTAAGGTATCCTAGTTTAAATGGACGTTATCTTCATTCATGTATGTTTAGCCCAGGCTACTTTAATTCCACAAAGATAACTGGCTTAGTTTGCTGTAAATGTAGACAATATGGTTTTCTGTGAAATGGTAGGATGAACGGACTGAGCAGTGCAGAAAATGTGATGCGGTGTTCACATGCCCGAAAATGCTGCACATACACAGACAGGCAAGGTAAAAATCAGGCAGGTGGTACAGATTGGGTAGTGACAACACCAGCTGTTTATTGCGAGGCATTTAACTTATTTATTTATATCTGCACTGTACATGTTTTTGTTTAGATAGGCAAACAGAAATGCAATTTTCATTTGTATGATTAGCATTGAACATTGGAACAATGTTCTTCATGGGGTGTAATTTGTATTGAAGTGTTATAAAGTGAACAGAAAGGCAATAGAATCATTAATAGGAATTATTTGTATGACAATCACCAATTATAATTTCATGATCATAACAGCCCTTATGACAGTCTTCATAAATCATTAGCACTAATGTTTGTAATGTGTTATTTGCCTTCCTATGACATGCAAGTTTACTCCCATAGTCCAGAGACATGGAGTAAGGCAAACTGGAGTCCCTAAATCACCCTTAGTGCATGTGTACACCCTGCAAAGGGCTGGCATCCCACCCTGGGGGTACCCCAGCTTGGTGTCCTGTGCTGCCTGGAATAGAAACTGGTCCCCCATAACCGTGACCAGGATAAGTGATAAAAAATAAACGGATGGATACAACTAACACTTAAAAAATATATCATGCAGAAAAAGACCAAAATGACAAACTCCATCTCCTGATTGGAAGCCATCTGTAATCTTGGAATTTAAAAATGTAATTTAGGCCTCGATATGGAAACATTTTTTAATTTACAGTGGACATAACATTGTGTGTTTTGTAATGAACATGGGCATAACACCGACTGGCTAGGGGCAAGATTCTGACCCCCAAAAGAGGCAACAGGGCTACCCAAAGTATATACATCTTAAAAAAATAGAAAAACAAAGACTGCTATCAGAACCCTCCTGACTTCTACTCACCCATGCGGAGGCTTAGGGAAAACTCCAGCAGTATGGACACGGCCTCCGGGGGAAGCCCCCGGCTGAGGGCCACTCGCTCTACAGCAGCCAGATGTCTCTCCAGAACATCATTGCCTCTCCATGGGGTGCCGGCCTTCACTGGAACAGAGCAACGCCACAGACACACAACTGCATGCATTACCTGACCTTTCTGAGTCCTTTCCAGAAGTACCACACAGTAATCCTCCTTTTGGGCAACATTTTCACTTATCAGTAATTGTGTTTTGGCTTCCTCCGGCTTTTGTATTGCCTCCAGATAACAAGAAATACAAAAATGAACTGCTCTGTGACAAAAACCAAAAGGATAGGGTTCATCCCCATGATGGAAACTGGGTAGTTATCACATACATAGCAGGAGTTTAAATATGAAATTTTCAACCATTAAGCATTACTTGTATAAGTTGGCGAAGATATTTAAAATGATTGCAATAACAATCACAGTTAAATGAAGTGAACAAAGACTATTTACAGATTTATAAGATATTTAATATATAAAGACATATTAAAATGGTGATAATACAACCAATGTCGTGGAATGTTTTACAGTAGAAATGAATTTTATTAAGTCTGTGTATGGAGTTCTGGGCACTAATATGGATTTATATATGAACAAGTTGAAATTTATGGAAATGTACGTAATAAGAAAAGAGCTCTTGTTCGTGGAGATTTTATTATTGGCCTTTTGAATCCAGATTGTTTTATACACACACTGTACAGTTTAGATCTTATTACACCAACAAGAATAAAAACATTGCTAGAAACTACAAAGATTACAATTAAGTGTGGGATACTGTCAACAGATATTCGTGATCACTAATCAGCTTTTTTATATAATATGCAAGGTTTATGTAAAACACTTCAATAAAAACTGGAAAGTTAGACAGACATAGATCTAAACTTAAAACAGAATAGTTTAAAAATTATCTATTAAATCAGAACTGGGATAATTATACCATGAATGTCACTGAGCCTTTACATTTGTAATTTATACCTGACTCTAAAGTTTGGCTGGCAAATCTGTCTCGCTCAGAGTCCCCAGTCTGTAATTACAAGGCTATAAGAATTCATATTATATATATCGAAAGGATATTTCACAAAGATACAAGGCACATCTGTAACATTCAACCGTTAAGGGTCATAGACTGTCTGCATGCACGGGCGTGTGGCCGCCCCTCTAAAATATTTTGCACTGTGGCCCATTTTAAGAAACGTGTGCTCAGAGTTTAACAAGACACGGCGAGGAGGAGCTGCCAAGCGTTTTGACGGCTGAACGCGAGCTGGCCGGCAGCTTTTTGTGATGACGTCAAGATGGCCGTCGGGTGACAATCACCGTAAATAAGCCGCTTCAAAAAAGTCGCCTTCCTCTCTCAAAATGCAACCAAACACATAGCGACACTTCATATTCATAAATATAACCGACTAAAAAGACCTCTGGGTCCGCGACGGCAACGCCGTAATTCTTACCTCGGGAAAAGTAGCTCAGCGCGGATTGGAACGGCTCTACGGCCTCACTCCTTTTCTTCTGCTCCTCCGCCACACGCGAACTCCGGAGACTCCGGGAAGATCCTGTCGTGTCATTTTCCGAGGAGCAACTCAATTCCAACCGCGACGGGTTGCTCGGCATTGCTGCATAACCCAAAAAAGCTCTAAGCCCCCTCTGAACAACCGAGCCCTCCGCAGAAACTCAAAAATTCGCGCGCGACGCCCTGCGCATGCGTCAGGTTTCCGGGAAGCGCCTGACTTCCGGTGCGCAGCGAGTCGTTGGCTTATGGCAGGGAGGTGTGCTTGGGAGGTCTGGGGAAGTAAGTTTCTATTTGAAAGGATAGGGGCCCGGTCCCCCCACCCCCCCTGACCGATTATCTCTGGACTAATTTGTTTATTCAGTTACATAAACAAATAAAGTCTAAAAGTTGTTTTAGAGATGACTATAATTAAGTATGGCAA
>JABFEB020000002.1:20220102-20234323 GCA_019775895.2 Stomatorhinus ivindoensis | reverse complement strand
CGGCGCCTAGCAGCTGACTTAGGACTGGTGCGGACCAGGGGAATCCGACTGTTTAATTAAAACAAAGCATTACGGCCGTTTTAACCCAAAGGCTGCGAGTAAACGTAAGGCAGCTTACGATTCGTAGTACCCAAATGCCTCAAAAACCTCGCCAGTAAACATAATTCGTAGTACACCCGTTAGGTTTTTCTACTAAGGTTGAGATTGCGTCTTCTCCTTTAAACCTGAGTTTGGTTTCATGTTAAAGCAGTGCAAATATGACATGTTTGATGCGGAGTTGTAAAGTATGCCTTAACAATGGATTTCACGATCCACAGCAACAAATCGTAAGACCAATTATTCCCTTTTACAGTACTTTTAAAAAGCAAAGGTCCTGATAAGATCGTACATGATTAGAAAAGTCAGACACAATACATTTCTTGTGACCTATTATCTCTGGACTAATTTGTTTCTTCAGTTACATAAACAAATAAAGTCTAAAAGTTGTTTAGAGATGACTATCATTAAGTATGGCAAGAAAAATTACAAAAAAGTCAGAAAATTATCAAAATGACTTTTCCTTTTAAGAACTCTGCCCTATAACATAATGCAACATTTTCACTATTAAAATGGAGAGCCTATTGAAATAAATACAAACGCAATTGGTCATTCATTTTGTAATGCCTGCAAATGATACAGCAAAAAGAATATGTAAAAATTCATCTTCTTTCCACATATTTGTCCAGGCACCCTATTCATGACACACATTAAGACAGTTTAACCTAAATCTAATGCAAGCCTCAGTGGTAAAAAATTATTAAGACTCAGCTATTTTTCCTTAGTAAATTGAGCAATACAGTTTACCTTCTTAATATAAAAATACTAAAAAGAACAAAATGTTTTAAAACATCACATAAACCACAAAGCAACATATTCAAAGAATCAATTTTTTTGTGAACTGACATGGTGTGTCAATTTTAAAAGTTTTAATTGAATAAAGAATTTTAACAACTTTAAAGAACCATAAATGGTGTTTTCCTCCAAAGCTGGTGCAGTGACACCATGTGACTGTTCCATGTTAGGGTGAAAGGTTCTGGTGGTTGGAATAACAGAATGGAGGGAATTGTTTAATGTAATCTGACTACCAGATGGCAAGCATTCTGGATCAAAAATTTTGCAACAAGTGGCCATTACTTAGAATTTTTCCTCTCTCACTAGTTTAGGATCTGAAGATACTCCCCAACTTTCTCGTGTTGTAGCCATGTTCCTGTGCTTGATTTATGACAATTTTACTTTATTTTTCTCCTGATTGTTGACCAGCTGCTCCCTGCTCTCCTCTCTTTCAGGCTGGTCCTCATTCTGCCGGGCCACCAGGAGGCGACAGGTAAGAAGAATGCCAAAGACCAGGGCGTGGGCATAGCGTTTCAGGGGGTCACCCACCAGCTGGTGAAAAAACAGCACCACCAGCATGACCAGCAGCAGCAGGAAGTTGGCCACGTCCTTGGGCTTCCCGGGGACCAGCGTCATTACTATCCCACAGGCCACCTCCAGTGTTCCAATGACCTTGCGCAGCAGTACTGAGCTGATGCCTACCTTCTTCAGGCCTGGCAAAGCCTTGGCATAGCTCTTGTATGCCCGTTTCTGAAATGCACCCAACAGAATAAATTAATCGGCATTATCCTTTTGACATGGAAACATTAGGACATGTTGGACACTTACATTTTCTATCATTAACAGACACTAATCATCCAAAGCCATCCATGTCCAGTCCTTTTTAGACCTGTAACCTTAATACACCCAGAAGCTGCTTTCCCAGCCAGCTAGCATCCTCACGAGGAGCAGTCCTATTTCGAGGCCCCACCAGATCACTGAATTCCTCCCCCCTCTTTGGGCTCTCGGCCTTGTTCTTCTGGTTATTATCCACACCCCACGACCATAGGTGACAATACTGCAATACTGCAGCCATCGAATTGGTCTATTCAAAAGAAGCAATGCACTGCCTCATGCTTTAAAACACTGTATGTACATTGAACAAAACAATTACATCATGTTGTATGTGTGGGAATGTGGAACTTGATGTCATCTCAATTTCCCGCTACACCACCAAAACCACATTCAATGTTTTTAACCATACCCACGTTGATGCTGTTAATCTACCCAGTGTTTGAAGTGGGCCAGTGGTCACAGGCAGGCAATACCAGCACCTTGCTGTTTGTCTCTTCAGAGTACTGGAACCTCTCAACATCACAAGGGGAGTTCCAGCACCTGCCTGTCCCCACCTCAAGCACTGAATCAACTGTATAAATAATGTTCATTAGTTGATCATTCAAAAAATAAAGATTTTCATTACAAAAACAGCAGAAACAAATAAAAAGAATTTCCGATAAGATAAATCGTTTAAAAGTAATCGCTGGTGTAAAAGTAAGAGAATGTCAGCAGAAGAATCGTACAACATCAGCACCCGCAGATGCAGGACAGAATTTGCTGGAATGATCCGCCATTGTCCGACAACGGAATAACTCTGTTCAGTGACAAACCGTGATCTACCAAACTGATCTTTTTAAATATTTACTAGGCATACAAGGGTTCGCAGCCTTAAATGCGTTAACATTGTATTCTGATAAATTTATAGTGAAAAAATTATATGTGCCCTACTATGCATAGTTCATTTCTAGCTCGCCGCTTTTGGTATTATTCTGCCACATTTTATAATAATCTATTTCGTAGTTTCTCCAGTGAGCCATTTCATACGAAGGAAATTGTTAGAATGCTGGTCTGGATGGTTCGCATAAATTCATCGGTGGCTTAATTTCTGCTTTCTTTTGTCCATTAAAACCGCTTTCTGAAGGGAAGCAACATCTGCACCCGGCTCCGAGCCGGATCGGGATCGCTTCCATCCCCCACCTACTTCTGCAGACTTACCATCTCACTGTATGCATCTTTGCTTAGTCTCGGTGTAAGCTTGATCGTACCCATAAATACAAAAAACAAGCCAAGGGCCAAGGAAAGGGCTACGATGGTGATTGTCCTTGGAGAGGCCATCTTTTTCTTTGTCTCCAAGCAGAACACTTAACACCAGAAAAGCGGCTGCTTCCGAGCGCTGCCTGGGTTACTCTTTGGCCCAGCGTAATTATATAAAGGAGATTTCGGACCGAAAGGGGATTGGTAGAGGATAAAAATGGCAATCAGCCGACTGCCACTGGGTCCCAGCGCCCAGTGTATCCAGCGTTTATTATAGAAAGATGATGACGAACGCCTTGCAGTTCGTTTTCTTACGTAGTGAATTGAACTGCAGGACAGTATGTATAGTTCCTTGTAAGATTCACGAAAAAATACTGATGCAACGTTCAACGACACATTTGAAGCTAATATCCGGTTGTCAATACACATTTGTGATCACAATCGAAAGTACATAATTTGTTGTGTTTCTTCAGTTATAGTTTCTTCAGGCTATACCATCGTGCTACTTATTGTTTTTGTCATTCACAACGTGGCTTAAAGCATTACATATACTGTATGAGGTGATAGTGTGCAGGTTAGAGTTAACCTGTCCTATATTCCGTCATTCTCACCATTCAACAGCAGTTTCCTGTTTTTTCCCCCAGCCTGTTCAGCCCTGTGGTTACTACAGTGGTTCCATCTGTGTAGTGGTGAGATAATATGACTTAATCATCAGAGTGGACTGATAAGACAATAGTAAGTTCCACTATTATTGAAAATTATTGATGGTATTAGATTAGTTGGACTGTGAAAGCTAAAAATCTAAATTTTGCATGTGTTCATGACCAGGTCTTGCCCCCTCCAAGATTTTCCTTGTACCCTTTCTAGAAGTGTTCAGTTACAAATACTTTCCATACCATTACCTCAATTCTTACCTTTTTTGGTTGTATATAAGTCTGTATTACAGGAATAGTATGCGATTAAAGTGATGTGCCGTGGCCGGATCAACCATATGAGCAACTTGGGCCGGAGGCCCGGGGGCCTTTTTTCAAGCGGTCTTTGAATATGCCAGATTTAAAAAGTCTAATTGGTATAGGAGTTAAGTAACCATCAAATATTGGCAGGTGCTCAGTCATTGGCTTACAGAAAATAGTTGTAGGTGGTAAATTCTGGAGTCAACTTTACTTAACCCTGGAAACCCAATGCGGTATCTAACAGAAAAAAGGAAAAAGATGCAAGAGGTGCTGAATTGCTCCAAAATGTGCAAAACAAGCTTTTCCAAAAATCACTATATGAACAAAGATAGAGCTAGTATAGACACCACAAACACCGATGTTAACAGCAAACAACACAGCTGCTGCTAATACCAACACTGTTAAAAAGAAAAGTTTAAGACAACTTCAAATTTCAAGGCAACCTTTGAGTTTGGAGGACTCAAACTTTTTAGTTTTGAAAAGAACCACCTATTGTTGTGCCAAAGAATTATTTTTTGTTCAGATAGTTTATCTTTCAAGTCGATAAAAACTTCAAATTTGTAGTTTTACATACTAGTTTTACAATAAAAGTTTAATGTCTTTTGTTCAGATTATTTATCTCTGCTATGCGTAAAAATGTTAAAATTTGAGTTTAGCATACTAAGAGTCCAAAACAGCAAAATTAGCATGTTTATTTTATAGATGATGATAATAATACTAATATAAAATAGCATTTGACATTTTGAGGAACACTTTGAGGAAATACTCATTTTTTCATGAGAGCAAGCTTGGGTGTAAAGGGCAGCCACCTGTGGTGATGCCCAGGGTGCTGGGGGGGGCTCACTCAGGGACTCACATATGTGCTGAGGCTGGCCTTGACCTGGTTACCATTGTATTGTGGGCACAGAACCATAGCCCACCACACCACACACTCAGGCTTATGGGCATGAGCTGAAAGACATGCTAACATAAAGCACTGTTTACGATTTTATAACTGTTTAGAGTTTTGGTTTAAACTCAAAGTTTTTAACTACACGTCCATCCATCCATCACCGTAACTGTTTAATCCCAACTGGGGTCACGGGGGGACCAGAGCCTATCCTGGGAACAAGGGGCACAGGCGGGAACCAACCCTGGGCAGGCTTGGCTACACATAAGAAAGATAAATCATCCGAACAATAAGTCTGTAATTTTGTTGTTAGGAATACTTAGTATGTAAAACTAAGAATTTGAAGTTTTGAGAGATATGAAAGATATATTAGCTGTTCAAAAAATAGCTACTTGGCACAACAATAGATGGTTTTCTTCAAAACTTAAAAGATTGAGTTGCCCTCAAAACTCAGTGCAGTAAGTTGCCTTAACCTTTTCTTTTTTAGACTGAACAAAACAACTTGCCGTATGATTTTGTGTTACTTAACACTGATGTGCACCCCCCTGATATGCACAACAATGTGGTGGATGTGGGAGACAAAAAAATCCACTGATTCAGGTACGCATCAAACTCGAAACACGAAGAATTATACCCCTCCAAGGCATCCTGTGTTATGGGGATTAATGACTGAGGTGATGCAAGAAGACAGAAGGAGATGTCCAAGGATCCAGGCTGAGAGACACTGAGGGCATGACACGTCGACTCACTAATGGTGATGGGGGCCTTTTTGTACTGATTCGCAGGGGCTCATAGGGATCTTAATCTGGCCATGTGTCCAACCAAAACCTATGGCTGCATCTCTAAGCCACCTAAGAGTCAACGATACACTATGAGACATATTAGAAATGAGGATTATCAGCTACTTTCATTTCACTTGATTAACTGGGACGAGATTTATAGTGTGTCCTGCCGAACAGGGGTGACAAGTCATGGCGCACGCAGGATGTTGAGCAGGTCAGACCAGATGCCATTTTCTATGACCGCTGATGATTTCCTCACCGTATCCTGCGTCTTCCCCGCCTAGTAGAAACAGCTCCTTTGGGAGACCACTGGGGAATATTCTTTAAAATACTAGACCTAATCAACTGATATGTTTGATCAGGACTCCACAGAGGCACATTGACTTGGGTATGCCTGTACACTAAAGCGCCCCCCAGCACTCAGGAAATATTTCCCAGGTTAAAGTTCCCAGGACCACACCTGAAGCCATGGATGGGGGGGGGGGGGGTCAACAAAGTGATGTCACCATGAGGCTCTTGTGCAAGATCCATAATACCAATTGCTCCAGAGTCTGACTGACCCTGCTTTCTGAACTGTACACCACTTTGCATAAAAGCGAAATAAATAAATGTAAAAATATGTTTTGCGAGCATAGAGCCCAGTGGCCCAGCCACCCACATTACATGGAGCCCAGTGGCCCAGCCACCCACATTAACTAGGCCAGGCTCATGTATGTGGAGCTACCTTGTAGGCTGTGTAGGTAGAGCGCCTCCTGAGGAAGTAGCATGGACAGGATGCACCCGGAAGAAGCGGCAGTCAGTTTATTATTTGGATAATGATCTGCTGTACAACTGCACACTTCAAAGCTGAAACATATAGAACCACAAGCAAAGTGTATTAAACCTGGAAGCACATTAAACATTGTGTGAAATATTGAAATTAATAGTAATCTCCCAAGCACATGTGGGGAGAGCTGGGACAGTCTGGGCCCCTCCCCTTTTGCCGAAGCTGTTTAGTGTGAATCTGTGCCCCTTAGATAGTCTCTGATACAGGGCTTCTCTGTATCAACAAATATGTCGAACAGACTTCTCTGAATGTGTATATTGTATGGGACTGAGAGATACATAATGAGCGGGAACCAATCAAGCATTTACGTGTAGCAGTAGGCGTTAGCCTGTGGTGCTTCGCTCACTGTCAGACCTCTACATCTGGCACTGTAACAGGATCCAGTTTGCCGTGCCTTATCCTTTTCTTTGTGAACTGAAAAGGGTTGAGGCTATGGACGATGCTCATTTATTAAATCCACAGATTGATCAAGCAGGACTCCCCAACACACACACACACACACACACACACACATACACGGTGAGCTTTACCTCCACTTCCCCTGTGGCCCTGAGCAGTGTGGCTCTATGGCCTGTTCCAGGATGCAGTGTACAGACAGATTCCTGGGAGCGCCCACGAAGAGGGACCAGCAAGTGGCCCTGTGCAAAACCGAGACAACGAAAAGGAACAGTGATAGGCCGATAAGGCTACATAAAGCTTTCGAAGGGCTTCCCCATATTGTCCACAATGTGTTTCGTGGCATTGAACCTTTTTGTCAAACACAGGGAGACACCTAGTCGGTTACAGCAATGCTGTAAACAATCTGGTGTACATTCACGACTTACATTGTTGAACTAGGCAACTGAACAGTCTGAACTATTTCAGGAAATATACTCCTGAATGAAGTTTCTGCGTTTGCATTGAATTAATAGTTTTGCTTGATTCGATAAAATATATTGCAATTTTATTGGTTTTATTCTTTTGTTTACAAAAAAAATATCACATAAGAAACAAAGAAAGGCAACGTTGTGCAAAGTCTGTGATTCATCTATAGCAGGTTATAGGCCTCCGAGATTCAACAGTAACTCATCAGGTGATAGGCCTCAATCTTTAAATGATGCTCTATATCAGGGGCCAATCTTATCCAGACAGGGCTGCTCTGTTTGTGGGATTTCGCTGCAGCTCCCTAATTAGATTACTAATTAGAAGACTGATAGGCTGAAGAGTCCTCACACCTGGGTTTGAACAGCTGACCTACAGGTTACCCCAAAAACCTGCATACACACCAGCCCTTTGCGGATACAATTGGCCAGCCCTGCTCTATAGCTTTGTAAAGCAAGGCATGGGTCAGAACTACTGTCAATGGCTTCCTTCCATAGCTGTTTTGGGATATTAACCCCCTTTTCAGCTTTGCCATTTGACCTTGGATATGATGGACTAGAAGTGACATGGCTGAAATCATGTTGTGTTGCAAATTGTTGCCATTTACTGCACTAAAACAAGGCCTATTGTCGCTCACTGCTATCCTTGGTATGCTGTGTCTGACAACGATTGAGTTCACTTTTGTGATGACTACTGCTGCTGCTGATTGGTTAGGTAGCAGTGCCATTTCAGGGTAGAGAGATAGTCACTCACAGTCACATAGTCTTGGCTACTGAAGTGAAACAAACCTGTTCCTATCTTTTCCCACAGCATAGCAGGAGGGTCAGTGATCATTATATGCTCTTTTTCTTGTCTACTTTTATGTTTTTGACAGAGTCCTACCTGCTTATCAAGTTTTCAGTGTCCTGATTTATCCCTGGCCCGCAGATACACTGCCTCGCTCTCCTTTTGCATTTTTCAATGCCTACATGTCCCTCGTGTATTCTGTTCAGGAGCTCTTGGCGCATACTTAGTGGTATGACTATTGTGTTCTGCCTCACTATAGCATGTCATTTATGACACTGAGCTCAGATCTGATGTGACACAATTTTGTACATGATCCATTTGGCCAGCGGTTGTTGATGTGATCAATCACTTTCTGTAACTGCAGATCTTTGGCATTTTCTTGTTGTGATTTCTTGCCTGTCACTGGTAGTGTGGACGTAACCATGGTGACATGAGCTCCAGCATCCTCTCCTGATATACTCACCAGACTCACTGCTGGTGCATCTGCTAATATTATGAGCTTTCCTGGAGTGTAGATTAGCTCAAAGTGGTACTGCTGCAGCTTAATCATTAATCTCTCGATTCGTGGTGATATGTCACTTAAATTCTTTTCAGCACCAAATTCTTTTCAAGACCATTTGACCACACTGTAGTACACACCGTAGTACGCTAATACAGGAACAGATGTCAGGCCTGTTTTCAAATCAGCAAACTCTTGCTCATACCTTTCTGTCCACAGGAATCCTGTCGTTTTTCAAGAGTTCTCACCTGCTAGAGAGGTTAAGTTCAATTTACGTATGAAGGTAATCATCCCCCCCCCCACTTTTATGGCTCCTTTCTTGTCTGTGGGACGTGGCACCTGGAGTATGGCGTTCACCTTTATCTGTTCAGGTACCAAACTCTCGGCAGACAGCTTGTCTCCTAAAAAGGTAATGTCTTGTACACAGAGTTGGGATTTTTCTTTATGTTTTCTTTATTTTACCCACCTTGCCTGATTCCGTTAAGAACATTTTCCAGTTGCTCATTGTGTTCCTCCCTTCAGGATCCCTGTAATATTATGTCATCAGTGTAGCACACCATCCATCCATCCATTTTCTGTATGTCCTGTTCAGGGTCGCAGGGGGTCAGAGCCTATGGAGTCTGCCATGTCTGATTTTTCTAGTGTGGGAAGAGAGTTAACCTAGTTCTTTTCACCAGTCCCGTATATGCTCAGGCTTTGTCACCAAGCAGTGACGTCACCTTATAGACTTCGTCTTTCACACTTATTTTCAGCCTGCATTGACCCACACATCTTTTGTAGTCTTTCACTACAATAAACTTTCCATAGATTTGTGGTCTCTGTTTAATCTATTTAATGTCACGCTTAGTTATTAAGTAACATTCTACTGCGGCGAGCAATATGTGGCGAACGTATCTTTCGCGCGATCTTCCTTGCAGCCGACTTGTTAACTACTGCCCGACGGCTGCCGTACAGCTCGAATTGCTGCTTGAATGCCCTCCAACTGCTACCGACGTTCCCCGACAGCTGTAACCTGTCCGGTGGATGCAAAGGATCCATTATTAATCTGAAGACCGCAGCAAACTATTAGTGCACTTCCGGTACCATGTCATGAATAAACTTTTTACCATTTAATTCGCGCGTATTCTTCACCAACTCCCGTATATTCCCCCGTTATTTCTCGCTCCACATCAGCATCACGTTTCGCTATATAA
This sequence comes from Stomatorhinus ivindoensis, assembly GCA_019775895.2. Lineage (NCBI taxonomy): Eukaryota > Metazoa > Chordata > Actinopteri > Osteoglossiformes > Mormyridae > Stomatorhinus > Stomatorhinus ivindoensis. The sequence continues at coordinate 20,224,594 of JABFEB020000002.1, read as the reverse complement.
CAGCCGTCCAGGACCAAATCGAAACAAGCATTCCCGCATATCAATACACTGTCTAGTCTTCATTGCACTGCTGTCTGTCCTTTTTTCCCATTCCCCTTGCACCTGTCCTCTTCCCTGCAACTGTGGCACAAGAATTTCACAGTGTACCTCGGAACATATATGACAAAAAATAGAAAACTAAAATTTTCAATTTGCCACACACGGAAAACGCAGCCTTTAAAGTTTAACCAATATCAAGCTGTTTTCCAAAGAGAGGGTGGGAGGTTGATATTCTGGGGTACACGTGATAATCAGGGTGACACGTGCATGATTGTGGTCAGGGACATGCCGAGACACGCTGGAAGGTAAGTGGTTTGATGATCGCGCGGTGGGGAGCAGTGAACTTCATCCGTGATTGAAGGGGGCTCTTGGGACCGCAAAAGGAGGTAAGTTCAAAAGAAGACAGGTGCTCGATCGTGCACCCTCCCCTACATCCCTGCATGGGGCAGGTGTGCAGCAATATTGTTCACGTGCACTACAAAGATGAAACGCGTAATTTCCCTGAATTTTCAAGTTTAGTAAAACTGAAAGTGTTACGTAACACTCGCAACAGGCTAAATCACGGAAATAAACAGCAATATATATAGGCCTACACTAACGAAAAATGACGTGCCACATTCAGATGCGATTTCGGGATCTTACGAAGAGTTACGGCTGGTTTTAGTGGACTGATGATTGCAGAAATGGAGACCGCAATAAAGAGTTTGGTACGTTTCTTCGCAAAATTTCAGATGTTTAAAGAATGTTGTCACTGCGCGTATACTGCTGTTTAAATGAAATGCATATAATACTAATTATGCTTCAGAGTGAAAATAGTTATTCAGGAGTACGTTTTCCAAAGCATAGTTGCTAACAACGTTAGCAACTTAATAGTTGGAACCATGCATCTGAGGTGCATTTCCTAAAAGCATAGCTAGTAACTACGTTAACGTATATAATCGGAACCATGCAACTGAACCGATCCAACTATGAAGCTGCTAATGGAAGCTTTTGGGAATCGTACCCCGGGTTTCTACATGGGAAAGCTTGCGCTCCACTCCGCCTGACAGCTTTACTTTTGATTGCTGCTCTGTCCGTTATTTCCGCCTAGCAAACCGCTTTCCAAATGCAGCAATGTATCAATCAATGTATCCGGCAACAAAAATCCGAGTGTGGTTTAATTATAACTGAAGGAAACAATAGGTTGTCATTTGTGCTTCTTTTAATACAGAGACATAAAGTGAAGGAGAAAGGTGATACTACACATATGTGGTTATTCAAACAGCCGATTGCTGTAATCTGTCACTTTGAAGATGAACTCGGCCGAATGCCTTTGTACGTATTCTACTAGGAGACTTCTTCCACATCTTGTTTTAACAAAATGTGATACCTTGTCTCGCCAAAAATGGTAGTGTTTCAGCTGCAACAAGTTTTAAACATTGTATTCGTAGTGGTCTCAAAAGCAAATGGTGTAATTTTGAATTTTACCCGAGTTAAACTAATTGTATTATTATTTTAATGTTCTTTAGCATGATAAAATCACGCTGAATAGTGGTAAAGCATAATATACATACTTCCATAATGTGAAGGCAGGAAACTTCACAAAATAAGATGGATTTTTGTGCCTTCTCTTTGCAGAAACTTGTTGCTGTACAGCACGGAGTATTTGCGCCTGTTCTGCTATGGAGGGGTAATGGACGTACACCCAGAGGAGCTGCTGCAGAAAACTTGTTGTTTCATCAAACAGCTGGCAGCCTGCGTGAGTATCTCCTATGTAACCTCACTGCAGCAGATTACATGCCACTTCCTCCAGGGGGGGGTTTCTGCATTTGAATTGTGTGTGTGAGCCTTGCGGTTGCATCATATGCCTCCCAGCTGCAAATTTTTTAGACCTGAAAAACTGAAAACTGTAATTAACCGGTGAGATTTTTATGGAAAACATTAAGTTTTAACTGCAAAGATTTATGGAATTCTCAGAATGAAAGGTAGCATTCTTAAATAGATAGCATTTTCATGTAAAATGAAAAAAAGATTGTTTTATTGTTTTAGTTTCATTGTTTTTGTGGCACTGTGCAGGTTATCCATAAATCTGTTCTCATATTGTTTAAGCAAGATAATAATATTTCATAACAACACTGGTTACCAAAATATGGAGTTGGAAGATGGATGCCTATAATACAACCCCTGGCAAAAAGTATGGAATCACCCCTCTCAGAAGATGATCATTCAAATGTTTAATTGTGTAGAAAAAAAACAAGTACATACATGCCACCAAACTATTTTCACTCAACAATCCAAACTTCTGGCTGTATAAAACACTTAAGTAAGGGGATTTCTAAGTGGGCTATTGGGCAGGGTGATGATGCTGGATCTTTATTTATTATGACTCAACTTGTATACTTCAATGTTCTGATTTCTTTGTATAAATTCAATATTTGGCTTGATGGCAACATCTGGTGGATATTTTGTGTCAATAGTTACATCAGTAGTAAGTGTGTTATCACTTAGTATTTATGCCACTGATTTGTTGTTTGCAGTGATTGAATGATTCAAAAGATTGAATTAGCTATATAACAAGCACTTGCAATTAACTTGCATTTCTGTTTGTTTACAGAACTGGAATCTGGAATTTACAGAATCAGGGCTTCCCCTTTTAGTGGACGTCCCATCAGCTGCCAACCAAGGGTAGTTGTTCCTGTGATGCAAGGATAAACCTGAGCATCGTAACCACTCTCTCCTTTTTAAAAAGTGAGACAACTCTCTTAAGCTGGTTCAGGACCAGCATAGGCAAACTAGGCGGTCATCTAGGATGCCACCAGCTCCAGGGAACACCAGAGAGGCAATTTAAAAATTAATTTATTTGGTTCGCCAGACAAGTTTCATCTGCCTTTCTCTACTAATTTTAATCAATGTTACATCCAACGCCCATGTTCCGTTTTTGAATAAGTAAAGGCTGCAGGCTACACCCAGATCTCCCTGAGAAGTGATACCTGTGACGATGCAGACCTGTGACGATGCAGACCTGTGACGATGATGCCCTCAGGGCTGACTTTGAGAGCAGTGGTTGGTTGGAGCCTATGCCTGGGGGAGGGGTTCAACAATTATTACTCTCTCTGCAGTTATGTGGCAGTGGCCAAGTGATCGGTTAATAATGAAAGGATCAAAGCAAGCTGGAGAGAAATATAGGAAATGCAGGAAAGAGAATGAAGGAAAAAAGAGTTTGATATATTTGTACAGTTTGAATGTCGTCTTTGTTTTTGTCATCGTTCTTGCAAGATAATTTACTAATAATAATTAGTTGACACCCCCCCCGCCCCAAATATATACCTTGAAAAGACGGGATAAAATGACTTCATACTCAATCTCCCATTATTTGGGCACTATTTCTCATAAGCACCAAATAATATAATTCCACACTACACTAAACAAAATTAACTACGTAAACTATGAAGTGTTTGCTCGTTCATGTCCCCATTTGGCCAGTAGATGGCACTGGTGATTAAGTTCTTTGCAAAACTGCATATTGTTTAGAATGGAGTCTTGAAATCATGGGGGTCATATTAATTATTCATAGTATATTATGCTATTGTGTTCTGTATTGTTGTGTTTATTTTTCATTTAATCCAGTTTTTTAAATACTTTTTGCATTTTGGTTTATCTACATGCTCATAATTTTGAGATTGTTTTATGTATATTTTGATATTTAAGTATATTAATGTAAAGCTGCTTAGAAAATGAGTAATTAAATGATCGTTGTGTTTATCCACACTAACGGAAGCATTGTAACTACTGTGCCTTGTTTTGTGCATGTGTACATTGGTGATGAGTGGTGAAGGGGAACTATTTGGACTCTCGTCTGGTGCACAAAAATGGTCAGAAGTGGCCCTGCTCTGGTTCCTAATGCACATGGAATGGTTGCTCTCTAAACCAGGGTGAGAAGAGGACATTTTTCCCAGGGCCATATAGTGTTAAGCATTAAAAGCATTCCTTATTCCAATTATGTACCATGCATGTTCTTCCCGTTTCTCTTAACTAGGCGCATAGCCAGAAATCCCAAAATAAATACGGAACTTACAGCAGATGGAATTTGCTAAGTGGGGGTGTGGGCATCCCTTTAATCCCTCAGCAAATTCTGCGGAGCTGGGAGCCCCCTTTAAAGGGCCCCCAGAATCTGTCAGGGTATCCATGCCCCCTGCTCCCCCTTTAAAGGGCCCCCAGAATCTGTCAGGGTATCCATGCCCCCTGCTCCCCCTTTAAAGGGCCCCCAGAATCTGTCAGGGTATCCATGCCCCCTGCTCCCCCTTTAAAGGGCCCCCAGAATCTGTCAGGGTATCCATGCCCCCTGCTCCCCCTTTAAAGGGCCCCCAGAATCTGTCAGGGTATCCATGCCCCCTGCTCCCCCTTTAAAGGGCCCCCAGAATCTGTCAGGGTATCCATGCCCCCTGCTCCCCCTTTAAAGGGCCCCCAGAATCTG
>JABFEB020000002.1:20153114-20174607 GCA_019775895.2 Stomatorhinus ivindoensis | reverse complement strand
GTCCCTACTTCGCGGAAATTCAGTTATCGCGGTCGGCCTTGGAACCTATCTCCCGCAATAAGTGAGGGATTACTGTACTGTATATATGGATGATTTCAGCCATCTTACATACCTCTTTGCCTAAATAGAACATATTGTGGTCCTGAATTTCTGTATGTCTTTATTAACGGGGGGAACAAAATATCCTGGACGTCAGGAAATAATGTTTCCCTTTATATTTAGGCAAAGAAGCATGTGAAAGTCATTTAGGTACATGATTATATGTGCATAAACTAGTATAATCAGTATTGGGGTCCAGAATTGCTGTGTGTCTATTTCAGCAGGGGAGAGCTATATATTCCAGCCATCAAATAATAATGTTCCCCCTTCATATTCATCTTCACAGACTTAGGATTGATGGCTGAATAAGTCATTCAGCTACATATTTCCATATAAACAGGTTTGTGTGACCAATTTTGTGTCCTGTAATTTCTCTGTCTGTGAGTTAGCATAGGAAACCACATATCACAATGTTTTAATAGAACTGAATTATGTTTGTTAGCAGTAGTTGATAAATGTAAGGAGTAAGTTGCTTGCAAATAACTTATAATTTGAATAAGCAATATCACACCAATCGTCATGCATACTATAGGTGAAGTCCATCAATCAAAAGGCTACTACTGTTTTCTGTTTTCGTAACAATCATCTTATAACAAGCAATTAAAATCATTTAACTTATCCAATGTTTTTGCATGAATGGTTTAACTCAACACGTTCATAAAAAGATATTAAAACGACAGAGAAAGTCAATCTAAAAAATAGGTGACGTCATGATTGAGGTCAGTGGTCAGCCACCACTTTAACTATAATATAGCGTCATGATTTCAAGCGCCATAGAGGGAACATGGGGGAACTTCATTTCTCGTAACACCTCCAACTTAATATAAAAACATTCATCGAGACCAATCTGACATAAACAGCATATTGATTAAGCTATGTTTCAAATTGGTGTATGCATTGTTTTATGTTTACATAATCGAACAATCAATTTCCCCAGATTCATCATCTCCAATTATGCTACTTTAAATAAAGTGTGTGCACTGCAAATTTGACTACTGATATGACGAAGTGAACGATGTGGTCTCCGTGTCCCTATCTTTTTATAATAGCAAGACTTTAATATTCAAATCTGTTTTGTTTTACATTCCTTTTGGGCAAAGATTTATAGGTAGGGTTATTATTTTATAGCTAAGGCCTTCGCCTACTGTCGTGAACCATGTCACATTTCTGAGGCATAATAAATCTCCAGATTTACGCGAAATTATCCTGTAGGCGAACTCGCCCGCGGAAGTCGAAATGCACTTGCATTTGAAAGTTAGCTGTGGATATCTCCCTGCAGCCCATTTAGTGAAAGTAAACTTAGGTATGGTACAGGTAAACACTGTGGCCGCTGCGTGTTGAGAGGATACATTGAAAGAAAAGAGGAAGACTTGACATGGCACTCCCTCCGGTTACAAAGCTGACACTACTGTGATATGTTTCGCTTTCAATGCGGTGGAAAACTGCTGTGGTCCCGTAGAGGTGTTCCTCAAAGCTTTTTTTCCCATGACACACAGTGAACGCCGGTTACAAACGCATCGGGAACATAACAGACTCTATAACAAAGAAAGAATCAGCGAGAATTTCCAGCATTAACCTAGGCGATGCAGTGCTATGACAGCGAAAAGCTGGGCACAAGACAAGCATTGACTTGCGTCCCGCTACAGTGGGATCGGGGATAGCTGTTTGTGCCCCGCTCTTCCGGAAAGAAGTCGAAACACAATAAAGGGGGCAGGTCGCAAAGCCCTGGGTCCATGTTAGCTGAAGTGGGCCATTCGTGTTCATGGTTAGACTACCACAGGATGGAGTCGCAGATGAATGTGTTACTTACCGTCGGGTTAGTGATTAAGCCGACATTAAAAGGGATAGTGAAGTGCATCCTTAGTGATTGGGTTAATTTCACAACGGAATAGCTATGAGCATTACCTCTCATCAGTTGCTCCATTTTCTTTAGCTATCCAAGAGAATTAAGCATGTCCAGCCGTCCAGTCATGGTGGCTTTTCCCGTAATGTTCCCCATAGAACGAACGAGCTCTATACTCGTGTTTATTATCTACTACACCTCTGCAGATGGTTACTGGGTAGAGGTGCCCGTTCGGCTAAAAAACTAAACGTTATTGGTAATTCAGTCCATGGGCGTAAATTACGGGGGACATGGGGGGTTGTAGCCCCCTAATAAATCAAAACCAGCTAATTCAAGATCCCCAATAATCATGTTTCCCCCGTAATGGGTGGAGAACTCAAACCCCCCAATGTTCCAGGCAAACTTACGCCCTCGATTCAGTCCTAAATAAGTAATATGTGGACTGATGGCATCTGAATGAGTATTGCTAGCGGGGGGGAAATAATCATTTTGTCAAATACACACAAATTCATGCTTAGCCCTCAACAGACAAACAGGCGGCGGTGTTAATTTAGTAGGCCTAGCCTATTGAGATTGTTTATATAATTCTCTAGCATTTCATAAATTTTTATGTTAAATGAACACGTATGGTGACATATTAAGATTAGTAAGTACTAATCCATGTACAATGAAATTCCATGTATAATGAATAGCCTACCTGAAATATGCTGGTGATAACAGCGATGGATTAAAGGTTTAAACGGCGACGCTTCTCTAAATCGCCGCTATTACAGCAGAGAAAATAATGCTACGACTATAATCTGAAAGTAGTGATAAATTAGGATGTCGTAAAGGGGCGACGAGATATTTAAGAAAATGGTTTGAATACAAGGATCAAACTGACCACAAGCGATTATGGATTAAGCGACCTGGAGCATTAGTGTAAATACCACATCATTAGAAAGACAAACGTAGCATGGAACAATCTTGATTTTTCTGGACATAGAACCATACCGTTATCATTAGCACTTGATTACTTGTGCACATTTATGATATATAATCAAAGAGAAAACCTGAAGTCATAACTGCGTTACGCTCGAGTAGTCGCGTAAGTTATGCACATGGACCTGCTAGATAATGCATCTAAATACTCGTTTTCTCCAAACTCGGATAATTTAATAAGTATAAATATCTACATGAGGACACCACAATCCCGTTCTAAACTGTTCTACGGAGAACGTACAAAGTTAAAAAAACATTAAGACGTTGCGGAACAGGTTCCTTGTGTATTACTTAAAAGATGACAGATGTGTGTATCAGGTTCATCCACGACTACAGGTCGTTATACAGCTGACATGGAAGTCCTGTCCAAGACTGAGAATTTATAAGACAATGTCCGTATTATAGGCTTGAGTGCTGGACAGAAACGCGACGATTTGATATTAAGCTACGTTGCTATATTAAGTACTTCTTACTTTCTTTCCATTTTACATTTTGTGTAGATATATGGAACAAAAGAAACCTAAATAACTAAGAACAGGTTCAAGAGGGCACAAATAACTTCGAAGCAAGGAAATAGTTATTCTTTTATACGTGAGTCCTAAGCAAATGTGTATCTACAGAAAATCAGGCCGTCCAATCCCTTGTTTTAAAAGTGTTTGAAACGCGTTGATGAATTAATGTTTCCATTCACATTTAATGTAATGAGACAAACGATGTAATGATATTTATTACAACATGTGATTTGGGTTTTTAAAGAAAAAAACATTTATTTTTATCTCGTATACAGTATACATCCCAGTTTTCGCACCAAAAACATACGACACCAACCTGTATTTATTCACCTGTGGAAAAAAAGCTCGCATTAGGACCCAGGGTGCGCGATTTTCTCTCCAGCTGCTGCGGTCTGAAACTGGCAATGAGGGAAGATCGCGAGGAGAAGCCCAAAATTTCACCCCGGGTTTTTATTCCACTTTAAAATCAGCGAGACCCAAAACTAAAATCAACCAAACTAACGTACCCGTCCTTCCCGGTTCGGGAATCCCCCGTGTTTAAAACGGCACAAAGCAGTTTGGGGCTTAAGGTAAGGCGCCGCGATACCATGCCATTACTAATAACAAAGGAGCTACTGGCGAGCGAGGGGGCATTATGGGGGGGTGCATTGCACAACGCAATGGAGGGCGACAGTTAGACTCTTTAAACTTTGCAATAATAACTGTGGTACAGTGAAGTTAACCGGCCTGTTAGAAGCTAGCACAGTTACGTCAAGTCGCGCGTAAGGTAAATAAATCGATTTTTTGAAGTGTCAACATAAGTACGTCACTCAATTTCGAGTGTAATTCAATTTTAGCCGGAATGTGTCACGCACACCCAGCACATGTAAATGCAGTCCCGCCTTTCTGATGCTTGACAGGGGCGAGCAGAGATTATTTGTTTTGGTGCCGTTCTCTTTTTTTGTTTGAAGTTTTGATGTATATTGGCTTTCATTCTATGCACTTACAACGACGTAGACGGTTTTAAAATTAGTTTTTATTTATAAGTGCGTTGCCTTTAGGTTATAAGAGCTGCTTTACTTTGCTATTTAGCCTACACATTACGGATTCCATCCGGAAACACACTAATTGAGTTAAATTGGCATTAGGTTATTCTAAGAACAGCACCAAACTTATTGGAATTTATTTTGCTCTTGTTATCCCTTTGGGGAACTTGTCTGATAGGCCCGATTAATTATATAACATCTTACTTGAAGCAAGACGCAAGGCACGGGACATTCCTTTTTAGTGGGGCTGCCTCAGTTTGACAGGCCTAATAAGTTAGACTGCAACGAGCTGGCTAAGTCAAATCAGGTGGACGGAATCACTCGAGAAAGACTCCAAATGGACAGGAGATGCGGTAAATTGTTCATTACCGCAGGCTAAATGCACGCCATCATCTCGCTTTATCGGCCTGCACAATACTTTTTTCTGGTAAGCGGGAGTGTGTCGACGGAGCAGCCGGCATGTGCCCCGTTAGGGGACTCCGAAATGGAGCTGCTCAGGCCAGCGTAATGTCATCCCGGGCACACGGTCGCGGTCTGATCAAGGCACAGCACGGAAAGCCCTCCGCTTCGCTGTTTGCAGGAAACGGCGTCCGGCCGCGTCCCGTTGTCCCGGATTGCCGGCAGAGCTCGGGAGCCGCCGGTCGCCGCTGCGATTCGCTTTGCCGAGCTCAGTCTGTCGCCCGGCGATCCCCTGGACAACACGGTGGCTTGCTTTTCTAAGACCGCACAGTGTGTACATCGCAGACCGACATGTGCTGTTCAACAGTTAAATGTTGCAAAACTGTTGGTTTTATTGTTAAACACTGTAACCCGCATCGTCTTATTTGCAGCCTCGGGAGCGTTTACCGATTAATTACAGATCCGACGGCACGTAATCTGCAAGCTATGTGCATGTGTTTATTGTTTTAAAGCAGCCGCCTGGTGCTCTAACAATTGTTATTTGAGCACGCTTTGCCTCCTAAAACAGCCTATAAGGACATGTCCTCAGTGCACAATTTCCAGACGAAAGCGGATTTGCCGCTATATCCCAGCGTCGCTTCGCCGTGCTGCATTCGGGGGGCTGATGAGGAAATAGGTCATCGTCTCGTAGTTTTGTTTATTTCCATAACCGCGTTTCCATTTCAAGATTGCCACGCGGAGACCATTTAAGGCATTTTTGTTGCGTTGACCATTGATACTTAACGCGATCAGGATTTTACACAAAATGTATCTTTTAACCTAGCTACATGTTACATGAGCTCATTACCTGGAGACTAATTAATTCAAAACATAAATTGACCCTCCTCTATTTAAACCCCTCATATACATAATCGTGGGAAAAGGGAGGAAACTAGGGTCTAGCATAGTCTATAATATCTATTAATATGTGGTTCAGTAGGTGTGAGAACCTAACAAGGTTAAAAAGCTATGGTGTTTACTATGGGGAGGCAAATCTATAGGCTTCGTAATGCGCTGTAGAGCTGTCGTCGTTACCTGCTGTGACCTTGCTATAGTACCGGGCTCTCAGCACCTTAGCCGGCGTATCTGTGTGCACTGGATGCTTCTCGCAGCGGAGGCTGCAATTTCCCCGGCATGGCTCACAGTCAAATACAAAAGTGTCGTTCTGTGTAGTTTCGCTGTTTTGTATGACCGTCGCGGGGGAGTGTCCGTGGCGATAATTAGGCAGCATAATGAATGACAAAAGCGCGTCGATACTAATGATCATATTCCTTACACTGTGGGTCGATGATGCATTTGTCACGCAGTCGTTTGCTGGACTTCGTGTGTATGAGTCACACGAGTTGTTCGTATTGTTATTTTACCTCCATGCGTATTTCCCGCTATCTCAATTTGTTATCATGGTATTTTACAAAGGCGACTTGGGTTAAATACTTGATTAAGAGTATTACAGGGCCCGTTTTGGGCCCCCTCCAGCGAGATGAATGGTCAGCCTTCCGTTTACGATTTTATCAACGTAACCACTATGCAGAATTATGTATTTAAACTAGAACTACACAAGACGTGGCGGCTTGATGTAATATTTTAACCAAACACGAAACCATGCTATACAGCGGGTGAGCGTTGCTTTCCGCAACGTGCATTCGCGGTCATTTGTTAGTTGCCAATACCAATAAAGCTATTCAGCCTACTTTCACAGCCTTTTCTCAGAAATACTAATGAGTTTGCTGGCAGTTGAGTTGTTAACGTTTATCGTATATATATATATATATATACATATATGTAGCAGTTCCGCTGGCTAAAGAGTGGAGAAGTCTGGTTAGGGAGCAGGAGGCGGAGTCTGGTCGTCCTGGTTATGGAGAGTCCAGCTATTATTTTTCACCATCATGCAAAATGCCGTTTATCGTGGGTTGTGGTTGGTTTCAAAGAGGCCAAGTCGAAAACTTGCATCTGAAACCAAGAAGATGACTAAATTGAGGTTATAAATTTATGTTCTGTTAATGACTTCCTTGATATGTCAGCATATATAACCACACGCACAGTAGATCAAGAGAGATGCCCAATATCACTTAAAACAGAATACACTTAATCGTTCCCAGTTATTCCGGACAATTGAATTATACTTACATTTTATGTGTAGAAATGTTTGATTTTCTATAAGATACTCCCAATATAGCCTATATTTGTTTCTGGTTTTGAAACCTATTCAGAGAGGACCCTTTGGTGGATGAATGTGATGTCAGACAGCAGCGTATCTCCTACAGAGGCGATATCTTTTATGATGTGTTTTAGGTCAGACCAAAAATGCTAGGTGTTATCATTCCAACTAATGGCAATGTAGGCCAGGTTTAAAACTTCAGAGGATGAGCTGTGGCCAAGCTGGTTAATGAAATTGGTTAAAGCACAAGTAAGTTTAGAAATATACTAAACCAAGTGCCCCTCAAATGTCAGTTAGCGATGTGATGAGTGTTTTGGAGGATAAGGTGGATGTATTGAAGGTTAATATATGGTTTCTTTGGACTTAAATATAATTGATCACTGCATGGATACCAGTTGTTGCCTTTACAGCTACAGAGGTTGCAGGTTCGAATTTAATCTCTTTCCGTCAGTGAGCAGCATGTGTTGTGTTCTTAGAGGTACCACCATAGTACTCTGGGTTCCTGCCATAATCAGAAGACCTGATATTCAGGTGATGCAGCCAAATTAAACAACGTACTGTGTGTAAGTAATATATGATCCCAAATCACTATGGCATGTCAATCAGCACAAAATGCATGGACAATTAGCCCAGTAATATACAGAATGACTTGTATATGCTTCACCAATTCACTCCATTATCATGTCTATTTTATTGAGTGAATTCAGCTTTAGCTCCCTGCTCAGTGGTGAACTACAGGGCCCCCTCTGAACTGTCATCCTTTTGTCCAAAAATGCAGTTTTTATCAATGTGGCAGCAGGATAATCTGTTCACAGGCCACAAGCTCAGCAATCATTCTTGGAGTCTCTGTTGAAATCTGGGGGTGCAGCGTCGCATTCATTGCATTTCTGAATGTGAAAATGCGACCGAGTGAGTTGTTGTTAGACACACAGCAATACTAAGTCAAGAAGTGTCCTGTTCAAAAGTGATTCACAGCCTAGACATGGGCGCACACTCTATTTCTGTTTCCGCAAATCTCACCTAGTCCACAATAATTTTGTCATGTGTGAGGAGGGCTGGGAAACACTGTGAGAACTTTCTGTGAAGGCTTTTGCCATGAAAAGCAGCATGAATCCCCTGGAGTAAAAAGTCAACCTAATTCAGGTGGACATCATCAGCTCCAATGAACCTCTTTGAGAAGTTGGGTGAAATGCAAAATTACTATTCACCGATGTCAGAAAGCCCCAGTATCAAAGTGCAAGGAAAATCAGTCACTGTGGCAAACCTGTGGTTAGATGTTGGTCCATTTGTGACCAATTTGTGTTTTAAGCATGGGTGGCTCTAACTGCGAGATTGGTTGGTTGGTTCTGAAAGAGATGACTCACTTATGGGCAACTAATGTAGTGTTTTTTTTGGGTGGGGGTATCTTGAAACCACAAAGCTGTTAATTCAAATCCCAGAACCCTGACTGATGCTGGTGATGTACGCTTGAGAAACGTACTCAACCTGAGCAGATTCTGGAAGATGGTGTCCAGCTTCATGAATAGCTTGATTTGTCACCTTACGTACAAAGAAATCACTAGACAGTAATTGTGATGCGAGCACAAGGGGTCGAGAATATGTTTCTATGGGGGAGGCGGAGTCTCTTTTTGTACCATTAGTGGGGGTCAGGAGTCATAGGCTTGAGAACATCTTGGATGAGGGAGCAGGAATTAGAGAAGAAGGATAAGAAAGGAAGTCGGGGGTTTGAAAGGTTTCCTGTTCTTCAGCTGCTGTGAGGAGAAATGGTCAAGAATCCAAAGGGAGATTGATAAAATAAAATAAAATAAAATCAAGGGTCATTGCAAGGTATGGAGGAGGGTGTAGAAAACAGCTTACAGTTATTTATGGGAATAATGTGGATTTTGGTGAGATTGTCTGAAGAGGGCAGATGTGATGAATTTTAGATTCTGTTCAGCCTTTTTATGGTGAAACCTGAATTTAGCTAAACTGATTCAGGACTGGATTGAAAAGGGGCTGATTCAGAAGGAGGGCCTCACAAGAAATGGATTCTGCATCAAAAGGATTTCACAATTGGCAGAGAGGGGAAAAAGTAGGTATACAGAGTGCAAAGGTTATGGAGGATGGTTATAGTATATGTTTTTTTGGGGGGGGGGGGTGCATTTGGCAGTAAGGAAATCAAAGCTATTTGGTAACAGGACTATTTGATTTCATAGTCACAGTTAGCTACACAGCAGGTTTAATTTCTTGGTTTGAGTGGAAAGTCTTTGGTGTTTGTTTTTGACAGAACTATGCTGGATATAGGATGTTTGTTTCCAACATTTATCTTCAGTATTTGCACCACGAATTCTTTCAAGATCTCGGTTGTTTATGCTTCTTATAAATCTATAGCAAATGTTCTAACGGTTTAGCAGGTGTCCACCTGAACACAACTGATTACTTACTTATGGACTTGAGGCTTTTCAATCATTTCGGAAAATCTTCATGGTTCAAAATAATTTCTTCCTTTTTGCATATTAATTTAAGTATTTAAGTAGTATTCAGTGGTAACGTCCTTCTCTAACCTTATTCAGAAATAGGGGATTTCGCTTATTTACGTTGTATTTTTTTTGGACGGAAATCCTTCATTTTGCAGTAGCAATATCAGGGTAGTGTAGGTATTCGGTCAAAGCAAAATAGTTAGTCGCCTGCACCTACCTACAATGTAACCCTGTCAAATTATACGAACTTTAAAAAATACATTTAAGTTTTGGTCATTTTGGCATAGTCAACGATAAAGTTTCCTTCTACATCGTCAGTCCAGCTAATCAATGCCACGGCTGCCAAGGCAGTTATCTTTTGAATGAGAGAGGTGAATTTAACTAGTGTATTCCAATTTGCCTCCATAGTAAGCGTTGTACTAAAATGCATTGTGCTTTTTTCGTGTCAATGCACGATACTTCGGCTCATGCACAACTGTTAAGTAGGATTTCCACACCCGAAGGGTCTCGTGTCCTCGTGTTAATGCCGCTGCAACGTTGGAGCAAACGCTATCGTTTCAAGCTCCTTTTTGTTGGTCGCTTTGGACTGAGTTTTATACTTCTTGTACAGTTTAAGGAAGAAGAGGACAACGTTTCTGCGCACATTTCTTATCGTTGTGTTTGAATGTTGCAGAACACTGTGCCTTTATTACCGTAATCTGTATTTTCACTTTGCCACTTATGCTTTTTCAGTTTAGCGCACCGTTGCGATCCCCTTTCCCCTTCAGCGGCTATAATTCCGCGGTGCATGCTGGTATTTGTAGTCCGTACTCCTCCCTTGTTTGGCCTTAAACTTTGAGGGTGTGGTAGCGAGACACTACAAGTCCCACATTTTCAATTCTCCACTGCCCCTCTCTCTCCCATCGGAGACTGAGATACGGTACAGACAGTCTTGACGAACCCCCCCCCAGACTTTCAGAGCCGAAAACGGACGAGATTAGTGAACTGCTACGGACTATAGCGAAAGACACGGAATTCACATGTCCTTTGATGTATTACTCTCATTTACCAACTAAACAAACGGGTTTGTGACTGTTTATATAATTTGTCATAGCTACCTTGCAGGCTGATTATTTTTAACGAATTATTCAGTACTGGAGTGGAAAAGGAATCGGTTCGAGTCTGAAGATCCTATTTATAAAGCTAGGAAGGTTCGGTCAGGGCCGAGGGAAGACGGTCTTGCAGATACTCAGTGTCGGTACAGTCGGATACAGATAGCTGCCTTAAACATTGCCAAGCGGTGTGTAGCCTAATGTAGACGAATGGGCGCTCCGGGTTAGACTTCGCTGCGCAAGGATCTCGAACCGCCTGTTATTTTCAACACATCCTGAGAGTAACGTTGCCGATTGTGTCACGTACAGTAACTCGTCGGCGGGCGATAAGTTACACGCAGCCTTGTTACATTTTTGCACCTCCTATACTTTATGTCGGAATGTCCAAACACTGGGCAAAAAAGTGCAAATGGTCCTCCCGTGTGCGAGGCTCTAGCTGTGAATATTGCCTTATGACGAACATAAGGTCGGGATATTGTCTTATCGACTGCAATCGCATTATGCAGACTCTACCCCTTTGGCTTTGGGTATTCCTGGGTGGAATTAATTCGTGCCTTGAAGTTTGTAGTGTTAGCTTGGTTTTTAGAAATCTGACTGGGTCACCGATTATTGTTAGCTAACGTGTCAGGGACGTTTCGGAGGCAGTTTGGTCACATCGTGGCCGCCTGTGCACACAGGGGGCAGAGATTGCAGGACGTGTTCGACTGGAAATCAGCCGCGAAATGCAGTTGTGACAGTTTTGTAGTTGAAGGCTTATGTGCTCGGCGTAATCAAGCCGTTTTTTCTTAATTTCGTATAAATTGAATGGCATTTTGGGAGTCGCATTGTTCTTCCAGCCTCAACATTTTGGATCACCTGAGAAGCACTCGGGGGTCCCTCCGTTTTCTGAGATCCCCGTTACGGAGCGGGCGGCTCGTTTCGGGGCAGACCTGCGAACTGAAGGAAAACCCCGACGAGTGCTGTGCACTTCAGCATCGACGGCAATACGGCAGCCCGATCCCGCACCAGGCTCGGATGCACCGAAGTGTCTTGACTACATTATCAGCATCCCCGTAGACTTGTCTCTCTGTGTATATGTGTGTCTGTGTGTGCGTCGGATCGGCGCTGCGCAGACGGCGGACGAGGAAGCGAGTCGGTGTACGCAGCCAGCGAAGGTGGTTTATTTTCGTCGCGTTGCCTCATTGTGAATAACATCATCAGCGGACTTAGAGTTAGACCGCGGACCCACGGTCTCCGTAATCCGTCCTGGCGCAAGGGGCTCCGGGGTGAGCGATCGCACGGAGAGATCGGTCTCTTAAAGAGAGGCGGTGATACGCCGCGCAGCATCAGCGCGAACGCCGATTAAAATAACGCCGGAGTAATGCTGCCACGGGTCATTGTCCGGAGTGTTACAGCGCCGGCGAGAGGGCTGGGCGATGTCCGCTTAAGGCTTCGGGGTACTTGCTTATTGTTTGAGGAAAGTGTAAACATTCACGTTTGGGTCGTGGACGTGTTGTTTACAGGGCTGGTGCCCCCAGTTAAACTGCTTTTATGTTACGTCGAACTGCTATGGCATCCTGTCCTTTTTTAATGAACAAATAGCATTGGTGGTGTAATGATCGTCAACAAATATTAAAATGCGGTACAGTATAGTTTCATCAACTATCAATATTATTAGTTTCCTGATTATAGATGGCACTTTTCTGTACGGGTGGAAGGTATCTGACCCTTAAAAGCAGGCATCGTAAAGGAAAGATACCCAACAATTGTGTAGAGTTTTACACTTTTCGGAAACGGGTCTTTTACATAAAAAGAGCGTAGCCTTTTCGTCGTATTTTCATTAGTCTTTTTTTACGTAAGTTATAATGCCAAAGATTTCGCTGAATATTGGTTTATATGGGCTCTTAAGTTACGGGAAGAAGTATGAGTTGAAAAAGTTGATTATTTTTAGTTATTGTTTTATGAATAGGCTTAATTGTAAATTAGTGGGAAATATTTTATCCCGAGTGCACACCAGATGAAGTCGATTGCTCCTTCTTCAGTGTGTATTTGGCTCAGTGCTGATGTTGGTGCTCTTGTCGATGTTTCAGGGTTTCTGCAGTGATTTCTAAAGCCAGACAAAGCCATACCCAAATACTCTTCCACATTGGCTTGCACTGAGAGCGCCCATCGTTATTCCAGTGATCCCCTCCCGCCAGTTGAATCAACCTCATCACTCTGCAACAGCGTACCTGGATGGGGCAGCAGTGGCTGTGCACCCACCCCATCTCAAGGGACAGTGAGGGATGTCACGGAGGGTGGGGTTTAACGGTAGACAGGGTATTACCAGGCTGGAAAGTAAAGGCATTCGGAATATTCTGATTAACATGGAGTGTTGCATGGACAGGGAAAAGCCGTGCACGTTACAGTTTCTTAGTCTCTATCTTATACAAACCACTGAGGGATCCATGGTCCATGGATGTCATGTCTGGGATTGCAGCTTCCTTCCAACGTCAGACTTGTCATGTGTTTGGGATGAGATGCGACCAGCTTACTCCGGTTCTCTTGGTCGTATGATACTGGACTCCAGACAGGGTGGAGCTCACAGAGATCGTTCCCTGGCCTTTTGGCGTTTCCACTGAGTTTTTTCAGCCGGTGCTTCCCAGAGGAACTGAAGCCTTTGCATTTTCTTTTAAAAACGGGTGGTTTGACATCCTTTTGGCTGCTGCTCAAAGGAATAATCGGGTGATGTCTTTCAAATACATCCCTCATTAGTGAACAACAGTTTTGGGTGACACAGCATTTGGACGCTCTTTTCATTCAAGATGATTCCTGCATAATCATGCTTGTAATTCAGTTTTTTTTAAAACTAACCTGCAGTGCTTCTTATGTGAAGCTGTGCTGTATCTTCCCAGTGTTCCCAGCTCCGAAATGGAGCCCGCAGCCTTCTTTGGGGAACTGACATTTTCATCAGAAGTTTTTCCTGGAATCAGGTCCCCCACATCCCGGGCATTTCAGCGGGAACTCAAAGCCGCCTGCTTGCAGTTAAGCCAGTGTACAGTGTGCAGTGTACAGTGTGCAGCCCAGCTCAGACTTTTAGGACCTAAATATTTACCATTAGGTGACTGAGGGGGAAAAAACTTCCGGGAAGCACATGCTTCCTGGTGGCAGTCTGGTCGGAGCAGCCCCCTCCCTCCTTTTAAATGGGGTCTGAGTTCAGTCCCCTTTGTCTCATGTTGAGAGGGGTTCGTCTGCTGGGTCTCTGCTCCGGGCTCTGTGGCGCCACCTATGCTCTGCTGGAGGCGAAATCGAGCGGGTCTCACTCTCCTATGAGAGCGTCGTGTCGCTCGGTGATTGCGACTGACAGCATGCATGTCGGTGGACGAGTGTGCTGCCCTTCATCCATCCTGAAGCCAACGCTGGTAGCATGTAGGAGGGAGACAGCTGTAAATCACATCTCCTTATTTGCCTCTTTCTTTTTAAATCTGTTAACAGAAATGTTATTGTGAAACATGCAAAGATTATCTGCCAGTTGTATGGAAATATAGCTCTTGCCACATAACATCTTGTCAAGAAGGGTTGCTACAGAGGTACCCAACAGAGTGTGAGGTGCTTGGCTTTGACGTCGGATAGGGATTGCTTGCACTAGCTGATGCAGAAGGTAGCATATTCCTGGGTATTTTCGAGTCTGAAATTTCCAAGAGTGATGCATCCCATAACTAGGAGCAAAAAAGTCCTCAAGACGGATCAAGTGATAATCTCTGGCCTTGTTTTTAGCTATAGAAGGGGATTGCTGATGGCTGCAAACAGACACTCATGCCAACTGATGGAAGGTTAAATCAGCATGTGCCTAATTTTCCATCCTGACTATATGCGTGTCTTTTGTTCTGCTCCTCTCTGCACCGTCGCCTGAATCGTCTTCTGCTTACTGTCTTGTAATTTTTGTTGTTACTGACAGGTGTATTGCTTTAATTTCACAGAAAAGCTGTGCTTGTGTTATTTCCTGTTTGTAAACATAGGAAATTGATTCGGCTGCAGGCAGATGACAGTCAGATTTTGTTACTCGAATTGTGTGCAAATGGCAATTGACACTTTTCAGGGCTAAATATTAAATGGATATTTAATTATTATAATTTTGTATTTGGAATGTTATATGGACCTGTGCTTCAGTGTGTGAAAGGAATCATAATTATTATTAAATGTAAAATAATAGGGCAGAATAATTTTCTCTTGTACATTGAAAAGCATTATTAAAGGGGGGAAGAATCAGCTATGGGGGATTCGAGGTAGATGAAAAGTGACAGATAATGGCTGCTTAAAATATATGGGTTTCTGAATTGTCCAGGGTTCACACACGCAGCCCCCACGCATGTGGGAGCCCTAATCAAACCCTCTGTCTCTAGCAGAGCATCGCGGACAGAGGATTCGGCGGCCGCTGACCCGGCCAGGCTCCCGCTACGGAATGCCGCGCTAACAGCCATCATATGCAGGTAATGTGCCGCGAAAGGCCGGCTCACTCGTTAATACCGTCACTAACAATCACTCAGAGGCTAATCTATAACATAGCAGCCGAAGTTGATCTTAAGGTTTAGTTAAATTAAAGCTTCTCTTGATTATTCTCGGATTAAAGAGTCAGCATCTGCAGCCTCTTTGGTTTCACGCTGTCTGGCAGCGCAGGTGGATCCCACTGTGGCGAGCGCGGCTGATGGCGACACACTGAGCTTCGCCGGCGGCCCTCCGTGTGCGGCGCCCAAGAGCATGGTGGGCAACCCACCGCAGACGCTGTCCCCGGACCTCCGTGGAGACGTGCCTTCTGGCCAGCAGGAGCGGCCGGCAGCGGCGGCAGACGGCAAGACCTCGAAAGGAGGCCCCGCCAATCCTTGCCCGGGGGTCGCCCCCGAGCCACAGAACGGCGGCGAGACTCTGAACGCCGAGCCGCACAGGAAAGCCGACGTCGCCAGTGCCGGCGCGGCCGAGGCTGCGGGGCCCTTTCCCGCTCAGCAGCGATCGTGCGGCAAGAAGGCCGCTCAGGAAGGGCCCCTAAATGCCGAACACAGCAAGGCGAACCCAAACAAAGGGGCGAAGAGCCAGGCCCATCCCATAATAAGTCTTCCCCCGGGGTTTCATTGCTCATCCCTTTTTAAACCTGGTCAGCCTGTGGCCTTCCTTCCCACCTCAAACTTGGGCTCGTCCTTGTGCAAGATCACACTGCCACCCGGGCTGGGCCCGATCGCAGCGCTGAGGGACGCCACAGCCAGCCAGTTCCCAGTGGAGCCCCCGCCGCAGAGCACCAGCTCCAGTGTGACGGCCCAGCTCACAGGTACGTACGGGTACCATTTCTCCATGGGCCTGGCTCCCGGCCCCACCCCTGCACCTACTCCTGAGTGTAAGCCCGCGCCGGCGGCAGTGAAGCTGAAGAGCAGTTCCGTGTCGGGCAGGAGTTCCAAAGTTGGCGCAGGCCGCGGTTCTTCGGTCGGGGTCGTGGCGTCACCCACCGTAGGCCTGCCGTTGAAACAACCAGCGTTGAGTTGGGCCCCACTGGTCCCTCCCGTCTGCAGCAGCCCCACCCTGGCCAGCGTCACCCTGCATAGCAGGCTGACAGACCACGCTGAGAAAAACCAGCAACGGACTGCGGATGCAGCGGCGGCGGCCTACGTTAGGCTCGAGCCACCGTCTTCTGTTACTGAGCCCAAGGCTGTCTGTCCTGCTGAGGTCAGGGATGTGCCCCTTGACTTATCCTCAAAGTCAAAGCGACAGAATGTGGATAGGGAGCCACAGAGGCCCCCGAGGGGCTCAGAGCGCCAGCATGCCGGAGCAAGCCTAACTGAGCCAGTTTCTCAGAAGAAGGCCCCAGCGTCCATATTCGGGTCTGGCCCAGCCTACGCCATATACCCAGAAGCCCTGAGAAATGGAGTCCCCGCGAAGCAGCCTGCCAAGCTGTTGAACCACCAGGTTTTGGAGCCTTCGGCATCCTGGGGCAAGCTTGCCCCACAGGGTCCGATAGCCAGCATTGCAGGAACCTATGTGGGTGTGGCCAGTCCTATACTAGCCTCCACCCTGCGCAGCAAAGACGGCAAGTGTGCTGCTTTTGTGGAAGACATGCAGAGCATTGCCAAGCAGGAGTCAATCTCCATAATTGACCAGGGGGAACAGCTGGCCTCCAGGGGAAAGAAAGGGACGACTGTGAGCAAGGAAACACAGCACTCGAGCGGTTCGAAGCTCTCCAACAGTGTAAGCTCACCTGGATCTCAGGTCTGTGTGTCCAAGGATCCATTCTCTGCAGCTTTGTCTGGATCCACCAGCTCACACAACTCCAGTAAGCCTGCCGGTGGGAAAGCGGTTATGCTGAAGGCTTCCACTGTCGACGTTACCTCGCGACCACAGTCAGGTCTGCTTCCCCACCAAAGAGCCTCGAAGCAGCAGAAGATCCTTCAAGGGAGTGCCAAGGCACAGCTGGGGACCAGCTGTCATGGCACTCTGATTCATAGCCCCCGACAAAGCCCGTCCAAAGCAGATGAGAAGAAGTGGGAACCAGCCAAGTGTCCACTGTCAAACCTGGAGTCTATAGTGAAGCAGAAAGTACTGGAGACTACAGGGTTAGCCCAGGATGATGGTGGCACTCTGGACATGTTAGGCCTAAGAATGCCTGAGGTGGATGAGCTGCACATGGGTCACCAAGACGCCCTCTTTCGACAGGGCAGCGCTGGGGGTTTCCCGCCTTTCAGGTCTGTAAAGTGGAGGGATGGGATGATGGAAAGGGATTCCTTGCAGAGGGATTCCAGCGCTGCCCGCAGGGGCAATGAAGGATGTGATGCAGAGCGAAGGGGCAGCATTGTGGATAGACAAGTCGGGCAAGAAGGGAACTCGGAGGGCAATGGCTTCCTGGATGCCAGCAGACCACCTACTCGTGCTGCCAGTACCATGGCTGATGGCCAAAAGAGGGTGCACAGCTTGGCCCAGGAGGTCGATGGAGGAGCGGGGATGGGGGTGAAGCATTCGAGTGAGAGCCTTTCCCCTTGTGTAAAGCTGGAGGGCATCGCACTGTCCATCCTGAAGGGCCAACACAGTGTGATGACTGAGCTGGGCAGGAAGATGCCGGCGTCCAAGGGAAAAGCCAGAGCGATCAAAGAGAAACGGCTGAGCAAGAACAACGTGGTGTCACCAGGTCCAACCAGACAGGCGGAGAAGGAGAGCCCGTCAGGAAGACAGGGACGCCAGGCCAAGAGGGTAAGCAAGTTGGTTTGTTCAATAGCTAGCGGATATTATTGAAATATGGTGAACAGGATTGCAAAATTCTGGGATTTTTTTCTTTATTCCCATATATTGCCAGTAATTTCCATAGAAAGTTTCCAACTTGGAATATGTCCAAAATTATGTGCTTAACATCCCATGGAATGGAAAGTTTCTGGAAATTTACCACCCCTTTGCAACCCTAATGAGGAAGGTTCTTCCATTTAGACAATTTATCCCTCAGGTGGAATGTCATGGTTCTCAATTTCGATGAAGAGCTTTGATCTATACAAACAAGGCTTTTAGAAAATCTGTCGCACGTGGCATGTCAACTGAAGTGTATGACACGCAAAGCGTTTGGAGCTGATGAGCGGTACCTAGACAGAGTGACCCAGTTCGTGAGCTGAGCTCCGTCTCCCCTCGCGTCGCAGCCGAGGAAGTCGTGGGCACCTGGACTGGAGCCACGCCAGGCCCAGCCGACGCCACCTCCACCGCAGGCATCCCAGCAGGACAGGGAGCAGCAGGAAGAGCTGCGTGGGGGGAGGGGTGGCCTCCCCCTCACCGAGGAGGGTAAGATGAACCCCCTGTATCCCCGACGGCTGACAGCCCCAGATTCAGCAAGGATGTCCTAGAAACGTTAGCCATTACGCTCCCCGTAACCACAAAAAGTGTGGGATCCACAACGATTAGGGGGGGCCGGGTTCCAGGGACCGTGCCTGTATGCTTGCCTGTACCTGTGGCAGGTGAGCATGTTGTGTAGTGCTCTTGGTAGCTAAAGCCTGGGGTCACTTGCCAGGTTTACGTGAAAGAAGGATCATCTGCTAGAATCTTCCGAGCGCATCAACAAGGTATTTAAGTCATGGCTCATTTTTTGTCGCATCTAGGTAACTTAAGTGGCCAAAATGCAGAAATGCCCAGCTCTACCAGTCCTGCCAGGGATATGGGAGACGGTGACTCCCCCAGGCTGAGAAGGGGGCGGCGGCGGGGTGACCAAGCCCGACAGGCTGACTGGAAACCTCCCGGCCCGTCCCCTCCCATCGCCCCTCTGGCTGTGCGCCGGCCCAGGGGTAGGCCTCGCTCCAACCCCCTGCCGAGCCCGGCTGACCTGGGGGGCACAAGTCTGTCCCCCTGTGCTGAGAGCGACACTCCCGCCAACAAGAAGCGGCGGCGTCGCAGGAATCGGAAGTACCAGAATGGGGAGTACATCGTGGAGAAAGAGCAGGTCGGGGAAGCTGAGGCGGAGGAGAAGTCTGCGAACCCTCCGAAGGGCACCAAGGCTGGGGCAGGTATGGCCCAGATCACGTCTCCATAGCTGGGGCTCCTCATCACTGCATAGTGCCGCTGGGGGTCACACCACCTCATACTGCTTCTGGGGGAGGCGGAATGTTTTAATAGGAACCAGTTTAATTTTTTGCGTCAGAATGTAGCCTTAAGTTTTTAAACAGCAAATGTGTGGATGTCTCTGCAGATGCCATTGTGCACTGTTTTGGACAATGCCACAAATCACTTGTAAGCTCTGCAGTGTTCTGCCGTACTGTCTTAAACCCCGTCAGTGTGGATGAATGTTTGTAATCCTAGAGGCCTCTTTACTCGTTTGGGAATGCCGGTGGCCCCCATTGGCCTCGTGTCTGGGTCCCTTAACAACCGTCTGGGAATCCTGTGTTTGCGCAGACCCGAGGCCTGCCTCTTACCCACGGCTCAGCGCTGCCTCCACTGCATCCTGCTGCACCCTGAGCCAGGAGCCCAACCCCCAGCGGGCCCTGCTCACCCGCTCTGGGTCAGTGCGCCACACAGAGGGCTGCTCCGCCCCCGAGTCTGTGGACAAGCCTTCAGGAAAGCGGAAATTCAAGAGCAAACATTTGTGTGATGCAGAAGAAGATGAAAAGAAGGTAGAGGGTGACTTTAAGAAAGCAATATTATTAATTGACCTTGTTTTGTGATTTTTCAATCGTAACTTATTGAAAAGGTTTTACGAGGACTTGCCCTGAGCTGACATGATCTGGGGTGCCGTGTATAACAGTCTTACAGTAGCCTTACATCGCCCTCTGGTGGCAGTAATAGTTATTGAAAAAGGCTGTTTTTTTTGTTGTTTTTTTTTTCTTCTTTTTGTTCCCCAGGGTCGCCCGCGACAGCGGATCTATGGGCGCCGCACCAAGCTGCTGTCTCCGTGGTGACCTTTGCCGCTAACACCAATTCCACTTTCTCTGCCCTGTCACAAACCTTTCAGCTTAAGGGCAAACGCGGCGGCTCAGGAAAGCGCCCCCCAGCCGGCCCTGATGTCGACAGCCCCTCAGCGAAGAGAGCGGCAGGCCCCTGCGCCACCCCCAAGGGGCTGTCCTGTCCCACGGCCGGCAGGAAAGGCATGGCCCGGAGGAGCGCCAGTGCCCCAGAGCCTGCCAGTGCCCGGCACGTGCCCCCCGAAGTTCGTCGGCTGATCGTCAACAAGAACGCGGGGGAGACCTTACTGCAGCGCGCAGCCCGACTCGGTTACCAAGTATGTGGCTCCTGCCATTGCCATCTCTCTGGGGGCGATGGCATGTGCTGGGGGCGGGAGGGGGGGGGTATCTGCACTACTTTCACATGTTCATCATTATTGGCCTGCATACAGACGAGCAGATGTTGAGTTAGAAACCCCCCCCCCCCACCTCCTGCAGGAGGTGGTCCTATACTGCCTGGAGAAGGATGTGCGGGAGGTGAATCGCCGCGACAACGCCGGGTACACCGCCCTCCATGAAGCCTGCGCCCACGGCTGGGCCGCCATCGTGCAGCTCCTGCTAGAGCATGGTGCCGATGTCAACTGCAGTGCCCAGGATGGGACACGGTGTGTAGCAAATGGAGCAGGGCTGCTAGCCTGCGTCATTGGGAAGGGATTCCACTGGGTGCCAAGCAATCCGGTTGGGTGATGGTCGTCTCGTGGCTCCGCAGGCCGATTCACGACGCGGTTGCCAGCGACAACCTGCTTGTGGTGTGGATGCTGCTGAACCATGGTGCGGACCCCACCCTGGCCACCTACGCCGGACAGACGGCCGTGAAGCTAGCCCAGAGTCCCAGCATGCGGGCGTTCCTTGAAGGTACCCGTCTGCTCCACAGGGAGGGATGCTCTGGATGCGGAGTGAAAATAGCGCCTCCACATGGTGTTCTGTATCACATCCATTATTTCCATTCCTAAGTATGTTTTACCTGTAAGGATCCCTACATTCAGTCGTATAATCGGGTGTCAGGATGACGTGAAATTAAATTCTGGCACGTACATGGCTTCCTAAGCCAGGAACAGAAGCTGTGAGACTGACCAGCTAATGGTTTGTGTTGGGCGCTTGGAGGAAGGGGTAGTAATATTGGGCAGAGGCCTGAAAAACAAGTACCAGGGTTAAAGTTGGCCTCCAGGGCACTTTGAGTGACTGACTAGAGGATCGGGGGAGGAGCAGACGTGACCCCTCCCCCCGGGTGAGTGATTTGACAGTGGGGAGGGGTATGGTTGTCAGAGGGGATGGGAGATGAGGCCAGCTGTTGATTCTGGGCCCGTTCTGTCTAGAGTACTTTACAGACCTGGAGGCCAGGAATGAGGAGGACACCAGCCTGCCCTGGGACTTCTACAGCAGCACCGTGTTCGGTAGGAGCTGCCGCTGCTCCCCCCGCCGCCGCTCCCCGCCGCCACCGCTGCTCCCCCCACCGCCGCCACCGCCGCTGCTCCCCCCGCCG
>JABFEB020000002.1:20093989-20107715 GCA_019775895.2 Stomatorhinus ivindoensis | reverse complement strand
TTTTTTTCAGAACAGCCAATTAACCTGGATGCACACTGGTTTGGCAAATTTTAAGTTTTGTAAACATCTGTCCACTTGGTGTAAAGTCCCATTTACTTTTGCCAGATGTGCCGCAGAATCACTGCCGGTCAGCCAACCATAGTGCTGTTCCTAATTTTGGCCAATACAGGCAAAAGGCTGCTGCACTGGGAGTCTGGGACCATGTTGGCCAAATGCCGGGCGGCTCTCACCTCGTGTCGGGGGCCAGCTGGTCCTTCAGCCTGGGCCGAGGGACCGGAGAGGGTCTGTCGGCGGGATTCATCTCCGCGTTCTGCAGGATCATTGCCCCCGCGGTGTCGCGCTTCTTCACTGAAACACAGCGGGCTAGCCGTCAGCAGGTAGCGGCGAGCTAATGGCTTACCAGCCGATAGACATCACACCCGGCAGGAAGAGTTCATTATCGCTGTGAGACGTGCATCCTTTTCGGAGCTTATCGGGGTAATTCTCCTCCTGCAGGAAGTGGCTGGGGGCAGCTTCCTGTTCTCACCCTGGGGCCGCTTCCTGAGGGAGACTCTGACCATGTCATGCCCAGGGGAGTTCAGGACGCGGTTCACCCTCTGGTCATAGAACCAGTCTCCAGTCATCTTCTTAAGGTCTCTGGAAAAAACAGGCACAGCGAGATGGTAAACAGAGAGGAAAACGCTTCCCTGTCAAACGGCGAGACCCCCCAGGAGGTGCACTCACGCCTCCTTGGAACAAACACTGCACACCCATGACCCGTCGGGCCGGCTGGAGCGGCAGGCGCTGCACACGCGATGGTTGCAGCCCGAGCATTGGCTGGCGCCGACAGACAGACGCCCCAGAGCTGCCTGGCAACGGCCACAGCTGCGCTCACTGTAGCTGCCGCTGCTGCGCTTGGCACCTCGCCGACGGATGTCCAGGAGCTCTGCCTTCAGCCGTCTGCGGGGGTGGGGCGACAAGGAGGAGTCACAGGAGCATCAGACGTGGGGTTGGAGAAGACGGGCCAGTTCGGCTGGGGAATGCTCTCAGGAGGAGGTCATTAGGGGAGGAAAATATTGGGCTGGGTGACCGGAGTGGGGAGGCAGGGTCACCTGACACGCTGCTCCTCAGCCTTCCTCAGCTCCTCATCCCGCTGGAGCACCTCGAGGATCAGCTCGCGCTCAGAGTCCGTCAGGAACGCTACGCTGACCTCCAGCTGCTGCAGCATCCTGGCTCCTGGCCGAAAGAGCGGGGTCCTGTTCACCAGCCGAAAACCTGCTAACTCACGTCGGCAGGACAAATAAAATTTTCAAAATATTTTTCCAGTTGGACTCACGGAATCACGACGGTAAACTGTTGTGTATGTTTATACAGCAGAGAGATTTGCTGCAGTGACACCAATACCAGACTCTAGCTGTAGGGCTCCTCTAGACTGGCAGCATGCCAAAAGGGAAATGGAAAGTTCTGGGGTCCAAAGTGTCCAGCCACAGCCTGTCAGGTTTATAAATATAAATCAAACATGATGAGGTCCTGTATGCTAATCCCGAGAGGGAATGTGGGTGACATTCCCAGCACAGGAGCCTTTGATTTATGTCTGCCTATAATAAAAATGCCTGAACAGGTTATGAAATTTATATATTCTGTTCTACATTTAACTTATAATGGAATTTAGCATGCATTTGTTATTTATTTTTTAGTGTGCATTCATTATTGCATCAGTATGTCCCTGTACAGGAGAATCAGGAATAAAATCTATTTAAGACTGGGCGGTGACACAGACCAAGAAGAACACAGTGGTGCAAGTGTCATCGACCGTGTTTGTGACTGTGACCATGAACGTGTTTGTATTTGCACACCCAAACTGGAACTGTCGAACCTGTGAAACTTTGGGTGGACTAAGTTTAGTTTTGCAGCTTTATGTTGATTAAATTTTATAAGTAAATTCAACAAGAGGAACCTCAATTACATATTCTTATTTTCATTTCAATAGGTTGCACCCAACACCCAATGACATGGATAGAAGGGGAGATGTTTTAATGGAACATGGAGATGAAAGGATTTTCACCACCACACCCAGAAATCCCAGTCCCCATCACGGCTGAATCAGGTGGTATTGTCGCAAGGACCATGGGGAGGTTCTTGAGCTATAATGGAAAACTGCTGTATCTAGCTGAGCTCTAACTCTTCTAAGTGACAAAAAGCCCGAGCGGCATTTGAGTTTCACTGGAGCAGGAAGGGCGGGTCTGCTGGGAGTCGTCGGCGAGAGCAAACACACTCAATGGGGTCATGGGCATGCAGCGTGACGGCTCAGCAAACCACCACTGCGACATCGTGCCGGATTCCCACTGAGAAACTGGGAGAGAATCGATTTAATTCTGTATCCAGTCCAGTGTGCCCTGATCTTCCTGGGATAAACTTTAGGTTTTTTTTCCATAGTCCAGTGTGTATGGATGTGTAGGCATGTGCTGCTGACGCACTGGCAAGTGAGGCAGGCGGACTGAAGGCGATGTCAGCTAGGTAAACATGACTGAACAGCACTGGGCCGGGAGCCTAGCTCAGCTACCACGCAGATCCTAAGCAAGGGTTAAGAAAAAGCGAAAACCCCATTGGTTTAGAACGGTCAGTCATTGGAATTAGACGGGTAGGAGATGAAATGAAGGTTGGCTCAGTTCGCCTGAGGTTCCCACCCTCTAAGGCACATAAAGGTCTGGGTGGACCAGGGCTGTGCTTAGATCATTCATCAACATCTGACACGTCCTCCTAAATCCTGTGCGATCCCTCTGCCAGATCCCAGCCTTTGGTCTACAAGGCTGCCCTGAGAACGAAGGAAAGCCCCCCGAGGCATCAGGCTGCCTCCCCACCCCCTCAGAAATACACACAATCATGCACAACGCCATGCTACAGCTGCCAGGAGGCTGCCCTCAGTTTACATACTCCCTCATTACACCGTTAGGAGGCTTACATGGCTACCGTCCTAAGACACCACAATACCTTTTAAAATAAGCACACATACACATGGGCATTTTTTCAGTCATGGTGCAACAAGGCTTCCACATGTATCTAGGCTGATTTTATGAAATTTCTGGCAAGGGCAGAAGGCATCATCAGTATAAGTGTCCACTGTCCACGGGGCTGCAATATTAGGCAGTAAGAGGAGTCCCAGTGTGTCCTTAATCTGCTTTCTTATTGAGGTGGACAACAAGTCCTACTTATACAAGAATAACACAAAATATACCCTCAATTACGCCATCTTGTTGGTCACTATTATCATATACAAAGCATTTCACTGGAAGCACAGCGAGACATGGCTGTCATTAGTCAGACTTACTGACAAGAGAAACCAAATTACCCAGAATCCTCAATTATATGCTACAAATTCTGTAGGCGTTATACTTCTATAACCAAGTGACTTATGCTGGCCAAAAGCAGACCGGGGGAGTCACATTCCTCTTTTATTCCACTTGCATACACAAAGTACTGTAATACTGTGGCCTGAACCATCCATGAAGTACTGCTTCTGGCCATGACTATAGCTATGACTATTCTGACTGCAGCCACATTTTTAACACAATACTCTATATCAGGCCCCCCCAATTATTTTTCCCTGAGGGCGAAATTCCATCTGCAACACAAAGCCAGGGGGCACTGGAATCCGCCCCCCAAATGATAAAATTTGCCAACCAGTGGGCAGGGGGTCCCCAACAATATGATCTGCCAAACGGGGGAGAAGAGAAAATAATCGTGTGGCCCGGACTCAGTTGTGTTTTGGACCAGACTGGAGTCTGCCAGTCAGTAGGGCTGGGCGGTTAATCAAATTTTAATGTCAATTACAGTTTTGGCTTCCAGTGATTATAAAAACAAAATAGAGATAAAACGATTATCATGCCAGATTTTGTTTCGCAATGATGCTCCAGTTTTGTCTTGTGTCATACATTGAAATCCACTGTTAAAAAGACACGTTTTTTATTTATTTTTTTAAGTTCAATAAATACACGATATTTCCAAAGTCAATGAGTAATGTTATGATCTCAATATTGACCAAAATAATCGTGACTGCCAAAGCAGTCGGGAATCACTGCTCTAAATGGAAAGGCGATACAGCGCAACATCTCCCATGTCAGCCAAGTGCTACAGGGGCCAAAGACCAGCCATGACATTGAAAGAGAGGAGTACCAGGCTTTTGGGACCCCCTCTCCCCATCTGATCTGGACTATGATGGGACAAGTGAATGGACGGACTTGTATTATGTCAGGGGAAAGTTAAAGGGCCAGGTAACCAGTGTGTGAGCTAATCTCTGTGAGTGCGAGAGTATGCGCACAGCGATCACATTTTAACTGCTTACGAGAAAGAGGGACTGCCGATGAGGGTACAGAGTAACGGAAAGATGGAATGCAACAAGAAGAACTTTGTAACGCCAAGTCAAATAAAACAACAGCTTCTCTGAGCGAGTAAACTGGAAAACGGATATTTCGTGAGACGTCTCTAGAAATATAGAAAGAACACTGAAAAATACCACAAAATATCAAATCAGCCGGACGGTGGGGGTATTCGTGGAAATCGCGCTGTAAATGCTTTCCCTGTGGTTTCCTTTCGATTTAAAAACGATTAACTTGTTCAGACCTTTCGAGTTGTGGAAAAAATGGACTAATGAATTATCCAGAAAGGAAACTTACAAAAGCGGACCCCTCCCAGACAAACAGCATATTCTGTCCAAAGCATTTATCTGCTTAGCACAATGACCACCTCCTAGAGAAACATCATAATCCTTTATCATTTTCTAAACGGGAAAATGAAATTATATCAAATAAAAAGTTTGCATGATTAAGATCCACCACCCACGATTTATACAGAATAGGTAAGTGGTCAGGCAAATAAAACACGTACAATCTAGGAAACGTGACGTCCGAATGAACGTATAATGCTGATGTCGGATTAACTTCGGCTGCAATACTAATCAGAACAGCACGTAGCCTATTAATGTGTAAAAAGGCACAGAGTAATGAAGCGCGGCATGGAATAGCGCCACACAGAAGCAGGGATTCGGTGTGACTTACGCGGTTCGCACGGCGGAATTGTGCTCCTTCTCTCCGCTTCCTGCCCACTCGCACTGTTCACTCTGAAGACCGGCAAACTTTTTCCCTTTATTGTGCCGCAGAACAGAGCGGAGCCCTATAGAGCCTCTCCCTACCACCTCCGCTTTTGCAAACAGGTGCAGCCCACATTTCCTCCCTTATTTCTATTTATGCCCAAAACCCCGCAGTTTATATATACCTATCAAGTGGCTTCCCCCCATATCATTCGCCCAGTGGCACTTACCCCTGTAACAAAGTAAATTATTAACAGTATTAACGATGACAAGCGCTAATTTCGCCCCGAGTCTGAAGGCGCTGTTTACTAAATTTCTCCCTTTGAGACAAAGTAAAATAAGAGACGTTGAAGGAACGCATCAAAATGTCCGAGGTGCAGGACACAAGCGGAGTCGTGGTGAAGATAAACCGTAAGTATCCGAAGACGTGCCCACAACTCTCCTATCCGGTCTGACTATTTAAACGCTTAAGATCATCGGTCCTCCGCGAACAGGTTCATCGCACGCCTCTCCAAAAATACACAGCGCTAACGTTTAATAAAATGCCAGCGGTTTTCTAAAGACAACCAATTACAGCAAAACATATTAATAATCAAGCTTTGAAACTTAGTATAAATTACATAAATACATGTACATAAATTACACCCGACGATGGAAATTAGCAATTGTGTTCATTGTATACAAAATAGTAACATTTAGGGTCATATTCCTAATGTTTTATTACTGACTCTTTAAAATATGAAATTACTGGTCTCTTGAAGTTTCTTTGTGAGGTCTGTCTGTGCAGCTTTGGTATAAATTGTACCAGTAAAGTCTTAAATTGTCAGCGTGGTCTACACTCCAAGTCCAGTACTACGTGATGGATGTGAGGTGCGTATGATTTGACATCATATATGTGCTGGATAGTCGTCCTCCAGGTTGTCCCGCAGTCCTCCTCCAGCAGGGCGGCGATACGGACGGCTGTATCTTCAGCCCACTGTCTCCACGCCTCCCTCTCCGCACAGCCATGTGTCTGCCGTGCCGCTTTCTCCCCGACTGCTGCCTCCGCCTCCCCATGGCTCAGAGGTGAGGTCACATTCTGGTGGATGTGCAGGATACCTCCCATGGCTCGCTTCAGGAGCCGACAAGCGACAGGCCAGCCCTGCTCGGAGCTGGGGATCAGGCCAAGGTTGACCCGGTCTGCCACGTCACACAGGTCGAGCTGGGGGGACGACAAGGCGGCAATCGGTCATTTTCTCCTCATTCCTGCAATGTGCTCCATACCGATGTCCACACCTCAAACCTAAGCCTAGTACATACTTCACTTTTCCGCATACTGTTATGGTCCATGCACAGACTCGCGTAAATGCTACATCAGTCCATGGATGCAGCCAGTCACAGTCAGTGCATGTGTGTAGCAGTGATACAAAGTAATCCAGTGAAAAACTGGAAGTATAGAAACCTCCATTACAGTGGTGGCGTTTCCCCACAAATATACATGCGTGTGAATGGAAGCTGTCCTCATAGTGTAAAATACAACGTTACTTTGACATGCATATCCAGGGAAGCAGGACTTGTACTGTCATCAATTGCTCAAACAGTAGTGGAAAACTCCAAATTTGGAGAAAGTGAGTGAAAAGCACACAAGCGTTTAGCACACCGAGAGTGATTTATCCATTCTCTAATAGAGCTAGGAGATATTGAACTTTTACGGTGTATTGATATATTTTCAAAATGAGATATGGGATGATAGAATACCAATTTAGATATATATACTTTTATTGTGTGTTAAAATTAGCAATCTATTCAAGATTTTTAATAGAAACCCATAGTATTCCTCCCTGGTTGTAAACAACTTGAGAACTTTGGTCGTGCACAGATGGCAGCCATATAAATAACTCGTTAGATTACTCTATTCACCCGCAGAGGCCAGATGTATTACTACAAACACAAATATAAGTATTGTAGTGAATAAAATAGGTAAACTCATGAAATCATCTCTGCCTGCTGAAATTCTCTTCTTCGCTGCACATGTGCAGTCAGTGGGCGCTTTTCCACTGCAACAGGTACTATACATTTGGTATGGAACTTTCAGTACTTGTACTCATCCAGAAGTCAGTGGCGAAAGGCCAGTACCAAAAGTAACTGCGCAAACTACCAAACCAGCTGGGGTACTTTGGTACTTTAGAGTGGGAGACACGTGGAATAGCTGCTATCAAAGTATCCATCCATCGTTAAAGTTTAAAGAATGTGAGGACTGAATCCTGTGAATATCATGGGAGGTCGTGAGACCACTCCAGTCGATGCAGCCTTGGCCCAGGCCTTGGCCACAGACCTAACACAGGAACTTCTTTTCTGGAACCAGAGGCAGTTGTGGAACCTTTTTTGTACCTACTCCAGACACTGTACTTTTCGTTCAACACCAAACTATTGGAGAGATGCTCAGAGCAATAACTTGCCGAATGGCTGACCATCCACACTGGCACTAACTTGGGAGTTACGTAAAGTACAGGGACAAGAGATAAAAGTAGCAGAGCAAATGCACAGCAGATTAAATTATTTTTAACGTACTTCAAGTACATTTAATGGATTAACGAAAACCTTTTTTGCTTGCATCTCCATATTTTTTGCAAAAATTAAATCAACAATCAATATACTTTCGTCTAATAACACCAGTGTTGGCGATGAAACTTGCCAGCGCTTATTAGTAGAATCTTTTTTTTAATCTGTACAAAATGAAAGATTATTAAATCTTGCCAACCGATCAATGACAAACATGTTGCGCTTTGCATGTGGGTCATTCCGGCTCAATTCAACAAATGGTCCACACTCTACTGTCTCAAAATTGAACCATTTTGTGGAATTTTGTTTGCCAATGTGAAAAATACAAGATTTCTCTGGCCTGGCACATATAGGAGTTACACTGGCTTGAAATTCAACGAGATTTTCCCTTCATTTGCAAAACTGCTTAGTCGGCCATTTTCAGATGCCTGTATCTTTGCAATGATAACACCTAGGTACCTGAAAAATTGCAGATATACAAGGCTTTTGCCTAATTCCAAATAAGTATTTATTTAACGTGTAGCATGTACTCAACTTATCTCTTATCTTTCATAAGGCCCAGAATCTCAAGGGGAAGTAAAAATAATCACTTTCATTGTGTCAAGTTAAAATTAAAAAAAGGATTTTATTGATCATTTGAAGCTCAATAAAACCCTTAAAATGGAAAATACCATTCCGTTTTCTTATGTTCACATTTTGTGGCCGACTGAGCATATTTGCGAAACTATATGAGGTAGGACAGAGACATCATGGATTTTTCATATTGGCTCAGAGGCAAACAAAATGCAACAAAATCGTTCAAATCTGACAAGGTCAAGCAGGGATGATATCAATTATTTGTTGAGTTAAGCCAGAATAATCCATAAATAAAATATAATTAATAGTCGGTGTCCTGTTTTTGTTGTGACTGATCTGCTCAATAACTAATAAGTAACTAAAAAAATGACTTGTTTACCTCCTTTGTTTTGGGGTGGCGGTGTAGTTTCGCGTGAAATTACTTGTGAATTTTAACCTACAAGCTCTTTGTGTATCCCAGGCTTATTTAGCATAAAGGTCACAGTTCTTGTTACATGTTAAGAAAGTGGCACATGGAAGCACCCAGGAACTATTAAAAGTTCCTGGTCGTTACAGCCTAGGAAGTAAGTTCCTGAATTTGGTACTAGCAGCAATGTCACTATTAAGGAGAGAGGCTTTCATCTTCACCCCTCAAACACCTACAGGTTGACAGCACGATCCAGCTCCCCACCTGTCTATTGTCACCCTGGTGGATGGTGCAACGGTCTGAGACTCCATTCAGTTCCAGGTTCCTGCGCAGGGCCTCCACGGCATGCGGATTCCACTCACAGGCGTGAACGTGGGCTGCCCCAGAATGTACCAAGTAGGGAAGGGTGAAGTAGCCAATGCCTACATCAAAAGATCAACAGGAAGCAGTCTGGCTGTGTCAAAGTCCTTCCCTTACGCTGAAGTTCTAAAGTGCTCTGCTATGCACAATCAAGGAATCCATACTAAATAAAATGCTTTACCTGCATACAAATCCACGACCGTCTCCCCCCTGCAGTCAAATGACGCAATCCTCAGTTTCTCAGTGATGTTTCCAGCTGAGAACATACACTTGGTCACGTCAAATTGGTACCTGCAACACATATTGGTTTAGCTTGCAAGACTACTGTGACATATCTGTGAATCTCCTTCTGCTAAGAATCTTGCTAGGGTTTTGCTTGAACCTGATCTTGTTGTCCACATGGGTCACCCAGCTGTCTTCCCCCAGTAACATAGTCACCGCTGGGGTCCGGTGTCCGTCGCTGCTGACCCTCCCTGCCCGGGCCACGCGATTCACACCTAGCACACGTGCCACAGTGAGCCACAAGGCTGGTCCTAAATACAGGAGCCAAGAAAAAAGGCAGTCAAACAGGTTCCTCAAAACATCTCAATGTCCAAAAAAAGTGAACAACTTTCATGAAACCTGATTAAACCTGATTAAAAGAACAACTAATTGGTATGTTAGTAGAATATAACAGAGTAGAGTAGAATAGAATGAGATACTTTATTAATTCTCTTTTCTTTTTGCCCCATCTTGCTCCCCCCATAATAATCTATCACACAGTGCAATGATCAAGAAGTGAGAAAACAGTCGACACCAGCAATATAACATCGAGAGTGGTCTTGCTAAGCACTACAGTGCCTTATTAATTACTGCGAAAATTGCCCTCTTCTGTTAAAGCTACAGTATAAAGCAGACGTGGCCAGCCGGCTTGTCATTTTTGTTCTGAGGGATGAGATACTGTCATGGACCCTCACCCAGTCTGCTCCAAACCTCCTGAGAGAAGCAGCCACCCCCCAGAAGAGCCAGATCCCCATGGCGCTGCCAGCTCCGCGGAACATCTCCCATCAGGTCCTCGCTCCACGTCTCCCCCTGTGAGACCAGCAGCTGCCGCACACCGTCCAGCAGGGCCACGCTGGTGCTCTTCATGCTTTCCTTCTTGGACGGTTTGGGAGCCTGTTTGAAATGATACAGACACGCATCAGAAAGCTAATTTTATTTCACCAATGATCTATTAGGTTGTTTATGGTACAGGTTAATGGATTTATATATGTGCATGCAGAACGTCCAGTCGTCTTACAGTTGCCCGTACTCTCTCAACCCGCAGCTCAGTGTGTTTTTAAGGTTACCATCTACAGAAGTGTAGCCATGAGTTATTCCAACTTCTGGTGTGGTTGCAGCAAAAAGTCACCAAACCCACCCCAAAAGATGCAAAATAACACTGACATAGAAGTCCACGACTGGCTAAAGTTATGCATGTTATGCAACCTCGGCTATGTGAGAAGTCTGGCCCCGTTTGGAATGGCCGCTACAGCTCTGCCCATTACATCAGTGAGTGCGAAGTGTTCCCAAAACATGACTGCAAGTTCATGCCGAAAGCCAGACAAATGGTGTCTGTCCTCGACATTGACTCTTACGACACACAAGTGACCACAAGACTCCCCCTGAATATACACCCTCTCACTATGTTAAACTAAGCTTTGTGTATTTTCCAGCTTCTGACCAGCATCAATTTCCAATATATTATGTTTGTTAGGAGTATGGTTTTGAGTTCAGTACTGATGACTCGTCCAATGTATCACTTGCATCATGTAGCAAAAATAACAGGAAAATCCTCCTAAGACAGTGTTTTGGAGAAGGGGAGAGGTTGGGGTACACGTTCCTCTATACACCCGTAAATAGTTTTAATGATATAAAGAATATTCTGCATTTAAGATGAGCAATAACCCTTTTACATTGAACAAAAACTGTACTTTTCATACCTCCCACAAAAATGCAGAGAACCTATTCGCCGTTAAGAATAACCGAGCTTTTCCATTAATGATTAACGGGAGAACCACCCGCCGTTACGGTACACTGGTGTACATACCTGTACGCATGTTAGGGCGCAAGTTGTTTCGGGGCCAACGGAGAGGCGGAGGGCGGTCAGGTCCAGCCCGAGGAGGAAGTGTGGCTGCACGGGCAGCGCAACGGTACCGTCGGAGCGCTTTAGCATGCGGAGCTTCGGGTTCAAAAAGCCGTGCGCCTCCAAGTGCTCCCTGTGGTGCGAGGACAAAACCCAATTTAAAAAGACATGACATGAAATGAAAGGCAGAACAGCAAAGCTGCTAGCGGAGAGTGTGTCTGAAAGTGTGATTTTATGTTTAAGATCTATATGTGTATGCGAAGGCAGAGTTTTTATGGTATATTACCCGAATGTAAAGGTACGTCTGTTACATATGGCATATCTTCAGTATATAAAAGCTGTATATATAAGCAAAGTTATAAATTCTCACCGGTACTGCTGTGCAAAACGGAGCGGCACGCTGATGGCTGGGACGCCCTCCATACTGCGTGTAAAAAGGTAGAGGGACATCCGGTTACTGATACAGCCTTTAAAAACAATTTTCACCGTCCATACTCGTTTTAAAAGGTATAGCTTAAAGTTACTGACACGACATTTAAAAATACATTTATAACTATAGCCACTGCGGCATATGCTAAACCACACCGCTGCCTGGCTACTTTATGCTTTAATTATTAGGAGCTGCTGCTTTTTAAATCGCTGCCCGTTATCTTCTGTATCAGAAGATCTGATTTGATGAGAATAATGGAAATTTTTTATATATTTCGTGTGTTCAGCTATGTTGCTAACTTCTTCTTCTACGCAGTTAATAGTTGTGCCTGGCTTTAATTGGTGGCGCATACTGCCACCTGGCGACCAGGAGCGTGAACAGCCTGAACAAAAGCAACTAAAGCTTGTAGCGCGGACGTGACATACTTATCCCGCTAGACGGTCACACACACACTGAACGACGGATGATTGTAGTGGAGATTCAGGATTAGGGAGAAGAAATGCATGCTTCCCATGACCGACAAGAGTCAATCACATAAATTAGAGGAAAAACTGTATCCAAACATTGCACACCAGTTTGAATGGTACCACTATTTTTTCAGCATTGCTGTATAGCTGTATGAATTCTTCATTAAATACATGCTCGGGGTGATTCCTGTGCTAATATCAGAAATGACCAATCCCATTCATACCAGTGTGGAGTAAAATGTTTCCAAATGAGAAAACTCCTGTTGAGATATTCTGGCTTCAGTTGGCCTGAATTTAGCTGTAGACCAGCTGAGTTTATTGGGATTCCAACATCGTGGTATTTTCCAAAGGCGCATGTGCCTGTGAGAGATTTTTCCACCTTTGGTCAAACCTACTATTATGAAGTGTAATGCCCCCTTTGACCACATGAGTATTTGTGTTTTCTTGTTCAAATATTGCCATTCGAGGGACATTTTCTGAAAGCCAAACTGTGGCAGGGTGAAGATAATTTCTCAAGGTGGGAAAGGTGCCCTTGCCTGTTATTCGTTTCTTCCCTGCAGGTTCCACAACAGATTTCTGAACTGAGGGAGAGGAAAATGCAATGTGAGCCCTTTGTTTTTTTTTATGTCAGAAGATAAGTCATTTCCAGCACTAAGCTGTCCTTAGGTTATTTGCAGCAGAGAACACTAATGTGGGAAAAGAGAAATTCTTGTCGCAGGACGAGTAAGATCTTATTGCTTCTGAAAGCACCCCTATCATAAACCAAAAGTCATCAGGTAACAGGATGGGAGGGAACACTTGGCGCTGGTCAGGTGGTTTTGTACCAGTCCTCTCTATCACTGGCTCACAAGCTCTGGGTGCTCAGCCCCTTTCTTCCAGGTTTTCACACAATATAAAGACAGTGTATGTACAATTTCCTCCCTGGGGATATTTAAAACGTAACATAAGAAACATGCGAAACTTTATCCGCTATTCGAATTATCTGCATACTGATAGGAAATGTTTGAAGCTAAAATTTTAGTCAACTCTTAATTCATTGAAAATTACCAACAGCGTCTGTCCATCTGGTGCAATTGGCACACAGATCCAGGACTGAAGTACAAAATCATTACTGTAACGCCATTTTATATGTACTACATGAACCAAATGGTTATATCGTTATTTCAGCCACTGTTTAAATTTGGATGGATGAACATTGCTGGCATAAAAAAACCCATTTCATTCTGCTGCAACATAGGACACATCAATTGAGGCATTCGAATATTGTACATTTTTTCCATTGTTGTAGGACATTTACATATAAGCAAAATGTAACAAAATATAAAACAAAGGCAGTTTACCATCATGGCAGAATGGCAGGTTGAAATATTATTTGTATGTACATGAAATGGTGCACACTGTTAAGGTTAATACAACTGGATCACAGGACTGTAATTAGGCAATCAATTTATACCTGTTTATGTAACAAAATCTTTCTTGAGTATTATATAATGACAAATTAGGTTTGCTGCAGTCCTAGACATAATCATTATGAAACTCTTACATAAATCAGTTGTAAAAAGCATAATGACATTGTGGAAGATAAATGTTTCTAAGATGAATGAAAAAGTCTGTTAAAGGGAACAGTAAGACATACAACGTATTTTAATTTAGTTTTGAAAAAGTATCATACTTCAGTTCCATCCATATTATTGGGCACACATGCCTGTAGCAGATAGGACCTGCATACTTTGCCAGCAGAACCGCTTGGATTTTTTTGAGGTATGGAATCAAGATT
>JABFEB020000002.1:20083242-20093426 GCA_019775895.2 Stomatorhinus ivindoensis | reverse complement strand
GTAATGGTGGGGGGGGGGGGCCTTAATATATTTGCTACCCCTGGTCCCTGGAATATTTTACCAATCGCGAACAACCGGTTGTCTATATATAGGCTACCATGCAGCTGGCTGTGGCAGAAAGGCCCGGCCCTCACAAGACTGGCCCAGGGGAGAAATTCCGCAGCTTTCCGATGCCCAGTCAGTGCCTGTAAACATATAACCATAAATCCTTGATTTAATCTCTGTAACATCTAACTTGCAATTAAACAGAAATTCTGGGGGGAGCAGCAGATCTTCGGCTTTAAAACTCAGGTTTGGCAAGCTCGCACAACTAATTTATTGCCGATGCCGCTTCGGCGTGGATTTGCAACAAACGGCGGCAGATAAGGAAGAACTACACCCGGGAACAAATGTGTTTACAGCCTCTTCGACTGGACCGATGTCCTAACGGGAAATGTTTTTGCTCATGAGTTGTTTTTCTTCCCTCCCTTCCCCCCTTCGTCATATATGACGCCTTAGTTATATCAGCGCAGATGAATTATCCAGTCTTGTTTATTTGTTATGGATCATTCACACAGTGAGGCGGGTAGGTGGGTTTGGAAATGGGGGGCGAGGGGGATGGTCTCGCTTGTAAAGTTATGTCGTGAGTATTTTGCGTGGAATAAGTAGCAAACCGAGATTACGGGCGACTCGCTCTGATATGGCAGAGATGGAGCAGGAATAAATACACACGCTTTGCAATATATGGGGGGGGCACGCTTGGACTCTTATCTCATAATGGCTGTTTGTTAAATTATTAATTTTCAGGGACAGGACAAATGGGTAATCTTGTTTTTCACAGAAGCGGAGCACTGAGGTCAGTAAAGCAGTATACAACTCTTATATGATGCGTATCATATGAAAGGCAGTTCCTGGAATCCTGCTCCTGCCCATAACACAGTAATAACTTGTCATTCATTTCATAGGATTCACTCGTCCCACGTCTCACCTTTATGGCTTCAAGGATAGGCCTACCCCC
This sequence comes from Stomatorhinus ivindoensis, assembly GCA_019775895.2. Classification (NCBI taxonomy): domain Eukaryota; kingdom Metazoa; phylum Chordata; class Actinopteri; order Osteoglossiformes; family Mormyridae; genus Stomatorhinus; species Stomatorhinus ivindoensis. The sequence goes on along the minus strand of JABFEB020000002.1, from coordinate 20,092,429 downwards.
ACTTACCAGACTTTAATAAATTATCAGGCCACATTTGCTCGCTGCTTATAAAATAATTCAGGATTAAATCGATCGTGTGTAAATTCTGGCGTCAACTACGCCTTTAAATTTTCTCTTAGTGCAGTGTGATTTGTCAGTGGATTTATAAGGAATGAAATTAGCATTGTTTTGTTTGTAAATGTGACTTCAGCGAGGGTGTTTCAATGCCGGTTATGGATATCCATTGTTCTTGTTCACTGCAGCAGGCGCCGCCTCTTTAGGCAAAGATGTTTGGGGCTTAAGGCGTGTTTCTTGCTCTCTCAGACCGGACAGTCTGCCGTCGATCCTGGGAAGCGCACGTCCTTTCACTTTGACGCAATTTTCCGGACTCCTGTAGCTGACGCCCGGCCGCCGGCCGAAGCAGGAACAAGCGGCTGAGCAGCGGACGCCGGCCAGCCGTCAGCCCGAACACGCGCGGCTAGCTTCTGTAGGACAAGCGTCAAGTCGGGATTTCCCCCGAAATATCGGACTGATCGGCGGAACATTTGGATGTATAACATATGCCATATAAGAAGTGGTGTTGTATTTAACGTTTGGATTTTCTTTATATCCTGGATTTGAGGGCATTTAGTCGTATTGTGATGCTGTTTGGAAAACATAAATTTTTGTTTTTTTCAGGAAAAATGGGCTTAAATTATTTAGTCGAATCCGGAACCGACGGATGAAACAACTGAACCGAGACAACTATTGCTTTTTACCCTTAACATCGGCTTACCAAAGATGATCAGCTAATCATACCGCCCGGCTACAAGAAAGACGCACAGATATTGCAAACCTAAATCTTCCTAAAACTGATATACTTGGGGAACATGTCGGTTTTTTCTCCTCATTGCGATGATATTGTCTGCACCGATTGCGAAGGAGAACTCCGCGCGGACCTGGGACACAGATACCTGTGAAATTTAAGAAAACCACTCAACTGTGAAGTTTTCGGCATTTTTTTTTCTTGTGTTTTATTCTGCGACCGTCCCAGACATCAGTATGTCGGCTGTGATGGTGCCAAAGAAGGTGACCCGAAAATGGGAGAAGCTGCCGGGGAAGAACACTTTCTGCTGCGATGGACGTGTGATGATGGCCCGGCAGAAGGGCGTCTTTTACCTGACCCTGTTCCTCATCATAGGCACCTGCTCCCTCTTCTTTGCTTTCGAGTAAGTAGAAGCGCGCACTTCGCTGCAAGTGCGCCCGTCACGCAGTGATAGACTGTAAATAAAAATGGGGATCGCTGATCATCTTTGTGTGAGAGCCTGGGCGTGCTCCCACCAGTAGTCCCGTCTTGTACGGTCCCCTGATCTCGCCTTTGTCCATGTTTTGGTGTTGATGTTTTATGAAACACTGCAGTTATTTTGATTTGGACCTCATTCGACAAGTCTTTGGACCGTTCAATGCCCACAAGACTTAACTATTTGTAGCAATGTTTTGCGGATAATTTAGAAACTGTGGCATAAATAATTTATTTTATTTCAGTTGTATGCTCTCTTTATTCTGTAAGTAGTAGTAGTAGTAGTATTTTTTAAATCATGTTGGTATCCCTTAAAACGATCACTGATAGTTTCTGGACGTTTTTAATAATTCAATTTTAATAATTCAATAGTGAATTAAAGCCATGTGAGTTTTGCTAATGTTTTTTGTGTAGTTAATAGATTCCTTTATGTGATGCTGAAATTGGCCTCAAGAAATAGATCCAATCAAGGTGGTCTCCACAGGCTCTCCGTGGGATGATCATCCCTCTCAGGCATAGAAAGACCCCTCTTTTGGTGGTGACAACGGTGTCACCTTCCGGGCTGTGCCTGGAGCAGCTGGATACCTGCTGGAGCTGTGGTTGCCAGATTTCTTCCTGAAGATCCTCACTCCTGGCTGTTTGATTAAGCATTTAAGCTGACATTCATGGCAGTGATTTGCTGAGCTGAAATGGAGTTTTCTGAGGAGATGTTTGTCAGCCAGTGGTCTAGAGGATAGATGTCTTATCGCAGCAGCACCCACACTATAGAGGAACCAGTGTCTCAGGTGCCATCACCTTGTCCAGGATGGAGCAGTCCAGCCACACATTGTGCCGTTGATCTTCCAAACTAGTATGATATGAGCATCTGAAAATTTCAGGTGATAGTTTAATATCCATCCAGTATTAACTTCTTGCTGCCAGGACCAGTCAGTCCTGTAAGCGACATAGGCAGCCACCTAGGGTCTGGGACCAAGGGTTTCGGTTGAAATGCTCACACAGGGCACCACATGGACAATATTTGTAGGGGGGGCGCTTTTGTCATATTAGATTTGTTTATTGGTGGTTTCGCATTATGAAGCACAAGGTGAAAACCTCACCACGAAAGCAGAGGGAACTAATTTTCATCAGTAGTTGCATGATACTGTATTTGAAAATATATATTGTGGCTAGAGTAAATTATATTGTACGATGCGTAAAAGATGGTTTAGTCATTTTGCAGAATTTTCTCTCTCTGTTTGGCCATACATCCATCTGTCAGTCGCAATGGCCAGCCCTTGGTATTACATTTACAAGGGTTAGGAGAGACCCCAGCAAAACTTAGTAACTAGACGGTCACTAGTCCCGTATTCATGTTACAGTTGTCCATAATTATCCCTCAAAGGGGGACTATTGACATGGAAACTGAACCAACAGCAACAGGTGTAATTTAAACCTCTGCATTACAGAGGCAAGTCCAGCCTGTTTTGATTTGCCTTCTGTCTGGTGGAATCAAACGTGAGGGAGTCGTGCGGCCTTTGGGAACTCCGGTAATGGAGCGGAGCTCAGGACTTGTTTGTGAACAGTCTGAAAGATCGTTCATCCGTAGCCTGGATATCTGCATGCAGATGGTTTCTCCCATGATGGAACTCCAGCCAGAAATAGAAATTTCTGCAAGTAATGAATGGCTGGCATTGAATTTTGAGCCTGAAAACCAGTTGCAGGGAGATGGTAACATGTCAGCGGCCGAGGGCGGCATTTATGGGGGAGCATAACGTAGAATCCAGGACCCTTGGCCAGAACCGTTTCATGAGCAGGTTGTGTCGACGTCCAGCTGGTTCAGGATGGTCAAGAGGTGCTGATTCACTCTGAGATTCTTCATTATGGAATCTCTAAGGAATCGCTGGACGTCTTCGCCTTCCGTCTTCTGATCAGCGAGACGCTATGGACTGCAGAGAGGTGGGGGGTGGGGGGTGTGCTTCTGAGAGCCCACTGGAACCAACTTAAGAATAAGTGGGCGGTCGGCTTATCGGCGGCCATCGTGTTGTGTGTTTGTTACGCAGCAGTGCGGTTTTGTTTGGAGAAACTGTAAATGAACACAAACGTATACAGGAAATGTGCAATAAAAATAGCTTGTACATTTGCTGGCTGCCTCGTTGAGCTTCTTTACATTTTTGTTTAGTCTGGTTTACCAGATGTCTGTATCTAGAGCAACTTCATTTTATTATTTTTACAGCAAGTTATAATTTAGCGATGATGAATTTGTGAACGGTACATTAACTACAGGGTAAATAAAGAGTGTTGTGCCTGGTGTTCAACCCATTTGAAGTGTATGTTGGCGTTTGGGACCTAGACCCGATTCAGCTGGCACCGTCTTGCGTCCTTATAGAGCAGCATGGAGCCTGTCCAGGCATTCCTGCTTAAACACGTTTTTTCCCTGCATTACACGCATAGCTACCTCGCAGGCTGACTTCCCGTGTCACAGCGGGGCTGGTTGATCCCTCTGGGCTTCCCCAGGAAGAAACCCATCACCCTTAAGCTTTTCTGTTCTTTTCTGGGCTCCAAAGGTTATGCGACTGGACCAGAAAAACATTCATTGGTGTGGCTGAGGCTCTTGACGTGCTTTGAGGTGTTCCATTTTCTCTTTTTTTCTTCCCCTCTGTCTCTCCGGGCTCCGTCCTATTGCATTTTCCACACCTAAAATTGAATCACATGTATTATCAGGTTAGGCACTGGGGTTATTTTTCCCTTAGCAATGAGCCTAATTGATTTGCAGCCATATGATCTCAGTGACATTGTAGTCCTTCATATGCAGATGGCCTTGACAAAGTCGGCCCATAAACAAATGGGGGAAATTAATCTTTGAGGTCTTCTCTTCCCTTTTCATGGAAGAAAAAGGACTTTGACTGTCTGATTTGTGACTTGTGGTAAAGACTTTTGACCAGAGGCTAAAATGAGTGATTGTTTCAACAGCATCTACCTCAAGATGATAGTTTTGCAGATTATGCTACTTCGCCATCATGTCAATTGGGTGCAGAGTCCATAGTGCTTCTCTAACGGTACAAAAGTCACATCTGTTATTTACATTGCAGATTTTGTGCCTGAGAAATTAATCAGCTTGGACAAACCACAGTGGATGTAGCCTGGCTAGGTTAATGGCTGATTGGGCCCTTCACAGGAGGATCTGTGAATGGGGTTTGGTCCTAACAAGGAAGCTCCAGCTGGTTTACACAGCTGACGCTAGATTATGGTTGCTGTATGGTTGCTGTATGCAAACTTTTCCAGAACTGTGGCTAATGTTTATCATTACCCTGTTAGTCAACATTCTAAACATGAGGTATGACGTCCCTCTGTAACAGTTAGGCTATTGATGTTGAGGCTATCATCTCGTTAGTGTTTTAAACATGGTACTCTACCTGCAAGGGTTGTAGCCATACTGGTGGACATGCAGATCACATCGGACGTTTTTTTTACAGCGAGCCTGTCTTGTTTATTTAACGTGTCTGCCTCACCACAGCAGCGTACGATCTTATAGATCACGGACAGTCTGGGCAGCCAAAGGGTGTTGGCGTCTTTATATAATTTCTGTGCCAGGACAAAATCGAAAAATGGAGGCTAGATCAAAGTCACCATCTCTGGTACATTTTCTTTTCCAACAGAACAGCAAATGAGCTTGTCATCCATCATCCTTCTTTTTCGATGGCCTGTAGGTCACCTGGAAACCGGCAATTTAGGGAAACTGGTACAGTCAGCTGAAGCAAGAATTGGCGTCCACGTTGGCGTTTGACGTGAACGTTGCCATGGTCGATCCTCTGGGATCACACAGTTTGCCGCTGTGATTCTGTAGGCAAATTGAAAATAATGACATGAAAATAAGACAAAACAAGTCGTCCTTGGGTTCAGAATGATGGTCTGGGATTGACTGTTCTGCATTTAAAGGTTTTGTTTGTCCTCCATCTCCCAGGGGGCGGGGGTGGGGGGGGGGGAGCTACACTCCCCGAACATCAGATTTAGTGCTTCTTAATCACCTTTGTGCCTCATTCATTTCCTGACAGGCTTTGTTGTACAGCCGCCTTGAGACTCAACACAATATGGTGACAAGATGTTAGCAGAAGTAGAGCAGAATGCAAACATACCGAGAGCTCAATGCGAAGTGCTGGAGAATCTGGTGAGATGGACGGCGCACTGAAAGATCTGGAAAAGTTCTGAGCCTGACAGGGAAGTGATAGTGAGCCCCTCGCGGGGTGGGGGTTTAATGATGAAGATGCACACACAGGTCGTTTTGGTCACCAGGCTTGTTCGTGTCACTGATCCCCACGAGTCAGACAGGGATTTTGCACCGTCTGCCCCGTGCGTTGACTGCTTGCCCTCAGATCGATCTCTTCTGAAAATTTTGATGAGCCTGGGATACAGAACTGTGGAAAGTTTTACTGATCTGTCTGTGCTGATTTTTACAGCAGCAGAGGCGAGCCTGGTCCTGCAGCTGACGAGCGTGTGCCCTGTAGATCTGCTGATTTATAAACCTGAAATGCACACTAGATGTAAAGGAAGTGAACTTTGGCTCCTTATGCAGTGTATGTCGTGGCTCGCCACCCACCCCCCCCCCACCCCCGTCCTACCCCTGAGCCTTGCCTGATTTTTGGCTCCTGCCCAGCGAGAGTGATCCAGCAAACTTTCAGATGAGAGAGAATAATAGTCTGGCAGAAAAACGTTTCCCTGGAATGTCACCAATCCAGCTGAACTGACAGACGCGCTGTTGTCATGTTGAGTTTGTTTGCTGCAGTGATGGAAGACTGATGATTCTGATTAGTAATGACTATTTCTACAAATACTAGTGTAACAAGTTGGTTTTTGTATGCCGTTCACATGAGTTTAGAGCCTTTTTTGATTTTATAAACAATGATGCAAGTAATGTTGTACGATACCCAGTATTGTGAAACACTGAAGTGTTATTCCGAGGTGTCATAGAACAGCCCCTCCTGATGGCTGGGTCAGCTGCCATCCAGTCCAGTGTTCGGTAAACTAACCGCTTTGCTGCAATGTCCCTTTCACGGTGCCTCATCCTTGCTGAAGTAATGACAACCTTTGAAGTGAGACCGCCTTGGCACTGTTTGTCCCTTACAGGTGCCCGTACCTCGGGGTGCACCTGTCCCCAGCCATTCCGGTGTTTGCAGTCGTGCTCTTCCTGTTCGTCATGGCTGTGCTGCTGAGGACCAGTTTCAGTGACCCTGGGGTGCTGCCGCGAGCGCAGCCGGACGAGGCTGCATTTATAGAGATGGAGATCGGTGAGTTCGCGGCCCCCCCCCCCCCCAGGATTTCTTTTTGTTAGCAGGACCTTGATGTGAGGCAGATGCCCCAACACCGTCACTCTGCTTTCCACACAGCTGCCTCATGTTGAGCTATTTCACCCCCAAACCTGTTCACTGTGCCTGAGAAGCACTCAGAAACTCCACCTAGTGCTTCAGTTGTTGGTCTAATGTTTAAGGACCTTGCTCAACAATGACGTCACATTTCAGCTGAGGATTGAACCCGTCACCTTCCCATTCAGGGGCAGAGAAGTCTAACCCGCTGAGCCACACAACACCCCCAGGAAGAATGTCAAAGATAAAACATTTACATATTGACAGGTTATTCATAACCGGGAGAATTGGAACTCTGACCTCTGGTGCACAGTTGGAATATTTGCCCCTGTACGTTATAACTTGGTTTTATTGCCATTTGTGTATTTTTACCTGTCAGCTGAGAAGTTTGTGCTGACGGTGGTAATAAGGTGCCTGGAGTGAGGTTATGTTTCGACTATTTCCGCCATTCCATACAATGCCTGTAAAACAGCGATAAAATAAACAAAGCTAACAAGAAAATCGTTTTCAGTAAATGGCAAATATACTCTGTTACGTGAATATTGCCTACAAGGCTTCCTAAGTGCTGGCAAAACAGGACGAGGATCTCTGCCGCCTGTGGGCATGACGCTTGATGTTGGCTTCGAAAGGTCGTCGTTAGATTAGAAGGGTGTGATTGTTTGATTTCAGTTGGCCTATTTTTTTTCTCTTTTTTTTTTTTATAGCCGTAGAGCATATCCAGACAGGCCAAAATATTCCCAGGCATGGTAAAGGTTGTACTTCAAAAGAGACAGGGTGGGTTCTGTCAGCTACTCAGGTTGCCCTGAGTAGGAATAGTTACTAAGCAAATTGAACTCTGAGATAATCTGCTGGGTTGGCTGGGGGACAAACTAGAGGTGGACAGTTCTGGTCCAGAGAGTACAAATCCAGACCAAGATTTTGTTTCAACCAACCAGTTGAGTAAAAAGAGTCATAGTCACAGATACTCAACTGGCTGGTTGAAAGAAAATCTTGGTCTGGATTTGCACTCTCTGGACCAGAACTGTCCACCTCTAGGACCAACTTGCCCCACCCCTACTTCCCAGCACGAGTGAGGGGTGACACCCTTTCCTGACACGTCTCCAATGGGCTTTGCTCTACAGAGGCAGCCATTGGGAGCGTCCCGGCAGGGCAGCGTCCCCCCCCTCGCATCAGGAATGTCCAGATCAACAACCAGATTGTGAAGCTGAAGTACTGCTACACCTGCAAGATCTTCCGGCCTCCCCGAGCCTCGCACTGCAGCGTCTGCGACAACTGCGTGGGTGAGTGTGGCCCCTGTGAACATGCTCAGCTCTGCCCCCCCTGCACTGGTCACTGCCCCCAAAGCTGTGATTGGCAGCTATAACTTACTCCTGATCACATGACCCCAACTGCTGCGATTTCAGATCTGTCTGAACAGAATTTCTTTTTTATATTTTTATTAGAAGTCCAGAAAAAGGTGCCTTTCAGATGCACGTTTTTAAAATCAGGTTGTTACATACAATTTGCTCTGTTGTGGTGTTCTTGCTGTCATGAGATGAAGCTGATCTCCTAACTCTGACAGAATGAAAACCGACCGCATGTTATGCCAGTGGAATGTGCTTTTTACCTGCGGTGACACAGTAGCCTGCTCTGTGCGCAGCTGTGCATTGGTCTGACGGACGTGAGATTTCATCACCTTATGAGGCGTTGATTCAGAACAGTCTTTGATCACCAGTCTGCTTTTCTCCCAAAATATGAATATGTGAGTGACGCCAGGGCAGGTGCATTGCACAATGCGGCGCTGCCTTTCACACGGTAACGTCGCATTGAATGCAAGACGATGCATCTGCTTAGCTTTCATGCTTGGCTTGTACCTTCAGCATGCTCAGGTTCAGAGTCTGCATCATGTCTGCAAACTGCACTATTTCTGATTTACAACAGTGAATCGCATTAGCAGAATAGCATGTTTGTCAGCTGCTGCACCAACGGCTACATTTCCACTTGTAGTATTTGCACGGTAATTGTTATGCATTGTGTACTGTCTTTAAAATTATATTTTCATTGTAATCAATCAATCAAATTGATTAACCGGATTGTGTTGTTTTATTTTATTCTTTATTCTTTACTTATTTACCCCCTCAGTACTTATGGTTTGGTGTTTGTTCTCAGCTGTTCCTTGTTCTGGCTGTATATTACTCCATAGAAATATAATTTCATTTCAGGTGTGTGAAATGACATTAAATCGACTTACTTGGTTCGTTGGTAGAGGAGCACTGAAATGGCTCAGGAGAGCCGCATGTCTCCATGTTTGAAGAATGCTGGGAAACGGCTTTCTGTGTCCATGTTTGACCCCTTTCTAGGTTTAGCTTCTGGCCCATTTCAGGTTCTTCCTGAATTGATGCTTTGGCCCAAGTCGTGCTGTTCCTCACAGTTCTGTGCAGTTATTGAGTGACTCTGTATGTGTTCCAGATCGCTTTGACCATCATTGCCCCTGGGTGGGCAACTGCGTGGGCAAGAGGAACTATCGATACTTCTACCTCTTCACGCTGTCGCTCTCCCTGCTCACCGTCTACATCTTCACCTTCGACATCGTCCACGTGGTGCTGCGTGAGTT
>JABFEB020000002.1:20062143-20073647 GCA_019775895.2 Stomatorhinus ivindoensis | reverse complement strand
TGTGTGTGTGTGTGTGTGTGTGTGTGTGCTGCTACAGATTCTGTGTAAATAGATTCTGTGGCTATCAGCAGAAGATGTGTCTGCACGACACCCTCCTGATTGTCCAGCTAGCATCTGTGAGCCAGGAGGTCACACCACAGATATGCATTTTCTCTGTCGGCCAAAGCAGTCTTCGTTCTGAGAAGCGCGGCCTCCTGACTGTCAGATTGTGTGCAGCGCGTGGGCCGCCATGCACTCCCGAAATGCGTCACCAGCACTGAATCCGTCCGGCTGCAGAAAGCGGGTCAAGTGCCGCCGGCTTTGCCTGTGACGTCGTTAGCGTGCTGGGGAGAAGTTTTTTGTGGCCAAAAGCTGTTGCAGCTTGCTGACTGATACAGAGACACGGTAGGAGAGATCCAGCTTCACGGCTGCTTATCTGACACACCGCTTTCAGATCACTCTGGGAAGCAGAAGGTCAACCATTTTGCTACCTATTAGAAACTTTGGTAACACTTTACTTGAGATTGGCACAAGTAACTTAGTAACTCAGTAAGTACACCCTCTGGTGTAAGTAAGTACAAATAATTAACAAATATAGTAAGTGCATGAAATACAGGAATCATTATGACTGATTAATGATGAACGAACATGGGATCAGTACTTATATCATGATATTATAGTCATCAGAGATACAAAAATTTTTCAAGAAAAAGATATTATACATCGAATGGGATGGTATCTATGGAAGTTTCTTTTATTTACATGTTAAAAAAAATTTTATCATAAGAAATGAGTTTTAGTCTCTGAGCCATTCATGCACCTGGATTTTGAAGCAATTCAAGTGTACAAGCTCACGACTTTCCAGTAACAAATTCCTTAGTCACCAAGGTCCCCGAGCCCAAGTCCAAGCTACCCCCACACCTCCTAGATGAATATGTCCCATTGAAGCATCTGCCCATGACACCTGGGATGAGCAGCCCCCCCCCCCCCCTCGCTGTTCCTAAGCCTGTTTGTCTCTCCCCACCTTCTTTCTCACCTTTTTCTTCTCTGCCCGAGCCGGCTCCTTCTCAGACACGTTGGAGGGTTTCCTTCGCAACATCTCGTTAGGAGGTAACGAGATTCTGTAGATGCTTCACAGACAGTCCAGCAATTATCTCGGGCAAACTGCAGTTCACAGTCCTGTACCTCTGTTGCGGTCCTGAGGCACAGAGAGACAGACAGATGGTGCGGCAGAAAGGTAGAGCGGAAAAGACACTGACAATAGCACTGCAATGTGCAGGGTGCAGAGTGTAAGGAAGTCACATGACGGCGTAGGAGGAAGTTCCAAATGAAGGCTCTTTTGGGGTTTAGCGACAGGAAGTCAGGTTTAGTAGCAGAGGCAGATGACAAGAAAAACAATGCTATAATGCATCTATCTAACTTCTTCATAACAATTTCCATTTTTCTAAATGAAACTCAATTAAGGATTATAAGTCATCTAGAAACTAAAAATATCAGCAAATCGAATGTTACTATTCACAATCAATAATAAAAAAAAACATAAATCATGTAACAAAGCATAAAATGCATAGAAATAATAAATAATAAGAAAAAAAGCCATCTTATAAAAAGTTATAGTGGTTAGTGTGACTAAGCACAAGTTCTGGAGAAACAACTTCAGTAAAATAAGCAAACCAGTCACTAAGAAATACGGAAAACAGTAACAGACACATGAAGTTTATTGTGTACTGCTGGTGAAGAGTGTATAAAGAACATTTCACAAGTCTGCGTTCACTTACTGCAAAGGAGACGGCAGACAGGTATTCAACTGAATTTCAAATGAATTTCATCTCCGGCACGGAGACTGACGACAGTCTTTCAAAACTGTCAGTATCAGGTGTAAACAAGAAGCTGAATCAGAGAGCATAAGGCCAGGAGGACTGTGCTTTTAAGACAGAGATGTTTTTTGAAATGGGGGACCTTCATTCATCTGGTAACTTGAAAGCTGTTTCTTGGAAGCCCTGTTTCTGTTTTACACTCCCCGTAGCATCGCACTGCGGTTCAAAATGAACTCAGGAAGTGCTCGAGATAAGCAGTGGAGTGTGATTCTGGTAAGAAGCAGGCAGTATGCTTAACATGCAAAGTGCAGCATCTGTAGTTCACGCTTACACCGGGGATCAGCCCTGGACACTCACAGGATCCTCCAATGACACAATTAGAAACTGACAATGATCAGCAGGTGCAAAAGTGAAACTACAACCAACATGATTTGACTCACGAAGCTGTCCAGAGGATGTAATCTAATGTATCTTGGGATATTGGGGCAAGCTGGCGCCTGAAAGCTACATATTTTTGCCAGTGTCTTTCAGGGCAATTCGTGGTTATATGCAATGTGGTATTTCATCTTCTTGCAGGTCACATGATGTGCAGCTGCTCCAGTTTAAAGAACACCGGCTTCCTGTGGCAACTTCTGGTATCGAAGTTTTGACGGAAACTAAATGCAAACTATCAACATTTTCATGAAATAAAATGTGCATGAAAAGTCATTCAAGGAACTATATAGGTCCTTGTGATGCTTTTTAGCATGACCGTGACATACCATGACTTCAGTGAAACTTTGATGTAAATAAGGTGCACACTTTTCCAAAAACTAAGTATTTATTGTATACAATAAGAGCGCTAGATGTGATTCAATGTTTAAAACGCAGAGTAAACTCACTGGCTGTTACCTGGCTTTTTTTTTACTGCCTACATCACATGTCAAGAAACACAGTACTTCTGTATGGGCATGATTCAGAACAAGGATGTAGCTGATCCAACCATTCTATACTAGCATTATATAAAAACCAGCCCACAGCTGCCTCTGTCATATGGATGACGTCTAAGAGATAGATGCCTGGTATAACATACTGCCTTTCATGTCCGCCTCCCCTCCTGTCTTCTCCCTGACGTGCCTTCATGAGTCACGCCTGTTGCTTTTTGTCACTCATTAGTCTTTGTATTTAAGTACCGGTCCCAGGCCAGTCACTGAAGTCAATCCTTTTGATCCCTGTGCCCTTCCCAATCCTTGTTTTCCCATTTCGACTCCTCGCGGTCCTATTTATTTCCCTGTTCCTGGTTTGACCCCTATAAGACCCCCTTTTTGTTCTCCGAAACGCCCGTCCATGGGTCCATTGTCCCACAGAAACCTCACGGCCTGAACCTCAGTCCCAGCTTCCAGGCCGCCCCGCACCCTGAGGACTGGATACCCCAAGTGCCCCAGATCCAGAGACCAGATGGATCGACTAAGCCGAGGGGCCCTCCAGAGCAACCACCGTGTTCAAGCAGGAGTCTTCTGCTCGCTCTAGGACATCCACAAGTCATGGAGTAATCTTGCAGTCTGGAGGATCCCCAAGAGCATAGCCTTCCTCTGATCTGCTCACCTCTTCCCCTCAGTATGAAGTTGCTCCGCCCGCCAGCTCCTTGCAGCTCGCAGCAGCTCTACCCGTTGTCTCAGGCCACGGGAGGAAGACGTGGAGGAAGCTGACTGTGCCCGTGGCTAACATCACGCCTGACCCAGTGCTTTCAGGGCCCTGCCCAGGGGAAGCTGCCACCGCACCTCTAGAGCCCTGCCCAGGGCTGGTCACCGCCACATCTCCAGAGTCCAGTGCCTCCGGGTTTCTTGGCCACACCCTGCTCAACTCCAGGTGCCTCAGCTGCATCCTCCTTGTTTAATGCCATCCCATCTGCTCCTACATTATCTCCTGGTGTCCTGGCACCACCCTCATCTACTGATGTCCCGCCGGTGCACGCCTTCTGCTCTGTCTCCTGGTTTCCTCCTGGTACTTAGTCTGTTGGTGTCCAACCAGTGCCATCCTTGTCTCCTACTGATGCTTTATCAGCCTCCTGGCTCCTTGCCAGCGGTCTCCTCCTTCCCTGCAGGTCACTACCAGGCCAATGCCCAACTCGCTGGTCGCCGCTAAGCCAACATCCAACTACCCGGTCGCTGCCGGGCCAGGTTTAGTCAACCTGGGGGATGCCCCACCAGAGAACTTAGTGAGTCCCGCTCCATGAGCCATTGTCTCAGCCCGAGGTCCACATCGAGCTGGTCTTAGGTCTCAGTGCTGTCAGCAGCATTGGATGGGACCCAAGGCAGGGGCTGGCTGAACCCCTGTCATGTCTCGGAGGGGGAGACAGGGGCACACCGACAGCCAACCAGATTTCCTTTCACCCAACAAAGACCCCCTTGGACACTCCTGCTCCAGCTCGGCGGTTCCTTCTGCATGGTACTATTCTGGTCCTGCAGTTCCCTCTGTGCCCCCTATGTGCTCCCTGGTCTCCGTTGATGTCTGGTGTTTGTCCCTCAAGGGACTGTTGTTCCTGGTGCCTGCTTCCACTCCATGTTTGGTCTGTTTGTCTTTGGTTCTGTTTGGTGTTGGTCTCTCCTATAGTGCTTTTGGCCCCTGGTCTGGCCCCTGCCTACGTCCATTGTGTCTGCCATGCATCCTGTCCTCTCTGGTGGCTCTACCCCTCAGGTCTTGTGTGCTGTCTGTCACCCTGTTGGTCCTGCCATGCCTTTTCCAGCCTGGTCTCATCTTTAGCTATGTGTGTCTGCCCTGGTGTCTGGTGCCCTTGGTCGCCTTCCCTGTACATCGTCTGAAGTCCATGCTTTGGGGGGAGGGGAGGGTACTGTAATATCCTGCTTGTCCAGCTCCCTGACCCTCCTGCATCCTCCCTGACTTGGCCCTGATGAGTCATGTCAATTGGTTGTTGTTGCTCATTAGTCTTTGTATTTGTGTATCTGTCTGGTAATTGAAATAAGTCCGTTTGTAGCCTGTGCCCACCCTGATACTCATCATCCCGTCGTGACCCCTCGTGCTCCTGTTTATCTCCCTATTGCTGTTTTGACCCAATAAACCCCCTTTTTTTCTCCTAAATACCTGCCCATGAGTCCTGTTGTCCTGCATATTGCAACACCTGGCTGGTCCCTGTTCCCCCTCCACCCTGCCTCCGGCTTTCTTGGAAATGGGGCAGTGCTGGGGGGAGTAAACCTATTTTCAGTTCTTAGCAGAATGGAAAATGTCTTTAAACAGCACTAACTGCAAATCTGACATGACAGCATAAAGGCTAAATCTCTTTATATATTATAGTATATCTATACTGCACTATTAGCCATACACACCTGTCTATTCACATCTACCATGACTACTCCACATGCTAACCAGATGACTAAGATATTAACTAAACCCGCGAAGTTAGTTACATTATTAGTTATACATTACTATTATCTGTTAGCCGCATACCTAAGGTATTAGTTATATTCAAATATTGTTACATCTACAATTATAGCTGACTTCGTATATTGTTGATCATTATATAACGCTGGCCTTGCCCCTCTGCAAAGGGTAACAAAGCTGTTTTATTCATGTTGATCAGTAGCTGAGAGAAGGATGGTTAATTATGTCATCAGCTTCCATGGAAACATATTGGCAAATGTCCAGGTGCTTTTAGCTCTGACACAGTCGGCTCCTAGCTTGACGTCTTCTTTTTTCTTTATTATGTGTAACATTACTTAGGCTTTAGTGTCCACGAAAGGGAAGTAATGCAAGACAAATGTGACGTCTGTAACCACAGTGAACTGAAGGGCTTTTGAGACTAGGGAGGGTACTTTCTGAGCTCCTAGGCTGAAAACCTCAGAAAAATAAGGCCTGTTTTCAGCCAGTTGAAGCGGATGCGCGGATGATTATTTCTTGAGTGACTTCCTCTGGGGCTGGTACTGTCTGGCAGGTGTTACTTGTCGTTTCCTGGCTGGCTCAGGGTGTTTTGGAGCTTATGAGTTGGGTTTCTGTAACCATGCGATTGCCAAAACAACGGGCATGTCTGGTTTTGGAGAACCAAGCCAAAGGATGCCTGAATGTCTGCACATCGTGTTACGTCACACGGTTCCTCTTCTTGGCAGGGGGCACCGCTGCCCAGACGTCACTGCCATTGCTGTTGTAACCGCCAGAAGCTCACAGCTATCACGAAACACCAAACTTAAGGCATAAGTTTCAGTCAAAGGAAGGAAATAAGTAATAATAATACAGCTCTGGAAAAAATTGAGACCGCAGTGTAATTTTTTTTATAACTGCACTTTTAAATCCTGGTTTCATCTTGGTTCTGCCGGCAGAGGCTACACTGAGCAGTAGGCTGCAGCCAGGCTCAAAGTTTCTAACACAGCGGGACACAAGAATAATGTGAAGCAGGAGACACTGGGAATAACCAGAAACCACCCAGGTAGAGGGTGGAAGCCACTTTCTAATGGCAGAGATGAATGTCGACTTTTCTGGCAGTGTCTCATAAATTGGAGGATGACCTCAAGTGACCTACAAAAAGAAGGGGGAACATTAAGTGGTGTGAGGTGCACTGCTAGGACAGTTCATAACAGGCTCCTAGAATCAGGACTGAAGACCCTTAAAACAAGGAAGACGCCCTTCATTAATGAGAAGCAGGGAAGACCCAGGCTGGACTTGGAAAGAAAATTATATTTTATATTAGCATACCCATAAATCGACATATGAGTGAAACGGAGCTGAGCATCAGTGGAGCAGAGTCTGGGGGCCTGCCTGCAGCCCTCTGCTCTCCCCGGGTGGGTCATTCTGCGTACTCCAGCCTTGCCAGCCTTACACTTCCTGAGGCTGTTTATTGCACTTTGACATAAACAGCGACACAGTGCTGGGTCTGAATTCCACATCTGCTTCTGGTGTGTGAAGATTGTCTTTACTCTGTTTCATGACAGTTTCCTGCTGGGCCCCATCTATAAATATGCCCTGTGATGGACTGCAACCCTGCCCAGGGTACTCCTCAACCCCGTACCCCCAAGGTACTCCTCAACCCCGTACCCCCAGGGTGCTCCTGAACCCCGTACCCCCAGGGTGCTCCTGAACCCCGTACCCCCAGGGTGCTCCTCAACCCCGTACCCCCAAGGTACTCCTCAACCCCGTACCCCCAGGGTTCTCCTGAACCCCGTACCCCCAGGGTGCTCCTCAACCCCGTACCCCCAGGGTACTCCTCAACCCCGTACCCCCAAGGTACTCCTCAACCCCGTACCCCCAGGGTACTGCTGAACCCCGTACCCCCAAGGTACTCCTCAACCCCGTACCCCCAGGGTACTGCTGAACCCCGTACCCGTTGCTGTCTGAGACAGATCCTGACCAGGACCAGCAGATGAAAGATGGTTGTGTGTTTTCTGCAGTTAAAGGTATTTATATGCTTTGCCTTCCATCGGGCCATGTGGGCTGGAGATTAACCTTGAACAAACCACCTGTACTCCAGTCTCTAATTCTTTCAGGGCTGTATACACATTCACAGTTTGCCAAATTGTGCTTTTTTTGTGGTTTTGAACTGATCAGCAAAAAAAAAAAAACCCCAAAACAAAGCAGTGGAAATCATCTGCTGTGCAGCAGAAGTACGTCGCTGATAAGGGCTTCCCTGGACAACCTCCCGTCCAAGGGCTCTGCGTCTGGGTCCGCTTCTCCGTCAGAGATAAGAATCGGCAACAGAAAAGGCAACGGAGCAGCAGACGGCCCGAAGCGCCGCTTCGCGCTTCCTTCCTGCCAAGCTGACGGAAAGGTTGCCCAGGCAACAACCAGAGCTCTGCCGGAGGTGCTTCACATGTGGCCGAGATGCGGCTAGAGCTGTACTCATGCTCCGCTGCTGTGCAGTTTTCGTACATCACAAACAACACGCGGACATGGACCTTTCTGGTTCAGTCCCCCCTCCCCCCCCCCACTTTCTTAGAATCGCACCCTGAGGACCTCTCCTAACCCCTGCTGCAATATCGATACCTCATTGAGTAACACGTTCGGACAGCCAGTAAACAGCTGATGCAATGCTGTGTTTCATTTCTGTAGCTGCTGCCCAGCAGCAAAGTAATATGCAGAAGTTCAGGCTGGCAGAACCTCCCTTCTCCATTAGCGGTTCTGATTCTAGTCACCCGCTGAGGTGTTTGATAGCTGAAGAACGTCACTGAGTCAAGCTTCACTTCCAAACACTATTATTGCTGGAACAATCTCACTGTTATAAGAAGCTGGTGCCAAGAATGTGAATTTTCAAGGTTTTATTGAAGCTCAAACACATGGATGAAGTGAATTGCTAGATGAAACAGCTGTAAACCTGCAATCAGGGGTGGAGATTTCAGGCCCAGAGAGTACAAATCCCGACCAAGATTTTGCTTCAACCAACCAGTTGAGTATAAAGAGTTTTAGTAACAGAGCACTCAACTGGTTGGTTGAAACAAAATCTTGGTCTGGATTTGTACTCTCTGGACCTGAAATCTCCAACAATGCATCAAATACTGTAGAAGCATGCTGAAACGAAATAGCTGGGGCCTTAGTGATATAGGACAGAGAAAGGACCCACGATTTGGAATAGTTACACAGTTATAGCTCAGAATAAAATGCATTGATCAGCCCCCTGCTTCTGGAGAGTGAGCTAATGAAACTACGGTAGCAAAAACCAAAACTTTGATGAGTAAAATGTTACATTACAAGTCAGCTAAAATACTGTCATGTGAAAGCATCTCCGTCCCTTGAAAGTGAGGCAGCTTCACGGCACCATGGCAACAGGAAGGAGGGGCTCTGTGTTCCTCAGCAGCCACTTCTGCTCCTCCCAGAGAGCCTGCCGCTCCAGCTCGGGCCCCAGAATGCTGCGGACCTTCTTGTAGTAGGAATCTAGCCAGTGCAGCTGGAGAGGGGTAATCACAGGCTGGGTTAGGGTAATCAACCCTGCTGCAGATATTCTGCACTGAACCATTATAACTGTTTCATCAGGCTTGGTGACCTTGGACGGTGTTGGCATTCAGTGAGATCTCATGGCCACTGAACAGGCATCCTGGAGGACTGCAGTCTCATCGGGATAGTAATGCTAAATATGATCGCTCACAGTTTACTGAAATTTACCTGTGGCCTGTATCATAGAACTGGTTTAACAAACTCAGATTAGAACTTAAGTTTCATCTTAACTAAACCAAATATGCCATTTGCAATGATTAGCCAAACACATACAGTATGTATTAATTGCAACAGGGCTATGTATTTCACTGCAGTAGGACAGAGAATTATTATGGAAAAATAGGAAGAATTCAGATGTACAATAAGGATGAAGTGCAAAATCGTTTCTTGCACCAAAGCTAGAAAGGCATGCTAGCAATGGATTGCTGACAACATAAACGCATATATGCAGTCTGACTGTCATTAAGAAAATGTCCATAATTGTTGTATTTCCAAAGATGTGCTTTGTGGTTTTCGTAATTATTCTTAGTTTTTTATTCACTTCTTATTACTCAGTATTAAATGAACTTTTCAAAACAAATTCAATATTCCTTTATCCAATTCACACACATGTGCATAACATTAATCTCAACAATCACAAGCTTAACCCCTAACGAACCCTAACCATAACAATAAGTAAGCAAACTAAATACAAGACTTTTGGTATTTTTAGTTTTTTAATTGCAGTCACAGATATTAAATTGAGTTTCCTCTTGAAAAATGGTCCCCACAATGTTAAAATAACAGTTTTTTTTAAATCAAGATTCCCACAATGTAATACATACATGGACACTGTCACGCCCTAAGGGGCGGGATCCGACAGGTGTCGCGATCCTCCCATCAATCAGGTCACGAATATACGTGCTGCAGTCGGCACGGGCCGGTGTGAAGTATTGCGCTCCCGATGAAAGCCTTTACCGAGCATTCTTTTGTCTTCCGTGTTCCCTCATCCCCGTACCCGTTCAGTCTGCCTTGTGTGCCCTGATCTCTTCCTTTGCCTCCCCAGCCCAGATCCCGGCCCTGACCCGCTCTCCTTGCCTGATCCCGTTGTGTCCGTCAGCCCCCTCCTCTCGTGTCCCTGTCCTGTGCCCTGCCCTCGGACGGATCACCCTGAACTCGAATGCCTGGAATACCGACCTCTCTGCTCGCCCGATCCCCGAAAGACCTCTGCTTCGCCTCTCCCTCCAGAGGAGCGGCCCCCCTCCGAAGACCTACAGCCCCCCAGCTCCTCGTCCCATTCTAACCCGCTCCCGCATCTCCGACCCCAGTCCAATAAAGTCCGCTTCTTCACCCGCATATCTGGGTCCTTACCTGTTTGTGCATCTGACAGACACAAAGTGCTGACATATTTTAGGAGAGCAACAACCTTGTTCATTTATAATTAATTCAAAGTGCAAAGGATAGAATTAATGGACTAATAACTATATAACTAAATGAGACGGACACGTCCAGTAACATGTCATTTAAACAATAAACTATGGGGAACAATGCACACCACTTTATTATCAGATTATGTACTTCTATGCATCTTTTACCTATTAATAATTGCATTCACCACCACTGACTGTAAGACAGCGACAGATATTAAGTGTAAACTGCACGTGAGCATTAAAATGGTCATTAAAATTGACCTGTAATGTAATATGATAAACCAAGAGTTGCTGTTAGCTTAAAATGCTGAACCAATATCTCGTTACAGTAGAGATTGACCTTTTTCTTATTATCAAGATTTAGCATAGATAGCAAGAGGGCACGAAATGCAAAAATGATCAGTTGGCATCTCTGCCTGTGGACATCAAAAGTCTATGAAGAAAAACTGCCTGACTTGCTTATTGAGAGATATTACAGCCATAAAACTGAATAACGAATAAAAAGCTAACGTTTATGGCGGTCACAGGATTTTCATGGACAAGTCAGTTTGAGAATGCACTTGTTATGCCAGGAAATGTGCAGACTTCTTATCTCTGATTGGTCCAAGTGCTGTTTGTGACCCTTAAGCCTGAAACTTGACCTGCTCCGGAGCAGATCTGGCGTGTAGCAGGAGTTGCCATGGTGAGGTGACCCACTAAAAAGTGAACCAGAATCGCTATATTCCTTTGTAACCCAGTGTTACTTCTAAATAGGCCTTACTGTTATGTCGTGATACAGACCTCTGGCCATCTGAAGGGCTGAGTAGATCTAATGCTCTGCAGATAAATGTACCCAGAGAATAACAAAGCTGCCAGAAAGCCTCACCGTGGGAAACAAGCTTCAGGTACAATGCCACACATGTATGGTGAGAACAGAGTGAGGGATGACTCATCTGACCATGTGACTTTTACACAGCTCTCTGCAGCACCAACGTCATGAAGGCTTTTTCATGTAATGAGGGGTTTGCAAGCTGGCTGTTCACTCCAGCCAAGTCACCTTTTCCTATGAAGTCTCACAGCGATCACTTTCAAAGTCACTGAGGTCGTCACCTCAGCCATTGTAACTGAAATAATTGACCGCAAATCTTATTATGCACACAGATGAAATCTTAATTGCATAGCTAACTAAGGAACCATGCCTGAGTTAAGCAATAACTCATATACCTGAGTGTTTATTTTATTTTTGTTATTACCTCTCCATTGATGGTGCGAGACTTCACGGTACAGTATGTTACTGGCTAATTAGTGTAAACACTGATGCTCAAAAACATGCTAATTGCAGACTGTGACAGACTGGAAAATGAGTATTTATTCAGCACTGGAAGAGTAGAAGTGATTAAGCTCACTG
>JABFEB020000002.1:20001988-20020711 GCA_019775895.2 Stomatorhinus ivindoensis | reverse complement strand
CACTGGGACCTATACCAGGCAGTGTGGGGATAGAGTGCACTGGGACCTATACCAGGCAGTGTGGGGATAGAGTGCACAAGCTTCCAGTTTGTTAATAATCATATTAATAGTAAATATAAAATATAAAATTTTTCAGGTCACGCACTGCTGAATATCATATAGCTTTCTCAAATCAAGAAATAGCTAAATTTATAATTCCTTATTATTTTATAGCCAACACCTCATGCCTTCAAGGTTTCTAAAGATCAGTGTTAAACAAATTGCTGAATGGAGGCCACGACTGCAGCCCCTTCTCACACTTTGCTTTTCGGATGTGCAGATGAGTGCCACTGGCCCTGTGGACACAGTGTCCGGGCTGCTGCATCCCTGCTCTGATGCGTGCGGCATCTGGGGGACGCCGAGACTGAAAGGGCAGCCTGAGGACTCCCTTCTCAGGTTCCCATGCCTACAAGGACGCCTGCCCCCCTCGGTTATAGACGGGAGCATTCTGGCCAGGCAGGCTGGCAGGGGGCCAGGCCCATGTAAATACGCACATCTAGCATCTGGAGCTCCTGCCGCAGATGTGGCGGGGGGGTGTGGGTGGGGAGAGGAGCACCGCAGATTAATGGCCCCAGTGCCGGGTATGGAAGGTCCAATTAGCCCCTGCGTTCACCTTAGGGTTTACAATTAGTGGTTGTTAATCCTTTGCATTTTCCAGGGTCGTGTGTCACTTCTGGTTAATCAGCTCCATCTAAACCTCCAACACAGACCCCCCCCCCCCCCATATCAGCGGCTTGGTGGCTGTACGAAAGTGGCCGTGCGTGGAGGCTTGATGGTTGTTTTCCCAGCAGACATCCTGAGCTGAGGATGAAAAAACACAAGAAACAAAACTTTTCTGACATACTGAACCATTTTCTTCCATACAAAATCTCGTGCCTTTATCTAAAATGGTGGCAGCATTATTAAACTAAAAATAATACCAAACATTTATGGAAAAGGAAGGTGAAGCATAAGGATTGGACAGACTGTAACTCAGGTCAAACAATTCTGATGCCTGAATTCACTGTACAGACTTAACAGAGTCCTCCTTTGGCAGGACTAGACACACAGCTAGCGTTTATAGACCTTGTGCAGCAGGCCATGGGAACATCGACATAAAACAAAGCCTCAAATCCTCCAGTGAGGACAAACCATTAAGAACAGAGTGGTAAGGCAAAGCAAATGCCCTGGCAGGACCAGGAGAAACCTCTCAGCGGGCGACACACAAGCTGCAGAACCAGATAGGCAACCTGTTTCCAAACAGAAAAGCACAATCTCTCCCATTAGACTGAGGAATCCTGCAGCCTGGAAAGCTGTGCGAGACATTTGAAAGCACTCAGCCAGAACCAAGAAAACACCACATTAATTCGTTCTGTACCAGGTGATTTTAACCAAAACAAATCCTATAATTCTACCCATTTATATGAAGTATTTACTGAGGCAATTAATTGTAAATGCCCTGGAAAGAAGTGCAATAGCACCCACTATTGAGTCCAGAACCTGCATTTTTTTGGTCAAAACAGCAGAATTGCATTACCATGCTCATGCCGATGGTGTCCTTATATTAAACAATGCCACAGCATCTGGGGCAGACCATTAGTGATTCCCGTGAGGGGGGGGTTTGCACTCGGCCGCGCTTGGGTTTCACCATGAAATAATCTGTCTCTATACAGCCTCCAGACAGCAGAACCTCTGTCAGGGGGCAAAATGACAGAATTCAAAATAAAAAAAAAACCAAACTGCTTCCTTGGGTTCTTTGCATATGTCTGAAGCTGAGAACTGGATGATAAACTGCCTCTAAATATTACCGCACCCCGGAGGCTCAGAGTTGTGAGATAATTGGATATGGAGGGTAGGGCCATGGTCACATTTTTCGCTATAGCTATAGATGAATGGTTCACTCCCCACAACACGTTTGAATAGCTGAAGCTGTCACCGAATATAGAGGAAATCTTAGCTCAACTTAATCTTAGCTTATCTTAACAAGCTAGCTGACCCGGCTTGCGGTACAACTGTTAACAGGGGCCGGATGCGCCCTGCTCCAGCCAGACTTGAGGCTCTGGGGTCACCTGCTGGGCAGGTGAGGAATGACACAGATGTGGCCCCTGGAGACCCCATCCGTCATTGGCGGATGCCGCCATCGCCACATTGTTTACTGGACCGTCTCGCTCATCGGGAAAGATTCTGGCAAGGAAGTTCAGTCAGCATTTTAATGGCGACCATAAATCAGGCTCTCGGTGGATTATCAGCCCCAATGCTATGGAATGCCCCCCGCCCCCCCATTTCAGAGCAGGGTGCCTCAGCTTTATGTCAGTAGCTTTGCTAGCTGTGGTCCAGCCCGTCAGCCTCCTCCCTTCGGCACACTTAACACACATTTATGGTGAGTCTTATAATTTCCCAGTTTGGTGGCAAGTATGGGCATCAGCCTATTTGGACCAAGTAGTGGTAGGAGTGCCCAGCTTCGCAGCCCGAACAGGGATGCATGTGTGAGCCCTCAGTGAGTAAAATTCAGGGAGCAGTTTCCGGGACAGTCTGCACAGGATACCGCATATATCGCCAACGTCGATTTTAAAAAAACTTCCTGCAAGCAAAAAGGTTTTCAAGCCATGAAAATCAACTGAGAATAAACATATCTCTAACTGGTGGCCAACTGAGCAAATCTCATCTTCGCTAGTGAAACAGAACCTATATCAAGGCAGAATTTGTACATCCTATTAACGAGCAAGTCCACACCAGAGGGCTCTGCAGTGATTGTTCGCCTAATTATAAAGTTATGCCTTCACTTTATCAGGTGTGGTTTGAGGGCACCGTCTCTTTCGCTCCGAAACTTGCGGAGAGTTGTCCTCCTGTGACTCGTACCCTTTCGATCACAAGTGCAGTTGCTTCACCGCTACGCCCCCTGTGTGCCGTCGCTGAGCGGCGATGCTCAGATCTATGAATGGATTCGTGATGCGATTAGAGAGGCTGCCCACTGCGAACCCGTCTCGCGGCATAAAGACCTGTTGACCGCAGAAAGGAAGCCTCTGCCAGCTGAGCACCATGCCAGGTTCTGCTCCATTGTGTGGGCCTCTGCCCGGCCCCCTGACACCCACAGTTCGTTAAAGAGTTTGTATGAGGCCAGCCAATTAAACCGTTGAAATTAGGATGGGGAGGAGATCAAAGGGCTGTTAAGACCTGCTGTTCTACCTCTAAAGGGTTGTCCAAGTCTGAAAGCCTGAGAGAGTTAGAGCAACATTCACTTTAGAGTGCAAAGAGTAAAGCCTACAGCTCTGCTCATTGGCTGCTTCCTTTCTAAGAAGCTTTAAGTCAGCCTAGAACTGAACAGCTTCCACATTATGCAGACTGAATGCAGCTTGCATGCACTGTTGCAATGCATCATAATTCAACGTGAGGTGAGGATGAAGATGGACACCACCGCAAACAGAACACATCACTCCACCTGCACAAATGGAGACCAAATCTTGTATCTTCAATCTTCATCATTCCGTGAGAAGTAGAATCCCGCTTAGTAACCTGACTGTTGACCAAAATGAATGCGTCAAACCCACACTATAAAGACCTAATGTCGTCAAAAATGTCTCCTGCAAAGAATGAGGTCTGCCGTCGCTGCTTTGTGGCTCTGTCTATAGGTAGTGAGGCTATTGGTGGCCAGCGAGCCAGCCTGCTGAACGGCCACTGCCACCTACCGAAGCCACGGCACTAATGAGCCACGGCGCCCCCCGCAGAGAGTGTTCATAGAGGCACCCGGGAGGTATACATGGTGGGTTTTAAATGAAGAATGAATGGATAGGTCGTCGGGAGTCAGGAGGTGTACGGCCAGCGCATTCCCCAGGATACCCACCTCATTACAGTATTCATTGCTGTTTAACGAATAACCACTAAAGAAACCATGCAACCTTAAAAAAAACAAGGCACAAGCCAGGACACCACGACTCCAGCTGTACCAATATTCCCTCCTGTAGTGGGTGCTGCACATGTGGAGCATGACAGGGCATTGCATTAGCCAATGGACCCTTGGATACAGTGTTCCACTAAAAAAGTGCCAGTGACCATGATTCACTAACTATTTAAGGGTTCCCCTTGGCCTACATAATCTCTAATGAGTCAGATGGTATTTAAACAAGAGATTTTGACAAAGTCACAACCCAAAGGGCCTGGATGTTAATTCTGAGGGCAAAGCAGCAGCCTTCTTGTGGCCAGTGAAACTTGAAGGTTTCATGTACCAACACCCAATGATGCTCCTTGACAATCTACACGTTAAACAACCACGACTGTTGGGAACAATCTAAATAGTATGCAGATGGTGGCACGGAGGTCTGTGCCTGCAAGCAGCTGCAGATGGTTTCTATTTGAGCAACAAAGGGAGTTTCTTTCAGCAAAACGACAGGAGGCTCATCAACCGGTGATCCATCTCTTGATTTAATGTAAATCTCTTCTGGTGCAGGTCAGAGGGGACAGAACCTATCACCTACCTCAACCTGGGGTCTGTACAGCAGTTGCAGGGCATCTGCAGAAGCGTATTGTAAATTGACGAAATGTCAGTAGAACTGTCATTTATACAGACAGGGAACTCGCATATGGTGTTATTTTAACCTATATAGTTATAAACTGAGTCAGGAACAGGTTTACAAGTAAAAGAAACATGGTCTGACTGGTGCGGTCACAGTATTCATTTACTGCAGCATTTCCATTTATGGGAATTAAATTTCTGATGCGTGCAAAGCAAGGACTTTAAGTGATGGTTGGTGTCTCACCAACAGATTAAGAAAATCAGTTAAAACACACACACACACACACACACACACATATATATACATACACACAAGACGAGTAAAGCAAAAACATGAAATTGTACCAAAATATTTCAATATAACAATGACTGGGGCATTTATAAGAGCACTCAGTTATGTTTCGTCTCATGCACCATCAGGGGTGACTGAGGGCATGATGCAACATTCTGAAGCTGGTTAGTCTGAATAAAGAAATGCCAAATAAACTGGGACAGAGCGCCGTGTTTCATGATGAAAGAGAGATGAGGGAGCCCATACTTTAAACCTGTGGGCAGTACAGATCAACAGCCAACAATCAAGTTTTGCTTCATCTTACTGGGTTGTTAGAAGATCTCTCATTGACAGGATTTTCCATCTTCATAATGCACCATGGATGGATGGATGGCTGGAAAGGTGGCCAGCTTCTCCCCCATGCTGCAGAGCAAAGCAGCAGTCTGAACAGGGCACACATCTCAGCTGATATGAAAGAGGACAAAAAAGTGAATCCAGCGTGGTGATTTCCTTAACTTCACACCGACAGGACCAACTTTAACGTTACCATGGGAACCAAAACAGGACAAAGACACGGAACAAAGCAGGCAACTTAAAAGTCCATCATCATAATCACAAATCTGAAACGGTGTGCTATTAAGTCTGTGCTTTTATAATTATTGTTACTATTATTATCATCATCATCATCATCATCAGTATTATCCATCCATCCATCCATTTTCCATACCCGCTTATCCTACTGGGTCGCGGGGGGGTCCGGAGCCTACCCGGAAGCAATGGGCACAAGGCAGGGAACAACCCTGGATGGGGGTCCAGCCCATCACAGGACACACCCACACACCATTCACTCACACAGGCACACCTACAGGCAATTTAGCAACTCCAATTAGCCTCAGCGTGTCTTTGGACTGTGGGGGGAACCCGGAGTACCCGGAGGAAACCCCACGGCGGCACAGGGAGAACATGCAAACTCCACACACATGTGAGCCAGGCAGCGACTCGAACCCAGGTCCCAGAGGTGTGAGGCAACAGTGCTAACCACTGCACCACCATGCCACCCCCATCAATATTATTATTATTGCAATTATTGCATTACTGAGTAGGTGCTCACTACATCATGCATAAATAACTATGGGCCTATCATGGCCACCACAAACCCAGCTTATGAACATACAGATGCCGAATGAAAACAGTGAAACCAAACTGCAGGGTGGCTTCAGGAGAAGTTTACGGCATCCCACAGCACCGATCTGCTTTTCACACATGCTGTTTATTGCTGCTAGCTCAGCAATGTACCTGCCCTGCGCTAAGCACCCTTGTGCAGCAGTGGTGACCATCCTTGAGTTCCGGAGTTTTCTAGCTAAAAACTAAGAGAGTGAATAGAAATGAACATGTCACACAGCCCACATGAACTGTGGCAGACACAGAGGATACACACTGCTATGCAAAACCATCAGTCCAGAAATATAATCCCGTGTCTGCAATAAATTCAGTATTTTATATACCCAAATCCTAGGAAACTCCTAATTTTATTTCCACCCCTCCTCTCTAGTGACTGGCAATCTATTCATTTACCGCTGGGCAAGATGCAGTCTCTTTAAAGACAGGCATGAGGCATCATTTCTGGCCACCTATAAGCACACGCATCATTAACAGTGAAGCCAGTCCCAGCTTCTGCTGCTGGCAGAGTCTAAGGCTGCAGTGTCAGGAGCCAGCATGTTAATAGGTAATGTACCGTTACTAATTTGCTTCATACACAATCTTGCATCCAAGGCTTCAAAAGACACTGTTGGGGATAAACTGAGATCACCCTGGTGTATTTCGACATGCACACACTCCTTATGAAACACATCTGTTCTCTGCTTCTCAGTACAGCAATAACAATGACAATGATGAATTGTGAGCACAGATGACAAAAACCCTTTGAAATATGGTCTCCGATGTATCTCAGTGTCTGAGTTCAGCCCAGTTGCTGAAACCATTTAGAGCAAGCACTCTGTTTTTGGATATTTTTAAATGGGAAATGAATTGAATGTCTTATTCAAAAATCCCTATAGCTCTAACATTTGTTAATCAATTAACAGTTAAGCTGATACTTTTCTTACTGGAGAGGATCTTCATATCAATTAATTGATTGATTTATTGACTGATTAACAACAATGAAATTAACAGTTGGAGTTTTGTTGTGGAATGATGTTTAACTCAGCTCTGGACCTTATGGCAGCACTGCTGACAACTACCATAGAATCAATGATCAGAAGAGAGTACAAACATACAGATGTGATTGTCTTTGTCTTTTTGTATTCAGAAAAGCAAAATCTTGATAATATTCCAAGAAACAGGAGATGTACAACCAGTAGCCTACTATAACAATTTCCTACAATGCATGGTAACAAAAGCTAGTTATAGAACAAGCACTAGTCCTCCATCAGGAAGGAGAATGACAATGCTTCCTCATTAAGACAACTGTTGAAAACATTATATTATCACGAATTTTGGAGTGGATAAAAATTTACATGTACATGCATTATTTTGGGGGGGTGGGGGGTGGGAGCAATATTGTCAGGGGTCCAGGATTGCTAGCTATGCCTCAATCCAATTCTGGACAGCATTTAATCCTTATCTCTACAGGGAAACATGCCAATGGCACAAAACAACATAGGTTGGGAAGGAGTTTAACTACAGCTGAACCTGTTAGTGAAGCCAACTCCATGCTGCACCATTGGCTCAGTTGTTCTGGCAGCATCTGCAGTGAGGATCAGAGAAAAGGAACGCGATTCCATGCTAGGGGCCTCGACATGTGCTGCCTGCTCCCAGCGCAGACAGCTGTTCCTCTGGATGGGCTGACAGCAGTTCACAGCAGGGGTGATGACTCCACAACCTCCAGCCCCCACTCACACTCACACCTCAGTAAGCCGGGGATTGTGGAAGGAGGTCTGCCAATGACCATGAGCCCTCTCACATGAGTTATGCACTGTAATCATGCACCAAACGGTGGAGCAACTCGGGCCAGTCGCCCTTCTCCAACACAACACATGCTGACCCATTCATGCTTCTGCAGTTGCTCAGCTGATAACCTCAGTCAAAGAATCATTACAGATTTTACTCATCGGCATAGGTGAACATTTCACCAAACAAATCCAGGTTAAATACCTTCCTTATGCATGCTTCATCAGGGTCACCCCCAAGTAGTAACCTTCAGGTGAAGACAAAAAGTTCTTAACCACTAAACTTACTGCAACAAATCCAGATTCTGTATGTGCAGAAACTGCACCATCTGAAATCTGTAGCCTCCTATTTGGTCTGATTTGCTGTTGGGGAACATCCAATGGTAGAGTGGTCAGTAGGCTGATGAGTGAAGTAACTGGGAAAAAGACTAGATCCAAGATGACTGGAGTGCTCTGGGTACCCAACCCCAATGACCGGAGTGTTCTGGGTACCCAACCCCAATGACTGGAGTGCTCTGGGTACCCAACCCCAATGACTGGAGTGCTCTGGGTACCCAACCCCAATGACTGGAGTGCTCTGGGTAACCAACCCCAATGACTGGAGTGCTCTGGGTAACCAACCCCAATGACTGGAGTGCTCTGGGTAATCAACCCCAACGACTGGAGTGCTCTGGGTACCCAACCCCAATGACCGGAGTGCTCTGGGTAATCAACCCCAATGACTGGAGTGCTCTGGATACCCAACCCCAATGACTGGAGTGCTCTGGGTACCCAACCCCAATGACTGGAGTGCTCTGGGTAATCAACCCCAATGACTGGAGTGCTCTGGGTACCCAACCCCAATGACTGCAGCAATGGCGATTTAACTGGCTGCATGTTTTGAGATAAAACTAGAGCATCCAGTGGAACCCAGGAACAACAGGCCAACTCCACACACAAAGAGGGCTGGGTCCGAGTGGCCAGCGTTTGAGCTGTGGGGCAGTAATGTCACCCACTGTACCAGCACCATTTGTGCATGTTGATCAGCTACATTCCTCTTCCTTGTGAAAAGCCTCTGTCCTCATCCAATTATCAGATTTTAACTTTTTTAAACCAACAAACCAAAAAATGATTGTAATTTGTAAATGGAAATACATCCAGAAAAAAAACATGTAACTTTCACATCTGAAGTGAGCATTTTGCTAAACGGAACACTTTTCACACAGATGTCATATCAAGTCATTTGGCGTAAGGCAACTATTTTTTGGGTAGATTTCAAAACCGATTTAGTGAATTTGGACTCTTGAAGCAATGTCAGCTATAACAGGCAGTTTCAGATCTGGTAACACTTATAAAAATCTGATTCGTATCAGAGTACATATGAATCATTATTTTGGAAATTAGTTCCAGGTCATTGGCTAAACATGATAACAAACAAATAAGTATTAACAGTTGAATGGGTAAAAAAAAAGGGTGGGAAAACTTCAGAAAAAAGGTGTTATTGAGTTGGGAATGGGGTCAGAGAATAACATGCCATAGTATTGCTGCACATCAATGAAATTTAGATAAAAATCAAACATACTCTTAAAGCATAATATAGATTGTGTTCTTTACAACAGAAGCCTGTGACATTGAAAATTGAGTCAAATGTGTTTACAGGCAAAATTATACCAATTACCATTTGTTACCAAGTAAAGTCAATACATCATGGGCGACCAGGCCTGCCAGCACAAAAACACTCCAACCCATCCATCCTCCACCATGTGCCCTTCATGAAGAGCCTCTTGTAACCCCAAAATGTCATCTCTTTACCAAGGTTAGCCCCCAGGGCCAAAAGGACAGACAGATACGGCTATCATTATATCATTATAGTTTTTCTCCCAGTAAAAAAAAAAATCTTCCAGTGGTAGGCAAGACGCATGAGAAATATTCCGGGATTGGAGGGAGGAAGTGCAGCCCACCCCCCCCAAAATAAAATTTAGTGAAGCCCGTGACTGTGCCAACTTCAGCAGGTGGAATCCAGGGACTGGGCATAATGAAAATAGGGGGCGGACTAGCAACAAAAATCAGCCCGGGAATCTGGTGTCATCTGGAATCTGGAATCTGGCCCCCACTTAGTATATTTTATTGCCAACCAGGGAGGCGTTCCCCTTGGTAAACTGTGGTGCCCAATGGGGGTGGAGGTTGGTATACAACTTCCCGATGGCCAGTCCATGCTGGAACGAAAATGTTTTATAGTGGCAATATTTCCGGTCAAGAACCGATACACGACGGGGATTTAGTCCCCGTTTCTGTTTTATTTGGTAGTATCACACAGCTGTGACTGAGTGTGATGTCAATGACACTGAAGAGCTCTGGTGGTATATGTGACAATCACGGCACACGCTGTTTTACGGTTTGTTTCGTCATGCAGCATCAAAGGAAAATGTAACTGTTAAGCTGCCATTCCTGTCAATAATGCAATGCTGGCGAGGCAAAAAGAAGTTTATTGCCTAATTGATCTGATCAATTCACACACCAGTGTGTAATGAAGCAAAACGTCAACCATGGCACAGCCTAGTAAACAAATGCTTCTGCAGATGAAATATGAAACAGGCTACTAGTGCACAGCAGATTTAAAATAGAATTGTGTTACTTCATTCATCAACATAGGGGATATTCTTTTTTTGTCTGCACCTTCTTGCCCTCCATTAGACAAACAGATGCATATACAGGTAGGGGGCAAACATGGGAGTCAGTGCCTCTGGAGGCAGGGATTATGCCCAGGGGTCCAACAGCAGCGTCAGTCTGCAGGCCTTGGGATTCAGACCAGCAACCTTTCCGATAACCGAGACCCACCCTGCCAAGCCACACAATGCCCCCATTGGCAAAGCAGCAGGTGTGGCTACTTCAGAGGAATGTATCTCATTCTAACACTTCATTCCCAGTCACATTAGAGCCATGTGATCTAATCATAAATAAGCGTTTCCAGTAGAATGACTTCTGACGGGAAACCTCAGGGGTCAAACGGGATAAATCCCTCCTTAGCAAACAGAATATGTTAATTCACAGTTTTCCAAACTAATGGAAATTTCAAATATATTTTATTAAGTACTTAATTTGTTATGTTGTTTCACAAGACCAATTCTAATGATGTTATCCTGACATTTCAGTATAGGTACTTAAAGTTCCAGAAATATAATTTGTATTATAAATGTAGCAAGTTCAAGCTGCACTGTTACAAAATCCTTTCTCCAGCTAGAAAAGTGTGGTTATATATCAACTAGGTGCTTTATTTTAAACACCAGCATAGGTTCAGCAGCATACATTAATCATTCAGAGACAGAAGCCCAATGGTCAAACACAAACAAAAATTAATTTAGCAAAACCCTTTTTAAACCATCAGTTACCCCATTTATCTTCTAATCTGATCTCATCCTGTCAGTTTTCGTCATTCTGACTTCAATACCGTGCAAACAGAACTCATACTTTTTCACGCCAGTGTCCATAACAATCTTGTACGATGCTCCTACACTGTACATGACAGAAACCTGATCGAAATGCTGATAGGCACGACTGCTTTGTGGCAGAACGGAAGATAAAAAAGTGCTCAAGGCAATACATTTAATTTGTTTTGACTTCTTCTGATGTTAAGCTACCACAGAAGAGTTTCAAATGAGTGCATCATCCTCCCTAAGAAATGCAAACAGAAATGGAAAAGAAAGCAATAACACAGAATAATAAGACCAGGTCTGTCATTCTAAAATCCTTATGGCTCGGATCTATCTTTTAAATGATAAGGGAGATGGAGATGGTGGGCCCTGAAAGGTATCGCGAACATCTTTTTCACCTGTGCGTGCAGCAGTAAAAAGATCCATATCACCCACCATCCAGATCAGCTTCTTTGGTGTCTGATTAGAGGACTAACAAGGTTTGCGGTTTCAAGACATCGAACTGACTTTGAAGGGCAAGAATGTGGCTGATTGTGATGAGTGTTCAGGAAACAGAAGAAAAACTGAATTTTCACACCAAACACCTTTGTTATAAAAAAGGAAAGTGAGAGTATTAAAAAGGGCATTTGATGACTGTTTTGGCATGTATGACTTCATGGACAAAGCAGATCTAAATAAAATGATCCTTCTTTGGCTATTTGCACAAATACAGGTATATTGCAACTCTTCACCTAACCTATCTTGCTCTCTATAAGACACACAGACATGTATAGAGATGAGAGCAAGCTTGCGGGTAAAAGCATAGGGGCAGCCATCGAACAGCACTCTGGGAGCTGGGGGTTAAGGGTCTTGCTCAAAGGCCCATGGACATGTGATTATTCTACCAAGAGGTACAAACTGTTGTTGATAGTTCAACTAAAATTGCGACCTAGAATATCTGTGCCTCATTTTCTTTTGCACATCAGCCCACTTTCCTTTCTAAAAGCTTGAAAATAAGACCCCAGTCCCAACTTCTTTACAAGGGTTTCCCAGTCCACTGTCTGTCACAGGTAACAGATGTTTCTCATGCCACATGACTCTACCAATGTCCCATAAAAGTTGAGTTGATGTATCATCTTTTTGTTTTAATTGTAGATCATAAAACAAGGAGTTGACCTTATGAGGGAGGCAAAGCATATCTGCACCTTCAGCGAACTCTTCCTTATTGACCTCTGTGTGGGCTGCAGACAAAATTCTAAAAAATTAACTAAGATATGATGTGAATACCCAAAGGGGGGGGTGGTCCCAAAGGGAGGTCTGTTTAAGGTCTGAAGTTCAGTGAGGAATCTGATTCCCCCGAGAAGACCCTCAGAGATGTGTTTAACAGAGAGGTCCAAGTGAACACTTCCCATTGCCATCTTATTTTGCTTATCTCAGATCCTGAAAGGAAATTTCATTATCATGATATTATCATGAACGTGACCCTCTCAGTAATGATGATTGATCAAACAATCTGCAAAGTGTTGAGAAACATTTGCCTCTCCGGAAAGCAATTTTACTTCAGGCTCCACAAATAAATGAGGGTTTAAGCTATGCCATCAACTGACAATGAAGGGAAAAACCGTTTGGATCTTATAGCCATTGTTGCAGGAAATATCAACAGGCAGCTGAAACGTCACCTTCTGGGACCTGCCAAATGTACAAGGGCGCCAGGTTTCCAGCAATGAGAGATAAGCTGCTATTTGAAATCACTGCTAGATCTATTGCAGTGAGCTGTGTGACTGGGTAGTAAATGAATGAACATACATGAATTGGGAGCGGTTCTGTGAACCTTACACTGTAAATTTGGGGGAAACACATCCTAGAATTTACATTTGATTTTTCAAGACCACCTTCTATTTAAGCCAACAATATAGGGAATAATAGAATGTAAACAAAAAATACCACAATTTCCCATGCTCGGACCACATATTGGCCTAATAATAAAACCAGCCTCCAGAAAGACATATACAGAATGACAGAAGGCCAAAGTCAGCTGCCATTAGCAGTGGGACAATGAATGTGACCATTATACATCAAAAGGAAAGTGTCTGTAATGGTTCACAACATGTTACTTTCTGAGGGTGTGCACATTCCTCAGTCAATGCGAATGTACAATAAGTTCAATTGCATCCAGTCAAACCACACAAAATATCGTGCCTTGATGTTCTCGTCACTTCCACAGCGGAAGGAACAACCTAGAATGCAGGCTGTGTGGGAAAATCCCTCGTGAAGAAGGTTTATTAGGATTCACAGAGCTGACAGCAGATGGAAGCAGGCAACAATGACCAGACAAAGAACCCTGGACTGAGAGACGCTAATATGCTAGGCTAATGAGGAGAAAACACAAGGCAGCTGTGAATGATCAACAGGAGGGTAGGAACAAGAGGTAAGACCGACAGGCCATAGCTGTGGCTGATTTGGAGTCACTCCCAAGGGGAAACACAGGGACCAGACAGGTGGAGTGGGCTGGATGTGACAGTTATACAATGGTTAATTGTGAATGACATCATGATGGACCACCAGCAGACCACCACTGTGTCCAGCCCTGTGTGAAAAATGTGATTTTATTAACTTTATTAATGAGTACATTACAGAACCTATGGGCAGTGAAACCATCGCTCTTCCCAAAAGGGAAGTATCCAGAAGAACATGGATTTCCACCCTATGGTCAGCAGAGTTGTCATAATCACCGTTGTGTTCTTGAGCAAAACTCTTAACCTCAACTGCACCCAGGGCATTGTGTACTTACTGACCCTATGCTCTGACCCCCCAAAACTGCATTTCTCACGGAGAGCAAGTTGGAGTAATAGAAAACCAAAGAATTCCTATGTAACTTATACCAATGGAATCTATTGAAGCAATGCTACAAAAGATTCACTGGAATCACCAAAGCATTACAAAAGATTTACACGATGGCCATAATATAAACTGTATCGCACATTATCATTCCACAATAGACACAAAAGCTAATTTTAGTAAACACAGAGCTCTGCGCAGATTTGTCCGAATCCCAGGGAGGGCAATAGTTGAATTTTAAACATCCAAGTATTTTTATAGCAGCCGATAAACAGTATTGCACTTTAGGATAATGATAATGTTCAGTTCCTTTGCCTAATGAGCTAAAATGACTTAAAAAAGGCTAACATTAGGTAATCATTTTCATACTAGAGCTCATTCACCCCAGAAGAAAGGATTACTTGTCATGCCGGGGCTGGAGCCTTCAAGTGGGCAATGTAAAAATGGAAGGTGCTTCTGGAGTGGGTGGCAGAGACAGGCAGGCCCCCTGGGACACTTCATCTCAGCAGACATTGGCTGTCGCAGCAGGTAGAGAGCAGGGAACAGATCCATTGCCCTTTACTCAGTAGAAGAGGGAAGACTTTGAATAACAACATGCTGCACAGAGCCCTGGTTACGCATGAAGCCATTCAGCTGATTTTGGGGGAATATAACTGAGGGTGACTTAACCGTTTTGTTGTCAGGCTTCCAGTCAGCTCTCGCTTCCTCGAGGCGCCATGACGACGCAGGGCCCCCGCCTGAACATTCCTGCTACTGATTAACACGTGTGC
Organism: Stomatorhinus ivindoensis; assembly: GCA_019775895.2. Lineage (NCBI taxonomy): Eukaryota > Metazoa > Chordata > Actinopteri > Osteoglossiformes > Mormyridae > Stomatorhinus > Stomatorhinus ivindoensis. The sequence goes on along the minus strand of JABFEB020000002.1, from coordinate 20,005,967 downwards.
GTTCACACGGTGCTGTCTGCGGTCCCCCGGCCCCCGGCCCGCAGGGAACGGCGTGCCTGTCGTCGGGCGCAGGACCGCCACCGCAAGGCTGTGTTCTCAAAAGCCCCTCATTATCTGCTCATAATGAAGCTAATGCACGCCGTTCTTCCACAATGGCCACCGGAGTCTGTTAAGACATAATGGATCTGGCACTGTGAACAAAAGTCGGCTGGCAGAAGTGCGAGAAACTGCTCCTTTAACACAGGCAGTCCAACTACTGCAGCCAAGAGACCCAGATATATGTATGCCTATATATATGTGCCACTATATGGGAAACCTATATATATATATATATGCCACTGTGCGGGTATATATTCCACTCTACATATAGTATATTTTTATATGAAATAATCAACAGGAAATTTCATAAAAATAATGCCAGCTAAAATAATTACTCAATTCTTATCATGAGTTTTCATTTATTGCCCTTACTATGAGATTACAACACCGTTCACAAAGCCTGGCAAATCTCTTATTTTTTACATGGTATTTTACCTTTATTTATCACAACAGATACCAGATCATTTCAGCACACAGATAAGACTGGTACTTGCTTTCCTTATTCTAGCTCACAATCTATAAAGCTCAACATCAGTTACATGCATCTTCTGAACGATAGACTGGATCAGTGGGTGGATATGGGGAGGAGGTCCTGTGGCCCACCTCAGCAACAAGAGGCAGGTGACCACAGTTACCTGTTTTAATTTGCTCTCCTCATTTGCTGTTTACTACAAATGAGTGTACTCTGCTTTGCCCCAGGAATCTGGACCACAGTGTTGACTCCTATGCCAAGAAACCCTGTAAACACCACATGTTTGTTTTTGGATTTTTCCCCCCATCACAATGTCAGTGAAATATTGATTGATTTTTTTTCCAAAAAGGAAACATTATGGTTTTGTTTTTGCCCACATAAAGGTTGTGACTGTCTCAGTGTTACAGTTTGTACCCGACGGCAGGTAATTTGACACTAAAACCTTGGTTTGTCATGAAATCCACGTCACACAATTCTGTTCACTGTTCCTTGTACTGCCACAGCACCCACTGCACATTATCTGTGGATGTTGGATTGTATATAAACACAATCATTAAAGTACTGCCTGAATAGTAGTACACAACTGGGTCACTAGCCTCACTGTAAACGGGACTTGCCACACACTTTCGACACCAGACATGAGTATAGCTTCTCCAAAGACTTTTTAAGATCTTGCTGACTTTAAAATGAAACCCAGGCTTGGCAAAAACACTGCATAAAGAAAGGCTGATGCTGGGAGTCTAGAGGCCCAGAACATGTTCCATCATGGATTTAAATTGAAACCAAAATAGCTGGTAGAATTTGTCCTTTGAAAAGTGCCTTTTACATACACATCTGACTTCAAGCACAGGCAAAACCCACATCACCTAGTAAAGGAAAGAAATTAGCCTATCCTTAACCTCAGTCTGCAAAATACTGATTAGGGTCCCAGCAGACAGTTTCCGGCTTGATATCTTAACTTGATCCTTCAATAATTATTATTATAATTAAAGGGAGAGACAGGAATTCAGTCTTTAAAGTGGGTGAAACTGTGATGGCACTTTTCGCTGTAACATACAGGTTGGAGGCTGTATGGCTTGAGAATGTTTTTTCCGCACCGTTTGTCACAGCTGACAGAGTGAGGGGCATCAAGGGGTGAGACGACCCTAGCGGGACGCAACTGGGGCAGCACAGAAGAGGGGATATGTTAGACTTTCCACTCTGTCCTCGTTATTCTTCCACACAGCCTCTTCCGAATCCGTTTTTCCCCAAAAGCAGTAACCTTCATTTCTGGATTCCGCATGAATGTCCTACCTTGAACATTTCATAATGCCCACCTCACACACACACACACACACACACACACACAAATACAAACACTATTTCCCTATTTGCCTACAGCAGGGGATGATATAAGTGTGGGGTCGGCCAAGACAGGATGTGTGTGTGTCCACGTGTGAGGTGGGGGGGGGGGGGGGGGGGTGATTTCCATGCCCCGGCAAGTTAATGATACATAAGGCGCATGATGGGCTGTCTCCTCATCCGAGACAAACTGCACACGTGGGATTACCTGTCGCAACCTGACTCTGGTCACATTTGCGGCAACACTGAACTCGCCAAATGCAGGCCTTTCAGAGGAAAAAAATAAACCACGTAAACCCCCCACAGCTCAGAGGGAAAGCAGAAAGCTCCAGGGACAGAGCTGTCCCTTCACCTCCAGACGGGTGATCACGCGATAAAGATGTACACATAAGTGATTACACACACGTAAATGCACCAAAAGCCAACCACAGATGCAGGGAGGCGCACACGCGCACACACACACACACAGACACGGAGGAGCAAACACTCCCTCTCTCCCTCTCTCGCTCACTCAGTCTCGCTCTCTCCCTCTCCTTCCCTCCCCTTCCCTCCCTCCCTCTCTCCCTCCCTCCCGTACACACACCACTACAGCATATCAGCTAGCGACTAAACGGGAGCCGGAGGGGAGAGCAGAAATGAATGTGAAGATTCTGACGCTGGTGCTCATGCTGATGCTGTCGCTCCTGTCTGTTAGCGGTGCTGGTAAGTCCTGGGGGGGGCGACCGGGCAGGTGGCTTTCGGGCTCCGTCCCCCCCGGTGCATTTTCTAAGCCCACGTTGCGGCTCCGGGTTCCGGCTGGTGCTCGTTGTTGACAGGTTCCCTGGTGTTAGCCCTCTACACTCCTACCTGAGCTGGACGACCACCTGGCCTTCACAGTCTGCTGCAGTGCAGTGGCTCTTACTGTTGTTGTTTCTCGCTGAACTTTGATTTTGCGGAATGCTGAAATCGCTCAACTTGTGTAAGACTGGAGATGCCGTCTGTAGGAAATGGCAAACAACGTGGCTAGGAGTGTCACCATTTAATTATGTCTTCTGTGCAATATATAAGTATTAGTACAGACAACCCTGAGATTACCAAGACTTTATCTGAATATTGTGTTATTGTACGTAATACTGTGATAAAATTCATGGTTGATTGTGCATTATGTGAAGTCTTGGAAAATTAACTGAAATATAAGAAATAGCTGGAAGGATGGTCATCGTGGTAACTGATACATAACCCTCTTTTAATGTATATTAATGTATATTTTCTAGACAATTCTGTTTTGGTTTTAGTAGAGTTTAAGGACTGTACATTTATTAAGGCTGAAAAGGAGATTCAGTTGCATTCTTTTGCTACAGTGCATTGGTACTGCAGCTATGAGACTTCATTTCACGTAAGACTTGGGAATAAAATATATTCCTGAGCATTTTAAAAATGCAAGAAGCAATTATACAGAAGGCAGGGGGCAATTCATGAGGCAGTGTCAGTTTAACTGGATAAAATCTGAGGGCAGGCTACCGGGCATCCTGCAGATTCCATGCAGGTAACAGTTAAGTGTAAAAAACAGCATCAGAGCTCACTGTTGTAAATCCCTAAATTTCTACAAAGACTGGCACCCATTTGTGAATAGCCATTGTGTAGCAAGTGCTAGTGTGTCTGTTTGTGTGTGATAGAGTGTGTGTGTGGCGATGATTCTCCATCGTGTGTCAGCTATCAAGCTGGGGTGTGCAGCATTTCCTGGTACCCATGCTTCAAAATGCATTCGCGACACGGGGGCTATTTTTATCTCCATACATGAACAAACAGGAAATGATTAGCCTGCATTACGGTGTCCTTTTCCACAGAGCACTGCGCGTTTCAATGCACATGTTCCGTGCTAGCGAGCATCCCCACCCTGCCCCGCCCCCCACGCGCTTCGTTACAGCTGAAATGTGACAAAGTGTCGGCTCTGGGCTACGGGGAGCTTAGCATGCAGCGGGGGGCGTCCGTTGCCTGTTACGTTGTCGAGGAAGCTCACGTCTGCCTGAGAGGCAAGAGCATGGGCGGTGCACTGTCGCGGGAAACGGCTGCCTGCCAGTGCTGGGG
>JABFEB020000002.1:19978706-20001118 GCA_019775895.2 Stomatorhinus ivindoensis | reverse complement strand
GAGTTTTCCCTTATGGGGACCTGCAAACCGGTCCCCATAAGGGAAAAAAAACGTATATTTATCACGTTATGGGGACACAATATAGGTATACCTGTTCGTGCGCACACACACACACACACACACAGACACACATACATTGTAACATTGAGAGACACACACACAAACAGTCATGCAGACGCTCACACGCTCAAAGAGCCCCTGAGGTATCTAATTTTAGCTACTGGGCTGAGTCCTCACTCCAGTCACAAATGAGCAGGTGAGATGTGTGAGACACAGAAAGCTTGGAACTGTGTTGTTGTCTATGAGGCAGAGTGATGTATGTGTATGCACCTATTTGCGCGCTTGAGAAGCAACTTATCCTCTAGTGACATCAACATACAACAAAGGTGCATCTTTGACTGGGGTATCACTCACAGACATGTACAGGTGCACGGAGGGACAGAAAGAGGCTGGTAATATAGATTTGGGGCTCATTAAGCAATGACAGCCACACAGTGTTTCCTTTCATAAAGGGCTAGGATGTCTGGTGAAATGGCAGCAGCAGGCTGAGTGCTAACTGCACACAGGAAACATACATCATAGCAGCAATGTCAGAGTTCCGAGCCGTGATTACAGAGGCGGGAAGGTAAAGCCCTTTGGCTGTTACATGGCCTGGGGAGGGAGATGTCATGGTGACACCACGCCACTTTTCTAACCCCCTCCCTGCCTTCTTAATCCCCCACACACACCTACATGCAAATAAAAACAGGCTAGAGGTCCAGGTATAGGCAGCTGGAAGGAGAGAACCAAGGTTTTCCAGTCTGTTATTAGGCCAGTGGGTGAATATCCTATCAATTTAATCAATAAAGGGCAATATTTATGACTGGCACTCTGTCCAGGATGTACCCCTGCCAGGTGTCCTATGCTGCCTACAATCCAGGCTCCTAGTTATCCTTACCAGTATAAAGCGTCCGATGGTGGATGGATGGATGGAATACTTTAAGACTAGGTTTTCACCAAGCAAGACGGGGAAGCAACAGATATAATTATTAATGTGATACTTGTTGCTATTGCTGATATTGTACATAATCACAACAAGCAGCCTGGTGAATGTTCTGGAATGTGTGTCCGCTGTGGGCAAATTGGTATCAGTTAGGATATTAAATAAATCACCTGGGCCAGCTGTGCCCCATGTATTATACAGGAGATGATAGGCGAAGATGGGAGGAGGAAAAGGAAAGGGAGATGACAGGCAGGCTCGTGTCCTCTAGGCATTCAGTGGCAAAGGAGAGCAACAGATGAAATATTAAAGAGTCGTAAAATTCACAGCTGGTGGTCTCACCCTGGTCAAGCTGGAGTAAGATTTCAGCACCTAGCTCTACTCACTGGCCTCGTTCGCTGTCCCAAGCACTTTGCTCATTGTCCTTCCTCATTCACAGAAGTTTAATTAAACCCAGACATCACAAATGCCTTGTGTTCCCACCTGGATCCAATATTAAAATGATTTATCGCTCTCCTCTTCAACAAAACGCAGGACATATATATAGTTATGGCCAATCGGATTCCATCCAAATGGACATTTTTATTAACAACTGGCCTGACTGCTGTATAAATATTTTCACTCACGGAGTGATTGTACTTTAATTACTTTCACAGCATGTCAAAATATATAATTTGCCGATAGGTTTTTCCAAACCTCATTCGCTTGCCTCAACAACCCAAGTAGGTTTACTGCATAAAAATGTTATTCCGTGTGCCCCCCCCCCAGTGCCAGATACAGGCACAGCCTGCCATAGCGCTGGGGTGACTTGGGAAACCATGATGTGAGTGGGAAATCCCAAAACTCAGGCACCTCTTTCTGCTTGCCAGATTGTTCTCAGCAAGAAAAAAAAACCTCAAATCTAAGTGGACCGCCTGACGACGATGAGAGCGGGGAAACTGAAATGTGAGAAAATGGGAACGAGCAAATAGCCCATTTCCCCGAGGGGCTCCAAGGCTACAGAACAGAAACATTTCATGATGAGTTTGCAAACGTGTGCTTTCTTTCGGTTGTTGTGGTCGTTTTCGCTGTCAAATCCTTTCCTGGTTAATTTGTTCAATTCCTGTTACTTCAAGGACTCAATGTCTATATTATAAACCACACTGCAGTGTTGAGCAGGAGTACCTACATTGGACAAACATCTGAGTTGTCCCTTTCTGTTAGCTATGGCAGGGATGACACAGAATGGTCCTACTCTATACTCTCAGAAACAGAGAAATTAAATTAATGCCTTACTCTTGTACTCGTAAATAGGAATGTGGGTTCAGAAAATTCAAGCCCACAAAAGACCAAAAAATTTTACACAGCATTCCAGCATATCTGCATTAAATTTACTAAAAACATTTCATTCACGTTTGAGTCAAAACCTTCATAATTTATGGCTAGTAAAGGCAATGCATGTAATTCATAAACGCATACTTACAAAAGTCAAACAATTTACTCAATAAATACTCAATTTAAAGAGTTGGCCACATACACAACACAACATACACAAAATCCACAAATCCGTAAATGCGTTTCTTGAAACATATCCTAAACTGGGACACATTCCTCTATTAACCTACTTTCTGTGATAAGCATCCAATGGGTATTTAAGATTTAGAATTACTTGTTTGCACTTAACCCTGCAGCACAATATCTATCATTACCTGAAAGTGCTGATAGATGTAATTGTCAAAAACACTGTACATTTTAAAGACACTTTATGTGGATTTCCAAATCATGGATTATTTTACAGGGAAGGGAAATTCTTAAGTGTGTGCAAGTGAGTCAGCAAACAGGGGCCTCAGAGAAGATTCAATTATCCTGACCCATGTATCAGGAGTAAACATGAAGCACCCTTTTAGCACCCACTAGATGTTAAAACCCCCATCTTTTCAAGCTCCTAAGAACAAACTTCACACAAAACACTATTTAGGAAGAGTCCATTCTCAGGTTCACCTGTACCAGGAGCTCAAAAGGCAGAGGTCAGTGTGGAAAACATAGATCTTGTGGTGCTACAGCAGCTGAGCTTCTTTTTCTCAACTGTTTCCTCCCCACAGAGTAAGAGATACAGGTACAATTTGCAGCAAAGACTTGGAGCGGGTGTAGAGTTAGGGTCAGGGGTTAGGGTTAGTCCAATCTGGGATGGTGGGGACCACTTTTTCATGCACTTTCCTTTCCTCTGTGGAGTTGCTACGCACAAAGCTGACTATTATTCCCCCCACAAGCCCTGCTTTATCGCCACAACACAATGCTGCATATCAAACAGGGCCAGAAAATCAGCAAAACACGCCCATACCAAGCACAACAACAAGAGGCTGGCGCCGGGCAGGCCCTGCCCAGTGACCTACAGGAAAGGGTTAAAATACAGCCAAGGCTAATCTCCCATTCAAGGCTGGGGTGCTGAAATTTGTAAATTGGAAAACCTGATCCATTATAACTGACAATGTCATTCTTTTTTCTTCCTGACTGAGTGCCTTTCACGGCCGCTGCCATGGAAACATGGTTTGAAAGTCCATAAGAGGTTGGTGCCAGTCTATGCCAAGGCCCTGAAACAGCGGTAGGCATGCGGTAAGCAGTGCCGACTCTGGCGTCAAAAAGCCGAGCGTTTACAAAAAGAAGTGCAGATCAATTCAGGTTGCTAGGTAGGCTTAGGGTTCTGCCTCCTCCTGCTGCATCCTCAGGTCCAGAGTGTGAAACTACACCAGTCTACGTAGAAACACACACACACACACACACACACACACACACAAATCACTAGACATGTCATGTGCCACGCCCTACTCAAATGGACTGCAGTGAACAACTTTGGCTTCTAAACATTGCTTGCTAGAAAGAGGGCAGAGCGGTCACACAGTCTTTTTTAAAAGCCTGTAACAAGAGCATACAGACATTTTTATTTAAAACCTATGAGTGTTAGATGCTCACAATCAATCATATTTATGATATGCATGCTACATCTTTGCTGTATTTTTAGGGTTCTTTTTGGGGCTATATAAAAATAATATGAATATATATATATATGTATGTGTGTGTGTGTGTGTGTATATATATACACACACGCATACATATATATATATATATATATATATATATATATACATATTATTTTTATATAGCACCAACACGAACCCTAAAAATACAGCAAAGATGTAGCATGCATATCATAAATATGATTGATTGTTATATATATATATAAAATGGAATTCTATTTTGTGGGATTACACTAACAGGCAAACACTAAATACAAGAACTTCCCACACACACCTTTGACACGATGCTCATTAATAGACACACACACAGCCATGGGACAGGGACGAGGTAGCAGAGGGCATCACATCCGGTTACTCAGGAAGCTCCAGCATGGCATGCTTCATCTCACTATGGTGACCACCACCCCCAGCTGCAGGCCCATGCTTTTACTCCCAGCATGACAGCTGCTCGTGTCCTGTACACAGCAACAGTGCCCCACATCTCTGGTACTAATCTTCTGCTTTGCTACGGGGTGGGAGAGTGACAGAGATGCCAGGGAAGCAAAAGAACGTGTGGGGAGGGTATGCAATGTTTCCCAAATGTTCTGTGAAGCTTAAAAGCAAATCAATAAGTATATTGGCTCTCATGTTTCATCACTGGACTAAAAGCATAAGAAATAAAAATGTGTGTGTATGTGTGTGTGTGTGTGTGTGTGTGTGTGAAGATGTCAGTGTAAGGAAACTATTAATGTTGGCCATGTTTATATTCAAGGCGGATATCGAGGTGGAAGTCAGGTTCTTTCCCTGTTTCTGGATTAAGATCTGAGCATAGGGATAACTTACTGGCTCCATCAAGCAAATCAAGGGATCAGTGCTGGATTCAGCTCCCACATGGTTCTGTCTGCTTTCCCCAGGCAACTTGCATTCCCATTTCCGGCAATCCTCTAGACTTCTTGCTTGAAACCTCACACCCTGGTTGTGGACCTATCAGACATGACCATTTACCATGGTGTGCCGCCTCACCACAAACGTGGGGCCTGCAGGCATCCCATCACCCCTAACCCCTGACCTTTGACTCCCACCCTCTTACTTAGTGCATGACTCCTGCTAATTCAAAATTGCTCTGATAAAGAAGAGAGAGAGAGAGTCTGATGAGAAAGAAAAAACCAAAGATAATGTGTTGCACCTGAGAAGCACACAGAGGCAGGCCAGGGATTAGTCTGTAAAGACTGGCCCATTCATCGTTTGTCCAGAGGCTGTCTGGCTAGGGACACGATGGCCTTCTTATCCTAAGCTCTTTTCATTCAAAGCAGCGAATAGTACTAGTATCTATAATTCCCATAACATTCCAGAAATTCCAATTTAATTAAAATGATAAGTGTGATCAGCACTCTTGGTATTGAAGAGAACAGAATATTGCCATTTAAACACTGATAGCAATGCTCTAAAAGCATGGACTTCATGAGAAACGTGATTTAATTATCTGATTTAGCCTGTGGTAATGAAGCAGTTGAGGAGACAGAGGGGACAGCTGAAAAACAACCCAGAGCAGGAACCACGGACACTGGCAGCAATTAACGGCTAATAGGTGTTGCCCGTTCTTTTGTAGAATGGTGAGCGACAGGCACGCATTAACGTATAATCACGTCAATATGTGGTTTGCCCTTAGGATACTCTGCAGCAAACTGACTGCTACTCAGCACCACTTCTATTCTAGGACAGCTGTGAAAGGCAATTGGTCCAAATGCCAAGATAGTTGGTTTTCCCCAAAAATAAAATCTCACGATACTATCAACTTTATTACAGGTCACAGACATTAATTGAGGGCAAGGAGTAGATCTCTTAGGAGATGTGAGTCCTCCGTTGCTGTGCTAAACTTGTAGCATGCAGCTCTCTGATGTGGAACAAACTGGGACTGACTTCTGAAAGACCTAGGTAAGATCCTGGGGGGAATGAGGCAAGCATCACTGTCTCTTCATAGCTTATAGGCGTGGCATCAATGTGGCCTGACACCAAGGCCCTGAGCCCAGATCCCCTGCCAATGAAGCCATTTGGAGATGGGTGGTTTGGGGGAAGGAGTCATCAATGGGAGACAAACTGAATCAGTTCCAAACAGCCGCAGAAAGTGAACCTCCAAAAAGAGCTATACATGCCCGTGCGGCTCCAGATCGTCAAACCATCAATACGCTCACGTCTTTGCATGTCAAAAGAGGACAAATTCAGACCAATGCAGATAAATGACCTTAATTCATACTACATAATGTGCATAAGGATTACAGCTCTAAAAACAATAAAGGACTTATTTCATTCAAAACGTAATGAAACATGCACAAAAGGCTTAATATTCAGTATGAAAGAATTCACCTGAGAGTTCACAGAAAATGGTTTACACTTCCAAAAAGGAGATTAACGTAAATGGAACTTGGGAAACCCACATTAAAAGGGATGTAAACACCACAGGGTGGAAATGTAGCATTCTGAAAGCCTTGCTTTATATTTTTATCTAGAGTTATTTAAGACAACTCAGACTGCAAATGTGACCAGTGGAATGCCTTGACTTCATCTTGCAAGACAAAGTTTAAATTCTCTAAAAAGTCTCCCAACACACTTCAGACAGTTTAGGCTACACTTTAGGTTGACTTCAATTACACTCTAGGCTAATTTAATCTTTAAAAGTGGATTGAAAAGTGTGAGCTGACTATGAAGTTTCAGTGGCATTTTTTTGTAAGTTCAGAGCCACGTAACTCTTACACCCGTTTGAATAACATATTTTTTGCCATCAGAAATACTTTCTTCCCAATTAAGTGAAAAACATTTTAACCCTGCCCCAATGCCTTTTCTGAGGATTGAAACAGCATTTCTTTAAAAAAGAGAAACAAACAAACAAAAAACTTTTGGTGGTGCTTATTTCACGAAGAGGATCGAGTGACATGTCAATGTTTTGCATAGAAATAATACAAATACATATGCATTTCATTATAAAAATTTGATCATATCATGAAAACGTCATCTTTTTGAGCTAACAACCCAGAGCCATGGAGCTGTGATAGTAAAAAGAAAAAAAAGTTACAGCTCAAAAGAAAATACTCTGAATTATTATTTTGCTAAGTGTAGAAAAGGTGCTCTGTCACAAAGGGAACATTTTTACATCAACAAAACGTTTCTGAGCTTTGGAAGTTTGGAAGTTAATTACTTTGTGTAATTAACATGCCAGTTTCATCAAAATCAAAACCGGGGATGTAAATACTTTTTGGAATTTTGTTAAAACGTAATGGCTCAAATGAAAAGCAGACTAAGCTTGTATGTTATGCACAAAGTATGAGGTTTTTATTTGTATTTATAAGGCAGTGAAGGATGTCTACTTCCAGACAAAAGACTTTTTCATCTTGGGGGCTGGTGTTTGAGGTTAAGGCAGAGATTGATCCAGAGATTGCATGACAAAGATGATTGCAAAGGCCAGCAGAAACATCCAGAGGCCTCCTTGGGGACGTACCTGGCTAAGCAAGACTGTTCACCATATATTTGTCTCAGGATGGATCCTGTGTCATACCTGCTTTTCTTCAAAATATTTAGTGTTAAAAATTCAAAGAGGTCTTAAATAACAATCTGTTAAGCAGTAAAATGCAATGTCACATGGAGATACAATCTGTCACTCGCTAATACCGACTCATGAATGAACAGTAAGAGGTTTTCGCACAAGTTCCTTCCCAGATTCAGTAAACTGGACAGGATTTACTTCAGACTGAGCTTTGAGATATGCAACACTTTAATGTTTCATAGTTTAAATTGAAAGCTGGCAAGAGTACATGCACATTATCACGAGGAAGCAGAGCAGACTCTACTGAGCTCAGAGAAGTTGGTTATGAAGACAAAGTCGCAAAGTTACACAAGGAGAGCTTAGAGGTTCAGACCACACTCACTTGACGGATGATGGGAAACATCTGCACATACCCACAAGTGCATATAGACCAATGGGCGGCCAGACTGCAGCACCTGAATGAATATGCAGCAAGTAAAGTCTGAGCCATGACTCCACCTCTGGAGGGTCAAAGATCTGCTCTCTCGAGTAAGGGTGACACAGGACATTTGTTCCACTTCTCTATCTGCTTCCCTTGTTCTTCGAGACTAATGAAGACTGTGAGGCTAGCACCTCCGCTTCGAGTATTTCAAAAAAAATACTCAGACACAATGCGGAAGGTCAGTGCAATCAATGCCAGGTGAAATAATAAGGGACAGGGCTTGAAAGAAAGTTCAACGTTGAGAGTGCCTTTTTAAAATTTCACACCAAATTGCTTTATTCAAAGATACAGCTAAGTTAAGAACGCTATTCACCCGCAGGACCCATGGCCTCCGTGGAGAAGGGCAAGGGGGTGGATGTGGGCAACTTGAGGAGGCTGGTTCAGCAGAGCCCAGCCAGGAGTGCCCAAAGCCACAGAGCAGCCGGATGGAGAAGACGCCGCCCACGCCCTCGCCTCTCGCACAAAGGGCCCATGCCGTTCTAGAACAGGTGAGTATGGCACAGCAACCATGAGACGATCTATAGAAAAATACACTATTTGGCCAAAAAGGAAGATGGCTAATAAACCTTATCCACAATACTCTTTGTGAGATAAGCCCGTCTGTTTCTCACATTCTCCTATGATCATGCTCTGTCACGTTAGGTCTGGTCTGCTTAGCCCAAAAATGTACCTGTACAAAAGGAGTAAAAGGGTAAAGAGACTTACAGTATCTCCTATGCAGTGCAAGAATGAGACTAGTAATTCCAGTGTAATTGTAATGTAATCTCCCTAATGATGAAAGTAAAACATAATGGTCTAAATTTCAAAAATCACCACTATGGTGAAGGACTATGATGCTTAATGAATTGTTAGTCTACCAGAAGTCTGGGAAATGATCAAAAATAGGTTCATTAACAGCTTGTTGGTTTGACTGCAACTGGCTTGGCCTCTCGGTCCATCATGAAGGCACTGATGCTGACTGAGGGCACCTTGGTACTGGAATCACAGCCTAAAGCTGTGTCACCACATTCTTCTTTCTCTTACTTCACCTTGTGTTTAGGGTGATGTTTTCTTGAGTAATTGCATGAGGGACTTTAAAGGAGGTACTTGTGTCATATTATGATGTGTGAAGTAAATAATGTTGACAACAGTGCATTTTTATGAGATAAAATAACGACGCCCCAAGTGTCGTGACACATTACTCCTGTGATCAGCATTAAAATTATCTACCATTTGTGCAACAGTAGGCATTCTATTGGTTCGTTTCAGACAGGATAGCATTCATTCACATCCCACATGGACAAGTTCTGCCCACCCAGCATCCTGTTCATGGTGGGTCACTCCTCCGATCACTTTCAGCTCCAACCACAACTGACAGTGAGCACCTCGCAAGTCTTGCTGTTTCAGAGATGCTCTGACCCAGTCATCTGGCCTTATTGATTTGGACCTTGTGAAAGTCACTCAGATCTTTATCATTACCAATTTCTTCTGAATTCAGACTACTGAATATTAATATACCCTAGACCTTGATGCTAACTTCCTACTACATGATTAACATAATTTGCTTCATGTAGAGGTTATAATTTTTTGTCTCACTGCTGTATTTTTGCACTGCTTACCAACTGGACACCAAAGCATCACAGTGACCGTATCATTTTTATTCAATCTTTCATGGCCTTACAAAGTTTGCCTGGTTTGAAGAGTACCGTACACCCATCCATCCATCCATCCATCCATCCATCCATCCTCTGGCCACATATCCCACTCATGTCATGAGAAATATTCTTCCAAATATTTTTTCCATTGAGCACATACACCAAACACTAGAGTTCTTTATCGGATAAAGTACGCTATGACAAAAGGTACAAATGAAACTAACCCAGTGATTTCCAAACATGAACAAAATAAGCAGAGAACTGAGAAGCTAAATTCAAAATTACCAGAAACAACAGGCGTGTTTTTCACTGAGCAATGAAACGGAAAATTCACAGCCTGACTCCAGACCCTTGACATCAGCTAGCAGCAGCAGAACTAAAATCCTGCCACCCGTAAATGCTATTCCAATCATTTTGATCTCCAGTCTGTGAGCGACAGCTCTGGTGACAAACAGCAGGCAAGTGACAGCAAGGCTGAGAAGCAGAATTATGAATAGCCAAGCAGCTAATTTTCTTGTGGGTTCAATATATGCCACTGTGAACAGGCACATACTAAACAAAGGCTTGTGTAAATGAATGGGCCCCTTTCCATGACTCAAAACAGGTAGATATCTCTGGAGCGATTATTATTCTACAAGATCCAAGATGAAGAATGTACAATGTTACTCTCCAAAAATCTATCGTGGAGGTTTTTTGAAGACAATGGCTATGTCACTAGTCTTCATTTTTGACAAAATAATCAGACAGTATGAGTTTGTGAGTTTATAAGTAATGGGCCTTCTGTTTCTTTATTAACTCTTGCAGTTTTAACTGTACAGGTAGAAATTCAATACACTTTTTTTCTGTAACACAGATTATAATCCAACATCACCCAGTCTAAGATGTATATATACTGTAGTCTCTTTCCCACATTCTGAAAAAGTCCATTAAAACCATTCACCTAACTTCCCATACACAAACTTTTTTCCCCAAATAATTTGGCATTTTCTGGTCTTTAGAACAAAATCTTAAACATTAAAAGTCTATATTAAGACTATATTTCAAAAACAAGGCAAGACCCTCTTTGCCTCTGGAACAATAAAAGACTTCATTCTTCAATGCATTGATTTGCCTAAAAAACAAGCATTTTCTTTCTGAGCTGAGCGGTCAATGTTTGTTTTCACTGCAAGAATGCTTCTGCACAATGAGGGATGTTGCGGGAAAGTGCGTAGCTCAATAAAAAGGAATGGCTCAGTGAAATACACTGCAGATTTCTAGAAACTCTTATTTTTGGCTCATTTTATGATTTATCTTCTGCTTTTTACACCAAATTCTTGAACTACAACAAGTAGCTTAAATCCTATTGTAAAGCTAGGTTGCCAGCCTTTGGTAAATACAGTATATGGTTTATGTCACAATGTCTGTTGTACATTAACTCTTCTGACAATAGAAGACCCTCAAACCTACAGCACTCTGCCTATTACTCCAAGCCATTGTTAGTATGCAGTAGGCAATATTATACACATGCAATTGTCACATCAAAAAGACAAAAGTCAGCTGGGTTGAGATTAGGCTTGGGCAGTATCTAATTTTTCGTACCATAATACCATCCAGGCATTATACTGTGGTATGCAGTATATGGACAGTATTCTCAAAAGCAACGCTATTTTGGCATTTTGAAATCTTGGTGATAAAATTCGTCAAGCGAGTAGGGAAGGCCCACAATAAGTTTCCCTGAATGGAGATCATCAATAAGTTTTGCTACAATATCTTTACTCTGTAATAGAAAGCAAAACTTACTAAGATTTGCAATTTTAATGATGGTTTATTTTCAAGATTATCTAGTACATGTTAAAAAAATCAGTGTAATGTTTATTGCTTTTCCATGAGCTCTGCATGTACTCTCCAAAACAATCATAACCAAAAATGAAAAGACAACAAGAATTCGTCACAAAAAGACATGTCTTCTGTTGCATGGAATTATTTTGGATTCCATAGAAACAATATTGAGCAAAAGAAAGTGATTTGTCTACTGACACGACTTGTGGCAACACCACCAACTTGACAGACTCTATTGGTAGATAACTAATTCCACTTTGCTATAGTTTGTTTTGGCATGGATCTTATTTAGGTCTTTCAGGAGTCCTTTTTGCTTTATAAATATTGCAATATTTAGCCCTAGTATGCATTACCTCTGATTGCTCTATGAGACTTTTCTGTTTGTTGTAGTGGTGTCTTGTTCATCTAATCCTGCTGCCTTTATCGTGTCAAAATTCTTAAAAGCGTGTGTATGCTTTGGTCATCCTACCAGACTATTAGAGTGGACTCTCATTGCTTTTCTCATAAGATTCTCATAAGACCCCATTAAAATTACGAAAAAGCACAAAGAATCTCAGCCATATTGCCTTAAGCATGAATGCAATTCCCTGATCATATCTTTTTTTTCTTTTCTGCAGACATTGGTAAGAAGCCCCTCCCCCCAGGTCCTGATTTCTAAGCTCTTCCTTTGCCTCGGGGGGGGGGGGGGGGGGGAAAAAAAAGGGGGCCCCAGCAAACCCAATCCAAAGGGGGCCCAGGCTAACCCAGCCTGAGGAGACACGTCCAAGGGGCCTCCTGGTTCTTCTCGCAACTCTTCATCTGTCCAGAAAGCAGGAAAAGCTACTCACCCTCAGCTCTGCAAAGAAATGAGGGGGGGGATGGGTAAGAAGAGATGGGCATGCAGCCCGAAGCTGCCTGATTCTCTGTTTTGCACCCTCTCTCTCTATGTCTCTCTCTCTCCCTCTCTGTTATTCTCACTTGCTTTTTAGAGGTCCTTTGTTGCCATCTCCTGAGTGCCACACACTTTGCATGACGTGTGGCCTATGTGGAGTCTGGTCCAGACCATTTTAGTCTTAAAGTATCAGACACTTCTCTAAGGTGTGATATTCCCGCTATCTCCAGTTATCATGGCCATTAATTGCAATGTTATGCTGCCATTTTTGGCATTGCTAATGGAATGTGTAGTGGTAGTTCAGGTGGGTAAAATCAGACAGTGAAAACTGGTTTAGATCTTTGGCACCCAGATGTGACTGTCAGTTCATACAGTACTTGTTCCAATACTTCTCTTTGAACAGAAATCAAAAAACAAATGAGGCTGTCACAAGTTTCGTTAATATTGTAATTACTGCTCTGTATGTGTAATTATTCTGATGTAAAGTAAATTTAAAGTGAATTCCAAACAATTCCATTATATTATCACAAAATTGTGCACTCAGACATTTTGCCATTTGTGTCAACCTTTATCCATTTATTTGACCCAAAGCGACTCACTTAAACAGCCAATTAACTCCTGGGTTGCAGGAATCTTTCTCGAGAGTGCTGATGCATGGTCCCACATGGAATTCTGTCTCCAGCCCTCTGTTCTGGAACCCTGAACCGCTGTCGCCTTCCCCACCCCTGCAGCCTTCAGCAGCTGCTCCAACACATCTAGGTATCTAGGAGCACTCTCACATACGACTGTTCACTGGCTGGGGCAGGCTGCGTATCCTGCAGAAAACCTCCCCTTTTAATCAAGTGCCAAATAACGATTTGCTCCGCAATATGCTGCCGGAAAACAGACAGGTTACCTCTTCTGAAAAGACTCAAAATACTGATACCGACACAAGCATTAAAAACGTACTTAAAGAAACATCTAAATGCGCAGCCATACAGGCCATCTACAAAATGCAGCAAACCGATAGCTGGATAGTATTACACCAAAAAACCTTTATCAAAGCAGTCCCTTTGACAGCTCGGTAGATAAGCGACTGTATCCAGCCTACCCACAATGCACTCTTTTTCTGACCAGCTGGTACCAGGCTGGATTCCCCTGGTGTAGAATGGACTGTGACTTATGATTGATGGGATGCTATGCCTTTATATCATACTGGAATTTGTTACTGTTTTTCTTTTTAAATTTTATTTCCTCAGGGTGCTGTGATAGAAGCCTATATCTGAGCAGTCTTTATTCTTTATGAAACACTATATATACATACATACACACACGTGCGCACACACACAAACACACACACTATATATATATATAGATGTGTATGTATACTTATTCAGTATATGTCCCTGCCTGTGTATACACTGCTAGCTATGTGCAAAGATACAGTTCTTGTCAACCACTACTATTCCTTGGTGTGTTATCGTTGCTTTCCAGCTTCAGTTTCACAGCACAGGTGGTGTTGACACGTATCATTACAATCCTTACATCCCTTGGCTAATCTTTCTCATATGGGCCTCCCCAAGAATGCCTAAAGCTGGTCATTAAGATTCTGAGCTCTCATGGCGGGGGCCTCATCCACCACCTCTCACCTGTTAGACATAACCAATCACAAGACAGACGCACACAGCTTGTAAAGCCAATTAAACCACATCAGCATTCAGTCTGCCTACCGTCTCTTAACGGGCTCTTTTTCCCTGCTTCTTTTACAGGACTGTTTGCGAAAACTCAGGCTGCAATCTAGTTTATTTCAGGCTTTATAGCATTCTCTCAGCATTTATCGTTCTAAAAATGTAACAATAAGAATGCTCACAATCACTAATGTCCCCAGCAGTGAGCTCTTTAAAGCATATTCAGAAGTGCTATTCAGTAAATATTTTCACTTAGTGATAGAGTGAATGATAACAATTTGTCTCAATATATTTGTCTAACTTTTTGAAAGAACGAATCAGCTGTTGTTCACTAGATGAATGTCTTATTTGTCCATGTGACCTTAGGGAATAAGCAAGGTCTTGCTTCCTTTGGGGTAGGGAAGGTGGTTAAGAGAGGAGTAACTGGACCCCAGCTCTTGGGAACGGGCCAGTAAGGTGCCCAGCAATGTCTGTATCAGCACTCTGTTTCTTGAATGTATCTTCACCATCTGAACCAGCTGAGCTACCCATTAAGAAAGGCAAGCCAGTCAACATAAACAATAGTAAAGTAATTTGTAAATTGTATTTATATGGCTCTACAAATCTGTAGGGCTTTCACCAAAAGCCAAATATCACAAACCCAAAGTCTCATATTTGTGTCAAACTGTGCACAAAATACCGTCATGTCAAAGGAAAATTTCCCCACACCGACCACTTGGATTTGCGATAAGACGTCTCTGTATAAATGTTATACTGCACACTTGCAAATCTAATATGCTGCAAGAAAATAAATCCTATACAAATTTCTTACAGAATATAGTTCACATGATTATTAACTGACTTGTGCAAAGCTTCTTCAGAGTCTGAAAAGTTATATTTTTCATTGTAGTTCTGCAACATACAACCCACAAATCAGGTTCATAGCGCTTGTTGGTTAAGCAGATAAACATGCTCATATTTAGGTTAACGTGATATATTATACTCCAAGTGATGAACCATAATGGCCTTTCTTGGGAGAACTTACACAAATGAAAGAATTCTCATATTTAGTTTTTTCTGTTATTTTCTCCTTCATTGTAAGATACAGTGTAAGATTTTTGTGTGACATTCCTATGCACTTAGTATTTTAATTCTCAAAAATATTTAAAGAATTTGTACCAATTTGTTCAGCTGTTGTTCAGTTGTAATTAATGTGAATTTGGTGAGGAGGAAGTTGGGAAATTTATGTAGTAAACTGACTGGATTTGACCGTAGAGAAAAACTGAGATAGCAGCGGTAACAACAGACTAATGATGTCAAAGATATAGGTCATGCTTTCGTGCTGCTCTTAGTTGTAGATCCATCAACTGAGAGAATCAATAAAGTCTTACTTTTTATCTTGGGTGGTGCTGTCGCAACCTATTAGAGCTTTAGTCAATTTCTTTTGCTTTATACTATGGGTTTATCCTACCCAAGAAAAGAGGAAACGGCTTGCATGAGACAAATTTGATTTGCTTGCTTCTGAAAGACCTGTCATAAAGTATGTAGAATAGCCTCTGTAGCCTCAAGCTTCTGAAATCTGATCTGGCGAATTTATACGAGTCTGTGGGCTGGGCAATCATTAGCACTGCCACATCTATACAACCTAGAAAAAAGCCATAAAACAGAAAACTGCATGTAAACAAATCCAGCTTTCTCAAACTAACTGGATGTGCAATATAAAATTCTCCTATGGCCCTAGTGTCCTCCAGACCTGCGGCGGTCAGTCCACCATCAGAATAAACAGAATACAGAGAAATATGGAATATTCATGCCTATCAGCCAGTCCACTATCAGTATTACTGACTTACAGACAGAAAATAGCACAGCTCATGTTGTATTTCTCAAACTGTCTCACTCCTGTTTTAAAGGATCTGCTCACAATGCTGTCTAGGCCAAATGTACAGTCCACGTGTCCATTTTGATGTTAAACAGGACAAAAAAAAATAAAAGGAAATAAAACAAGTGTATGAAATGGTTGAAATACTGTGTACATATATGACATTTTGGTTTCTAATTTATAAAAAATAAGCTTTAGCTCTTGGGGTATTTTATTTTTTCCTTTCACGTGTAGCTTTGTGTTTTTATTTTCTATTTCTGTAAAGTGTGTAAATATATCTTTATGATAATAAGTAATATTAAAAATCTTATTTTAAGAAATCAGTGTGTATTTTGTCTTCAATCTGTATTAATAGCTTCATTGATGTCTTGTATTCAAGTCTCAATGAATCTCCTCAAGGTTGTGCTAGTGAGCTATATGTTACCTAGTTCATTGGTGTCCTTATTGAATGCATATCTCACCTTTAAATACAATGGCTATCATCTTTCCACCAACTATGCACTTTCTGGGAAACAATGACAAGGACTGAAAATAGAACAAGTGAGGAGACATCAGCACCTTTGCTTTATTTTGTAAACCCGTCATGACATTTGTGCTTTGTCCCAAACCTTCACATGAATTATATGAACAAATTGCTGAACCAAGCAGATATAAACCATGGAAGGTGTTTTGTGGCAATATTCAATAAATAAATATTTATCATTTATATACTGCTGGTATCATTTTAAATGCATGGCATAATTTTTTTAAAATCATTTACATGACATATTTATAAATAATCATTTAAATGGAATTTTAAATTGTGATTTAAATAATAATTTAAATTACATAATTATTTATTGTTAATTTTAACAATATTAATTATATTATTATTGTCAGTCCGTACTACCAAGAGATGCATTTAAAACACTGGTCCACACATTTCAAAAAGACTGAATAAGAAACGTTTTGAGTGAATCGTGACACATTTGCATGACTTGTATGACTAGCACAATAGTGGATATCCTTTCATTGAAAGAACGGCCGCTCTTCTGGGTAAGGCCTAGGTCATGTCATCCAGATTGGGTCAGCTGAATAATTAGTGTAGGGTTCACCACAATGACATGGAGCACAACAAAGGCACTATAGAGTTACCACACGGGTGATTGCACCCAAAAAAACTCCTTTTTTTCTTAATAAGTTCAGAGTTCAAAACTGAAATTCTGCCTCACGCTCTGCTTAAATATCCCCCAATCGGAGTGTTTTTGCACCACATAACAGCACTGCAGGAACCCGGACACCAGAGCGTGAAGGTGAAGTGTGGTGTAGAGCCAGGCAGCTGATGAAATTTCACTCAGAAGCGATTTATACACTTCCACCAGAAAATACATCTGAGATTTCTTGATAACCTCATCCACCAGAATATACAGGCAGATGCTTTTTGAATAACTAAAAACTAATAACACAAATTAAACTATAACACCACCTAATATGGACAATAATGCTAATCTTGAATGTTACACTCTAAAAATGGACATTGTTTACCTTCTGCTGTACTGGATTTTTGCAGACATTAGTAGTAGATATCCATGGTGACAGAGAGTGTTTCTCAACACCAAGAATGCAAAGGTAACAAAGACCAAACTTGGGGTATAATGAACCAGGAGACTGGTCTCATTTGGCAAGGATGCAATCAATGTATCCTTGATATTGGGGGTGGGGCAAGAATGACATCTGGGGATCTTTACCGTCCTCTGTACTTCTGTTCTTCAGTATTGGAACTGGTATTTGGCAATGGAAGACAACATAAAACAGGTACATAATAGAGGTCTGCACGGGACAGATTTTTCATCCCGCTCCCGCAAGTTTCTGTCCTGTTCCTGCCCGCTCCCGCAGAAAAGTGTAATATTTCGACCCGCTCCCGCCCGCAACTGTTATGGTTTGTCCTGCTCCTGCCTGCTGAATCCTACAAGCAAGGCTGGTGGAGTATAAGGTGGGCCAAAAATTTTAAATGCTATAATATATTCGCTTATAAAAATGAAATAAGGTACCAAATATATTTGTTGCCTAACTGACATACAGGAATTTATGAAACATAGGCTATATTATATGGGCACAACTCCGGCTAAACGCAGGAAAGATGTCTTTTACATAAGGGTAGATTTCCCACAAAAAAATACAACCAGCAACGTTTCTAACTAGGCTACAGACCTGAATTAAAAATATCTAAACAGTCTCAATAGAAACATTTCACAGTCAAAATGAGAGAAATAAATGGAAACATTGAAATTTGTGGCGCGGCTCTGCGTTTATCCCAACCTCAGTCAGTGCGCTCACTGCTCTTCCATTCTGCTGGTGTCCCAGATAGAGGTCTGTGCAGGACTGATTTTTCATCCCGCTCCTGCAAGTTTCTGTCCCACTCCTGCCCGCTCCCGCAAGTTTCTGTCCCGCTCCCGCAAGTTTCGGTCCCGCTCCTGCCTGCTCCCGCAAGTTTCTGTCCCGCTCCCGCAAGTTTCTGTCCTGCTCCTGCCCGCTCCCGCAAGTTCCTGTCCCGCTCCTGCAAGTTTCTGTCCCGCTCCTGCCCGCTCCCGCAAGTTTCTGTCCCGCTCCCGCAAGTTTCTGTCCCGCTCCTGCCCGCTCCCGCAAGTTTCTGTCCCGCTCCCGCAAGTTTCTGTCCCGCTCCTGCCCGCTCCCGCAAGTTCCTGTCCCGCTCCCGCAAGTTTCTGTCCCACTCCCGCAAGAATCTCTCAAAAGTAGATCCACACCGCGTGCTTTTGCACCACGTCCCGTGAGTCCAGCGGGCGTCCCGCCTCGTTGCAGACCTCTACTATACAAGAACAGTCAAGTATGTATACTGAGAAACACCCAGACTTTGTTGTCACTTTAACTAACATTCAATTAGTTGTCATTTACATTTTCGCAGCATGCCAGACACATGACGGATAGCCCTGAATATTAGTAAAGGAGGATGATAGGCCTGATCTAATTAGCCACAACAGGGCTTATACTTTATAAAGTGATGCAAGTCACTCTGGATAAGAATCCATTCTGTAGCTGGCCAACATGCACACAAAACCTACGATTTGGAGGATGAACAGTGACTTATATAACAACATGAGAAATGAGCTTTATTTAAGGGTGTAAAGATGCACTGATGCATAGTGATAAATTGCTTATTAAAGTGCCTATTTGATTGCATTCCTTAACATCAAAACTGGTTATCAGTGGTTTTGGGGGCAAAATCCTCTTTAGAGATACTCCTGCTTCTGGGATGCATGCTCTTATGTTCATAGACTGCAAGCAGATATGCAAAGTAGCAGCACTGGCATGCAAATTTCCAAAACAATCTGTGTATCTGAAATTGCATATTTGTTCGTTATGTCGTTGATGAAATACGGTATCTTGTCAGGATCAGTTCCTGCCATGCTAAAAGGTGTTGCTGGTCACTCTTTTCTTAGTGTCTGATTAGTCAATAAGGGCACAAGTGTGACAGATAGTGACCTCACTGAGTCCAAATGCATGCACATTCTTCTCATGCATACATACTTTACAGCATGTACTGCATTAACAGTCATACAGTAGGCTTCTGAAAAAATTCAGTACCTACTGTGTAAGTATCCAATTTTGGCCACACCCATAGGATGGCAGGGCAGGCTTTTTAACATTCATAAAGGAAGCACTACTTGATAATCTTTGCACCATGGTGTTTTGGGAAACACCCCTCTTTTGCAGTACAAAAAAGTAATTCTTTTTATTTTCTATGGTTGTAATACTTGACACATTGGTATCAGCTGATATCTGTTAAAAATGAAGACGCTGATATTAGTTTGAAATGTCTTGGCTGATATCGCCCACAGATAATTAAATTTTATTAATATTCCAAGTTATCAGCACCAGAGCTAAACATGCAATTACTGAATTAATGGAAAATATCAGCTATTTTCTGTAGTGGAGGATGAGGGATCTTGTTGGCTCATTCATGGCTTATAAGAGGTCTCAATACACCGGCCCATGACATATTTATGATTCATTATTACATCTCTAGACCATAGATTCAAGGGCGGAAACTGGAGAGGACCCTGAGCTACGCACTCTAGGGGCCCTCTGCTGATCTCAACTTTCTTTTTTTGTAACAAAATACATAGATCAAATGTAACCATTTGTCCTATTCAGGGTCATGGGGGGGTGCAGGAACAACCGAGGATGAAGTGCCAAGCTGTCACAGGATTCATTTATATACAATTTTAGTTAGAATATTATAATTTATAATAATAAATCTGACATTTTGCTAGTTGATCCCCAATTGATTTGTTAATTGATCCCCCATCGGCAGAAGCACAATGGGGGATCTAAAGCACTTCCACCCCACCCAGATCAGTAAGTTTTACTGCTGCCCCCCCGTGCTTTGATTAGCATATTACTGATATTCCATCATTTTAAATTCCCTCTCATTTCTCTTTCGGGTCCAAAAAATAGCTCAAATGGCCCACTTAGGGGCCCCCCTACCCATGTCAGCCTAGAGCCCTAAGAGAAGTTAGCCTGCCCCTGACTAAATTATCATATTTTTATAAATTTTTCCTATCCTTGGCGAGACAAAGTACTAGGCTTAACACACACATCACAGGCTAGGAAGAAAGCAGGTGCAGCAATGCAGCTATTAATATTTTCAGGGTCATATTGTTCTTATTGTGGTGTTTTTACTCTATTCTAAATGGAAAGAAGGTAAATCAAGAGATTTTAGAATACACTAGAGAATCCAAGGCAGTCTACCTACTTGCTGGTGTCTCTTTCACTTTACAGACTAAGCAGAACACTACAGCAACAACCCTGTAGTACATGACAAATTTGCAATGAAGCAAAGCATCTGTTAATTAAACTACAAAGGGGTTAGTCATTGTATTCCCTGGACAGCTCCGTCACCTGCTCCGCCTACATACACCAACCTGTACAATTTCCAGAAGTACTGGCTGGATCAACTGGAAATGTAAAAACCAAATAAATATGCTTTTACCTAAATGCTGGGAGTCCTAGATGAAATGTTGAAACTACACCTATTACTTTAGGGGTCTATTCTCCCATCAGGCGTTTAAGTCAAAAAAAGCCCTTTTGTGTAAACGGTTACACACTTTTGAGTTGCGCATATTCAGCACAGTAACACCCACCATGCACTGCCCGAATAAGAAGGCTTGGCCAAGCCAGAATTTTAATTAATCCATCAAACAAGAAAAGGGGGTTAGGCCTTCAGTGATTTTGGCAATAAGCAAAATGTGGAACATCTTTAACTCACATTGCAATCGTAGCTGAAATCCAGAGAAATCCCTTTTATTTTAAAAATGGAAGCAGAGCGGTAACCTATATTTGGTCATTCTCCCAAACATGAGAATCCATCGACAAAAATGAAATGTTAGAGTGAAATACAGTATTTACATCTTATGCAGAGCATAATTGCCATTACCTTATTAGGTAGGCCTATATTAAAATTATGTCATTCATAGCTTTGATGTAATGCTCAACCATTTTCCATAAATAGGCACAATCATTTCAGTTTTAAGATCAAATAACACAAAACTAGATAAAATGTTTTTAAATCTCTCAAGTAACCCACAATAAACAATCAATTATTATAATAATGTATACGCTCAATTCTTCAGTTGTTTTGTATTGTCAGTTATACCGCAATTCATTAACCCCAGAGACAAAATCAACATTTTAAACAATAATATAAATATTTTAAAAATGATAGAAAACTGATATGTTACAAAATTAATTTGTGTGAATGACCCATACTGTAAGAACGAATCCATACACTTTGGCTTTTTCCCCTCTTCATTCAAAACAATTCTGTAAACAAGCAAATATTCCCTAATATATATACTAATATAAACATTAGCACAATTAGTAGCATGGACTTAAAATCTAGACGTAGAGATGCACCGATCAGTATGGATCAGTATCGGTGCCAATCCAGACCTATTTGATGGATTGGGTATCTCTAAAAAGATAGCACAGCGATTTGCAATCTTTGTAAAATAAAGTTTTGAGAGGTGGGAATAGCGTTTAATGGACAATCCCACTTAACAAAGTGCACGCAACTGCGAGACAAAAAAAAATGGATGATTTGGGAGTCGCTAACCTAGACTGTTTTGCGAACTCGCTGCAGCTTGTGATACAAGAGGGGCTGCCGTCACAACAAAGCGTAACTGAGCTGAGGCCAATGAGAGAAAAAATGTGTTAAAATTTTAAGCATTTGCCACTTGTGTATACTTGCTTTGAAGATATTGTACTGCAAATGCCTCAAAAACGTTTAAAACAAGATGTACAAACGAGGTGGAACAGTACGTTATGTATGTTTGTTGTAGCCTAATTAAATAATTTTTGTCATACATTTTTTCCATCTGTATTTACTAGCTTAAAAAAGTCATATATAAAGTAGGGGAGACCGGGGATGGTTGTCACACTGGTAGGTTGTCACAGTCATTATATCTCAGCCATTAAAGGGCGCTGATCAAAACCATCGACACAGAAATGTTTGTAATTAGTATCAGAGGTCATCTACGTTGACAGTGGAGGTGAAAGCAGCATAACCTTGGGGTG
>JABFEB020000002.1:19961016-19978606 GCA_019775895.2 Stomatorhinus ivindoensis | reverse complement strand
TGTATACAGAAAGGGAATTCTTACCATACACTATTTTGGAAGAAACTAAATTTAAGTAAAAAGTGTGACAACCATCCTCGGTCTCCCCTACTATATAACAAAGTAAAAAGAGCTGAATATCAAACATAAGACTAACTTAAGCGTGGTCACTGACCAGTTATCTTTATCTTCTATCAAAGCAAATAGCCAATCATAGTCAATATTAAAAAAAAAACAATCAAAAAAGCGGAGACATTAACCACTGTTCCCACCTCCAAAGTGTCAAAACTCATCCTGTCGAGCGAGCAAGTGCTGTGCATACGCAAGCGCACAGATAGGGTCCAGCAAACGTGAGTGTGTAGAGAGGATGAGTTTTCAGCTCACGAGCGCACATGCACACGAGATTCGACTTTTGGCACTAATTTAACTCCAAAGCGAGTGAGCGAGTGCTGTGCAAATGGAAGCACGTAGGGAGGATAGGATTTCTGCTCACAAGTGCATAAGCGTGCGTGGTTTTTATGCGCGTGACTTTTGGCACTAATTAAATGCCATATAACGACAGCAACAGGAAAGAGCTGGTGAACATGGGGAATCAACACGGGGTAGTTGGGGGGGGGGCGTGGCACACACAGGGGGATCGGACGAGCAGGTCATGACAGAACCCCCACCCCCCAAACTCAGGCGTGCCTAAGGGGAGCGAGGAACCCTCGAGAATTTCCCTGATGACCCCATTTGACCCCTCTAGGGGAGTAACTCCTCAGTCACCACAACAGGACAGATCCCAGCTGGGTCCTCACTTCTTGGTCTCCCAGATGAGGAGGGCACATCTGTCCCCTGGCACACCTCCTTCGTCTCCTTGGCTGGGGCTCGATGAGTGCTTGCGCTCCCCCAGGCTCCTGCTTGGCAGTCGCCTGCAGGTCCCCCTCCAGCAATTCACTGGTCACCTGTAGGTTCCTCCGCTTCGTCTTGTCAGTCGCCTAAGGATCCCCCCACCCCTTCACCCGCTGTCGCTTGATCGTTCACTGGCCAGGGGAAAAGTAACAGCAAGTCAGAAAGAAATCAGACCAAAGATTGCATATAGGCTATACCTTTTCTACCCTCTATGGTCAGAATAACAAATATGGCCAGCAGATTTGAAGAATGGTTGACAGAAAGTCCGGAAATACTGGCATTTGAATGATTCTTTGATACAGTGGTGGCATAATTGTTAGGGAAGTGCACTTGTAATTGAAAGATTGTTGGTTCGAATCCCTGACCAGCAAGGCACCATTGAGATACCCTGAACAAGACGCCACCCTCAGGTGCTCAATTAGCTGCCCCCTACTATGTCACAATGTCATATATGGGTTAATGTAGAGGACACATTTCATTGTATGCTGTGGTGTCAACAATAACCACTGATAACCAAATTCAACAGGATTATAAAGGCTCCCAGATGGCTACAAACTAAGTTTACAATACCATATACTCGTGCATGTTTTTGTGTTAGTGTTAGTTTGATTTTTTAATTGAATTTTAACATTATTTTTATTGTAATTGTAATTTAGGTGTAGATTTTGCTGGCTACTACTAAATGTTACAATATAGCGCTGTTGGTTATTTCTATGGTTCAAGTTCATTGCACAAGAGGCCCAAAGATAAACAAATCATTACTTTAGCTAAACAGTATTTTTAAATGTTAATGGGAGGATTTGACATTTGTTTTTATCTAATTGTCATTTAGTTAGTAGCTTCTATTTTATGTTTTGCATCCTTTATTTCAGCTTATGGAAATGTTTTCGACAATTATATTATATTATAACAATTATAACCGTTTTTTAAAGTTTTGTGAAATTCTTATTCATTCTTAAAACCTACCACACTTTATAAACATTACTTTTAAGAGCAGCTTGCCTGGAGCACTGGCACTAGAAGTATGAACATTTACGTGACTTGCATCCTTTCATGTGAAGGATGAATCATTCCTGAGCCGCACCTGTGACCCTGAGAGCAGACAAGAGGGCAAGTGCCACGACTGGCTAAAATGTTGGGGGCATTCATTCTTATGTAAACACAATTTGCCAATATCCAGGCCTGGAAAAATTACTGAGGTTGTTTCCATATATTGTGCTATGGCTTGATAACGTAATTATCGTGACAGGCCTAGCTCATCATCCAGTGCAATAATTTCCATTATTTCAGTAGTTGCATTTTTAGTTTAGGTGCTAGTAACTTTGAATATTGATATCTGGAGTAGACATTTTGTAAATCCAACACAAAGCCAAGTACCAGTATCAGAAAGACATATATACTATACAAGAACCCTAACACTGTGAGAAGTCAACAGCCTATTTATAATTTATATAATTTAAGAAAAAAAAAGCATTTTATTTTCTTAAAAGCTTCAATTTGTAATCTGAATATTTGCCCTTGTCTAGTATATGAAACCAGTTTATCTGTCTTGTGTGAATTTTCTATTAAACATATTCTGACGCTGTGTCCTGATAGCAAATTAACTAATTAAAAATGAACAAATTTTGTGTAATACACATCAAACAAAAATAACTTGGTTACATATATATAGTAGGAAATTACAAAGTAAAGCATATTCACCAAACAGCATATATATGCTCCATTATCTTAATGCAAGGTGCGTGGTAAAAGGCACAACTGCTCAATTAACACTAGAACCGCAATTTCCCATGCCAATGAATTTCAAACTCATTTAACCTCCAAGCAAGACATACTTTGGTGTATGAAGCCCTTTTGTTTGTGATTTAGTGCCACACATACAGTATCTCACACATCTGGCGTAACACTCGAGCTTATGCAGAAAATCTTACAGCTAACCAATATTGTCCCATTATTAATCTGGAATTAGCTACATCAAAAGTGTTGGGGTAGTTTGCAAACCCTCAGACTATTTACAGGATAAATAAAAAGTAATAAAACTGTTACATACATGCAAATGTATGTGCATGTGAGTGCAGACTTGTCTCAAAATGAAAATCTCACTCCAGCCAGCTGACCAAAATTGACAACCCTTTATTTTATTCAAAATGAAAAGTAAAATGCACTGTTTTTGGCTGAAGTGGCTTGTCATTCCCATTGTGTTTGACAATTATAAAATGAATATAAGAAAACATTATCTATGTCATTTTTTATATGTTTGAAAATAACTGCCCACACCCAACAGTAATAGAAATGAGTGTACGTAATATATATTTAATAATGAATATATATTTAATAAAAACAGAGACAGGATATGTTACTCCTCCCAAACCTGGAAAAAGGTAATAATGTGATATGATGCCGTAGCCGTCAACCGTCCAAAAAGTGAAACATAACATGATAATAGTTTTAGGTCATATCGAGACAAACTTTTTCCACTAGTAGTACTGGTGCTCCTTAATAAAAACATTAGGAGCGCCTGCACAAAATCGATATGCAATGTAACATATTCATATTTTTCCCATCTTAACTATATTGCTGAAAAATGCTTTGTAATAGATACACATGCTTGTAATAAATATAGTTCCTGGTTCCTGGACTGCCTGTACCAGGAACTGTTATAAATCCTGGCCACTTTCATGTGTTGCTTTCCCACTGCACAACTGGAACTGGAACCTTTATGTTAAACAAGCATGGAAGAATGATAATGTACAAGTCGTTTTGTTAGTTATTAGGAGGATGGATTGCGATCCTAATGAGACACAACCTTTTATCTATATTTTAATTATACAACCTGCAACATGTTTATAATTCATTATTAAATCTGGCCAGAAGATCCATCTTTCATTTTTCACCAAATAAAAAACAATGTAACAATAATCTATTAATAAGAAGTAGCAAGTTTCACCATCAGAACTGGAAATATTAGGCATAAGGATATTGTTTATTGAACGAATTTTCCGATGCAGAAATATGGAGACTCGAGCATAAAGGTATTCAGTAAGGCATTAAATGTGAGCCAGGTACAAAAATTATGCTCAATTTTTGCTCTGCTACTTTTATCTCTTTGCACTTCCACATAACTTCCAGCTTAGCACTGGTGCTTGTGGTCAACCAATCTG
Source organism: Stomatorhinus ivindoensis (assembly GCA_019775895.2). Classification (NCBI taxonomy): domain Eukaryota; kingdom Metazoa; phylum Chordata; class Actinopteri; order Osteoglossiformes; family Mormyridae; genus Stomatorhinus; species Stomatorhinus ivindoensis. The sequence goes on along the minus strand of JABFEB020000002.1, from coordinate 19,974,575 downwards.
CAAGTTATCACTGTAAGTCCAGTAAGTGCCTCTCAGGAAATACAATTGGACCGAGTTCCTAGCACAACAGAAGTTCCTGGTTCCAGAAAAAGTTCCTACCATGGGAAAGTGCTGTATCTCTCTTAAACACACACACACACACACACACACACACACACACACACACGCACACACAGACACACGCACACCCCATTGTGTTTCACCACAGGTGTTTCATGTGATATACGATGATACGATGGTTTAAAAAAAATAATAATAATAATTTATAGGGGGTATATTTACAAGTCACACTGGTGCACCTAGTTATAAAATTTTGCCACGCTGTCTCTAAAAGATGGTCTCAGTCTGGAGCCCTGTAATTTGAAACATTTAATTACTAAAAATCCCCGATGCAGATTCTCTGCTTAGATTATCTGATTCATCATTATGATCCACAGAACTATTAAACACAGATTGCAGCAGTGCATGGATGATATTAACTGGAGCATAGAGAGAAACGCATGTGGTTTGCCGTGTCTGAATTAAGGGGTTGCACCCTTCTAAGGCTACATTCTTAGACCAAATGCATTACAGCGGTGCAACAAGGCTGTCCTATTTGGAAGGTTCCTTCAAATGCGGACTAGAAATGCATCCTCCTTTTGCTGAGTCGCAAAGGATTCATCCAATGGATCCTTCGCAGCCCAACATATCCCAAGATTCATTGCGCAGAGATAAAGTGGGTGTGTGCCGGCTAGGCAACATGAGAGGCTCTTCGTGACTCAAAGGGAAGGGTGGGAACAGCTGGTGACAGCCAGACCGTTCCATTTGACAATGTTTTCTGTTCAATCTTCAAAGACAGCAACCGACAAAGGTTATGCCTCCCTAGATGGTGTCCTCGGAAGGATGCAGTCCCTGAATTCAGACACAATAGTTGTCTGAAAGAATGGAAGACAATTAAAAGAGGGAAGAGCAAAAGGAAAAGTGGTAAAAAATGGCTGAAAAAGTCTGGAAGCATTTCAACAGGACATCATCCATGGTACAGCATTTAACAAGGAAGAATCCTGTCTGAACACAAAGGGGACCAGACACAAGGTAATGGAATTCTTTTTTACTTAATTTACTGTCTCTCTAATCAAATGAATAGCCAGTATCGTAAAGTGAGCTAAATTTAAAACTTTTAAAAGGTAGCTGAGAAAAGACAGAAGCCCTAATTATATCAAAAACAGAAAACTTAATTTTGCGTTGCTACAATGCTGCTATAAGCTGCCGAGTTTAATGATGTTAAACGTTTGCTCAGAGAATTCATTGAAAGGTTCTAAACTGCTCATTCAGGAAAATTCTAATTCTGTCCAATAGCATCGGTATGGAAAAATATGAATATATTGCTCAATACTGCCCTGCCATAAACTGGGGGACCTAACTGTTCGTAACAGTTTTGCTAACACCAACACTTTACTATGCTAACTACAAGAGGACAGTGTGTTTTGCCATATTTTTAAATATATTTTGACAATGTGATTTTGTACATTCTGGGTGTATGAACAGCAGAGATGTACGATAAACTGCAGATATTGGTCTGAGCAATATTTTATGTGCATGTTTTAATGCTACATTTTTAAAATGTAGGCTGTAGCTGACCAGATAATAACCTGAACATAACCAATTTTCTCAATTTAAAGAGATTACATAGATTTAATTATTTTTTCCACTTTTTCAGCAAACCACAATCTGACATGGACAACTTTCTTTACACACACGGCTCAACCTTGTTCAGCTGAGCAGGCAAAGAATTTTACTGACAGGATTTTAAACATGCTTATCATGGATATTCATCCCCTGGCCATGGTAGAGGATGAAGGGTCTCAAAAATAGTTCACATGTTCAGCCCCAAATACAATCTTCCTTCAAGAACTCATTTTGCAAAATTAATGGAGAACTGGCATCAAAAAAATAAAAAAGGCTGAAGAACTGCCTACAGGAAACTGAGAGAATTTTACTCACAACAGACATTTGGACAACTGCAGCCACAGAGGTGTATTTGGGGGTGACCTGTCATTTCCTTGGGCAGAATTGGGAAATTAAGTCATACAGCCTCACAACCATGCCCCATGAGGAGAGACACACAGCTGCAAATATTGCTAGGGAGCTGCAGAATGTCATTTCCAAGTTTGACATTCATCCAAAAAAAAAATTTATGTCATCGTCTATGATAGCAGTATAAATGTTATTATAGAGGTAAAAATTTTGGCAGAAAAGCCTAGATGGGCATCAGTGTGATGTGCAGGTCACACGTTGCAGTCTTTTTTTTGGTACTAAATGCACTCAAGAGCTACCCAATCATCACCAGTGTGTGGCTGCTGAATGATGTCTTGTTGACCACTCAAAAAAAACAATGGGCATGCACCACATTGAAGGATAAGCTGCAACAAATGGATGCTCCTCCAACCCATGTTGGTACAAGGTGTTAGTGCCAGGTGGAATAGTATTTACCACATGTTGTGCTGGCTTCTGGAACAAAGATGGCCTATAACTGCTACACTGTCAGACCCAACAGTCACTCAGCAAGGGAAACACCACTTGATTTAAAAACTGAACAGTGGAACATCACAGAGGAGCTGAGCCAGGCTCTTGAGCCATTTGAATCGGCCTTCAGAAGTCAGTACAAAGTTCAGAATTTTAAACTGTACCAGTCCAGTCATTTTAGACTCATGTGGATGGACAAATCACAGCAAGACAGCAAAAACTGAATTCATCCTGATTTTTGAAACACTGTCTTTATTGTTTCTGCTCTGGATCCAAGATTCAGAAAACTTATGTTCTTGTCAACTGATAAAGCATTCAAGGTACAAACAGTGCAAATTATAGCTCTTAATGCCAAAAGGCAAGAAAGGTAGCAGGTGCCTGATAGGAGTGAAAATGTAGCCTCCACTAGAGTACAAGATAATTCAGCAAATTCACAGAAGGGTGCTATATCATTGCTTAACTATATATTGGGAACCATTAGACTCCAGCACCAGTGATGAAGAAGGGAACGAAGAGCAGCAGTTTGAGTATGCTGCAGTGAGAAATTTGGTTCTGATGTATTGTGGAAACCATGCCCCGTCCAAAAAGGAAGATCCACTGTTGTGATGCAAAAGGAATAAATCCAGCACTGACCAAGCTGGCAAAGACATTTCTGTGGGTTCCAGCTACATCTAGGCCTAACCATGAAAATGTCTATTCTCTGCAGCAGGGAACAATGCACCAAATTGCAGGGTAAGCTTAAGTCCTGAACATGCGGATATGCCGACTTTTCTTCACTAAAACTAAGTGGTCCTTTAAAGACATAGTGGAGCCCACAATTACACAAGAAACAGTAAAGCAGGCTGAAGTATATTAATGAATAATTTTGTTTACATGTCGGTGCTTGTAAAATTAGGCATTGAGATAAAACATGACAGTGTCTGTTGTGGTCTTTTCCCAGGATTTCTTTACCTCCTCTAATGCCTCAAAGTGTTCTCAGAAGTCATTGTTCAATAAATATTATTAGCTTCAGTAAAGGCATGTTAATGTCTGACCTGTAGTCAGCTTTCAGCTTCACAATGTCTATCAAATTTGCACATTTATTTCTTTGAAAAGTTGATATGCAAGACATTGTTCATTTTTTCATTCATTTGATTCTGCAATTAAACGTTGTTTATTCAAAGACCTGGGGGCAGTTACACAAAACACCTTAAGTTAAGATTTTCCTTAAAATAAAGTCTTCTCCTTAAGGTTTCCTTAAAATGTTCACTTAAGTATTTAAGTTTTATCTCTTGCCTTAATCTCATACTTAAGGAATCTCTTAAAGTTCCCTTAACAGTTACACAAAAGACCTTAACGAAAGAAAGGAAAACAACTTCTGACTGTATCTTAACCGCAACATGGCTGAGTTTATGGCAATAAATGAACAAAATGAACGTATCCTGAGAAGAGAGTCCTTGCGACTGGGTAAATGACTGCGACCAATGAATATGATTAATGATGATCAATTGATTTTACCTGACCTGCATAAAAAAATCAATTTCTGATTTTATTTATATGGCCTGTGACATGTTTGTAATTCATTTTAAAATCTGCCTAGCAGATCGATATTCTGATTTCACAGAATAAAAAAACAATGTAACAATATCCCCCTAATAAGTGCTGGCAAGTTTCACCCTGAGCACCAACAATATTAGACAGAAGTCCGATGTTTATGGAATGAATTATCCGATGCAGAAATATGGAGACTTATGCAAAAATGCATTTAATGTAATTGGAGATACAACAATAATTCTATCTGCTCAATTTTTTCTAGACTACTTCTCTTTTCCCAGTACCTCAGCGTATAAGTTAGCGCTAGTGCTTGTCGTCGACCTTTCAGCAAAGTTTATTGCTATATGCCCGACTCAGTAGTGCTTAGTCGAGCATGAAGTACCTTCTCATGAACAATCCACATTCGCTTTAGAGAATGATGCAGTGGGGAGAAAAATTTGGCTTTTAAAATGTTTAATGTAAATATTTACATTCAGCAGACAAATAATACAATTTGTTTTGTCACTGTTATTAAACGCATATTTAAATCACGTTGTTGTTTTAATTATCGTCATGCAAATAAACAGGCTATATTCTCGTCAACATTTCTGTCAACGAAATTAACACTGGAGGCAATAACTGGTATAACCAGCAGCCATGAGGACAAGCCAATAAACTGTCTCCATGGAAACTACAGTTTTACTACCGTAAAATGTTTTTCATTGCAGTAAATCTGCTAAAAATTTTACTTAACTTAAGGAAACCTTGAAACCTTTTAAGGGATTCTTTGCAACTGCCTTAAATAAATCCTTCTACTAAGGAGCAATTACAACTTAAGGAGAAAACCTAATGTGTTTTGTGCAGCCGTCACCTAGTTAGCATAAGTACTTTAATTTATTCTCACACTTAAACAAAATACTTATTTTATCTGATTATTCAATTAATCATAAAAAACAATAGAAAGTATCATGATTTCTTTTTTATAATATATCTGGAAGAATGTACAGTATAAAAAATTAGCCAAGTCCAAAGAAAAGAGAAAACAGAGAGAAGAGGACAAAGTCACCCATCTGATGTAAAGGAAACAGTCATTCCCCAGCACATATTACACAGCTCATACATAAGTGTGGGATGGAGAAGCACAGCAGGTGTTTAAGGGAGCTTTCTTGGCAGCTGTATGCTGCCAAACATGGATTAGGTCAAACTTCCTAAACAGAAGCCAAAGGAAAGCTTGGACAAACATTACAAAATGGCAGCAAAAAATCTACTATTATATTTTTGTTGCTTAGCAGATTTTTTAATAATAGCAAGGTTCGTAACTTATCAGTTTATGCAGCTATAGTTTTCACTGTGATTTATCTTCCTTACTGAGAGGTACAACAGTTTCTCCAGGGATTTGGACCTAGACATTGTATAATTATATTTATATTCATCTACTTGCATGAAGTTCTTTTACATAGCAACCTACAGAAATCCCAGAGCCAAAGAAAAAAATACAAAAACGCTACACGGTACAGAAAGTGTGTGGATGATATTCCACCTGTATACTGAAAGTGTATTAACACAAAGCTGAGACTGTCACAAAAAGCTAAATAGAAGGTGATGTAACAATATGCTGATGCATGTTATTACACTGTAAATTCCTACGCAGAATTAGAACTATTACATTAAAAATCCAGGTGCCAAGTAGAGAGGCGAGTCTCTAATCAGTGTCAAAAAACAGCAGTGGACTTGAGCAGCCAGTTTTTCACATCCCACAGATCCAAGCATGCCAAGACTTCAACCCTGTTATGAGAGAAAATGTCCTTCCCTTAAAAATCTCACAAGGATCCTGATAAAATCCTGGGTAAAAATGTGGTGTTGGTATCTATAACTAATAATTATATTTGGTTAAGTCATCATCCTAAATCTCAGCAGAACCATTAAGGCTGGTAAATTTAATTGAGCTGTTACTAGAAAATTGCTTCACAAATTGTAATATAAATTTATCTGATGCTTCAGCACACACTCCATAATAAAGCCTGTGTGACTGTATTTGTGAATACTGAAAAGATTTGCCTTTAATGGTTTTACAATCAAAGATTGCCTTTGTGGTCGCATGGTTCATAATGTAGTCACTGGAACAAGGTATTTAGCGCCCTCTGCATATGCAAATAAGCAAAGAATAAAGTCTTTACAGGTACTCCTAAAAATGCAAATGAATCCCCAGACATCTCAACTCATCTCAATGTACTTCAAAGGAGGTACTTTGAAAAAATAAAGGATCAACGTGTTTCATGTTTTACCCTTCACTTATACTCATGGTTGATAATGGTGCAAACTGAAGAGAGAATTGATCGAGTTAGTGTAGAGTTGGAGAGCACAAACAAATAATTAATCAGTAAGGGAGCAGCCCGGATCTATTGTGAGGAGATGGTTTGGCTTCGAGAGGTCAGACGAGCAGCAAAACACAGTCATGTATGCCGGAGAAACTGAAGCTAGCAGTATTATAAATTTATTCCATCATCTCAAAAACCAGTATGATGTTCAGTACAAAGAATGCATCAAAGTCCGTATTGCCCAAGGTGAGGAGCATTAGCATCTTTATTTTCACAAGGTGCACTTTACAAAAAGGACAGTGCTAAGTGGAAAGAGATTATGGCTACGGATACCTAACACATAGCAAAAGATAAGGCCCCCATCGATACAATGCAGAAAATATGACTTAATAGGCTGCTTAAAACTATCAAACAAATTCAATAGCTTGTACTTGTCAGATGATCTAAACAGGAAATAAACAGAAAATGCATGCTTAGCTCTATGTGTTAGCTAAAGTAAAAATAAAGAATCCAGGGGATTGCAGGTCTTTGCAAAAGAATATTACCAAACTCTAAGCCATGTTGCACCTTTGTAGCTACAGGGTTGGATCCATCATTGCATATACAACATCTGGCTTTTCTTCTTGTTTCTAGGTTCCTTTTCATAAAAGTTCAGAAATGTATGAGAAGGAGCACAATAAATGTATAATGTGTCAAGCACTTTGCTTTGCTGCAATTTACAAGAAAAAAATTCCAGTAGTAAATAAATACATAGTTTGATGAGCTCAAGAAACATTTTTGGAATTTTGATATGCCATCTGATAGGATCTAAGAAAATGTTTTCTGTACCATCACATTAAGAAGGTAGCAATGAAAATAACAAAGAAAGAAACTGCCAGGAACTCCTATATCTACAATGTAGCCAATGCCTGGTAAAGAAAAAATGCAATCAGCAGCAGTCGGAGGTTACCGGGGCCACTAACAAGAAGCAAACAATCAAACTAAAGTTACCTTGAGACCACAAGAGCATCTGTGACTTTGGAGCAGGACAGGTAGCCCAGTTAATTCTACAGCTGTCCCAGGGGTCAAAAGCATGAGCACTGAAGCATTGATTGTGCTTGTCCCAGGGCCCCTGCTTAGATGAACCCCTGCCCCCAAAACAGTTTGTTTATGCAGTCTGTCATCATTGACTCAGTTGGTTATGCAGTCCACAAGAACTGGAAATATCCACATCAGTGGCAGTCTCAAGAGTACCCTTGTCATGTTCCTAAAACTATGCAGTGGCTGCACCCCATCAATTACATGTCAGGCCCAGGACACCACTTAGGGTACAATTTAAATTGTGATTATCCCATAGGGAGTTTGTGGTTTATATATATAAAAAAAATCTAAATCTAAAATATAAATATGTAAAATCACAAGTTGCAGATAGGCAAGTGTTTTGCTTTCTCCCTGGCAAACCATAGTAAAGGGAGGTGGAAAATAAAACCTCCTCCACTCTGATTGTCAACATAGTCAGCACATAAAGCAATACACTGAGCCCATGGCCGGACTCCATGTTCACATATGATTGTGTGGCTACATGACTTCAACAAATTTTGCAACATTTTTGCATCTAATCACAAACATAAAGTAAACCTACAAGGAGGAGACTAAGTTGCTTAATATCAGCAACACCAAGGAGATGATCATTAATTTCAGGAAGCAGGAGGCAGAGCACTGGCAAGGAGGCTGTGAAAAAGACCAGCAGGTTCAAGCTCCTATGAGTCACCATCACAAACAACATCATGTGATCAATATACATCTGCAGCAATCAAGGACACCCACCATCTATACTTCTACTGACACCTGAAGAAAGTCCAGATTTCAGCCCTCACCAACTCCTATGGATGTACAAAGATGTCACTATTCAGCTGCTCAGCTGAGGACTGTAGAGCACCAGGCAGATTGGTGAAAACTTTTCACATCATCTCCAAGTTATAGCTGCCTTCACTTCTGGATATTTTCACTACTGGCCACCTCAGAAATGCTGACAACATCATCGCGGACTTGGCACCCTGCACAGTCACTTTCCCCCTCTTCCTTTTGGCAGATGGCACAAAAACACCAACATGTAAACCAAAAAGATTGCAAAATTTTTCTGCAGCAAGTCATAAGGTTAATCAACAGCTGCTAATTATAAGAACATTGCAGAATTAACTGCTGATCACTTGCACATTGAATTTATCATCACCGCTCCCATTTCCCATCTGTTCTTAGGATACATTTTTAATGTCATTGTGTGTTATTTATGGTAAGTGTTGCCATTAGTGCTGTCATTATTGTCTGATGCATCTCTTATTGTTATTCTTTGTTAATGTGGTGTGCAGGAGCCATGTATCTCATTGTCAGTACATATGACAATCAATTTTGGCTTGACCAGTTACATCATCTTTGTCTAGGGACCCAACATGATACTGAGCTCCTGTCATACCCTCATGTGCTTCGGTTTGGTCTACAAGAAGTCATCAGCACTCCCCCTCACCAGAATACTAATCAGAATATTGTTTTCAGCTGTGGCTCATTGACTGTGTGAATATTTAAACCCCCTTGCTTTTACCATAGCTGCAAAGTCTTCATTGTCATTCCCAAGCAAACGGAGCAGTCTGATTCATCATAGATAACTGTCTTTCTGTGTGTGAGAAAATTTTTGAATTACTCTTTAATCACTAATTAATGACTATTGTATTTGAGTTTTGGATCTTGGAAATAAATACAGTAAAATACATATGGATCCAAATGGTTAAAACCTTCCATAATCACAGTTTCTGTAAAGTGCAGCGTCTGCCTCCTTTGATGGGTCAAAAACATTGTACGGTGATCTCAAGGAAGAAATTAATCAATGGCAATAAACAAGACGCATTGTGATCCAGTCACTCAAACTGCTTGCCGAGGTGATCTGGGGCACACTTGACTACATACTGTCTTTTGTAATGTGCGTCTGAGTCCGTGACACGGGCTTCACAATAACTGTGCACGGGGCAGTAACGAAATATAAACACGTTTTCAACTGCACACCTTGCCGACACGTGATGAAAGGGCAATGTGTCGCGGCTGTCTACTCGAGATCGGATCGCCAAGATCTATTTTGAGCGTAAACAGTGCTATACATGTGTGTAATATACAGCTTGGCAATGTCATGTGTTTTCACTGTCATATCAAATAAATTAATTTCATGTACTGTCTGATAAAGGAACATTGGCTTACAAGATGGATTTTTTTAAACAGCAGCCAACTTTCAACAATTGCATAAAACGAGGCAATTTCGTTTAGTTTTAATGGCAACAGATGTTGGTTTCAATTTTTTTGTATAAAGACAAAATGTAGTCTGAGTTCTCCAGTAATGATTACTCGTTTACACCCCCATCTTCACCTACAGCTGTTAAATGTCTATGGTATCATGTATACTGTATATACTTGTAGTTAATTAGCCATAATTATAGTTAATTTCATGTGACAAGTTAAAAAACACAACTATATCAAAACTAAGTCTGCGTAGTTACATACCTAGCACTGTTGACCAGATGGAGTTAACAAGTTACTGTAGTTAGTTAACTCGGCATGTATTGGCGCCCATGCCCGTAATTGTTTCATAACAAAGCAACTGTAGTAAACTTATCGGAAATTTTAGAAGTATGACAGTTAACAGATTTCCTTGGCTAACTCAGCAGAAGGAAAAGTGAAGTTATTTGCTAGGTTCCGCGTTATATAACGCACCTGGAGTAAGTAACGTCACTTGTGCTGTAAGTGGGTCGCGTAACGCACGAGCGCGCGGGTCTGCAGTAGCCTCGATCGCGTTAATACTCTAACGTACAAAATCCCGCGTGGCCTAGCATCATTAATCTGGCTCTGAAATAGCGACGGCGAGCCCCTTGTCCTTTCTAACTGCGTAGCTACAACATGGCAGCTGCTTATTACTACTCTCTCACAAATATTAAAGTTTGCAGATTTTTGTTAAATGGTAAAACTATGCCTACAATGCCTCAGTGCTTACTCCTTTGAAGAAAAAAATGGACCCGAATGTCAATTGGGGGATAGGGCGCACACAAAAATGTACATACAAAATAGTGTTGTAAATTATTAATACATTAGCCTCATTAATTTGCCATTTGAATGTGGGTGCGGTGGTGGCTTATTTTCTTACTGTTGCTTTTACACCTTCAGCAGGTTTAAATCTCATCTCATTTTATTAGTTTCAGTGTGTAGAGTGGGCTTCCATACATTTCCAAAGACATGCAGTTAGATTAATTGGCATTTCTGCAACCCCCCAAGGATACTGTTTCAAAGCCATGCTTAATTATCTTTTTGGTTTGAAATTGAAACCATCCTTTCAGAATGATTTTCACATCTTTGGTGACAGATATAATTTAAAGTCTAAAAAGTGGTTATTAGCCCAAAATTCTTTCCTAATTGCAGAATGAATGTCTTCCTGTTAACAACACAATATGTCAGGTTCATTTACTCCTTAATACGTAGAACAATCCTTTGTTTTGTAAAAACCCATATGAAAACAATCTAACCTGGGGTGAATTCAAGTGCAGATCACAAGAGATATGTGAGGTATCCTATATGTAAAAATATAATGAACATCTAGTCCAACAGATAGAAATGGTAGCTACCTTTTTGAATTATTGTGTCCAGTCGAATATTCACTGATAGTCAGTATACTATGCTTTCAGCTGGTGATTGAGTATAGTCTTTATTACCCGATATTTTGTCTAGACATCTGTCCGGAAACTGATGTCTTGAACCAAATCCACAATCAGTCCATTGCTATCTTTCAGTATGGCTGTCGTTGAGCCTTTCTGCATGGCATAATGTTAAGTCAGTATTCTACGCTGTCTCTCACCCAGAGCATATAACTGAGGTTAAGTTTCTTCTTAGGGCCTGTCTGCATTTTCAGAGAGCATCTCTTTCACCCCCGTACCCCCAACACAATAGGTACACACCCTCATCGCCACGGATAGTCAATGTGATAATTACATATCACTGACTACAGGAATGCCCACTAAATTAGCTGCAGATGTACAGAGGTCATGCAATCTGCTGAAGCTGTGAAATATTGCAGAGTCCAAAGATTCTCTCAGTGAACTTCACCAGAGCAGAGATGCAGAGGTCAAGTTACTGATGGTTAACTGGACAATTATTAGATCTTGCCTGAGATCCTTCTTGGTCATCTAAACACAGTTTTTTCCCCCTGAGGCAACCACCGAGTTTTTGATAAAGCAATAACCCACAAGATTTGGTTCTTCCCATTTGAAAATCATTGGACATTGGACAGGGGTACCAGTCGAAAATGTAGACATATATCTTATTGTCATATGCAATTTTTAAAAAACCTTAAGAACAAATTTTCTTCCAAAAAGTGTACACTGTAGATTTGATATATAAAACCAAATGTTAGTATTTCTTGAGCTGGGCAAATGAGAAAGGGTTGCTAGGCAACTGAAAACAGTATTCAGTCGAGCTAGATAACGTGAGAATCTCAAAGGGTGACTATTTTCAAACACTATTGTGCTACTTCTGAAGTGAAAGCTAGTAACAGAAATGCCATTTTATAAATATTGGGCCATTGATTAAGCAATAATAAAATGATCTGTCCTGTTTTATTCACTCAGAGTCAACAGTAATACTTGAGATTCTTATTTACACATGAGCTGGTGGAACGTTTGCATCATTAGAAAATGTCGCTCCAAAATGTCACTCCAAAATGTTCTTTTCTTCATATCTTTCTTGCAGTACCTCTGTGGTGAACTCTCTGATTAATGCTTGCTCATGGAGAACATTTTTCATACCAAATCAGACCATTTTTGCACCCGGGTAGTGCGGAGGCAGTGATGTACATGGGTTGTTGATCCTGCCACATTCCAAGTCATATAAACAGAACTGCATTTGTTTACATTTTACCAGTGCAAGCAGTGATGTTCATTATACCAAGGCTAACTCTATATTATGCATTAGGCTAGAACACAGAATAAACTAAATTGGAAGACCGGAACTTTCCCTTATGACATTTCTCATAACATCTTTTATGTTTTAGTGGCTTGGAAAATCATTTTTATGCATGCATTTTATGGTAATGAAGTCAAACTATGCTAACTCTGTGCAACACACATGATGTATTTTCATTCAGTTCACCTTTATCATGTTACTGACATGGCAGACCCGGAAGTCTAAAGCCAGATTTTACAACCAGTGGCACAGTGCAGTGATTTTTATGTGGGTTTTTTAAGGAATGAGCAGATTGAAGAGAGAACATTCAAATGAGAAAAGATGCTCTTAAATAATGCATGAATCAGATTTTTCCTAAAACGTTAAAGAAGGAAAGAATCTATAAATCTCAATTTGTATTTGGGCAAGCTGAAGTGAAAGTAGAGGGTGAAGAATCCAAACATAAGTAATCTGCACTAAGGTTTGTGACCGAAAACCTCTGGACTATTTTGCTGCCGCGCTATTCTGAAATGTCAGATTCAACAAGGCAAAACAACGTCTAGTCCTGGCAGTAAACTCAGCATGAGTCCAGTGATGCCAGCACCAATCTGTCTGAATGGAGGCCATAGCTTCCTTGGAACACAAAGTTGTTTCGACTCGCTCGCCTGACAGAATCACAGCCAGGACTTTTCCTCTTTCCTGTGTAGCACTTTTATAATTGTGAGTCACCAGGCTCATTCAATGCAGCAGAAGACCCCCAACATTGACAGGCAGGAATTCTCCTCTCAGACACTGCTGAAGCTCAACAAATAGACTGAAGCCCTGAATGCTTATGTCTAAATCACTGTCCATGGAGTCAACCTACACTGATAAGGCAGAACTAAGGATCCATATGAAAGTAATGCCTTAATGTTCAAATTGGTTGGAACATTTTCTTTTATGCCAATATGCTTAAAAAGCAAATTATATAATTTGATGAGACAAATTAAATTTCATTTATGAAATTGCAGTGTTAACTGAAAATTCTATGAATAAATTCAGGGAATGTAGGTTTCCAACCTGATTTTTTTAAAAGTCCCCATGTTAGTATCGATTGCACTATTACCGCCACACAAGTCATCAAAGAAGCAATATCCTTATAAGGACACATGCATGGTGTCCACAGCACCCAGCACATGGGTGGGCCACCCGCCGGGAGGAAGCACAACTTGCGGTGAAGGGTGGGGTTAAGCAGAGCCTCACTTCAGCAGAAGGAGGATGTAACGGACCAGTAAGGTG
>JABFEB020000002.1:19936343-19957769 GCA_019775895.2 Stomatorhinus ivindoensis | reverse complement strand
CACATGCTGATTGGACGTGGCAAGATGACGGGCTGCCCTCAAGCACGCACATGCTGATTGGACGTGGCAAGATGACGGGCTGCCCTCAAGCACGCACATTCTGATTAGACATGGACGACTTGCTGAGTGTCAGCTGCTGCCAGCATCTGTCCGGAAGGCTCTGGCGAGCTCAAATTGAGTGTGAAATACCTGAGAGCATCATTCCAGCGCAGCACCAAGAAGCAGTGTCTGCTGACAGCCCACATTCTGGATCATTCTTTATGTTAACTCTTCTCGGTGGCAAAGGACTGACAGCTAACGTGCCGGAAGGCAGATCAGCAGCCCCAGGTTGTCTGGCTCGGTGTAGGAGCCTCCAGACGCTGGTTGTCGGGCTCTGGGTAGGAGCCTCCAGCCCCTGGTTATTGGGCTCGGGGTAGGAGCCTACAGACTAAGCGCCGACAGGTAGACGTGTGACCCAAGCAGATGTTCAGGAGATGCTGGCAAACGATGGCTGCCTAGGGAGCCCCATGATATGGACGCCTTCCGAGAGCAGTGATCCACCTGATGATGCTTTCGCATTCTCATTTCTATGGTCACTCTGGACTCTGTCCTTCAAGTGCAAATGTCCACAGCCCCTTTGGAAGTTATTGCTGGGGCACGCTGTTGCCTTAGCAACCTGCCTCATGTCACAGTACACACGAACAATGTCACCATGGTATGTGTGCATCATTCTGCCCCTTCCACAGCACCCACACCTTGTGCATGTGACCCTCATGGTCTGTGTGCATCAGCTGATCTGTTCTGACACTACATGCAGGCATTATGACAGAGAACAGGCCGCTACAATAGAAAGAACTGAAACATAGAAAAGACTTTTAAAACCTGCCACACACATTGCATGTCCACACTCACACACCTATGCTACTGTAACAGATCACATTTGTTAGTAAACAACCAAGTAGATGTCTAAAACTGAAGGTAACTTTGGGATTTATATGTTCTTGAGGTTTAAACCTGATCTGTGGGTTTATATTAAGAATAGAGTGGCATCCCACAGTAAAGCTGCTTCACTAGTTGATGCGGCAAATCTTGGTATCATGCTACAGCTGGACAAGTGAATTCTGGAAGCTTCTCTGAAAGCGGGCTTCAGTCACACCCGTAGGACTTCAGTCAGACCTCAGGGCGGGATGAAAGCAAGTTGTCCATCACACAAGGCTGTTTACAGTAGATACCAACAAGATAGATTTCTAACGGTGGAGCGGGGAATGTTTATTTGGAGAGATGGGGGGGGGAGTGGCACAGGGGCGGCAATGAACCGAGGTGTGTTTGTTATTCTGTGCAGAGGTGAGGCTGCAGTGTCACTCATCCTGAGGGTTCACGTGTGCTGCGGGAGTGACTCCGTTCTGACCATGTGCTCAAAGTACTGTAATCGGCAGTATCCTCTGCATTCTTCTGTGATGGCGAGCAGATAAATAGCTGATCTTTCATTATGTCCCATCATAACCACATTGTTTGTGTATTTTTCTGACTACAGTGTGTAATTATAGACCCCCCCCCTGTACCCAATGTTGATGAGCGTGGTTCCAGTTACTAGGTTTAAATGAAAACGCCACTAGAGGAGCCATAGGAACATGAAACGTTGGGTAACAGAAGTAATAACAACAGTAGTTAATAAAAGACGAACTGCTGCTCTTTGTTCCGTATTTTGCTCCCCAGAGGCTGCTCAGCATCAGGACCGGATCCAGGCACAGGTGAACGCGACAGCTGCCAAGGGCCCGATAGGAAGTCATGATTATGTATGTATTTGTGTGTGTTTATGTGTGTGTGTTACATATCCATACATATGCTATATACTGTAAATAAGAATATGCACACACAGGGAGTGCGGTCATGGACCTACAGCTGATTTGTTGTGCAGCACTTGCTCCAGTAGGGTGCACCAAAAAGTTAATGAGACGTCCAGTTTAAATTCAAATTTAAAAATGTCCCTTCTTCCAGACCTTTCGGGTCTCCATCTTCTTCTTCATCGTCTTCTTCTTATTGTTATTATTACTTGTTATTACAGCTATTGAGGTATACGAATTGATTGGCAAAGACTCTCTGTATGCTGTGTACCAAGAGTTTAAGTCTAAATATGTGGCAGTATCAGATGAAGCCACCCTGGGCGTCTGAATGGGGGGGGTACGTTTCGGCAGAGAGGCGCGGCGGTAGCTGGACACTGTCCTGGCTCGGTGTGGCTTTGCACAGAAATCCCTCTGCCTTCCTTCCTTGCCATATGCCGTAGGGCAGAGCTTTTTCAAAAAGTCACTCTCTCCCGTAGATTTCGAACGCGCCATGAGCCAATAACGGCGGGAACAGGGTCTCCACACAGGCTCATTGACTTCTCCCTGTGAAGCCAGTGCTGAGGGCCCTGAATCCGTCTGAGCTGTTTGTGATGCCAAGGTCTCGTCTGATTGGTTCTGCTCAGCACAACGCCTTCCTGCATGAACTACACATATCGTATCCACATTGCACGCCCTCCGTAGACACCCCACCCTCCTCGATTTTTCTCGTGTCGGTGCAAACTAGCTTGGTATTTGCCTGTTATTTCGAGACATACTTCTATATAGTGGTACATCTGCAAAAAAGGGAGTTAATGGGAAATCTTCAGTAATAATGCTGCTGATTCACACTAATGGAACTATGAATTAGGAAAGATTGTTTCAAGGCGTGTTGCTGAAAATCATTCTGGCAGGTGGGTGCTTGTAATTGAGCAGGAAAGGGACAGCTGTGTCGCACCTCTCCATCCGACGCTAGCTGAGAACTGGCCATAAAAAAAGAGGGCTGAGCATGTTTGTAAAGAGTGCCCTCTGCTGCTTAATATGAGCATGACACCACTTACTTAGTGGATTTATGGTTAATTCTCCAGCCATAATGGAATCTACAGTATATTTTAAAAAATATATATATTTATACAGGATGAATAATTTCTAACACCAGTACATATCACTGTACTATACATGCATCGTATGGTCCATTATGCTTATAAGTGTCATATCTTAGGAAGGGGACTGCTTCTAAAGCTTGGCACAGTAGGTAATCTGTAACCTTCAGTAAGATATCCAACTGAAATACTCCTCCCACCGGGGAGAAGCACATAGGATGGCATCAGGCCATACCGCCTGTTCTCATATTGACTGTGACCCCATGCCCCCATGTTTGTGACCCTATATGTTCATGTCTGTTTATGATTTGTTTTTCTTTTTACTTTGGTACACTGTATCCCCTCTCTCTTTATGACCCTGTGTCCCCCATCTCTTTGTGACCCTGGGTCCCCCATCTCTTTGTGACCCTCTGTCCCCCATCTCTTTGTGACCCTGTGTCCCCCATCTCTTTGTGACCACATGATCCCAGTCTCTTTGTGTCCCTATGTCCCTGTCTTTGTGTCCTCATCTCCCCAGTCTCCATGTGACCCGACGTCCCCCATCCCTTTGTGATGCCATGTCCCCTGTCTGTTTGTGACCCAGTGTCCCCTGACTTGTTCTATTTGTATTTTGCATGTGCTGTGTGCCCCTCGTTGGTTTCCGTCCCCCATACTCTAAATAATATGATTCACCATCCGTCTCCCCCATCACTCACATCTGGTTGCCTTCTTCCAGCGTGAACCTCACAACTTGGGTGAAAAAATACACCACTACTACTGACTTTACACAACATTTACTTCCTTTAAAATACAAATAAATTAAAAGTACTAAAAACACAGGAAATTCTACAATATTTACAGGTGCAGTTGAAGGGATTTTCTCATAGATACCCAAAGCAGACACACTTTCATGTTCCCATCTCTTGGAAAGACACTGGATTCACACACAAACGCCATCAGTACAACTAATGCTCTGGGAAGACTGTACTTCCTCATTACAAGAGTGTTTGCGGTGGAGGGAGGAGGTTTCGGCTGTACGCATTTTGAGAACATATGAGTCAATGTGTAGGAAGTTTCCCAACTGGGACATTCCAAAACTCTTCTGCTGTCAGCAAACAGCCAAAATTTAGGTCAAGCAGATGTTGCTTGATAATCATAAAATGAACCCCCCCCATGCCTACTCCCACATCCCTCTCTTCAAGTCAATATACTGAATATAAACACAGAGCAAAGATTAACTAAGTGTTTTGCAGATCCCTTCAGGCAAAGGTAACCAGCGAAAACAGATGCATACTGTAATCACAAGAGCTGCTTCAAACACTGATTGTGACTCTGTACCAGTTCATACATTACAGAGAAGCCTAAAAAGTTCCTATAGCCTCTTGGTTGAACCACTTTAAGTTTTCTTAAAAGACAATTACGATAAAGTACTGCTGGGGAGTTAAATCTGACAGTTTAAAACCAAGTCAACTAATGTTGGTATGTGTATGTTGTTTATTTCAGCTATTACTAATTACTGCATGTTCAAGCACCTCTACAACCTTACCAAGCTAACCATCTAATGTAAAGATTTTTGAATCTGCATGGTTTTAAAATCTCAGCACAGCAGTCAATCATAGCCAACCTAACAATGCAGAGGGCAGTACCAGCGCAGTTGTAATTTGACTGCAATTTGTCATTGTGACTCAAGGAAACTAAACAGACAACAAACTGTAAGAAGCAGTCTGTATTCAATAGTGCAAAAATGTCTGGTATGCAAGCTTGAAATGCTGCATTTATTGCACCTATATTACTATTTGTGCCTGTGGAACATTATAAATAAAGTTATTTTTTATGTAGTTGATTGAATCAGCTGATAACCATACAGTCTGTGGCTTTATATATTAATGATAATTTCCTTGAATTAAGAAAGCTTTTATAGAAAATACCTTTTCAGACTTTCAATCGCGATCAAGATTAACAATCATTATATATTTCTGTCTCTGTCATCTGATCTCTATATGAGCCCTTCAGTGTGCTGCAGGAAAGTCACTGAAAAATACCATTTGTGATAAACTACATCAGGGGTCTCCAAGTCCGGTCCTGGAGAGCTACTATCCAGTAGGTTTTCTGTTCCACTTGGCTTCTGATGAGTCACACCTGGCCCTGGAGTCTACCTGAGAACAGGTGCGGCTCATCAGAAGCCGGGTATGACAGAAATCCTACTGGATGGTAGCTCTCCAGGACCAGAGTTAGAGACCCCTGAATGACACAGAACAGCAAGTAAACGTCTATGAGACACTGACCAGCAAATTACTGTCAGACAACATCATGATCCACGATCAAGTAAAACAGTGACACAGCTATCTGTAAACATGTATATACATTCGTAAAAACGCGCAAATACGTATACAGAAAAGCGTTCACACATAACTGCATAAATTTTAGTGACTTGACAGCATCTCATATGAACAACAATGAATATAGTAGTCAACTGTGACACCACAGACCCGCATAACTTAGGTAGAGCGTGAGGTTTTAAGCAGCACCAGAAAATAAACAGGGACTTCTGGATAGAAGGGGACCCACCAAACAGACAAATGGACATCGGAAACATCGCTGACCTCAGTTTGTGCATTTAGCTTATTCTTGGGCATAACCTCTTCATAAAACACGAATACAGTATCTGAAGACAGAAGAACAGGATAAAATTCCTAGAAATTAAATTAAGTAAATACATTAAAAACTTCCACACAAGAGACAATACAGGCTCCAGGTTTTGGCCATCAAATGAAGGTTTCCTGGTCATTAATGGACTGAGGTTTTCTTTCTAACTGCGCAAGAAAAGATTTTTCTTTATTCTCTTGGGCATAGATTTACAGTTGCCCTGAATCCAAGAAACCACCCTTGGACAGCTCTGATGTTTCATTCAAGAAAAAATAAAGAGATTTTTGGAATACAGAACGGCACGGAGCAACACTAACGTCTTCAAAGCACTTTTGGTCAAACTCCTTAGTGTCCTATCTGATCATTTACCTTCCAAAATCAGGACACACGTCTGAATAGTGCAATGTCCAGGTTTTGGCAGAATGTAGCAGTCAGCGAACAGAAAGCTAAATGCAGGACCCTTCCCTGTAACTCGCTCTTCATCGCCACATAGTGATCACAGTGATCAGCTGCAT
The DNA here is from genome assembly GCA_019775895.2 of Stomatorhinus ivindoensis. Classification (NCBI taxonomy): domain Eukaryota; kingdom Metazoa; phylum Chordata; class Actinopteri; order Osteoglossiformes; family Mormyridae; genus Stomatorhinus; species Stomatorhinus ivindoensis. Next base: position 19,951,727 of record JABFEB020000002.1, on the reverse strand, counting down.
AGACTTCACATCAAACACAGATTCCAGACATCGCACTCCTGTTGAAAATAATGCCTCAAAGCTGCTCAGAAGAAACCAGGAACCATCGGAAATCTCACATCTTAAAGTAAGGCCACCTTTAGCCGGTCCATCAAGACCAGCTGGGCGTGTCTTCTTAGAGATTGTTCTTACTCTTCGTCACCCCCCATGAGGAACCCCAAGATGAAATTATTGGCTTTCTGCCGATCACTTGGTGTCTGCTTGCTCGTTAGCTTTGGTGGGGGCCGAATGAGAAGGCTGGAGAACAAGGTGGCTTTTGGGAACACAAAAAAAAAAGACACTGGTGTATAGGAAGCGGTTCTGACGAAGATGCAAGTCGACAAACACGAGTCAGACGACTTACCCAAGAAGGTGGCTTTGAGGTGGTTGCTTTGAGAGTGCTTCAGAAGGCCCTTCAGGAAGGCCACCAAGAAATTGAACACATTTCCATGAGATGGAGGCAGCTGGGCAACCAACTGTGGGAGGCCAGAGAAGCATAACCAATGAGCAATGATCAGTGACACGTGACGGTCACGGTTCCTGCAAGCAACACTGACGCACGTTGGGGGGGCGCACCTGTTTGCAAAGGCGACTGTCGTGTGCACAGTCGAGGCATTGCCTATAAAACCTGTAACACACCACTGGCTCTGGCAGAGCCTCCAGGAAGATGACCAGGGCCTGCGCCACCGAATGGCTGCTGCCAGCTGGCACATGTTGTAGTCAGGGAGCAACGGGTTGAAGAAGTGGCCTGGCCCAGTGATGGGAGTGCGGATGGGGAGGGTGGGAGGAAGAACCAGCAGATGTGCACGTAGAGAGGTGAGGTGAAGAAGCAAGGAAGGAGGAACAGAACCACACGTGGAGGTGGAAAGATTCATGTGGAACAGAATCACATGTGGTAAAGGAGTGATGAGGGAGGAACAGAATTATACATGCAGAAGGAGAGATAAGGGAGGAACAAAATCATACACGGAGGTAAGAGATTCATGAGGAACAGAATCACACAAGGGGATGGAGAGATTAGGGAGGAATAGGATCACACAAGGAGAGTTGGAGAGATTAGGGAGGAATAGAATCACATGTGGAGGTGGAGAGATTAGGGAGCAACAGAATCATACATGCAAAAGGAGAGATATGGGAGGAACAAAATCATACATGGAGGTAAGATATTCGTGAGGGACAGAATCACACAAGGAGATGGAGAGATTAGGGAGGAATAGGATCACACAAGGAGATGGAGAGATTAGTGAGGAACAGAACCACAGTGGCAGAACGTTGCCAAAATCATTCGGGGAATACAATAATAAGCAAGTACATATAGAGTACTGTGGTTTCACTCATACACATTAGTGAAACCCATGCATTCAACCACTGAACTATTTGTGATAGATTGTGAATAGAGGTCAGTCTGGGAAAACATTTGTGTTTAACTGTGTTTTTTGACAGCCTGCCAACACAGTTAGCAATTAAATGACAAATGACCATAACATCAAAGCCTGAATCTCACCCTAAACTATTTCAACACCCAAACTGTACACATTATATTGCAACACTTTCTTTGTAAAGTTGATGTTGATCTGGATATTACTCCCTTCCAAGAAATTATACCAGCAAATTAGCAGATTGTGAGACATCCAGACACTTAATGCCAAATGTCATGCAGGACCACTGTGGTCTAAAGGAAATGTTTCCATATGACTGGGACAGTAAGGCCACGTGTACAGGATACGAATGGTGCTGGGGATGCTGGTGTCCAGACAGTCAATGATGGCCTGCAGCTCATCTGGCAAGCCTGGTATGTTGAAGAGGTCCTCCTGGCGCCCAGAGAACACATACAGTGAACAGTGAGCGGGCTGTTCCTCTCATTGCACGGCTCATGGCAGAAGCGTAAAATAGAACTTCCTGGGCTCACCTGATGGGAGGATTTACTGGATAGGTGGTTGAGCAGAAGCCACACCTCCTTGGGGATCCTTAGGGGCCGGTCCCCGCTTCCGGCGTTTTCTACCTCCAAGAAGCTCAGAAAAGACTGAGACGGGGGAAAAAAATGAGCATGTATGTATTAAACACTTAAATGCGTGTTGTGAAATCATAAAATGTGTATTTTCCCTAAGTAAGGTGGCAGACAGGATACGCTCAAAGCGCCTGTTTACAGCTCTGTTCTGGCTCCCAGCTGCATTGCGGCGATCACCCTGGATGTGCACGCAGAAGGTGTACACCCTGGACAGGGGGCCCTCTCAGTTAGACGCGACACTCCGTAGGCCTTTAGCAAACGGCCCTCATGGGTACGCTAAAGTCTCAATGCCACAATCACACCGTTAATTCAATAGGTAAGAAACTTACTTATGAAGACATATCTTTTACCTACTTTTTACAAAAGGTCGTGAACTGAATGCAGGTAAATAATCTTAACCTTTCAATGGTTTTTTTTCCTGAAGACAGTTTTACCTTAATTCTGTCACCACAGATAAAGCCCAACTTCAGCTCCCTGTTTAAGTTAACAATAGCTATAAACTAAAAGGAACTGCCACGCAGGTCCCACACCCTGGTAGCATTTTGGTTACCTGTCTCATGCAGCTTTCTTCTTCCTGAGTAGCGAACAGGCCATGGGGGTAACCGAAGTGGTGGTGGTGGTGAAAAGGAAGAGAACAGACAAAATGAGTGCACATTAAAAAAAGGGGTAAATGTGACCTTTATATACTGTAGGATGATCCTAGTTGTAGTCAATAGCGAAACTCATATGCTGGCTTTGGTCAAACAAGCCAGTTTATTTGCATGTATCCCGATTGCTGTACTGTAGGGCTGTGAAGCCAGGTCATCATCACTTACAGATGAAAAGCTGAAGATTTTCCAACATTAGATATTACGTTCCTGCTTGTCCGATGCAGTGTTACAGTGGTCCAGACCCTGTTGCGGAAGCTAAGGGCGGAATATCAGAGGATGGGCTGCCAACCCACCGCATCTGTGATGTCTTACCCACAGCTGGCACTTCAGCTGTGCCCAGGGTTCCAATCACTCAACCTCTGCATGTTCTACTACTGATGTTCTTACTAGGCAACCAGAACAGGTCACTGAGATCGACCTGGTAATGGTACTTTTTTGGAACTAATTTCAGCTCAGGCTCCAACAGTGACATGGCCTCACCACATCGATGAGCCTGGTGACGGGCATCTCACGGACGGGCTTCTTGGTGTGGCACAGTGCCTCCAGGGACATGCCAAAGCAGCTGGGCAGGTAGCTGCCACTGAGAGAGATGAAGTAGTCCTTGCCCCGGTCTAGGTGTAGCACCAGAATATCATCCAGGGTGTCCTCCCCGGAGGTCAGCTGGGCCACACAGTCTTTGGTCACATGCACCTCCAGGCAGATCTCCAGCATTTCATCTACAGTGGCCAGGAAGGATTACTGGTTATTAGCAAATACAGCTGGTTTTATAAACTTCTCATTAATACCTACACTACTGGATAAAACTTCTATCCACACACGGGTTTATTTGTAGTACTGTCTACATTTTAGAATAATTCTAAAGTCATGAAAACTATAAAAGATGTATGGAATATATGCACTGAGTAAAAAAAAAAATTGGGTGAGCATCCCTGTGGGTTGGGACTCAGAAGATTGTGGGTTCAAATCCCTGGGTCAGCAGAGTGATCCCACCATTGGGCCGTTGAGAAAGGCCCTTAACCCCAACTGCTGCTTTCCCTTTGCTCTCTGGTCAAACTCCTCCAAAACCATTTCTACTGACTTTAGGTCAGTTGGCCAGGTGATGTGATGCCACACTATCACTCTCCTTTGTAGGCACCTTGGCAAACTTTGGTTAATACTGTATAACTTCACATGGGAGGTGGATAGGTTGTGGAGGAAGAGAATCACATAGCTGAGAGATGAAGGAAGCAATAAGAAAGGAAGACGACAGCACAGGGCAGTTAGGAGTAGGAGCTCAGTAGGAAACAAAATCATTATATAACATCTATGCTTTGGATTGTTTTGTAGAAGTAACAACAGCAATTTCCTTGAGCTGTTTCAGCCACATGCCTTTATCCTGATCACATGACCTTCAGTCTCCTGGCTATGTAACGTGCCACCCAGCAGTGTGAACCATCTCAGCAGAGAACAGGAAAGATGAGTATGGGAGGCCAGCTTCTACTGGAAACAGCCACCCGGCTGTGCTGCGGACTCACTGGGCTCCAGGAAGCCATCGCTGGGGTCGACCTTCAGCCAGGGCTTGCAGAAGCGGGATGCTCGGAGTTTGGGGATAAAGGAGAAGTGGCAGGGCACCTGTCCGTCGTTCCTTATCAGCAGGTACCTGCGCTGCTGCTGCCAGAACTTCACCCCTTCGAAGGTGAACTAGAGAACAAGACATACCATTATTGTGGTGTTCTGGAAGCATTTCATCTATAAATTAAATTAAGCAGTCCAGGGGTTAAGGGTTCCGGAGCTGCATCCCTCATGAAATCTGAACCATCGGGTTTTCAGCCACAAGTCCAGATCCGAAACCGCCTCCTTGTCTAAATCTTGTGCCCATATCAGTGGACAAGAGAACCTTCGTCTCACCTCACTCTGAGTCAGCGACAGGGAGGGCAGGAACTCGTTCTCCAGCCGGTCAATCTCACGCATGACCTCCTCCAGCACCAGCTTCTGCCGCTTCTCGTTGACCACCTTCACCTGTCACAGACGACACCATCGTCGCAAACGCTGCAGTCCGAAGGCTGCGATAGGGCTGCTAGCTTCCAGAGGCCCCACCGCTTCCAGCACATTCCAACCGTAACACAAAGTTCTGTACAAGTGTCATAAACCCAGATACAATAATCCAAACATAAGGATGGCAGCCTGAGGAACCTTCAGGAGAAATACACATTTCTGAGAAATTTCTAAGTATATTTGTACTAGAGAGGAACATACACAATACAAATGGGCAATTCTCTTTCCTAACATAACAAACATGCCATGGTGATCATTTGCCACACAAAACACTGATGTATTACATGGCAAATTAACACTTCAAATAGTCATATTCAGGGTTGCCACCTTTGGTCAGCTGGCTGGCGTGAGATTTTCAATTCCAGACAAGCCTGCACGTTCGTTTACATGTATGCCACAGTTTTATTATGTGTGTATGGTTTGCAACCTAAAGCTTTTGATGTAGCTCGCTTTAGATACATAATGGAATAATAGAGCTGGCAGCCCTGCACACTCCTCTGCTTGCTAATGGGTGAGTCATTAGATCCGCTGGTAGCAGGACGCTGAGAGAGACAGCGAGTGCCGCAAGTCCGGCTCATACCCCGATTTGGAAGACCGAGCTGACAGGCTTGTGATCGCTGGTCTGCAGCTGCATGTGACTGCGATACTCCAGCTGTTTCACGCTGCTTCCCCTCCAGAGGATCCGGTCACACCAGGCCGGGACCCGGCACTTTCCGCTTCAGGGAGAACGCCAGACTCAACCAGGCACTCTGCTTGCAGTGGCTATGCAAGTATTTCTCTTAAATCCGAATGATTTTCCAAATCTGACAGTCTTTTAAGGCTAATTCAGAACTAGAACAATAGCTGTAGGCAGGAACTCATATTAAGTAGTATTTGTTTCTAGGGTAGTCATTAATAAAGAAACAGCAACAGCCTTGACATGAAAACACCAACCCTTAACATATATATTCAGACTGTATAACGGGGTTAGTAAAGTCAATGGAAAAAATGAGAGGAGGAGCAATTACCTTGAATCCCATCGGTCTGTTTTGGGGTCAAACTTGTATGTGGGTATGAAGTTTATCTCCCCCTCGATGAAATCTGAGAACGCGTTCCTGGTCTCCCTTTGGACATTGAGCTTTTTAAAAGGAAACATTATTGTGAGGCGAGGTGATAAATCAGAAAGGGGCCACTTTGGTGCGCTGTGAGAGAAGACGTGCAGGCGTCCCTCACCTGGTCACGATCCAGAAGCTTCTTTAACTCCTTCTTGGAGATGAGCCGCTTTACTTCGTACACATCGTACAGGAAGAGGCGGTAATTCAGGTCACCCAGCCAGATGACCACACTGCACGGGAATGGATAATGGTACATGGAGGGACAGGACCAGCACGATGGGGGCGTGTCAGGAAAAGCCATAGGTGGTCCCATAGTGCTGACTGGGCGGTGGCAAGTAGCTCAGTAAGGTAGCAGTGCCCCTATCCAGAAGGTTGTTAGTTTGAATCCCATGACAACTAAGATAACCACATCATCACTGGGCCCTTAAATCTAGTTGTTCCAGGGATGCTGGATATAGGCTGACTCTGCTGTCTGACCCCACACCTCATGCGCCACTTTGGCCACAAGCATCTCCTAATTAAATAAACATAAATGTGACTGTAGTGGTAATGAGTGCCACTGTCAGCTATGCTTTGATGCAGCTGCTACTGGGACAGGCTAGTAATCTCAGAGCACTGCCGTCGCACGCTAGAGACACATATTTAAGATTCATTACTCCAGTACAATACCCAGTTGCATAAACAGCAACACTGACTCGACTTAAGCTTTTGGTAAACAGTCAAATGAACAGAATGTCACAGATGTCATGCTGCGGGGGTGAGGGCGGGGGCACCCACTCGTGCTTGACGATGCTCAGGGCCGGACGGCCGGGCAGGTGAAAGCTCATGCGGGCACAGATGTCCTTGTAGTCCTGGTTGCGGCGCTCGCAGTCTTCAGCGTGGGCCGCCAGGTGGGAGTTGACAAAGCAGAAGCTGGTGTTGTGGAACACGAAGCGAATCGCCACTCCGCCCTTATTCCCCTGGTGGGAAGTGGGAGAGCTTAGACACTCGAGAAATTGGGGGGGGGGGGTTTAGGAATACATAAAAACCACCACCAATCACACTCAAAGGTTTGCTGGGGCTGATACCTTATGCGAAATCACACATGAATAATTCAAATAAAATTTTAAATTATATCATAAAAAATACATATTTCATTAAATGAAGCGAAAATAAAATGTAAACGCCAAGGCTTGCCGGGAGCCCGGACGCTGCCCATTCTTACCATTTTTCCAATGATTCCGGTCCCCACGCTCTCCACGGCCACCTCCCGGATGAGGTGCTTGTGCTTCGCATTTATGAACATCACCAGCATCATGCCCACCAGGCGGACCGTGCGGATCTGCGGACAGAGCCTGGGGTGTAAAGCCGGCTGTGCCCCCCCCCACAACAACCGCTCACGATGACGCCTTCTGGCTGCCAGCTTTCTGCTCCCATTGCACCCTGTATAGGCGACCATCTAGCAAAACAACAGATATCTGATACAGATTTGCGTATGCATGCCTGTTTCTATACTTATGTGTGGCAGCGGTATGTAGTTCATTGGGTTAAGGGTGTGTGGCTCTGTTGGCCAGAAGGTTGATATATGTATGTATGTATATATGTACACATATACACACACACACACACACACTACGGGCATTTAACAGATTCTACTGGCCATCAATGCAGAAGGCAGAATGACTAGAGCACTAAATCCCAGATAGGCAGGTGTTGTTGAACCCTTTATGTAATTTGCAAGAATTTGGAAGTATGCACCTATTTATTACTGCAAGCTGGATTCCCCGGCTGGCCTCACCTGGATGTACTTGGCCTTGGGGTGCAGGGAGCTCTTCACTGCATCGACCCACTGCTGCTCCCGTGACGAGTCCAGGTAGAAGAAGGCCTCTGCACTCAGATCCAGCTCTTGGAAGCTGAAGGAAAAACAAGAGCCGGACATGTAGAGGAGGACTCGACTCAACGAATATTTGGTATCGTCAAACACTGAGTTTAAGGGTTTTATTTTTGTTGGAGCTCAGTAAAACCCTTAAAGCAGAAAATTCATTTTTTATATGTTTTAAATGGAGCCTAGAACTTTCAAATGACACAATTAAAGTGACAATATTTTTGCACATTTTTTACAGATTCTGGGCATCTTGACAGATAAGAGAAAGAATTGTTTATCTTACGTTGAGTACATGCTACAAGCTAAATAAATAAATATTTGGAATTAGGCTTGTATGTCAGCAATTTTTCAGGCGCCTAGGCATTACTGTTGCAAAGATACAGATATCTGAAAATGGCCAACCAAGCATTTTTGCGAACAGAAGGAACACTATTTGAAATTGAAGCCAGTGTAACTCCTAAACTATATGAGCTAAGCCAGGGAAATTTTGGATTTTTCATATTGGCCCAGAGGCGAACAAAATGCCACAAAACGGCAGTGTGAGATGACTGAGCATGGGCTATTTGTTGCATTGAACCAGAATGACCCACATATAAGGTCATAAGCCATGTGTAGCTGACACTCCCTCTGTGTCACATGGTACATTCCTCTCACATTCCATTCACTTTCCTCTCACATTCCATTCACAGCTCACCGATAACTGCATTTCATCATGGCATGTCTCTGTATTACAGCTGATCACAATGGGCTGGAACAATCCCGGCAAATGGCACTTGTAGAAATTAAGCAGATAAGTAGATCTACATTCACAGTTCATCGCTGTGTGCCCTCCTGGGACTCAAAGCATGGCCACTAGGAGGCCTGCTTAAAGATGGTACCCCCACCCGACATACACACACACAGCAGACCGCGAAGCCTGAGACTGACCCCACAGCATAGATATCCGGGGGTTCCTCGTCACACCTCAGCCAGGGATCTAGGGTGCTGTCAGGACATTGACCATTCACATTCCACGTGCCCACGAAGACCCTGCAGAGCAGAACATGGATAAGATGGAGCCAAATCACCCTTCAAATCAAGTCGAGTCAAGTCTAAGAGGCCTTTAATGTAATTTTTAAACATAAACAGTTGAGTACAGCACAAAATTAAAGACAAAACAGTCTTTTTCTTGGACCAAGGGGCTACATAAATTAACACAGGACTAGCATATAACAACCTAGCAACGCAGACTGCACAGTGTGTAAAAATTGTGCAAACATTGCAAGGCAGTACAAAAAAACAGGACAACTGGCACTGGCGAGTGCAAACACCCCAGTAAACCCAATACTGATAAGCTAGGTGGGCCAGCAACAGCCGTCTCCATGGAAACGGTCCCGAAGTCGGAATACAACAAGAATGATGTATGACAGCTACAAAGTATGTAAACTAAGGAAGTGCTGAGGGAGTGACAGTGACATACCTGCCAAGCCCGTTTCACATGTCTTGGACATGGATTCAGTAAATACACAGTGATCCAAGCCCCATTACCATCATCATATCACCAGCTCTGCGATGCCGGTCTGAGCCCATTTTAAATCCCTAAAGGCCAAAAAAGCACACCTGAAGTTCTGGATATCCACATATTCCTTCTCCCTCTTGTTTAAGTGATGCTGGACGAGTGTGGTCTGCTTTGAGACGCTGGTGGTAGGCTGCCACTCAGGGGGTGCGTTCGGAGGGAGCCTGGCACTGACAGGGGAGGGTAGCGCCCAAGAGCAGAGACAGCAGGTGAGACAGCGGTTAGGAAAACGAATTAGAAGGCAGCTGGCGTATCAAGCCTGCCCTGCTGTTTATTTAAACAAGATTAAGGAAATGTTCCTGGCCGTTGCTTGGCAACAAGAGGAAGACATGAGTCAAGAACAGGATGACTGGGCCCAGAAACTCCTGGCCTGAATCATTAGCACAAACTGTCTCTCTCACCTGAAATATCCGAGGCCCTGTCCATACATACGCTTCATAAATTATTTAACTGACACAGAGCACATGATCAAGAAACAGCCACACAGATCACCCGGGAAGTTGATGGCCGGAGAATCAGGAATGTTCCACTTACTCTCTGTTGCCAGGAGTATGAGGAAACCCCTGTTTACCCTGCACTTCAGGAGTTTTAGTGGGTGGGGGTGGTGGTGGCCGAACTGGGCGGACCGGCTGGTTCTTCTTCTCGTCCACCTTCAGAGAGTGGCCGAAGTGTTCCTCAAAGCCAAAATCGGTCACCAGAGAGATGGCGCCATCGAGTGGTTCTGGTAAGATGAGAGGGAGGCTAATTTAACCGCGGCTAGCCCAAGAGGTCTGAAGGACGAAGTGTGTCTTCTGTACCTGTGCTGTTGATATGTTTCAAGGTGACTGTGGTGGGAGGGGGGGCGACTGGCTCTGCTGGGAGGGTTCTGGGGGTGCTGTTTGGGGCAGCATGGACCATCGCTTTGGGAGGAACAGCTCGCGTGCTTATAGGCGGCCTGGCCTTGGAGAGGGCTGAAACAAGGCCAAGCTGGTCATGCACAGTAATACAGGGCTGGATCTGGTCTGTTGTAGAAAGAGTCCTTCCAGCTTCAACATGAGCTGTGAGAACAGCCTGGAGCATAGAGAAACTTACATTTGCATGGTTGCTTTGCAAGACTAAAGCACTGTGACACTGTAGTGCAGAGTGTGTTTACAAATATCACAAACAATATCACCAGTGAGTGATTTCCAGTGACATTACCCGGAGTGCCACCCCCCGACACCTCCGCTGGATCATGCCAACTGAGCGGGTCGACCAGCGACCAGAACCAGCCATTTCAAATTCCTCCCAAACCAACAGCTGCCAGTCGTGCCATGTTTGGGACTGTGGCATGGTGCGTGATTTCCTAGATATGGACATCAGGGGATTCCAGCAATTATAGCTGGCTTAGTCAGGCTCAGGGGTACGTGTTTACACCAAGGGGTGCAAAACATCTCAGAAGTACAAAAGAAAAAAAAAACAAAGGGCTTTCAGAAGGAGCCTCTGGATGGTTCACTGAGAAGCTGCCCTATTTCTAAACGACCCTATGACCCTCAGCTGAATAGTAACAATGAAAAAAAACCTGAATGGAAAAAAAAAACATGGAAAAAATCAAGACAGACTGGTCTGCAGGTAAGTCTTTCAGAGCTGCTCTAGATATAATAAAAATCTTTTCTTTGTAGTCATTGGGAACACCAATGAAACCTAAAACTGTGTAATTAAATTGCTTTTTTTGGGGCTTTGCTCGTGCTGGTGCCGCCCCAAGCTGCAGGCTGGCCACTCCCTCCCCCACACACCTTGCTGCCTGCACCTGTCCACTTGCGCGAGGAAGGCCTGACTCTTCTCATCGTCGGGCAGCTCCAGCAGCAGCTCAGGGGACAGCTCACCTTGCACCCGCAGGCGGATATGGGCTGTGGGGGGGGCAAACGTAAACACGCTCAAGGGGGAACATACCAGGAACGGTGGGACGACATACAGCTTCGGCATTATCAAGTAAGTAATTATCGTGCAACAGCTTCTCTGTAAAATCAGTAGTGCACAACAAGGGTGCCGGTTGTCTTCTCTCGGCCTGAGGCTATCTGGTTTCTAATTGTTGTGGGCCACGCGACTCCACCCCGGAGCCATTCGGATCACGTGACATCCCAGAAGCCTTTCCCGACTACTCACAGTTAATGGAGAAGTCGATAAGAAGGGCTTCCTCCGCCTCTGCAAGGAGAATCATTGAAAACGTTAGAAAAAATATGCATATGGCTCACAAAGGGTTTTTTAAGGGGCAGCAGGATAAGAAATACAGGAAAGTAGAAGTTGTTCTGAAGTGACCTTATGTCACGAGACCTTGACTTATCAAGAAATGAGGACCTTTCCTGTTGCAGCATTCTTTATGACACTGTAATGACTGTCTTTTTTCCCACAATATAACTTTGCTTACTTTGGTTACAACAATGTACAATATATGCACAGAGGTAGAACAACATGTAAGTGACATATCACTGTCCATTTTTATCCCAGAGCACCCCCATTAAATGGTGCTTCATGCGGACTATCCTGACCTTGGGAAAAGCATGCAGAGGACTTGGGTCAGCTGACCGGGTCTTGCGCCTACTTACCTCGCACCATGTGGAAATGGGTATTGATGGGGATGGACAACTGGGGCACTGGTTTCGTCACCAAGTCATCTGGGTTAGCTAAAATTCCCAGTCTATCGGGGGTGAAAACAAATCACAACAAGCTTACAGAACTTCATTCAAACTGCTCATCTAAAATAAAGAGAGTGTTGCATTGTGGGAAAAGTGCGCTAATTCCAAATGCATTTTAAACAATGGGACCTTGTGCGTCACCCAGCACATGGCAGCAGGACAGGTGCACCCTCACTTACAACGAGAACCTAGTATCCAACTGTATACATAAATAATCCTTTAACTATTAAACAGTAATTAAGTTAGATATACAGCTACTGTAACTGCTGATGAACACAAATGCAGGCCGGACATTGCCTGTTTTGCTTCAGGATAAAATTTCATCATGGAGAAAGAGACACACACGTCAGAGACTCAACGAAATTATTCCGCAGAAAGCCAACATTCAGCAGTCTGCATTTCCCTTTTCAGTCAGCACAACACTGCACAGCCGCTCTGGCATCCCTCCAGCATCAGAGAGATATCACATAAGATGTTTCTCATGTTTGACTACCCGGCACTAGAACATTTGTCAGATTCCCTCCCCAATGAAGCTCCCAATGACACTATGACACTAATCCAGGACACCTCTACCAATCCATACTGCTCCACCCTCCCCGAGCGGTCATAGTATTGAACTTTGCTGTTTTGAATAATTGTTTCATTGCTGTGTTCGGAAGGTGTTGCATCACTCTTGCCGCAATACTGCTTACACTTGTAACTGGGCGTTCACTTGAAGCTCAGCCTAGCAGCACTTTTGCAGAGTTGACTGTCGGACAGCCCTATGTTAGCAATGCACTGTTTACATTTTGGATAAAAGCACCTGCGCAATAAAATAAGTTAATAAATAAATGACCCCCAGGTGCTGGGAGAAGGACCTTTACGGACACATGCGCATTCAACTAAAGCTCCCGACCTACCAGGATGCAATAAACCGGAAAGTACCATTGTTGCATTCAGTAGAAAAGGAGTCCTAGAGAGTGTTTGATGTGTCACACGAGTCATAGGTGCTAGTGGGTGATGGCAGGGCCGGCCCTGGGTGTTAAGACACCCCCTCCCCTCCCCCGGCACGCCCCAGAGCAGTAGATAAATTTTATCAGTTCATTTAAATTAAAAACATTTCAGTAGCACAGGATATCTGGCTACTAACTAGTTAGCTCACATCTGTTTCAAAAGAAAAGGTGTGATATATAAAAAATCAAGGAAATAACTGCAATGTCACAGAATGCAACCTGTGGTATCTCCTGTGATGTTTTTTCACTTGTAGTTTTGTGCCGTTTAATCAAACGAATCCCCAGGACATCAGACATGTCGCCCACAGGGCGGCCCAGCCCTGGCAGCCGGGGTACGTTTTTTTGAAAAGGCTTTGTATACTAATAAGTACGAGACTGATCCGGAAAGGTGTGTCCGTGGAATGGCTTAAAAACAAATACAGGTAGCTTTGAAGAACAATGAAAGTGAAGAAGAAAATCAGCTATACGTAAGTAAATCATGTGACTCACTGCCCTGGGACAGAGGAGAGAAAACCAGCCTGCAGCTGTCGCACTGTGGCTAAGATTAAGCCCCAGGTAAGTTATGGGACTCCAGTGACACAGCACATGGCCTCCCCCAGTGGCAAAAGCACAGGAGCTACCACCCTCTTAATCTGTCGCTACATAGCAAACGGATGCAGCCGCCACCCATGTACGCTCCACTGCTTCTCCTGGGTGCAAGGGCCTCCCTGCGTCGTCTCGAACCTTCTCCTTCCGCGAGGGCCCCAGACCATTTTGGACTCGGTCATCCTCGGGCCAGCACGGGCCACGAGCTCCCTGGAGGCGAGGCCTGGCCTCAGGGCACGCAGATGGGACGAGTTTAAAAGGCCACATGCGTGTGAGCTTCATTGGCCCCGGTGGCTGGGGCTTAGGAGCAGGGCAGAGAGTCCCTCAGCGAGCAGAACCACCGGTGTTCATCATCCAGCAGCCAGACCAAGCCGAACCCTGACCCAAACCCTGGCCTCCTCAACTCTGCACAAGTGCCGTCCACCAGCGAAGCCAATTTGCACAGATTGAGGGAAATAGGTGACTTACTGGAGCAGTTTCATCAGTAGTCAAAAGGTTTAAATTAAGTTTAGGTGCTTTTACAGATATTTATACTCCTGAATATAGTCGGCCCTTCATATCCACAGATTCCACATCTGGGAATTCGACGAAGCACAGATCAAAAATATTCAGAAAAAAAATAAATCCAGAAAGTTACAAAAATGCAGCACTTGAATATGCCACATGCTGAGCAGCATGCTGAATCCACGCAAATGAAGTCATGTGTAGTTTTGTGTGTGTGTGTGTGTGTGTGTGTGTGTGAGAGAGAGAGAGAGAGAGAGAGAGAGAGAGAGAGAGAGAGAGAATACATTTATATTTTCTGTATTTCTGTATTTATAACTATTTATCTAGAGATTATTTAAAGTACATGGAAGGATGTGTGTAAGTTATATGCAAATACAAGTACTATGTTGTTTTACATAAGGGACTTGAGCATCTGTGGATTTTGGTATCTGAAGGGGATCCGGGAAGCTGGAATCAATCCCCTATGCATATGGAGAATTGACTGTATTTTACTGGAGCAGTTCGACTTGAAAATCGCAATTAAGAGCAAGACTATTTCTTGTACTTAAAACCTCAGCCTTCTGATTATGACTCTACACCCTTAAAGTTACAGTTTTAATATAATACAGAAGTAGACACTTTGTCACATGATGTCATAATGTCATTTGACAAAATAATAAACCTCCAGACCCTGCAAGTGGCCCTGATTAGGGCAGAAGATGGAACAATGCAGGGCTTCACACTCACATACACATGAGCATTCTAGAGATGCAGTGAACCTAAGTGCATGTCAGTGGATTGCCCAGAGAATAGACCATCTACCATAATGCACTTGGGGGCTTCCCTGGCCTAAAGAGCCATCATGTTCCAGCCAGTGGCCAGTCAGTAGCTATACATGATTGCTCAGTCCACCAATCAGCACTTCTGCTGACAGCACCATGTGCTCACGTAACATGAAAAATCTGCCAGCTTGGCAGAAGGTAGATGCAGCCCCTCAAGCAAATACCAAGTAAGAGCAGAGGGCACAAAAAATAGTAATCATAACAAACATGCTGCTGTCAAATACTGCCTGAAATAAAAAAAATCTGGAAGCTAGGAGGCAACCAGAGACCTGGATTTTCTTATGCGCAACTCAGTTGAAGCACAAGCAGGGTGATGGTGGACACTTACATGAAGCGACCTGAGCGCTCGATCAGTGCCAAGAGCCTTGGTTCGTTCTGGCCAGGCTGCAGTTCCTGACACCTCAAGGTCTGAGCAGGGCACCATCGTCAAGGAACCCGGGGGGTCACTGACTCTTATTCTGAAGGGCTTTAATCAAATGTCAACACATGCTAAACTGGTTTTTTAACAACTACTCCAACAAGTATGATAAAAACAAATATGCCAGGAGGAGAGGGTGTGTGTGTGTGTGTGTGTGTGTGTGTGTGTGTGTGTGTGTGTGTGTGTG
>JABFEB020000002.1:19914869-19929141 GCA_019775895.2 Stomatorhinus ivindoensis | reverse complement strand
GCACTCTGACGGAGACATATGGTGACTTCCGCCTGCGCGGAATTGTGACGAACGTCGATCGAGAGTGACGTAAAAGTCACATGAATTCCAATTTCGCTGTTCAGACTGAGGTAGGATTGCAAAAAAATCAAACCTGTATCCAATTTATGACCACATACTGAAGTGGCCCAAATCAGAATTGAAAAAATTGGATTCCATGTGACTTGTGTTGTTCACATTATCATGAAAAAATGCGATCTGAGTCACATATGAGCAAAAAAATCGGATTTGGGCCACATTTGTCCTCTAGTGTGAACGCAGCCTAATAAACTCCTGTATTCTATCTGTTTCGTCTGTTCAAATGTTATCTGTGGACCCGTAGGTAGTCTGATTGAGTGGCGCTCACCTGGACGGCACTTGTAGGACACAATCAGATACTTGCTGGTGTAAGGGCAGGGATCCAAGCCAAACACATGGCTGTTGACAGGTATGCTGCAACTTCGCTGATCCTGGCATTCGTGCATCACTTTCTGGCGGCACATGAACCCAGGATTAGGACAGGAGGAGCCCCCCTGCTCCCTCCCACGTCGATGTGGCACTACCTGGACAGTGACAGCGGATGTGCAGTCTACACTCTCTGCCGTGGCGTTGGCGTGCGCCGGAGGGCACAGGTTCTCGCTCGGTACACGACGGCCGTAGAAGGCGGAGAGGACGGCTATGGCGGTCCTGGAGGGGCAGCTGATGGAGAGTGTGTCGCCCTGACAGGCGTGAGACGTGTGGTTCCGCAGGATCCTGTGCAGGTAAGCTGGGGGGGTGGGGGGAATCAAACCCATGTGCACGGGTCGGCAAAAATGACACAAGTGCTAGTTACTGAACCTCAATGGTATGTCCCAGTGTCATTTTAAACACTTGTATATAATTAAATTTAAGGTAATGATGTAATATATTAATGGAATCATTTTCGGCCTTTTAAAAGGCTGATTATTATCAATTTTGAATTTCATAGTATATGTGCAGAAAAATGCAAAAAAAAAAACACTAGTGCCATTTTTTTGTCTTTTTAAATTGGTTGGTTCTTTAACGTTTTCATTCTTGCCATTTAGCTTTAGTACGGTTTACAGTCAGAGATGACACTACGTGCTGTGAATGGAAGTCAGTGTTCTCCAGGGTGTGATTCCGGCACACTAATGGCCCATGACTCATATCAAAGGAATGTCCCTCCTTAGTGTTGCTATGGCCATCAACCAAAGTGCTTCCCAAAGTATCTGAAGTATTTCTGCATTTGCTGACCATGACGCCTCCCAGCCAGTTGAATTTTGTTGGTCAGTGGGAGTGAAGCCTGGAGCTGAGAGAAGCCCACACCAGCCAGTCCTCATTTCCTCAGCTCTGCTTTTGTGTGTTCTGCAACAATTTAAATTCTTATATATCCCATGAGAGGATCTCGCGATAACATCTAAGCCCGATCTTGGTCTCCAGCCTCACAGCAAACTGAAGCTTTGGCCACAAACCACCAGTCTTACTCATCAGACCTTAGCACACAGTCATATATAACTGCATTCATCACCGTCTAAAAATAAATGAGTCGTCTTTTCCAGGCAGGGCCCTTGATCGTCAAGGAAACGGAAAATGGATTTCATCCTGAATGGGCAGATTTGCCACTTTTGGTTCTCTAATGCGTGTAGTTCAGTCTTAAGTTGTTCTCTTCTATAAATCACACATGTGGGCCTTTGTAACAGCCTGACTTTAATCGGCACAGCAGTGTCGGTGGTCGTTGCCTCCCTGTAACCTCCCCCAGGGACCCCACCCATCTCGAGGGGCGGTGGTGACAGGCGGGCTTTGGTGAAGCTGTACCAGGCGCCCGCACACAGTGTTCTATTCTTACCCCCTTGTGTTCTAGTCTAGCAGGGCAATCCTTAGTGTCCAGATAGGAGCTGCGGGAGAGACGTAATCGTATCTATACAGCTAGGAAATCTTCACAGATTAAGCACATGCCCTGCCTGTTTCTGTATCTCAGCATACAGCAAAGGCTTTTCTGTTGAGGTATAGAGCTGTATTTAACTTGCCTTTGTGAGCGCTTCCTAATGTTTAGCCTGCTGTTGGTTTTTCAGTCAGTATCCTGTACTGAATCCCCCAAATAAGTTAGATTAGGAGAGCAGTTCTTTCTTGACCTGTTTACCCAACATAAATTTTTCCTTAATTAGATTACCGGGTGATTTGAGCACTTGGTAATAGTCTTACTCATCAATGTCCATTCAGAATGGACAGCTGTATTCATAGCTAGGATTGCTGTTTATGCATATAAAGAACAAAACAAAAACACCTGCTTTTCCAGAGGGTTGTAGTGGGCATTCGCCCTTGGCCCATCATCATCTTGGTGCCCACACCGCCCACAGAAAACACTGGAAAGAAGCCCCCCCCCCCCCATCACACTCACCTGAGAAGTCAGGTGCTGCCTCCACCCAGAAGGCACCTGCAGTCAGCCAGAGAAGTGGGTACAGCAGGTGCCAGTGCGTCACAGAGCCCCACCGTGCCAGCATTGCGGCCATCTCTCCCAGCGGACCGGGTCCAGTCCGGTGCGGCAGCCCGCTCGGGAAGCTCGCCGTCCCTGCTGCTCCAGAGCAGAGATCCTGCTCAATGCAACCATTGTCTCTGCCTGACAATGGGCCCCTTTGCTCCCAACCCACAGCAAGCATGTGATTTTTGCGGGTCACCTGAGTGTTTCCTATGGTCACGGATGAGCGCCCCTCCCTGAATCGCCATCGTAGGGTGACGGAGAGCTTTGTGTGTCTCAACGATGGTAGGAGATCATTTGTCAGGGGCTATCAGGTCTTCCGAGGGAAACTGGTCCCAGGTAAGCAAACAGGTTAAGTGTGACTCAAACAACCTTCATGAACAGAGATAAAGAGGAATGCAGGTACTACAGTAGCTCCACAAGTAGAGCATTGTGTTAGCAATGTAAAGGTAGTGGGTTCAATCGCAGTGAGCATCCGAGGGAGATGCCTGTTGGTTGGGTTTCTACACAAGGGGCCTGGCTGGATAAAGCGGCTGCCCACCCCCTGCAGGTGCAACCCTAAGGGTCCAGTGCCAGTGGAAGGCTGGGGCCTTGCTAGACTGATCCTTGGCTATGGATGCTGCCTTTATGGTAGATAGAGTGCGACTTCTCTGATGGTTATGGAGCCTGAGCTGGTGTTGGATATAGACAGATACAGTTTATCTCGGTGCACAACATGGGCTCTGGAACCAACCACCTGGAGAAGACCTGGACTGTATCCCACTCTGGGATTTATTCATAGTCCTCCAGTTTATTCCTTGTCCTTGTTTGTTTATCCAGGGCCACCTCCCTTTGGATGACAGGCACTGACTGTTATCTGTGCTTATTCAGTTCTGTGTATCTCGCCTGCTTGGAGACCTTGGGTGGGGTGCTGGTCAGCCTCCTCTGGGGACTCCATTGTTCTACTGGAGGACGCTAACGCTCACGTAGCTAACGACAGTGAAGGGTGTCGGAAGGGTGCGATTGGTTGCGACGGCCTACACCAGCAGAGTTCTGTTATTAGACTTTTGTGCTAGTCACCGTTTGCCCATAATGAACACCATGTGTGCCGCTGGCATGAGGCTGTCCACGGGTGAGAGAAAAGAAGAGGTGAGCTATCAACTGATCAGCAGCTGGTGGTGATTTGTATCAGATTGTGGGGGAGAAGGCTGAGCAGACCTGGGCAGAACCAAACATATAGTAAGGGTCTGCTGGGAGCGATTGGCAGTCTCCTGTCTGGGAGATGTACAATTTAGGACCTCCGGCAGAACATGTCTTGCCTTCCAAAGGAATCTGGAGACACTGAGTCCAAATGGGCCGAGTTCCATGCCTTCATTGCCTAGGTTGTTGGAGCCAGTTGCGGAGGCACTTCCTTGAACCTGGTGGCGGACTCCGGCGGCAAAGGGAGTCGTCAGGCTGAAGGAGGAGGCCTTCTGAGCTTGCTTAGCTTGCGGGACTCCGGAGCCAGCAGACAGTTACCAGCAGACCAAGCAGCGTGGTTTTAGCAATCGTGGAAGCAAAAAACTGCGGTGTTTGGAGTTTGGTTGAGGCCACAGAAAATGACTTTTGAAGACATTCTGGCACGCCACTGGTTGACTGAGAAGGGTTTACAAGTATGGATAGAGTGCTGTCGCCCTTAACTGGAGATTTAGTCAGTTGAAGGACACTTTGAGTACCTATTGAATCCCACTGACATGCCTTACATGGAAGAAGAAGAGTCAGAGACTGCTGCACGCTAATATAATTAAAAAGGTAGTCTATTGTAACTACTTTCTTTCTGAGCAACCAAAGAATCAGTTACAATTAATTTAGAATTCTGCTGACTAAGACCAAAAGGAGTGCACACATTACACCTATTTTAAAATCCTTACACTGGTTAGCAGTCAGTTTTCATATTGATTTTAAAGTTTTTTAATGGGTTTATAAGGCATTACAAGGAATTACATGGCCTTACACTGGACTGTCTCTCAGAAATGCTGTTAGTTCATGAACCAGGAAGGGCCCTCCGCTCGTCCGGTTCCCCTCTCTTATCTGCTCCACACAGCGGAACAGAAATATTTGATGATTCTACTTTTAGCCACTATGCTAGAAGACTCTAGAACAGCCATCCTGAGGATGTGAGAGGTGCTGAAGACATTGGCATTTTTAAACATAAATTGTAAAGTCATGTCTTTGGTCTGGCTTTTATGTAATGTTTCATATTCTTATGGTTTCAGAATTTATATCTATTTTATTTATTTATTATTTTTTGATTATTTTAAAATTCTTTTTTATTTTTACTATATATAAATTTAGTTTATTATAGTTTTAGTACCAATGTCAATTGCTTGTAAAGCACTTTGAATTGCATCTGAGTTGTTTTGAAATTGCTATATGAATAGTTTGATTGATTTGATTGATTGATTGATTGATTGATTGATTGATTGATTGAAAGAACTTGGAGGAACTTGCCCATCACTGGGTCTCCATGCACTCAGGAAGTAAAAAAAAACACTTTTCAGCGGTAAGGCTTCTGGAGTTGATTAGATTTGTCCTGAATTCTTGAAATCAATTTATCTGTTTATGTTGTGTCTTGGCTGACGCTCCTCTTCAACGCTGCGTGGAGGTTGGGGGCAGTGCCTCTGGATTGGCGGTCCCAATCCTTAAGAAAAGAGGCCTGAGGATGTGTTCCAACATTAAGAGGACCATACTGCTGAGGCTCCCTGGGAAGGTCTATGCTGGATGCATGCAGATTCCCTCTTGGTCGTAGAACACTGGACCAGCTCTTTACCCTCACAGGGATACTGAAGGGTTCATGGGAGTTTGCTCATCCGGTCTACATGTGATGTGGACTTGGAAAAGGCACATGGCTGTGTCTCTTGGGGGGATCCTGTGGGGGGTGCTTCAAAAGTATGGGGTGCAGGGTCCGTTATAATGGGCCATTAGGTTTCTGTATAACCAGAGCAAGAGCCTGGTTGTCATTGCCAAAAGTAATTCTGACTTGTTTCCAATGAGCGTTGGACTCTGCAAAGGCTGCCCCTTCTCACTGATTCTCCTCATAATCATTTTGGGTAGAATGTCTAGGCTTAGCCAAAGGTGCAGGGGGTCTGTTTTGGTGACTTTAGGCCCATCCTTTGCTCATCTGTTTCTGGGTTACAGGGGTACCAGTCTAAGCAGGGATGCCCAGACTTCCCTCTCCCCAGCCACCTCCTCCAGCATCTCCAGGGGAAGATCAGGGAGTTCCTAGGCTGGCCGAGAGATGTAATCTGTCCAGCTGGGATGAGGATCAGCACCTTCTCAACCAGGAAAGGGTGAATAACCCAGTCCAGGTTGGGGGTGAGTTACTGCCTTAAGCGGAGGAGTTTAAGGGAAGAATGAATCAGGAAACTGACAAGCAGATCTGTGCTTCTAATAGGCTGTTGTGGTGAGTAATAGCTGAGTTGAAAGCAGATGTACTGGTCAATTTACATTCCCGTGGTCACCTATGGTCACAGACTCCGAGTAGTGAGAAGTATGAGATTGTGGATAGGAGCGGCAGAAATTAGTCGCCTTTGCAGGGGGTCTGGAGTCAGCCTTAGAGAGACAGGGAGGAGATTGGACATTTGGGAGGTGCTCAAAGCAGAGCTGCTACTCCCACTCATCGAAAGAAGCCAGCTGAAGTGATTCTGTATGCGGCGTCTCCTGTTTTGGGCATGTACAACTGGGAAGACACCCGGGGGCTCCTGGCCCTGTGACCCTGACCCAGATGAACGTTTCAGAATGTGTGGATGGATGGAGAATATGTGTAGAAGTAAGATGTTACTATTTATGCAATAACCCCCTCAGAAAACCCCAACCCAAGCCACAATCTCTAGCCACTCAGCCTCAGGTATGGGTTTGGAAGGTGTCCCCAAGCCTCTCCACTCCCTCCCCACCACTGCCTCGGCCTGGATTGACCGGATTGTTACGTTTGGCTCGGATGGGACATTTTTGTTTTTCTGAGTTACGTTTGTGGAACATGAGATTCTCTGTGAAAAGAGTGCAAAACAAGCTCACCACCAGACCAAGAACAACGAACCACTTCACTGAAAAGCTCTGCAGGGCACAGATAAGGAAACTTCCAACTGGTCAGGGTTTTGTAGAAAGTATCTCTGTGATAATGGCTTCCGTCTCAGGGAACGGGGCACAGCTGTTTTCTCGCAATCATTAATCAGAACGTTTCCCATCACCCTGGATGGTACTGTTATTAACGGCCTTGGACAGTATTTTGCAGCTAGAAGCCAAAGTAATTTATCTTTTTCAAGCCTAATTATTCAGAAATCTCAGCAAGGTTATGAAACCCCCTAAAATTTGCACGGACAGCACCGCTCAGGCTGACCCTGAGGGCTTGGCGTGAGTTTGCTGTTCACTGAGAGGAAGGCTGTTATTGGCCAAGAGATTGTGGTAAAGTTTGAGCAACAGCTGGCAGCTGTAGCGGAGCCGGCAGATCGATGGAGTGTTTAAAGGGACGGTCCAAGGCATCCCCTGCAGGGTGCGGAGGAGCTGCTTTGGCAGCAGGGCTCAAGAGTTCCCAAGAAGAACCATACTCGCCCCCCCACCCCCCCCCCACAGGCATGACCAGTTGAACTAGGGAGGTGCATAGCTAAAACTAAGCATGACATAGTGGTTCTTATTAAGGTGTGTGTGTTTTTTAAGAAAAGCTATAATACTCTTATGATACTTCGCAATTACATGATACTTCACTTTTATACTTTAATAAAATCAGGTACTTAGGAATTCTTTGTCTTTTCACACTTTCCTTTCTGTTCTCCATGAGAAATGTGGAGAAGCAGAAAGCTGGGGTGCAGGATGAGCCTTTTATCTAACGTCCCTTGAGCAGCTTTTGGGGTTAAAAGCCTTTGTCAGAAAACTAACAGTGAAAGGATTATTTCACAGATTCTCGACTGCAAGGCATTGTGGGTATGTTCATGGGATGGCAGGTTCCTGTCCAGGCACAATTCCTTCTCTTTGCATTTCCGCCATTTGTTATACAATTTCCATTTTCCACTCCGCTGGCCTTTTCCAGCCTCCCTGCGACCGGTGGAAATTCCCGTCACTCACAGGGACACGCAGAGCTGACCTCCTACAGGAATGTGCATATTTTGTGTTCAATTCATCATTTCACCCAGGATGTTTTGACCTATAGACCCCCTTTATTATAACTGTCCTTTAAATGCTGGATGATATTAAAGGATATGTGTCGTTCTGATAACGAAATTAAAAAATATAGACTCTTGAGGTTCTTTTTTATTTTTGGTCTGCTCTAGGTGACAGCCTCGATTCCGACTAAGAGTGTAAGGTCTGCTCTAGGTGACAGCCTCGATTCTGGCTAAGAGTGTAAGGTCTGCTCTAGGTGACAGCCTCGATTCCGGCTAAGAGTGTAAGGTCTGCTGTAGGTGACAGCCTCGATTCCGACTAAGAGTGTAAGGTCTGCTCAAGGTGACAGCCTCGATTCTGGCTAAGAGTGTAAGGTCTGCTGTAGGTGACAGCCTCGATTCCGACTAAGAGTGTAAGGTCTGCTCTAGGTGACAGCCTCGATTCCAGCTAAGATTGTTTGATATGGTGTCAGCTCTTATGGGCATCTTTCTGTAAGCTTCCCTTTTCCACAGGAAAGAACCTACTTTTCTCGTGTGCTGAGCCCATACTAGCCCATCGTGATTCAGTGATTCACTTCTGTGGTAATTCAGTTTTTGACAGGAAACACAGGATGAAGTCTGCAATCGAGGGCAGTTTATGCCAAGCCACACGTGTGTGTGGGAAAGCCCTCCCACCTGCAGACACGTGATCTGGGCAATCTGGGAAAATGGCCCTTTTCTGCTGTCATTTTTATTGGCCTTTTCCCATTTCAAAATGTGAGGAGTTGTAAGAAATACAACAACAAAAAAATTGTCAAAACAGAAAAACATGTAGTTTCAGAAGGTGCCAGAAAACAAAAACAGGATTGATAAGCATCAGTCGGGCTCAGAGTTACTGGGGGGGCAAACTCTTATAAATAAGCAGGGAAGCAAAGGATCATATATAAAAAGAAAATTGACTCAGACCCATAAGCTCATGCGTTGCACCCTCCGGGACGGAGCAAACCCCCGCTCCCCCCCAAGCTGCTGTATGTGGCAGGATAGAGCAAGGTTTCTGAGAAATCTGGGAAAACTTGGAAGCCATACAAACGAGGCACCATGGATAGGCAGATCTGGTGACATCGGTACTATCATGGACATGTGATGAAGGTCAGCACACCGTCGTGATGTGGAGACCACACACCTTTTCCACAAGATCTTTCACTGAGTGTACAACCTATTTTGAGCCTGGCACCAGGCTTTTATACAAACGCCCCCTACGCCCAATTCTGCCCTCCCTCTTTCTGGCCTTTTAAGCCAGCCCCTGTGGGGGGAAACAGCTGAAGGAGCCATACAGTGCATGCACACACTCAGACACGCACACACACACACTGATTTTGGCCAGGATTGGTTAGTCAGACGAGTTCCTGGAATCTCCCCTCTCTCCCTCACGCAGCACGAACGGACACAGTCGCAGACACTCCCTCCACGGAGCTAGCTGGATCCCTCCAATCCTCAGGAGCTAGACGCTCGCTGGCCAGGACGCGGCTGGCATCACTGGGATATCTGGGGAGATATTGTGCTTCCTTCTCGCCGTTGCAGAGGAACAACATGGCTCTGAGGCCAAACCCAGACAGCGAGCCAAATATCGAGCTTTTCATTAAGGTCAGTCCTTCATTCTTCACTTTTGTTCACATGCTTCAGTGTTTACTTATGTTCCTTAATGTTTAAAATAAGTGTCAGAGTCTGTAAACTTTACAGTGAATCGTTGTGTCTTTACAGTATTCCTGGAATGTTCTAGTCTGAACATCTGAAAGCTATAGTGGTAAAAATATCATTACTTCAGTAAGTAATATATTTCAAACTAGGTTATTTTTCTCCCTGGTGGAAACTAAAGTCATATGAAGATGAGTCTTCAGAAAGACAGTTTCTTCTGCGTCTTCTGCTACATATGGTTTTATATGCCACTGAGTAATGCTGACATTTTTAGAGGTAGGATCTGGAATATGGGCAAGGATAGGAGTACGGGGAAGATCTTTGTATATTAACACACAGCATCATTCAGAGGACGTTAACGGGGCTACATCAACGATTGAGTTAGTATTCCTGGTGAGACATTTTTATCATTCTCTCCAGAAAGTGTGTACAGGAGGCCCCCGCTTATCAACAGGCAGACAGCATGGGGTGGAGCTATGTTGTGCTTGTCCCTGATGCCCAAAAACCCTACGTTTGGCTCACACAAACTCTAGGCTTAGGACACTCTATTTGCCGCCACATTTTCCGGAACACTCCCTGTGGACGGGCTGGCACATGGACAAGACCCCCCCCCCATTCATTACCACATCCTTCTCACACCTTTTATTTTGCTAGACACGTGAACACAGCCCCGCCTACCCATCTGCTGCCACACCCACCTCTGCACCTCCTTAGCTCACCACATGACTTACATGAGGCTTGGACATCTTCCACGCTCCTGAAAGTCTGCTTAGTTTCACTACCGCTGCGTTTGTGACTGAATAATGCTCAGATGTGTTCAGTTGTATTCGGTGAGGGAAGTCGGCGTAGTTTTGCTCTCTGCGGGAGAAGTTGTTGCTCTGAATCTGCCTTTCTGATGGTGCTTTTCCAACATTCCATGTCAAACTTTCCAGAAAAATCCTCATGGTGTGGGTTTAGGACTGTCTGCAAAGCTGTAATCTTGCTGGACCATGTTTGCTGGCTATATCATTCATTCCAGCTTTATATTTTATAGTAGAGGGGCAGCCACACAAGTTATGAACTTCTTAATTGTGACTAAATAATCAGGAGGCTTGCTGTAGCTTCTGTGGGGGAGTTGTCTAAGGGCAGTATGTGGGCTACAAAACGTGATCTTCCATGCTTCTCTCTACAGGCTGGCCTGGATGGGGAGAATGTGGGGAACTGCCCTTTCTGCCAGAGGCTCTTCATGGTACTCTGGCTGAAGGGCGTCAAATTCACAGTCACCACCGTCGACATGAAGAAGTAGGTCTGACCTTCTGACCTTCAGCCTCTTCCCTTGCTTGTTGTTCTTTTCATCCTCTGTTTTGTCGCGTACAGTTACTATGTTATGCATGAAATACTATTTTCATGGATCAAAAGATTGTTTAGCTGCACCCTATTAGACTTTAGATTCCTGATAGATTTAACCCAGTAGTTCCCAGCCTTTTTTGGCCTGTGACCCATCACAAATTTCTGACGACCCCATAGACATTTTTTTTTCTAGAATTAGTTTGTTGACCATGTTTGTTATACCGTGTTGCAAATACAAAGTAGCCAGTTTAGTGGACAAAGTCACACTTTATTTTCCCTAATCACATGTACAGTTCAGCGAGTTTGTCTCTATAAGGCTGAAGGTGATCGCGATCATTTTATTTGAACTCATTTATATTGCTTATTGATATTTATGAACGTGAAAGAATACAGTTGTTTAACGTTGTATGTGGTGTTTTAATCATAATTTTTAAAAGAATAATAATTAGTTGAAAAAATATTTTTTATCAGTCATTTTTTAATCAATTACTAAATATTTCAGGGGACCCCATTTGAATTCCAGGCGACCCCAATGTTGAAAAACACTGATTTAACCCAATGTAGACGCACCCACAACTCCTCTCTCAAGACGTCACTTTCCTCTCACATGAACCATTTACTGGGACAGTCACTGCAAAGAATGCTTTGCCACTATTAGCATTGTTGCAGAGGTGCTTGTGCGCATGTGTTCGTGTTGCAGCATTTTAAAAGATGTTTAAAACCCTATGATTTCCGTGATGTGGAAAATGCGGACAGAAAGGTGGAATCCAGACATGAAAAATTAATTGATGGTAGGTTGTAGAAATCCCATGGAATTAACAGGTTTCTCATAAAATTAAAGGCCTTTGAAAATAATTTAGAATGCCAGCTGTTCCTTATGGTTTCATTAATTTATTGATAAAAAATAAATAAATGCCCTAATGTTATTCAGTTATTCAGCATGTTTTTATATTCATTTGATAAGAGTTACAGCTAGGTAGCTAGCTAGCTGCTTCATGAAGAATATTTTCCATTCATGTTGAGTTTGTTGTGTTCTAAATAAATAAATATTGGTCTGTCAAAGTTCTATATGCTATCGATTTTGTTAAGAAAATGCTAAATGCTGCTCTTAAGCCATGTACTAAGAGAGATGTTACAATGCGTCAGTTGTGCCTTCATCTCCTAAGGTTATCTTACAATGTTTTGTTGCCTTCCAGAGTTTTTACAGAAGTTAAAGTCATCTTATTGATATATCGTTCCTCTTCTGTTCTGTCCACATTTGGAACGGAAAATAATCATGTTGCATTACTAAAATACTGTGATTCTTGGAATTCATTTACTTCCTACATTTTTAACAGTCATTTAGTGATGGTTCCGGAATACATACATGAAGCAACTCTTCCAACCCTGCCGGTAATCCCATTCCCATCCACCCTCAAAGACTCACTGCATCTTCTCTGGCTCATTCGTGATTAATACTAATAAAAGATCCTGAGTCCGGCTGGACTGAGCGGTACTTGGCTGCAAGGTTACAGCGGCTGGTGAGAACGTGTGGGGGACGACAAACGATCATTCTGCTGTGCATTACGTCAGCATGGTGCCATGCATTTAGGGAGACACGTTGAGCTTCACAGCCACACACAAAGGCCAGCTCACAGCAGCGCACAGTGGATAGTGATTAGGATTGGGTTAAAGTGCAAACCATATATAACCCGTCGTGTCTCTTGTTGGTCTTTTAGGGCATTTTCTATTTAAAAGCATTAAGAACCCAGCATGCTTATCTGCTGTTTCTTTCTGCATATAGCACACTGAGGCTTTACGGCCAGCGGTTGGGAGGGAAGCAGGGGAGGGGCTTGTAGGTTGCTTTGGAAACTGAAGGCCTCCACTTGACCCTAACCCTCCCTCCCCCCACCCCACCTGCTTCCTCCTTTCTGCCCTCTGTGACTGTAGGAAGCCTGCAGAGCTGAAGGATCTCGCTCCAGGGACAAACCCACCATTTCTGCTGTACAATGGCGAGCTCAAGACGGACTTCCTGAAGATTGAGGAGTTCCTGGAGCAGACGCTGGCGCCCCCCAGGTAGGGCGCTGCACCACACCCCCCCTCCAGGTTTATCGATTACAGATGCGGAGGGAGGTGGGCAGGCCGTCCATCTCGCCGTCAGCCCCGAATCACCTCTGCCTTCCCTTTGCTCTCAACAGGTACCCCCACCTCAGCCCCACAAACAAAGAGTCTTTTGATGTTGGTGCCGACATTTTTGCCAAATTTTCGGCTTTTATCAAGAACAGTCCGACCAGCAAAGGTAAGATGATGTGAAGAGTGATGGGTGTTGCGTTTGCAGCACATAGGCTCCTACATCGAGATTATTCTCCCTTCCAACTCTGTCTTCAAAATAATGCGTAAGATTACAACACTAAGCAAAAAAAAGGTGCATAAACAAAAAAAAGGATTTCCTTCTGAAATAATGATGATTTCTGTGTAAAAGCCAGTGATGTGATTGTGGACACATTAGAAATCCACCTCAGAATAAGTATTATTGTGGACAGATTAAAATACTGCCTCTAAATGAGTGTCTCCTTGTCCATACTTGGATCCTGGGCCCTTACTCATACAATGGACCCATGCAGTTCATGAGAAGGCGCTGCTGCGGGAATTCAAGCGGCTTGATGAGTATCTGAACTCACCCCTACCTGAAGAGATCGACCACAACTCTGCAGAGGACGTCCTTGTCTCCAACAGGAAGTTCCTCGACGGCAACAGGCTGACTTTGGCCGACTGCAACCTGCTGCCCAAGCTCCATGTCATCAAGGTTGGTCACATTGACGTTTCCACTGCATTCGCGTGATTCCATCCCAGCATCAAACTCCACAGCTGTTTCAATTGCTGACCTCCTTATTAATTATTGTTGTCCGTGGCCCTTCATAGGGAAAGTGGTAAAGTGATCTTTTCAATCTGTTTATATGGGAACATTATTTTTGTTGTACAGGTTGCTGCCAAGAAGTACTGTGACTTTGACATCCCCGCCGAATTCTCGGGTGTGTGGCGTTACCTGCGGAATGCCTACGAGCGAGAGGAGTTCAGCCAGACGTGTCCCGCCGACGCTGAGATCGAGAGGGCCTACCTGAGCGTGGCCAGCAAGAAGTGAACAGACCTCAAGTAGGCCGGAGCCTGGAGGCGAATGGCACTATGTATAACAGTATGAAACACGCCAAGCAGGAAATGACCACCGCCTCTTTTTGCTGGATTTTCACCTTCTCCATGTCTCTGGAGAGAACCTCATTTTCAATCCTTCATCAACAGTCGTCTTCAAGCCCTGCATATAAACAAAGATGAGGCTGCCTGGGAATTTTGCCTGATACCAACATTATACCAATAGTAAACAAGCAACGGGAGGAAGCATCTGTGTACCCCTCTGAGATGCAACTTAGCTTTCCGCTAAGAACGCACCAGTCCTTCAATAACTAACTGTACAGCATTTTCACTTAAATGCAAAATAATATGGTCCAAGAAAACAAGTTTTAAAACATTGTCATAGATAAGCAACTTTAAATCCAGTTACACGCATTGTATGTTTGGATAGCTTCTCCTGTTATGTTTATATGGCACAGAGTTCTGGGGTCCGTTCTTCGTACCTCGCTTACTACATCCAAGATCAAATGACATATCCAGGATCAAATCATCGCGCCAACTT
>JABFEB020000002.1:19897067-19914769 GCA_019775895.2 Stomatorhinus ivindoensis | reverse complement strand
ACAAACTACACGAACTATGTTTAAGTGACATAGGCTATGCACTTTTCAAACGACAGACTGCATTTTGTTTTATATATAAAATACCCTGCTTCACATATATGCGCGGTCATCTTTGAGTAATATATTAATATCATAGTACAAAAATAATTGGGCAAATATCGCTGTTGCTGTCGTATAAATGAAGCGGACATAACTGAGTGGCCGCGATCTAATCCTGTTTACATAAAGTAAGCCTGCTCCCGAGCAGGTTTACGCTGACGGATATGTCGCTATGACAGCAAATCCCAGATGAGCGTCGAAGAACCGAACGATCCAAGATCACGCGAAATAGTCAACAATCAAATCCAGCTAACTTACTTAGCGAGGTACGAAGAACGGACCCCTGATGTGCACTTAACTGTATTTGTAATATGCAACTTCATTTGTATTTGTGTCCATAGTGTAAATATACATAAATATATTTTCCTATATACTTTATACTAAACACGCACTGTGGTGATAGAGCTCACAGTGGTTTTTAGCATACTCATCTTAGCAGAGGTTTATTGATATGGTAGTTGGCATAAACATTTGTTAGTGGAACAGGAACAAGCACCAAGTGGACCGAATGGAAATAAAATCCAATAAAGTTTCTCACTCACTCCATTTACTAACTTGAGCCTTTTATGACAACTACCTGACAATAATTAGCATGTTGGTGTGTTTGAGAGGAAAAGAGAAACACGTCTCTGAGGCTCCACTGCCACCTTGTGGACAAATGTCTCATTGATTATTGGCTCCTCTATATTCTATTACAGTCTTATTCCCTTGATTCATAATGTTCAAGAGGTTATGTGACTTTACTGTATTGGTGTTTTGGCACTTGTTTGTGGTGTTTTGATTTTTAACCATAAGGTTTTTTCTCTGGACAACATAGAAACACAAAGCTATGCCCTTCAAAACCAAATGACACAGACCCCTTTATTTCAAAGGTACAATGATACACAATGTTCTTCCAATCAAATGCACACTTCTTTTTTAACCACAGGGTGGGGTGACACTCCTCTAAAATTCAAAAATATATTTCTTTCTTAATATACAAAACAACAGACATGTTGTTTCCGGGCTCTGCACGAAACTCATGTGGACCGTAGGTCAGGGGGTGCAAACACAAGGTCGCCGTGGCCAGGCCAGGATGCGGCTCATTTCTCACAGGAACAGCACAGTCTCAGCTAGTTTGTCACGCAGTACTTCCAGAAGCAAGCTGTTTGGAAAAATGAGAGAAGAGCAGGATTCGTGTTATTCCTGGTGTTAATTCCTGTTGAACTCCACATTACCGTCAGAGTGAGAGACCTACTGAAGGCTGGCATTTAAACAGAACCTCAGGGCTGCAAAGGTGGGAAATGTCTACTAAAATTCTCATTTCTGCCAGAAAGTGTCTGCAAACATTTTTACAGGAATTTTGGGAATTTATAATGCAAGTCCAACTAGTCATCATTTTGGAGAATGCAGTTTTGTAGCTATTTTTGATTCCTGCCTTTTCCTGTGCATGTCTGAGTCTGCACCAGATGAGAAGAAAAGCTCAGCTATGATACATTCATTTTTGATATTGTTTCAAATAAAAAAATTATCTGTAAAAGACGATACATAAGTTTTAGAAAACTAAACAGCTATCCCTAAAGTGATCCATTAAACAAGCTCATGGATGAGTTACAATAATTTGGCTAGCTAGCCAGGTAACTGGTGTCACTGTAGTTTTAACAAAGTTTGTTTTATGATGATACAGGCCTAATTCGGCATCACCCCGATGGATGGGTCTTTGCTCATCTGCGATCCTGTGATAACAATAATCTGACACACTCAGATTTGTCTTTGGTCTCGCTTTGTCGATATACACACACAAGTCCACAACAGGCTCACAAACGTACAGGTGGAGAAGCTGGTGTTAATCTGGGCAAACTTGAGGCTCTTTGAGCCTGACTCCCACACGTTTGAGGCCCCAGCTGAACCGGACAGTTACTGTTTGATAGAGCATTTATGACTGTCAGCAGATTCTCCAGATTGAACACATTCCTACTTTCATCATCAAGCTTCATGCCGTGTGGCTCAATAATGTTAGCAAGGGAAATGTATTTGTGTTCAATAAACTATTAAGTTAAATCTAAATATCCTCAAAGTTTTTGAATGTCTGACAATAGTAGATACTCATGATAAATATGAATTTCCAGATAATTCCCATGGAAAGATTCCTCCCCTGGAAATTCCTGGAACATCCATCCCTAGTCACAATTCATAGCTTCATCACTTTGCAGCCAAATATGCTGCAGTCTGAGTCTTAATAATGCAATTTCAGCTGAGGACCATAGCTGCCGAAACATAGTGGCCTTCAGAATCTCACCTCTCTTGGTGGTCTTTGGCGGACTCTGGCGGAAGAAGCCTCGGTTTCGCAGACTGTCCACAGGGGCCAGCTTCAGCATGGCAGTCTTTAAATCCTCCACCTTGTCCGAGAGCACAGTGTATTGAGGAGAAAAGTAGACCAACAGGTGTTATAACACCTGTGGCTAAAAATCCACATGGCAACAACTAGCACCAGAGGAATAGTCCAGGAAAATTAAGACCCTGACCCTCTGGGAGCAAAACAATTCCTTGCTGACGCGCCAAGGGACACAATCAAACTCAGTGATCTTCACTTTAGTTATAAGGCTATTAAGAGATGGACTGACAGATTGAAAGTCATATTCTAAGTAAGTCTGATCAAAAATAGATCAAAGTACAGCTAATGTAGCACTCTTGGTAATGCAGCATTTTGGTCAAACTTAGAGAGAAATGACTGTATCACACATAATTGGGCTTTAATATGTCCAGCATATCAATCTATCGTCTTGCATCACTTCTGTTATCTTACCATTTTTCTGATGGTTTCTTGTTGCAAGGGTTTTTTTGCTGCTCGAACCATAAAGAGGAAGAAGACGAGTTTCAAAAACAATGATTAAGTTTACATGTGGACGGGACATATTTCATATATTGCTGTTATTCTGCTTTATTAGATATTGTTTCATGCTTAAATGTTCACTATAATGATGAATATTAGGTATTTCTTGCACAATCAACCCATTACTACTCAACAAGTACACAAGAATTTCCACCAGCTTTGAAGTGGCCTGTTGAAAGTCATAGGGAACCTTCCCTTACCGTTCGCCCATGTGTCACTGTTTGGACCCAGCTGGAATTTGACGTGCCTGCGATCCTCCAGGTCTGTCTGCTCTCCCTCCTCCTCTGCTACCAGTTTCTGAATCAGTTCTAATAAGACATGAAATTTATCACTGTCAGTCAAAAAACTGAGACTTAACTTGTGATAGCAAGTTATTCCAATATTTATTTTCTTTTGGAATAAACATTATGGACATTGATTCAACCCGAACCAAAAATGGTAGACTATAAACTGACAGTGATAAATCACTAGATTTTGTACCCAACAATTATATTACTCTAAGTGCTACTGTTATTGACAACCTAAATATATCCAAATCGTATTTTTGCCATTGATTAACTCATTTTGCCATCCTCTGTACCTCTGACCTACCCTAAATCACAAAGACCTTTTCACCTTGTGACTTTTATAATAGAGGTCAAATTTTCTGTTCAGTTTCCAATTCAATTTGTGTCTAGTGCAAAGCCCCTAGAAAGTAAGCTAGAGGTGACAGTGGCAAGGAAAAACTCCCTCATAGGAAGAAACCTTAGGAGGAACCAGACTCAAAAGGGGAGCCCATCCTCTAGGGGCTGGCAGAGAAAGTCCTGATTTATACGTGCTCCTTTGTTAAAATCCAGGTATGAAAGTTCATCCTATAAAGTACTGTGCAACCTGCTGCCCATATGACATTTTGAAGGTCACTGGATAAATTGCAGATAGATCCTTCTTCATGCAGTCCTTTATTAGTCTCTACCCTTGTATCAGTCTCTGTGTATCATTACACATTATATTGTAGTCATAGTCTTGAACAGAAGTTCTAGATCTTCTAAACATCAAAGTCACAAGCTCATCACTTGTGTAGACCATCTGGAGGAAAATATATGATCCAACATGAAAAGCGACATTTTGTGCATAGTTCAGGTTAAATTGCCTATCAAACGTCTAAACCCTAGATACGCATGCAGGCTTTGGAATGATTTCACCTACCTGCTGGGGGCGCCAGACTCATGCCAGAATAGAGTGGAAAAGTCTGGGTCCTCTTTGCAGAATGCAGCATTGCAACAATGCAGATCAGCGCCCAGGTCAGCATCACGACGGCTCCTCGACTTCTTTCTCCACTCTTCTACCTCGGAGACTTCACTTTTATCTCTCCCTCGACCATTTGTCTTGACATCTGTAATATGTCATCGTGTCACATCAGCCCTGTGCAAACAGTCTTGACGTACAGGCACCCTCGTCAGATGTGATGGGGGACTGGTCATCATTTTAAATCTTTCCTATCTCTGGTTGCACAGGGAGCCTTGACAAATGTTTAAATTTTGACACAATGGAAAGCTGGTCAGAGTTAAACTGAATAGACAGCATCATACCAATAAAACACGCTGGATAAATACATTCAGCCACCAGATGGGGATTTGTGAAGTTCTAAAAATAAAACTATTTTCTCAGATAACCAAAATTATGATGTTGTTTTTGTTATCTTTAGTTATAACCTATTATCACTTGTTGCCAGAAATCCAGTAATTTGTTTGCTATTTCATTTTCTTCAGTTCTTCTTCACTGCACTTAATTCACCCAACACCCATTCAGATCATTTTCCATTATACCGTCATTACTATCATTAGTTTTGTAGGGCTATTTACTTCTGTAAAAACAAGCTAAGCAGTGCTGTTGCAGAGCACCCCCCTGTAGTAATCACGTTGTAATGCTGATCACTCATATTTAGTTGTATTTAGATTAAATACATTTTGATTATTCTTAATAGAAAACTAACCAAATGCAGCCCAAACTGCAGGGTATAAATCAGAAAGCACAGGATGTATAAAAGTATGCATTTTATAGTAGTTCTTGTTCCCAGATTTTAAATGGGTTACATGGGTACTTTGTCAAAGTGAAGGGTTTCTAATAATGTACCAGAGGAACATTACTGAAAGATCTGGTTCTTGGACTGTGATGGATGGAAGTGTCTCACATGATATGATATTGCAATTGGAAGCACCAGATCCTGCCTTTATTCTTCATCCAAGCCATCCCAGGTGAGGAATGGTGCCTACATATAAAATGGCCATTGACTACACACTTCTACCAAGGGTCCACAAAGCTTATAGGAAGGTGTATTTCTTTGAACTAGTTTGACATTGACAGGAGTTTAATGGTTTTTCCTTGCGATACCAGTTTTGTGCGTCATGACAGGTAATCATATTTTGTCAAATCGCTGCTGAGCTGAAAAAGTCAAACTGGAACTAAAAGACATCGTGTTACTCTTGATGGTTTTTCATCTTCAAATGTGCAATGGGGATCCCAGCAAATAATGTATAATTGTGTTAAAACTGTCCATTGTAAGTTTGTGTGGGGATGAAAGTTTACTGACATCCATCCATGTGGATATCACCAAAGGCAGGAGTAGTAGGTGATTTTTTAATATCTCTGATTTGAAATTTCCTAGACATTTGGACAAAAGGGCATATGCATTGCAAAAATGTATACCTTCATGTACATTAACATCATAAACAAGAGCTTAGGCTTCAATTTCTCTAATTATGCTGTGGGTAACTACCTGGTTTATCTCATACATGGCGGTAATACCCATCCCCCATGCTCATTTGTTTTGTTACACCGGTTGCACTTTGTGAGAATAAAACGTGCACTATGGCAGCGGTGGGATTCGAACCCACGCCTCCAGAGAGACTGGAGCCTAAATCCAGCGCCTTAGACCGCTCGGCCACGCTACCGATAGCAAGCCAAAAATTGCTATACCTCTTCCTACGATAGGATTAATTTGTGGCATTTACAAGGCGGGTATAAAACCATATGAATGGTTTAGCCATATGAATGTTTAATCGTTTGATTAATTAATTTGTCGCTGGAATAAATAATTGCTATATATATATGTATCACACTGATATTAAACTATTTTGAACTATATTTAAATGATTGACTTTCCCTTTTGTTAACTACGGTTTTCCTCTTTAATGGTCATTAATCAGTAGATTTTTTGTCGGATTTTAATAAAAGGATAGTGATGTTTGTGAGTGCGGCTACGGTATGCAATCGATATGTAAGCATTAATATATATCGATACTATAGTGTTACGGAGTGCACTTATCTAGGGAAATGTGGCGATTCTCCATGCCTTTGCTATGTAGTGCGCCTGTCAAGGCGTAGTTTTTGCCGATTTAATATCTATTCCCCGGCACAAAAAGGTCTACGCTGAGTTCGAGGAGGCTGGGCTCCTATTCCTAGCGCAAATCGCGTACGCAAACAGTCACGTGGTTCACACACACGGAAGTTTGCCGTAAGTGAAGAAACGGCTCCTCGGCGAAATTGCCATGATCCACGGTGGAAGGGCCATAGATCTGTTATCTGCTAAATCCTACCCACGGAGCGAAGGTGATAGGTAATGATGCTTTAAGCATTGTGCACACATACTTTCAGGGGACTTTAGTTATAACTGTGTTTT
This sequence comes from Stomatorhinus ivindoensis, assembly GCA_019775895.2. NCBI lineage: Eukaryota > Metazoa > Chordata > Actinopteri > Osteoglossiformes > Mormyridae > Stomatorhinus > Stomatorhinus ivindoensis. The sequence goes on along the minus strand of JABFEB020000002.1, from coordinate 19,908,140 downwards.
CAGTTATCATGGGTCTAGCTAGCTCGGCTGCAGCCTTGCAGCTCCGGCTTGTTTTGATGCGTGATATTCAGTTTGTCTTCACGGACACTTAGCGGAGCGCTGCGGGTTATTCACTTTATATCAGTTTCACTTATTTTTTATCAAGCTGTCCTACAAAAATAGTCACCACAAAGCGTTTCACATATGAATTGCAGCCCCAGACCGGGTTGTATATAAGTGAAGCCGCTACATTTACTAATTTATCCGACGCTTTTATCCAAAGCAACTTACAATGGAGGGAAGGGTTACAATACAGTAGCTGGATTGTCAACCCAAGATTAGCGTAAGAGGATCTTTTAATTAGGCGCATTAGCATTTAAGACTCCTCGCTACACCTTTTATTTCGGGCTATGTTACATGATGGGATGAAATACAAATGATGGTACATTAGTGTATGGATTTGGCTAATTTCACATTCATCCATATTAATAAAGTTAAAGTAGATCTTATGTTAGATCAATTAATCTAATCCGAAATATATATAATGAATTGCGTTATCCAGTCAAGATAAAGCTAAAAGAAGTTAATAACGTAAAACATTTAGGCTGTTTGTTAAATTTGTTTGTTAGGATAACTTAAATACCTGTATCTTCATCATATAAAGTCAGCCGTTGTATCCGTACATAGCATACATGCATGGTGATTTTAAATAGGACATCCTTGGCATGCTCTGTTATAATCTATTATTATTATTATTATTATTCTAGCCTTATTATTCTTTTCTGAAAAGTAATTAACGTTAATATTAGTAATTCATTATTTTCAATCGTTAAGACTTCCCCAGTTGGCAGCAATAAATAAAGTAGACCTGGTCAGTACTACAACACTGACAACAGTGATAATAAGATACGTTGCTTTCGGAGTTCAAGTATGTAGGAGTTTTTGATTTTACGTATCTTATTACAATCCTGTGAGAAGGAGAGTGCTGTTGTGAAGGACGCAGAGTTTTGTTTCTGTTCCTCTGGAGTGTTTTTTTTGAGTTACGCAGTCACTGTCAGTGTAAATGATACAAGGAGCTGACTTGTCACTGGCCTCTCTCCGCTCTGCCAGCAGACCGCTGTGAACATGCTTTCAGAGGGTAGCTCCTTCATTAAGGGCTTGTTCCTCGGGAGCCTCTTCTGCCTGGTGATGTCCACCCTGGTGAGCTACGGACCCAGCTGGCACCCCGGCCAGGACTCCCACCTCCACCACCACATCAAGGCGCCCAGCAAAGAGGAGCTGCAGCGGCTCCCCGAAGCCCAGAGGCTGGAGCTCAGCCAGAGAGTGCGGGTGTACTGCGCCATCATGGTCCAGCCGAAGAACTTGGAGCACTGGACCACAGCCAAGGACACCTGGAGCAAGCACTGTGACCGGGCTGTGTTCTACAGCCCGGAGGGCTCTGCGACATTGGAGGCGGTGGAGCTGCAGGAGCAGGATGAGTGGGCGAGGATGCGGAAGGCGCTGACGCACGCTTATGAGCACGCGGACGACCTTCACTGGTTCTTCTTGGCTCGGCCCACCACCTTCGCCATCATTGAGAACCTCAAGTACCTGGTGCTGGACAAAGAGCCGGGGCAGCCCTTCTATATAGGCCGCGTTGCCAAATCCGGCGAGCTGGAGTACGTGGAGTACGAGAGCGGCGTCGTGCTTAGCCGCGAGGCCCTGCGCCGGTTCACCGAAGCCCTGGAGGACACGGAGCGCTGCCCAGAGCGTGGACGCGCCCTCTGGAGGCTGAACGAGGAGAAGCAGCTCGCCGAGTGCCTCAAGTACCGTGGCGTGTTTGCTGAGAACGGGGAGGACACCCAAGGCAGAGGCCTGTTTCACAGCCGCAGCGTGGGCTCCCTCATCTCCGAGAGCCTGGCCCAGCGGCCGCCGGACGTGCTGGAGAGCTGCTGCTCTGACATGGCCGTCACCTTCTCTGGCATGACGCCCAACCAGATGCAGGTCATGATGTTTGGCGTGTACAGGCTCCGCCCCTACGGACACGCATTCCACGACTCCTTAATGTTCCTACCGCCCATGGGCTCGGAAAATGACTGACCTTTGGGGCCTTGAGTGCAGATGCTGCCTTAGTTCTGAGGACACTGTCCAGTTCAGCGACATGTCTAACCAGTTATAAGGAGTCTAATCCCACATCCTAGGCAATATTTCCCACTCATTTAAAACAAAAGGCACTGAAATATTCTAAATGATTCTTGTGAATGGAATACACACTTTATCAATTAAAGTGTTTCAATTGCCCTTGGAGACGTGGTGCTGCTAAGGTCCTCTGAATTAGCAAATGTTCAAATTACTCATTGCATTCAACTTATTTTGTGCTGCTCCTTATGTTGGGTTGTGATTTAGCTTTTCTTCCACTAAGGTACCAGAAAACCATGAAAAAGGCACTAAATAACTTTCACTTTATAGACCTGTAGCTGCTAGACTCCTTCCCATCTTATATTGTGAAAGTCACACTGACATTTAGTTTGACTTCAAGCTGGTTTCTAGCTGTTTAAGGGTTGAAACAATTAAGCAGGTTTATTGATAGTGGTGATTGAATTATTTACACTTATTATTACTATTATTTTCCATTTATGTATGTGTGGTGGAGGTCTCAAATTTTTACATGTGAAAGTATGAGGGTGTTAGATTTTTGTAAATTTGAACAAGATATAAGATGTGTGGGTTGCCTGCAGAGATGGTTTCCACTGGATGCCAGTATTCCAGCAACAGGAGGCCTGGGCATATTGCTGTGGCTCTGTAAAGGCTGAGACGGCTTCCCCAACTCCATACTGCGTACAGGAAACGTATTCAGCTGCTCTGCCACGTTGTGGCTGGAGTCAGGGTCACGCCTTTGCACTTCAGGTGCATGTTTATCCTGAGTGACTGAGGTGAGATGCAGGGCTGTTAAAGATACTTAGGGGTTAAACGTGCATGTAGGATGCTGGTAAAGGATGAGCCCTTTATTGTGGGTGGGCGAGTGTTTGTAAGACAGCACATGGGAAGCTGTAACATGATTTGGTTTAGATTAAATTTAAACTGAGCTAATTTTAACTGCAGTAGCCATAGAGAAGTAACCCTTGAAACAATTCACATCTTAGCCCGTCTTATCAAATGTATTCTGTTAAGTGTTTTGGTATTTAGTGAAAATCATTTTGAAGATGGATCACCTGATCCAGTGTTATAGAAACTTTATGAAAACAATATTCCAAGTCATAGAGCTTCTAATCATGCAGTTTTAAGTGACTGCATCCCATCATTCGTTTCTCAAGTTTAAACAAGCTTGTTTTGAAAAGACACTTAGGTTTGCTCATAAAACTTTACTATTGGTGTTTTCTAACCAATCTGCACTGTGTGCAACTTCAAGTATTGACTGTCCAATAGCAAATTTTCTACTGTGTGTAAATCTAAAGAGAATGAAGTCTGGAAAAGTGCTGAAGAACATTTCATGTAATCCTAATTCAGTTTTGATATTAAAGCATATTTTTAAAAAAGTGATGGAGTGTTTTTTGCATTCAACCTGAAAACCACAGCCCTGAACTTTAAGAAAACCCAAATCCTCCATCAATTTCCATAAAATAGCATGAACAATGATTGTGTTTTTGTGCCCCCGAATGAACACGGTGGCTTAAATGCAAACAAGATGAGGAATGAATATGGGCTGAACGCAAGCATTTATTACGTGACGAAGGTCATATGAGAGGTGCAGATAATTACAAGGTCATTGATGTAAACAGTAGTCCATTTAACATGGGGCTGCTTCGCACTGTCCTGGAGATTGAGGTCTGGACGTGGACATCACTTGTAGGTTTTCATGTGCCACAGGCCGTCGTTCAGATAGTGGACGTTCTCAATGCCGATGCCCTTGTTAACTTTCTCGCTGTTGGGATAGAGATGGGTCAGCATTGTTGAATATTGAAGTAGTGTTGAGAGTTTGATTATGCTGCTGCTGTTAATTTTATACAGGTGCAGAATAAAATTAACAGAGTACTCTATGCTTTTTTTTTAACAAATCTACATTTTTAAATCCTGGCTTAATCGTTGTTCTGCTGGCAGAAGGCTACACAGGAGACACTGGGAACGACCAGAAACCAGCCAGGTAAAGGGCAGAAGTGACCCTCTGCCAGAGATGACCGTTAACTTATCCGAGGCTGAGGGTCAAGGATGCAGGGTCAGCAAGCACGTGGCATTGGGGTCAAGGGCCTTGCTCAAGGGCCAACATACTAAAAACATACTGGGGCCTTACTGGAGTTACCAAATTGCCTGAGTGACTGTGAGTGTGCCCAGTGCTGGGTTGGTCCCACATATCGGGTTGTACCCTGCCTTGCACCCATAGCTCTGGGATAGGCTCCAGACCCCCCGCAACCCTCAGCAGAATAAGCAGTTTCAGAAGATGGATGGATGGATATATATTGCAATTTATAAAGCAAAGAAGGAGTTTAAAATAAATTTCTCAAAAACCTATCTATGAGTGATACAAACAGCAACGATGAACAGGATTATGATTGGCTTAGAGAATGCATGCAGAGCTTATGCAAAAGCAGCACTGGTCAATATCACACCACGATAATTTGGAATATTTGTGCTTGATATTGCACTATCCATAAAACAAAAAAGGAGATTACATTTGCCAAATTTAACTATAACTGCGGATACAGCGATACTGATACAGGCATCAGGCCAATACTGGCTCATATACTCATACTCGTACAAGCTGACCGATACCACTTAATTACAGCATTATGTTAAAACTCAAAGGTGCGGCATTTTGTCAGATTAAGGTTTGTTCAGCTAAAGTGTCAAGAGGAGGAAGGGGCAGAATTTGTCATTTAACACGAGCAATTTCACCAAACATCTAAAGATGCGCCATAGTGCAGAATACATGCAGTTTGCTAATGCTAGCAGCGAAAGACTGCAACAACAAACTTTAGTGCAAATTCTGGAGAAGTGAGGAAAAAATGAAACTGTAGCATTATTTATATCTAACATTAAATATGTTCAATCACTTGGGTGTATGCTTTCTTGGTTCCTATAAAACACTACCAAGCAGACCAGTCACAGTCCTTGCCGTTTTCGTTGCTGCTGTGTAGTTACATTTCCAGGGAGGTGCACGTTCCATGGATCCATGGCTACATAGTACTTACAGCATCGATTTGACACAGAAGTATAAATCAGCCCATACAGTCATGGTTTCTCTGTATAGACCTTTCAGGCTGAGAACTGTGAATCCTGATATTAATGATTATGTTGAAAACTCAGGTTTTAAGTAAGGTAAACAAACATATATACTGGAAACCGGTTATAGTGCCTGCTTCTATGGACCAAAATGTTTGGAATAGAATCATTCCCTTACAAATACTATTTAAATAATCTATATAATTCGATTATAGTAATCAAGTAGTCCACTTAGAGTATTCATTTTTGGTCTTTTTTTATACATGACATGGTAAGGAAAAAATTTAAACTACGGTGGCATATATTATATATTTATATATATATATATATATATATTTTTTTTTTACTTTACTTTGATAAGCCTACTTTGCCTTGCAATAACCTGCATGCTTTTAGCTAGCTACCTGAGGCTAATGCTGCATGCACAAAAACCTGATGGGAAAAAAGTAATTCTCTCTCACTGACAAATATAGACTCCTCAAAGCTTATGATCAAGAGCCAAAAATGAGCCAACGAGATGCAACAACAAAACTACAGTAAGCTATATTCTCTGCACAGTATAACTATATTATAGCGTATTTGAATTATACATATTTCAGTAATTTTATTTGTACAGTACTGTAATTTGAACGGCTATATTGCATTTTGAAAGTCAGTAAAAATCAGTAACTAGCGACGCTGTCCATTTCATTACCTTATACTCAAGTAATAAATATGCAAATGAAAATTACATGGTAATCTGTCGAGACAAAGGGAAAAAAAAGGTTATAACGATCATATGGTTATCGTGATCACTATTAGGGGTTTCCTCCGTATATATAGGCTAAATGTACTGAATTATTATATATAGTAGCTTTGTTTAAGTTAAGTCTGATGTTTCCTTACACACAAAAGAATGATCACAGTCTCTTCTACACAGTGAGGCAAAGCCAACAGCTTATTAAATAAACAACGGTATTGGATTGGTACTCAGTACCCAAAGCTCAGGTACCTGTATCGGGTCAGAAAAAATAGGATCGGTGCATCCCTAACTATAACCAAAGAGAACTTCTTCAAATAGTGGGTGTCAAACAAGATGGTGGTGCTGCTATGAATTGTGTGCAGAAAGAAATCAGTGCCGACAAATTCAAATGTGATTATAGGCTTTAGATGACGGGAATAAAAATTAGTTTGGATGCTTGTTTCAGGACTACATGGGAATTTACTTAGGCCCAAAATTTGATAAGCAGATTATAAATTCGTCTTATTCTTGTTTAATAAACATGTCAGATTTTAAACTGCAAAAATACCACCATCTTTTTTACCTTATTTACCCACAATATCTTTTTCTAAAAGACGTCGTGGCTGTTGAGCTGTCCCTTTCTTCACCTCCACTTCAGTACTTATTGCTTCCTTGATATTCCAATAGATCAGCATGTGGTGTAATCGTAGCTACGCCGAATTTATACAGATTATTAACTTTCGAGCGTCATAATATGGCTCTCATAAATATTTTATGTGTACAACTAATCTAATTATAAAACAGTTGTTGTAAGTAAGCGGCCATATAGTACTGAAAAGCTGGCATCTGGATACATTTTTACGCCTGTCACCTAAAGGTTATCTCGCAATGTGAAATTTTTAACATGTACTAGATAATCTGGAAAAATCATTAAAATTTCAAAGTTTGCCAAGTTTTGTTTACTCTGACAGAGCAAAGATGTTTTATTGAAACTTGCCAAGTGCAGGGGAGTTACCACCAAGATTTATAAATACTAGAACTGAAAAATAACATTATGAAAATACCTTATACCATGGTATAGAATTTGTACAGTATGAAGGTGTACAAAAGCCAGATTTCATTCCCGCTAACTAACAAGGTCCTTGCAATGTGGGAATTGCATAACATGCAATGTCGATATAAATCTCCCAGCCCTTCTCGGTATTTTTTGTTTGATAACGTTGCTTGTTATTTGTCTTGTTAATTGTTAATTGTCTGTAATTTGTTTAGAAGGCATTCAAGTAGGAATGTCATTGTACATATGACGCTGCTTTCTTAGCTCAGATTGAATTGGGAAGCAGAAGAAACTTAAACTGCCATTAAATTTTGAAGACTGTACACAGAGGCACACAGTACTGTTCAAAAAAAATTTCTCTTGACTCTCAAAATAATCGTTTTTAAAATATTTTCTGGCCCTCATTCTAAAAAAGAAAAAATGACTACTTTAATACCAGCTGTACCGTATATAAACATAGTCCTGTGGCAAAAGTTGGCCATACTGCCCCCAAATGTTTTGTGCCTCCGCATCTCGTGTACAGGTAACGCTAATTTCTCAGGAGCTGCACAAACGACGTGTGGAATGGCGCAGGATATGTGTGGCAACATAAGCAACAAATATAAACACCCCGTAAGTGACAGACAACCCCCCCCCCTTAACTAGTCACACAAACAGGAGGAGTTCTCTTACATGTTTTCCGAGGACATTTTCATCACACCAACAGAAAGCGCATGTTTCTTGCCTTCTGCCATTATGGCCTGCGGCAAAATTAATATTAAGGAAACCAATCGATAGGCTGTGGGAAAAAACTCTAACCAAACATACCATACCTAAAGAATAAGTACCTATAAATGATGTTAAAAAGCAAGGCCTGGAATTTTCCAGGAAAATACACATACCATGTACAACGTTCTCACACAAGCACAAAGGGGAACAGCTCATACCTTGCCATCACTGACCATCTGGATTCTACTCCGCCAAGTAAGTATGTCTTGCAATAAATGACCTCCTCAATGACTAGCCAACACATTCACTGTACGGCATCTGGACATTTAAAGGATACAACAACAGTGTCGGGTTCAGCTGGGTACAGTTTAGCTCCTGGTGACGTGAGGCCAGGACACATGATATTGGCTCCACTGAGAACAAATTTGATGGCCCCTTTGTCGACCTGCTGATGTGGAAGTATGAAGGGATCTAGGTGGAAGAAAGAACAAGGATGGATAATCAGGCACACTGGAGAAAGGACAGAGTAAAAGGAGGAATGGACACAGAACCCATGACACAGAGTCGCAGTGTGTGTAACGGCACTCAGTTTTATACAGAGCAAAGGAACTGGATCACCTTGCTTGATTATTTATTTGCAGGAAATGTTGTGGGGGGGATCTGAAGTGGTATGAGATTCCACTTAAATCCCATGCAGGTATTACATGTTCAGATGTAAAATGTCAGAAATAAATTCTACATAAATGCATTGTTACTGATGTGTCAGAGAAAAGGAAATAATGAATTAAAATAACACATCCCAGCTTGTGGGCAAAACGTGTTTCTACATCTATCCACACCGTTTTGATATGGTCACATCTGTGTAGTTATAAGAAATACAACAGACACCACCCACATAAAACATGCAACTGAAATTTTGATTCTTGGGAAAAAAAAAACATCTAGTGCTCAGCTTCAGTCATGAGGGCAAACCTTACACTTGTGCAGAAGTCTGAGTGTGGGGAAGAATGGCCCTTCCCTCTGTCTGAAGAAGAGCAGCTCTCCATTTACCGTCAAGATTTCAATATGTTCATGGCTGCAATGGTGACAGCAGGAGATGAGGCACACGCAGACCAGACAACAGAATGACACCCAATAGTAATAAACATATTGAGAATCAGAATGGAGTAAAAATCAAGCAATTCGTGGTGGATTCCTAAATACATGCATGGTGCTTTCGGAAATGTAGTTATACCATCTCACTATTTTCACCGGATCCTTTTTCGGCATGATCTGGTTCAGCCATGACTCGATGTCTGGGAACTGGTCCAGCAGTTGGTTTTTAATGCCTTTGATAACGGACGTTTTCAGCTGAATGCAGTTAGAAACATTTTCCTTTTCATCAAATCTGCAACGAAACAATGCAGATAATTCAGCAGAGAACCAGACATTTTAAAATGAATTCAGAATCTGCACTGGACAAATACAAACTTGGAATAAACAAAAAATGGTTGATGGACCAACGTACCACGTTTAAAAACCATTATAAACACATTACCAAGAAGGAAATGGTGTGGTATATTAACGTCTCTAGCTAAACAGCACACGTGACAGCTGCGGTCATTAGTTATAGAAAACATTAGACGAAAACAGTACACAGCTACACTAGATGCATACGAATGCGCCTATAATATCTGATAACATATGTCAGGCATATTTTCAATATTTTTTCCTAGGGTTGCCAACAGAACACAGTAATATCAGCTTCAGGTGCTTAACCAAGTATTTCACTGCACATATCCAACGCCAGGCGCCTCCGTTAACGATCGATCGGCTCAAACGAACACATTCGCAAACAAACCGCACTTTTTAAACATCCTCAGTGACCGCTTTCTTTCAATACGTGAAGTCCGTGGGCGTCCGTGCTACCGATGGGCATTAATCAGTCAGGGGTGCTCTCTATCCACGCTGCTTTTCCCAACAGGACGCAAGTTTACAACAGCCAATGTCTCATTGCGACAGTGCTCGCGATTTACGGCATGACATCACGTCGCTGCTCGACAAAATACGGCAAGGGTGTGGAAGAGGCACACATAGCGCCCCACAAGCGGATTCAGGGGTTTTCTGAAAGATTCGAGAATTTTTATTTGTCCCAGGCAAGGCATACAGTCTGAATATAACCTGCAGTGAAATTAAAGGTAGTCAATTCCGGCATTATAAATATATAAATGGCAAAAAAGAATAAAAGAGAAAAAATATCTAATTAATAAAGAACAGTTTACAGTAAAAAAGAAAGAAAAAGAAAAACAAGAGGAAAAACAGATGTGCAGCATAACAGAAATAAAATGTGTTTTGCATGAGTAAAGAGCAAGTGTTAAATTATGACTGATATAGAAGTATTATGTGACTTGAGGGTAGAAGCTCCTTCTGAGGCTCTCAGATGTCACAGAGAAACTGCAGAAGTGGTTTCCAGACCTCAACCTGATGAAAAGATAGTCATTAGGGTGTGATGTGTCCCTGCTGATTTTGACAGCTCTGCTCTGGCATAATCTGAGATAAATGAGAGGGCAGATCAGCCTTACAGATGCATTCACCTGAAGGTAGCGCCCTCTACAGAGCTCCAAGTTAGAGTAATACCCAAACCAGATTGTGATTACCGAGGTAAGGATTCCAAAGCTCCTTGAACCTCCTCAGCTGCCTAAGCAAGTCCAACCAACGCCTGGCTTTAGATATCGGAGTTTTTACATGATTGACAGGGTGAGGTCATCAGACTCCGAGATACACTATATGGACAAAAAGTATTGAGACACCTGGCCATTACACCCAGAGGAACTCTTATGACATCCCATTATAAATCCATAGGCATCAATATGGTGTTGATCCCCCCCTTTACTGCTATAACAGCTGCCACTTTTCTTTGATGGCTTTCCACAAGATTTTGGAGTGTGTCTGTGGGAATTTTTGCCCATTCATCCAGAAGGGCATTTGTGAGGTCAGGCTCTGATGTTGGACGTGAAGGTCTGGCTCGCAATCTCTACTCTAGTTATTTATCTTAAAGGTATTTGACGGGGTTGTGATCAGAGCTCTGTGTGGGCCAGTCAAGCTCTTCCATCCTAATCTCACCCAACCCTGCTGTAATGGACCTTGCTTTGTGCATTGGGACACAGTCATGCTGGAACAGAAAAGGGTCTTCCCCAAACTTTTTTGATGAAGTTGGAAGCATAGAATTGTCCAAAATGCTTGACTGGCCCACACAGAACCTTAACCTCAACCCCACCTTTCGGATGAACTAGAATGGAGATTCTCCTTAGTCTTCCTGGTATTGAATGAGAGGCAGTGGCTCTGTGTGTAGCTCTGTTGCTGCACTTTCTGTGTGGAGGTTGCATGTCCTTCCTGTGTTTTACAGGCTTCATCCTTCATCCATGTAGATGCAGTA
>JABFEB020000002.1:19860846-19885015 GCA_019775895.2 Stomatorhinus ivindoensis | reverse complement strand
CCAGTCCCAATGAAATCTGGCTCCTCTGTATCAATTTATCTACCAGATCCCGAAAGTGTAGCTCAGATTTACTAGGCTTTGGCAGAATCAAAGCTTCTGGAATTTGATGCTGTGGAAGTAAATCATGTCTCCGCTGTTCATGCGTTGGTTCCCCTCCTCCTCTGTTTGCAGCTCATCAATGTCCTATGGATGACACCAGCATCTTAATCCCAATCATTGTCGGGGCTGTCCTGGCGGGCTTGATTGTCATTGTGCTGATTGCTTATGTGATTGGTAGAAGGAAGACCTACGTCGGCTATCAGAGCCTTTGAACCACTCCATGATCGTGTCATTCAACGGATCGATCTCGGCACCTTTTTTTTTTCTTTTTTTAAAATTTTAAAGTTCCCCTCCTTTGTTTGTGTTGTCTGTTCAGGAGCAAGCACAGGTTCTTTTTACCTTTGCTCGGTCGATGGCGCCTTGGCCCTCTGGCAGTGGTGCATTGAGACCTGCGCTTGCTTGGTCAGCTCACCATTCCTTTTACCATCCCATGACTGTGTGCCTTTGTGTGCTCGTTCAGTTGTACCACACTTGTAACTCGACATTTTGTCTTTTGAGGTCATCTACCACGTCGGCATTGGCTCGTACCCTGCTGGCACTTGCTGGCACTTTTTTGGAGGGGGTGGGGTCTTTGAGAAGGGAGGAAGGATTGAGTGAGTTTTGGTTGATACATTTTGCCTTTCTAAGCGTCCGACTTGGGGGGGCTGATTGAACACATTGGTCATGGGTTACCAGAATTTGGTCAGAAACATCCTCTAGATCACAGATGTTGTCAGGGCTGGCCGCTCATTCTGGAGGCAAACTTCGTTTGGCCTCTCATTTGAGCACTGATTCTGTTATTTCAGAAATACCTTGGATGTAATAGCAGCAGTTTGTAGCGCTCTGAAAGCCTACGTCAGGAGTATGTCCCACCGCCCCAGCGATGCTGTATGGAGTCATTCAGCAGTGTTGCTGAATGGTGACAGACCATCATCCAGCAAAGTAGTTGAGCCTCAGGATTCTATTCATGGAATCAAAAAGCGAAGGTTGGGTTTGGTCTCTTCCCCCCCCCCCCCCATTATTTCTGTAGGTTTGGTGCATTTGACTATAAAGGGATGATATTAGCATTTAGCACATCTACCTGTATTTACGTATCTTTTTTTTTTTTTTTTCCCCTTCACCCCCAAATTATGTACGTTTGACAATTAGTGCACTAATGCAGCTTCTCCCATTAGCTGCTTCTAGTGCATTTGGACACCGGGCAGGCATCAGGTGTAGCTCCAGCTCAGTGGAGGTGCCTTTCTGCTCTGTGAGCGAGGCAGCTCTGGGGATTGGCGGAGTGTAATGGTTTGGAAGGCAGCCATATTTGTACATATTTCTGCTCGGTGTTGATGGTGGGAGTGCCTTTATTGTTTTTGGACTATTTGGAACTTCAAGCCAGTTTTAGCTCCCTGATGTGAAGATTCATTGTTAAATTTCTCCACTGTAGTAGATGTTGCAGCTCTGCCTGTGTATCTAACAGGTCGTTCCTGTAACAACCCAGAAAGAAACTAACTCGAGCATGACAGGTTCTGGTAGATATGGCCTTCCAGGCATTAGGGAATGTCATGTCTTCATGTAGGCAATAGTTCTGGGTACAGGGTTGGAGTTTAATCCTTAATTTGTTTATTTTTATTTTTCTGCTCCCCACATCCTGGAAATGGTTATTGTACCAGTCATAGGCTGGTTTATTTACACTTTGCACTCCGTGTTTGGGTACTGAATTGGAAAAGGGAATCTCACACGTCCGTAAGAAATACTGCGTGCTTGTTTTAATAAGATGGCTTCTTGGTCTGAAATTCTGTCAATATTTGGAATATTTTTTAAAATCTGTGAATATACAAAAATGATTGTGGAATTCCGTCTTAGTGCGTTTTTATAAGATTGAAAATTCTTGGGTGGTTGTTGTATAAATATAAACACCCTTTAATTTTGTTTGTTTCCCCCCCCCCAAATGACAATAAAATCTGCTTACTGATCCGTCCTGAAGCCCAGTTAATTCTTTTGCCAGATTCGCCCTGCATTCTCTCATGCTGCTCCATTGATCACAGTCCAGCCTCCTCCACACCCTGCGATGTCTGTCTGTCTGTTTATAGTCTTCATCCTTTCTGTGTGCCGTTGTCCTTCATTCCTTCACACACTTTCTTTATTCTCATCCAGCGGACGACTGTGAAGCCGATAAAGACGACAACCTCATTGTCCCCATAGCTGTGGGGGTGGCCCTGGCAGTTCTGGTTCTTATTGTGTTGGCTGCCTATTTTATTGGAAGGAGACGGAACCAGGCCCGAGGCTATGAGTCATTCTAGGGTGATTGTGGTGGGTGGGGCTTCGCCAATCAGCTGTTGGATATTTAAATGTGTGTCAGTTTCTGAGGGCTTTTCCCCCTTTTTCTTGCCTTGATCATGTGTTTTGTGACATTGTACTTATCCTACTAGTTATACTGCTGAAATACTCCTATTATGCACCAGATGGTCACTGTTAAACTTAACTTGCAAAAATTGGCTGCCTTACGGAAATAGACCTTTTTTATCAAAAAAAAAAAGAGCGAGAACCTTCTGAAAATCAAGCTTTAACAAAAAATGAAATCATTTTGACTAAGTTGGTCTGTGTCCTGGTCTTTTTTTTTGTCCCCACAAGGAAGAAAAGAACTTTGTTTTTCAAACTCATTTTCCCTAAGAAAAGTAAAACATTGCATCTTTTATCAGTGAAGCAGAGGGACTCCTGCTGGGGAGAGGATTCAGCCAGTGAGCTGACTGCTTCTCACCTAGCTTTTACTGGCAGTGGGTGTGTTTTCCTGGGTGACGTGTCACTTTCCTGCACTCTAACAGCTAACCTCCCCCTCCCCCCTCTTTCTCACGCCAGCTGAGGAGTGCTTCCTGGACTCTGCTCTCAGCTTTCTCGTGCCTATCGCTGTCGGTGTGGCACTGAGCTTCCTAATCATCCTAGTGCTTATCTCTTACCTGATCGGGCGGAGGAAGAGCCGTACTGGGTACCAGTCCGTATAACTTCCCCACCCCCGAGCTCCGTCACTGCTTTGTCCTTTCATCCGTCTGGCTTTCTCTCACCTCCCTCTACATAGATAGCTTCTTAACAAATGCCAGTCTTCTGTTCTGCAAGACCAGTTTCGTCTCAGCTTGAGCTCTGTGAGCATTTTCCCAGCATGCCACAGAGATGCGGTCATCATAAATCCAACCTTAGCACTATTGTCAACCGCTTAATGTAACACACTTACTGAATATTCCGAAGATGGTTAACAACTTAAAATGGCCATTTAACTGTCTACCACAGGAAGGAGAAGTAATCCTCTTTCCGATTCTCAGCAAACATGACTACTTTCTGTAGAGCTGAGCGTTTGTTTTTTCCCTTTGTAGAGGCTGAGATGAAACTGGTCTTGAGGTGCATTTCCAGAAGTTCAGGAGTAATAGCAGTCCGCTCCTGCTGTAATGAGGAGCTTAGCATTGATTCACTTCGTTATGGAGAAGAAGATTAAGCTGTTCCCTCCTAATGAATGAGGGCTGCCTTAGCAGATGCTTGTTCTGCTTGGGAAATGATGTGTGAGATGTAAGGAATGCCTATCGCTCCAACTCTGAGCAGAATGTCTCGAACCTGCCTTTTCCGCGTGGTTTCTGTTCATCTTAAATACCATTTTAAGCATGTTGTACCAAGTCGTAGCCTGCAAAGGATAAGCAGGCTTTTCTTCATTGTGACACCATTCAGCCATTTAACACTCCATCATTCTTATTAGTCATGTTACTTTGAAGTCATTTCTCAGGGAGCAGAAGTCGGTGGCACTATTAGTGTTTAACAAAATCCGTTTAACAAAAAAGCCCAGCCTCATTCAATTCATCCGGGGTCCACACACATTAGCCATAAGTTAACATCATAACAGAAAAGTTTAATGCCCCACCAAAACATTGAAATCACCCAATCTCCAAATTGTCTTGTTATTGCAAACCTATATTTCCACTGTAAATTTCAGTGCTCAGAAATTGATTCGATATGTTAGGGGAAGTGAAGATGAAATGCTGTTTTATTTTTATTAAATAGGGGCCAGTGTAATGTGGAGTCACCGTAACACCCCACCCCCCGAGAGAGAGAGAGAGAGAGAAATGTTAGCGTTTTGAATCATTACTGATTTTTGTTTTTAATTATTACAATGAGTCTGTCCACAGTATTTTTGTACTGATTTATGTATAGCATGTCTCAGTCTGAAGAATGTCAAGACATGTATATTATAAATTGAGTCTGGGGGTGGCAAATGAATAAAGTTGCTTTCCTGTTTTGTACTGGTGTGTTGGTCTCCCTTTCCTGCCGCCTGCTGCTTGTGCCATGCATTGGTGCTCCAGCCGTCTTTACCTTACTTTCTGAGCTTTTGCATCGCACAGCTCTAATGAGGGAAAAATTCCACATTTTTTTGGAAAGTAGCGTGTGAGTCAATTCAGTTAGTTGCACTTTACTTGATTTTCTTACTCTATTAAACGTAGACTTTGATCAAGAACAACAGAAAGAAGAAAAAAAACACATTAACCACATGCGTCCATATGAAACATGTGACTGGACATCTGATTGGCTTGTCGTGTAACCAGAACTATAAAGATGTAAATGCTTCACATACCGTTTACACACTGTCTTCATATTGGCTCATGTGTCCTTTCTGGATTCTCCGCTGAATTCACGTGACTTCAGCTGAGAATGAATTCACAGCCATTTAACAAGTAAGAAAGGATCTTCTTAACTCTGGGGTTTGTGAATAAAAGTTGATGAGAAAGGGATGGTGTGTGTACAGGGCTGCTTATCCCAGTAGGTGACAGAGGCAGCTGCATAAGCTCCACCTCTTGAGGGGTGCCGACTTGGCAAACGGCTGATTTCACTCACGCGTGGCGTGTGCCATCCAAGTTGAAGTGAAATTAATTGGTTTGTGCACATAGAAGTGGCAGAGAACAGCTACACAATGTACGGCGCCCCGTAGAGGTACTGTTACCCTCGGCGGTGCCACAAAGGACAGCTAGGTGAGGTGGAACACCCCTAAAAGTGCTCCCGTCGTCTGTGGTGCTGGGCGGGCGGCAAGAAAAAGGTGAAGAAGCAAAAGCTGGACTGTCAATATAACATTATTGTATAATAATATCACATATTTATTGCATTGTCGTTTATACAATATTATATTTAATATATTTTACTAATTATATTTATTATATACTGAGTGACAAAAAAAATTAAGCACCCAGATGGAATGGTGGAAATGAAAGTTCCACATTCGATTGGATGGTTGGTGCCATTCTTTTACAGTCAGCGTAGTGTGTACCCAGACTTCCAATAGATATAAGAATTGTAATGTTCTAGGGATCATAAAGACTTGCGCCACAAAGACCGTGGCAAGAACTCACATTTACTGAGTCAACAACTTTTTTCACTCTGAAGGTACTTTCCAATTGCTATTTTAATACTAATTTTCAATTTTGTTTCCTTTTGTTTTCCATTTGTTTGTGTGGTTTTATGAGTTTTTAACCATTTTTATTTCAGATTATATTTTAATGAAAGCATTATGATGGCACAACTTTAAAAACATTGTAAGTCCTAGAGCATAAGCATAAGAATATGCTTAAACACTTCTCTCAGTCACATTATAGCAATGTCCATGTGTTCTAGGAGCAGACTGCATGTTAACTCTAGCAGCAGTCAACATTTCTACCTTTAGGCATTTCAGAATAATATAATGGCCGGCAAGTCACATAACCTATGTGACATCCCAGATTCAATAAACAGCTGAATGAGCACATCCACCCTATTTTTATGTTTTATGTTGAGTGACTAAATTAGCCGGAAGGTTCCTTTAGACACACACAGTTTGCATTTGTTGTCCAAGGGCTGCAGTTTTAACTAGCACTCCTAAAATTAATGAGTTCATAATGCGTAATTATTTCTTTGATTATGATACCGCACGCATTAATTTTGGTACCAAAATGGAAGAATAATATGACCAAAGATTTTAATAGAGACCTTTTTTTATTTCTTCCTGGTTGCAAACAGTGTGACAGCTTCAGTTGTGATGTTGCACAAAAATCAAAACATTCAGTGTTTCCCAGGGAAGCTGAGGGAGGAGTAAGACAAAGAAACTTTATTACTTGGCCCATTTTGGTTTAAACAATAATAGATTTCTATGCTGAATATATCCATCCATCCATCCATTTTCTATACCCGCTGTATCCTACTGGGTCGCGGGGGGTCCAGAGCCTATGCTGAATATACAAAATATAAAATCTTTTTTTACAATATCGCAACATGACTGTATATGCCAGGGCTATTAAAATCGCAGTCCTCAAAGTGATCCCTGCTGATTTTCCAGCCTTCCTTTACCTGTGAGCTGGGTGTGAAGCCTCTAACCAATCAGAATCAGTAATTATTAATTAATTATCTGGAAGAATGGAAAACATGGCCTGGATTTGGAACCTAGGGCCAGATTTGAAGAGCCCTGGTATATGCAATTAATCACATGAATGTTTTTGTGATTGTTTCAGTTTCAGTATTGAATAACAATAAGTGGGTGGCCAACTATGCTGGTTTCAGAACATACATATGTATGCATCCCAGGTCCAGAAAAGGCCTTTTCAAGACAAAACTCAGAGCTTAACCAGAACTCTCACAATGTGGAGCCACATAAAATGGAAGACAGCAGCTACTGAACCAGAAAAGTTAAGATGGCTGACAAGTCAATCATTATAATCAGGCAAAGATCTGTGTGCCAATCACGTCAGAGGCTTGGTGCATGACCATGTCTAATGTAATGTATTTGTCTGAAATAATAATGCCACCAATTTATGCTGGAGGAGGCCATGGTGCTGAATGCTAACAGAAGGAGGCTATGGTGCAAAAGGCTAACAGTAGCACGCTATGGTACTAAATGCTAACAGGAGGAGGTCCCAGGCCAGTAGATCCATTAAGGATGCTTTGTCTTTGCTATTCATCTGCCATGCCTCACTGCAGTGATGCAATTAATACACTTTTTCTAACATTTCCCTCAATCAGTAATTTCATGAAACTGCCTCTGCCCATCATGGCTGCTGGTATAAGCTATTTGCTGTATCTGCTTGTAAAAGTAAAAAGTTAAGTTTCTTTTGCGTCTGAGCAAAATGAGAAAGTTCTGGGAGTAAGAGTACCAGGTATGGTTCTGTATTAACACAAACTGCCCCTGCCAAATATAAATCCTTCAGCTGACTCTCCAGAAGGGGGAGATTTCCTAGCGGATTTGTGCGCTACTCTGCCATACAGGTATTTTTTTGAAGGAGTGTTTAATATTTTCCCCGCCCTGCCGAGGATGCAATTCAAGATATTTACCAAATTTCAAGAAGAGATCCCGTGTGTGGAGTTAAATATTTGTTGAAGATGCCTCCCTGACGGTTTTTCTTGGTGGATGGGGGGGGGGGGGGCTTAATTGCAGAGACGGAGCGGCGCATGCGCAGGACTGCAGCTCCCAAGCCAAAGCAGAACTGCGGTGAAGGTTTGGATCGGTAGATGAATGGAAAACGCTGAAATGTCGTTAGACCCAGATTAAAATGACACTGCTACGCCAGAGGCGGTGGGGGGACTGGTCATCCGCGTGTGCCACACACTCCGGCGAAGGGAACCACAGCTACAATGCTAAATAAAAATAACTGCAATTAAAATAATATAAGATCGGTGTCCGTCTACTATTCATATACAAAGAAATAAACATGTCTACTGGGCTGAACCAGCAGGACAATGGGATAAGCCTTTCGGATGCCGTAGGTATGTGCAAGGTCAATGCAGCAGCTGCTGTGGACAGTGACTTAATATTTGTACTTAGCGAGGCATCTTGCTAAATTGTAGGTAATGGCTTTGAAAGCACATTTTCGCAAATATTTAAGTAGGCATTCGTAAATATACGCATTTAACCCCTGAGTGTAAAGAAATTCGTCGATTTGGGTCAGTGCATTTTAGTGCTTTAATTTTGTCAATTTATTTAAAAAATATATACTATAAATGAATGACTATGATTACCATGCCGATAGTGTTAATTCAAGGGCAACAGCCGTAGAGTCGTGTAACCACTGCGGATTTCTTCAAGGATCGGGGCAGCGGGGAGATTCCGATCGTCCCAGTTCCCGTGTTCTGTTTTTGTTGATTTGTTTCTGCTTTGCATTGGATGCGTCCGACAGTGTAAGAGCAACGTGCTATTTTGCAATGTATTTAGGCAAGAATACTGGTGTCAAGTTTAAGTGCAGCAATTTTCTGCGTACAGTGTTTGCTGATGCTTCTGATATAGTTACTTACTACTGCTACAGAAAGTCACCTTCTTGTCAGTAAACTGCATTCTGATAACCACTGGAACAGCCAACAAATAACATAAGAAATTAATATTGTAATATATGATGTATTGAGACAACAAACTATTTATGGGCTGAATTTGTACCTCAATTGCAGAATGATGGTGTCCTTACATGCAACTTCTAATAGCTTATCCTGGACAATTTTTGTTAGGGGGGTTGAGAACAGGGCAGGATACACCTTGACTGGGATGCCAGTCCATGGCAGGGCATATACACGCACACACTCACACACTAGGGGCAGTGTAGGGATGCCATCCTAAGGGTGTCCTCTCATCCATGTCTCCAATGATGTTTTCCAAGGGTCTTTCAAGAGCAGGAAGAGGAAGTCCATCGTGGTGACGGTGTCACTGCTCATAGTGTCGCTGCTCATCCTCACCATCGGAGTGGCTGCCACGACACGGACGCACAACGTGACAGTCGGGGGCTATTACCCTGGTGCCATCGTGAGTATTATCAAGCTATGAAACTACTGAGAAGGCTTGTTTTGTGCCTGAAGAATGTTATTGGAGGGCATGGGGTGGGAACAGTGATGACCAGTGGGGAGACAGGCGTCTGTTCTTTTTTAGCATCTATAGGGTGATCATTTTAGGGGGGGCCAGCCCATGACACCATCACTGTGTGGGGGGTGTCTTGCCGTCCGCTGATGCTTGTGCCATGCATTGGTGCTCTGCATGCATTGGTGCTCTGCATGCATTGGTGCTCTGCATGCTCCTGCTCGCCAAGACGAGTGCTTTAGGACCCAGCCCTCGGGGACATGCAGTTAGTGCATGCAGACTGTCCATGGAAAATGTGGACTGTCTGGTAGGGAGCTGGGAGGGAGCAAAAACGTGGACCGTCTCTGGGTCCTTGAGGACCGGGTTGGGAAACACTGGATAAGACTATAGGAAAGTTCAAATCTCCTGGTTAGCAGAGTGATTTCACCACTGGGCCATGGACTGGTTGACGGTTTTTTCTTAATTGTACATCGCTTTCAGCAAATGTAAAATTTAAATGCTCACTAAGCTAAAGTTAATTGTCCCATTACATCATTCAGAGTGAAAGATATGGTGACTAGCAATCGGTAATGAATTGACAAAGTACTGGGAGAGCGGACAGAGGTCTTTTTGAAGAGTTCGGTTGGGTGACTCCTCGTCAAGCTGTGCTGACATTTGCCTTTTTATCTCCAGCTGGGTTTTGGCTCCTTCCTTGGGATCATAGGAGCTCACCTGATTGAAAACAAGAGGCAGATGGTAAGGAGATGAATGCCATCCCTGTCACCACCACCTACCTGCGAATCCAGTGCTTTACAGAGACGTTCAAACGGCATGCCATCACATCCATGCGGTGCATGCTGGAATCCGCCGCGATAGTGATTAGCGGGATTCCGCGAGGGTGATTGCCGGCTGTGCTTGAGATTCAGCAGGATTCCGCGAGAGTGATCGCGTGGCGCACTCCTGATTCAGGGGGACTCTGGGAGGGTGAGCGCATGTTGCACGTGGACTTTGGATTGGCTAGATCATGTCCCCTTAACTGCCTTATGATACTAGACGCAAGAGGAGAAGGTGGCAGCGTGTTGAAATGAAGAGATGGAGGAATGAGGGGGAGTGTGTGTGTTTGTGTGTATGTGTGACGGGGTGCTCTGTGAGCACACTCTCATGCTCCACACGCACCCCCAAACTAAGCAGAAGTGTCCCTTCATCTCCACACCTCCTTCTCTTAATGAGAGGAGGTAATGTGTGACACTGGTAGTGCACAAAGAAACAGATTCAGTTTTGGTGGCTGAGGGGATGTAGTGGGTGCTATAGCCAGAAGGGGTAATGTCACTCTCTTCTCTCTCACCCCCCCTGTGACAGTTGGTGGCCTCCATCGTATTTATCAGCTTTGGTGTGGTGGCGGCACTGTGCTGTGCCGTGGTGGATGGCGTCTTTGCTGCCAGACACATCGTGAGTATGAGCCATGCGGAAGCTGGGGGGGGGTCACCGCTCACACCACAAGCTCTAACTCACACTCACAGTCAGTCTCCTGCCCGGCCATTAACCAGACTGACTGGTAACCTTCCATCTACAAAACATGGATGGACGTGAATAGGCAGCATCTAGTATTTCCTGACTGGGTTTGTACCAAAACAGCACTTTGGCCAGCTTCAGCTCTTTGACAAATCCATGTTTTGCAAGCTATATTATTATTACTTTTTATAATGCTCAAGAAACATAACCAGCAGATTTGCATCCTTTTACGCAGTTTTAGCCATACTTTTCCCACACTTTTTCAACCAAAAAAACTCTACACATATGCCTTGTGTGTATGTACAACAGAAGTGCCAGTCAGGATGAACAGAAGAAGTATTTGATGGATGTTCAAACTCAGTGCCCTATATACCAAAGCAGACTGGTATATAGAGATAGATGAGACGCTATTGTAATACTGTAAACAGTGACACCTGGAGGCCAGATGGAGTGGCCAGTTTGTCTGAAGTGCTGCTGAGCGTTGAGGAGGTAACAGCTGAGCCACCTCAAAATGGGCGGGTTTCTTTGACCATGTCATACAAATCAATGTAATCCTAATTTAAAAAAACTATGTACCCGTCCATTATTAACTAAAACAGGTAAATGGAGGTATCCTTGCTTTACGAATCAACATTCAGGATAAAATACTGATTTCAAAGTGTTCTTTCTCTACTACTGCAAAGTAGCATGGCACACAGACATTTAAATGAGAGATATAACTGGATACCAAGTAAGAGCAGCAAATTTTAAATTCTTACGATAATTCGTTTCAGACAGACTTACTTCCTCAACTCTCTTGGGGACAGTGGTCCCTGACTTTGTGTCGCTGATGGAATTTGGACCTTGGGGAAAAATAGTTGAGTATCCCTGCTCTGACCTATTATTTGACTTATTCATTTTGACCACAAGAAACTATAGAAGAGTAGACAATCTGTATAGTGACTTGATGCAATGGGTTGATTGTCTTCTTAGCTCCTGATTTTTTTAGCCATTAGCTGCCACTGCTGTACTACCGAAGTTAAAGGACCTTTTAAAATATAACCTATGTCATGTGACTGGTGCTTATTGTCATACAGGACCTAAGACCTCTGTATGCAGGAAGGTGCAAGTACCACTCCAGCGTGATGTCAAACGACCTGGAAGTGAGTGAAGCTGCCCTTTTGTTTAAATGCTGCTTGTATTACCAATTATAGTTACATTGTATACTTCACAGGCTGGTGTATTGGTCTCACACTTCCAAGGATATGGGTTCAATCCCCATGCTTGAATCTAAATCTGTGTTTACAAAAAAAGTTGGGATGCTGTGTAAAATATAAATAAAAACAAAATGTGCTGATTTACAAATCATATAGATCCATATTTAATTGAAAATGGATCAAAGACAACATATCAAATGCTGAAACTGAGAAATGTCATTGTTTTTTGACAACATATGCTCAATTTGAATTTGATGCCAGCAACATGTTTAAAAAAATTTGGCACATTTACCACTGTGTTGCATCTCCTCCTCTTTTAACAACATTCTGTAAGTCTTTGGGAACTGGGGAGAGTGAAATGTTGCCCCATTCTTGCTTAATATAGGATTTCAGCTGCTGAACAGTTCGGGGTCTCCTTTGTCATATTTTTTGTTTCATGATGCACCAAATGTTTTCAGTGGGTGACAGGTCTGGACTGCAGGCAGGCCAATCTAGCACCTGGACTCTTCTATTATGGAGCCATGCTGTTGTAATATGTGCAGAATGCGGTTTGACATTATCTTGCTGAAATATAAAAGGTCTCCTCTGATGAACATGATGTCTGGATGGCAGCATATGTTGCTC
This sequence comes from Stomatorhinus ivindoensis, assembly GCA_019775895.2. Classification (NCBI taxonomy): domain Eukaryota; kingdom Metazoa; phylum Chordata; class Actinopteri; order Osteoglossiformes; family Mormyridae; genus Stomatorhinus; species Stomatorhinus ivindoensis. The sequence goes on along the minus strand of JABFEB020000002.1, from coordinate 19,872,808 downwards.
CTATACCTGTATATATTGTTCAGCATTAATGGTGCATTCCCAGGCAAGCTAACCAGGCCGTGGGCACGGATGCTGGCTTTTGAATTGTACTTTGATAACCAGCTGGATGGTCCTTCTCCTCTTTAGCCCAGTGGGTGGGGCGTCTATGATTTCCAAAAAGAATTTGTCTGTCAAACCACAGGGCAGTTTTCCATTTTGCCTCAGTCCAAAGGAGTTGGATTCTTAGAGACTTTTAATGATATTATATACCGTAGACTATGACATTTCCAAATTCTGTGCGATATTACATTGAGGAACATTATTCTGAAATTGTTGCACTATTTGCCCATGCAGTGTTACACAGAGCAGTGAACCTCTCCCCATCCTCACTGCACAGAGCAGTGAACCTCTCCCCATCTTCACTGCGCAAAGACTCTGCCTCTCTGGGAGGCTCTTTTTGTACCCAATCATCTTGCCGACCTGTTGCCGATTAACCTACTTAGTTTTGTTTTATTTTAGCAGTGTATGACTTCCAGAGTTTTGTTGCCTCTGTCCCAACTTTTTTGAAACATCTTGCTGGCATCAAATTTAAATTGATCATATATTCATCATAATAAAATTTCTGTTTCTGCATTTGATATAGTGTCTTTGTTCTATTGTCAATTAAATATGGGTTTGCATGATTTGCAAATAATTGCATTTTGTTTTTATTTACATTTTCCACAGCATGCAACACAAGTTTTTCAGGGGAAACAGGGTTGTATGTGTGAGTTTGCACATTAGTTCAGAGGTCCAAAGTCATGTGATGGGGTGAAGTGCTGTTTCCAAGTTGCCCTGAGCGTGCGAGCTAATGACGCCGACATGAGCGAGTCCCTCTGTGTCTCAGGTGCACTGTCACGCGTCGTCTCAACATTCCTGCAACCTACGTGTGAAGAGCAATACCTGCTATTGCTGTGAACTCTACACGTGTGGCAGGTGAGCACCTCCGGGTCAGAACCACCTGTGTCTGTTGAGAGATACAAATGTAACCACCATCCCTGTACACCCACTTTTTTTTAGTCCCAAGGCTGGAATTTCCTGTCATCTTGTTCTTTTCAAGTCAGCTGTGCTGGGGAGAAGTTAGTCAAAGGAAACACTAGAATTTATTGTGTAGGAATGCAAGCACAAGGTGTTATGGGAAAAAATCCAGATCTGGAAATGATCACCAACCAAAAAAATCCAAAGTACCTGTTGTCGCATGCTTGTTTCGAGAGAGCAACAGGCTTTCTGTGAATGAACTTTGTGTTTAATGAACTTTGGCGTAGCCTATCAGGACCGCAGTACCTGTATCTGTATCAAATATATTGACATCATCTCAAAAACTGAATAGCCTCAATTCATCTTGGAACGTCTGCAATGTGTTTTAGTGGCAGTTTTTATGTTTTTGTTGAAAGGGGGTCAGGATTGCTTAGTGTGAACTGGGAGTGTGCAAATATTCAATGAGTGACCAAAACACAGTCATGCCTCCCCGCTTCCGCTTCATGGGGCAGCCGTGTGGAGCTGACGGGCGGCTATCATGAATACACGGAGGTGCGTAGCTGCCAGGACGTGGTGGAGCTGTATCACCTCCTCTGGTTCGCCACCATCCTCAACGTGGTGGCTCTTCTCCTGGGCATCGTGACGGCCGCGGTGCTGGGCGGCTTCAAGGACATGGTGAGTGTGTGAGGGGGCGGCGGCCCTCACGGTCCATCCGTCCACCTTCACTGAGGAACATGCGAGGTCCCTCTTAGGGTCAGAATCTCAATGTGGTCACCTGGACATTCTTCCCAGTGATACACCACGTAGGAGATGCCTCAGTGTCAAAACAAAACATTTTACTCTGACGACGCTAACGAATGCATGTCATTTTCAAGTATCCATTTACCGATTTAATGATTCTTCAATGAGTGCCTGCGTTAGTTCATATTTTTCCATGCATGCATGATTTTAAGTGTGTGGATGCACATGTTATATCTTAATGTACCACTGTAACTGTAGAACTGCTTCTGCATGTTTGTTGAAGACGCCCACTGGCACCACTGACATCTGTGAGCGAGGTCCACCCCCTGCCCTGGCACCAGCCCCCGCCCTGCCTGAAGTCCCGGGCCCGTCTCACACCCCTGGCTCTTGCTACAACAGCGCCCCTTGTCTGCCACCCTACACCGCATACGATCTGCAGGTATCCTTTTTTGGGGGATCTGTGACGGGTGCAGATTCTCTTGGCAGCAGCCCAGTTCAGCATAATGGGTCTGAAATATGTCCGTGGGCGTGGCAATTGATTAGACTGCGCAATCCTTCAAAGTTATTAGTAATCTAAGCACATTAGCAGCATAATAAACTCAATGAGTCTTTTCAGCCCACTGTGTGCCTATGGATTTAATAACAAACCATATAAAGTTTGTAGGCATAAAATAAAACATTTAAATCTTCAGCAGGCTCACCTCTTATGCATATATAATTCCCACAGGGATCCTCCATGTTCCCCGACTCCTCCGGTCTGTCCGACGACTCCCAGTCTGGCGCCAGCTACCTGTGGCCCAGCCACATCCCTCCACGCTATTCACCACCGTACTACCCTCCTGACGAGAAACCTCCACCCTACAGTCCCTGAAAAGAAGTGGGACTTTGCACTATCACCCTCCCCTGTCGCTGGAGAGCCACTTACATTTGTCGACATATTAAAAGAGAAACCATGTGGGCAACGCTTCCTCGTATCCAGGCGACAGCCGGCAGCCAATAGGAACTGCACTGGAAGCCATCTGATCAGAGTGGGCCTCCCACAAGGGAAGCTGGGACGCCGTCTGGGCAACATGTTTTAAAGCTGCAATCAGGCCATACAAAACACAAACTGCAACCTCTGGCTGGTGGCCATCCGATTTGCGTGGCTGAATTTGGCATCTTATAGCCTCGTGAAACCTTATTCCCACGCAATCCGTGGACCAACAGAGGGGATCCTTTACGGTCATTCTAACGCTTCCTTTTTACCTTCCTTTGCATACAAGCGATTCCTGACCTGAAGGGCAGCCTTTGTGCCACATCGTATCGCCTCCAAAAAGACCAGTGTCACAAGCCATCGACATCTGATCATTGCTCACCTAATCCACCACTGTAGCTTCCTAGATGTTAGGACATTTATTTGATGAACTGCACTACTGAGTTTCAGTGGCAAATCGAACTGTAGAAATAAGATGCATTCACAAAGTTTTAAAAAAGGCAACACTTTCTAGAAAAAAAAATACATTTTAGGTAAGATCACCTGGCATGTATAATTCTTCATTAATAAACTGAGATATGTTAATGAGCCCCTGTGTGCAGGATTTGATATCAGTTCAGAACCATAAAATACATCAGGATGATACTGGTGTTCTGAATATGAAATGAGCTTATTTTGGAAGTTTAAACTGTGTAAGTTTCCTCTCTCCATGATTCACTGTTTGCTCAAATTCTTTCAAGGCCATTCTTAATCGTTTCAGTATGTGCAAGCTTTTCTCTTCTCCAAAGGGCGGGAAAATACTGAAGGAGACACACAGCAGAAGCATGTAGGTTCAGAGCCCCTGTTCAGCAAACCCAGTGTGTCTAAGGTCCAGCCCCACCACCTCACAATCACAGAGATAAAAGGCTCACGTCAGCTCCATAAACTTTATTTAAGTTTTGTATAGCACTAAGAGCTAATAAATAACTTTGAGAAACAAAGAAAATGAATGTTAAAATGAAAAAAGGTCTTTAGTACAGTTATTTACACAATACACAGTTGTTAATTTGTTTCCGAAACGATAAAAGCTTAAACTGCTTTTATTTTCTGATAAACAGGGACAGCGAAGACTACTTCTGTAGATAAAAATGATCTCTACTGGCCAACACAGAGCAGCTACATACTGACAAGACACGATTAGAAGTTTTTAAAAAATGTTCATGAAAATTACAACTCTGGTGGCATTTTCTTGCACAAGACAATAGCAACATTCTGAACAGACAGAAAAGTTCCTTCAAAGGAAATGCACTTCATGTGCTGCAATCTCCCAAGTGCTTGCTTCCCCAGCCAAGGTACAGCGGCATGAGAATCCTGCTCGGAATATAGAACGAGCATCTTTATTTCCCATAATACTAAAACATGGCCGGCATATAAACTTTTTTTAAAAGAGGAAAAACCTCACACGTTCCACACACAGGCCTCAGATCCTTTTAAAGTCTTGGGCTTTGGATTTATCTTTTCATTTTATTAGTTTAAAATTTATTTAAATATCACGTCATCCGTTTGTGCCTAAAAAGCCGACTGATTTTGGCTGGTTGCAAAAAAGTGGAGGTTTAACAGAACCTGTGCATTTGAAAAGTGAAAATGGAGGATTATCGGCCCAAAACAAACAGCACAGCACCTCTGAGGCCGCTGTCGTTTGGAGGGAGCCTTGTGCTGCTTACACTCGCATCTGGGAATCTGTCTGAATGCATTTCAGATAAAAAACAAAAAAAAGTGCTATGGGAAGCAGTTATCTTAAAAAAAAAAAGTTTCACCTGATGCTTTCACAAGCATCAACCGCCTGAATTACTCATCACTATCCAGACCATACTGGACAACATTTCCCGGAGATGTATAGGAGTTGCATTAACAGAACACAATAAACACCTGTGTTTTTTCGATCCCATGACTATCGGGACACCATGTCGCTTAGCGCACGAAAAAAAAAAAATCACTTCCGCTTCCTTGTATCCTGCATTTCAGCTGAAGCTTCCTAAACTCTTAGCTTAGCATATCATTCTCTGATAAAAAGCACCTAAGAACAGTACTTTCCCATGGTTGGAATCTTAGTCATAATCATTCCAAATACTGTTTATGCTCCATACAATAAGTATAGATTAAAGGAGACAGAACAGAGGGAACTGCAGCTGCCAATTCTGGTGCTGGTGTGATTTTTCATGTTAATACAAGCCTAGACCATCATTCAGTCATGATCAGTATTATGATGATCATTCACCTGACACCATGTCTTTGGTGGAACTGCTAGTCCTTTGTCCTTTTTCCCACCCCTACTCACCCACGCCCCAAAATCCCAAATGTATAACCGTTTCCTTTATCAAATATAAAAATATTGTTTGACTGAAAACAGGCGAGTACAGTTCAAATCTCGGGCTTGAGCGACTCGAGTTAAACGTTCCTCTGTGTGCTTCGTGGAAACAACATTAAGTGCTGACAGTGACAATGTCGACAAACACCATAGTGCTGTCTATCCAGAATATAACAATCTCTGCCATTTAAAAGATAAGTGAGAACTGTCAAACAACAATATGAGGCAATACAAAACCCATCTGGCTCAAAAACAAAACGAGAGAACAACAAAATAAAAAATCTAGCTATTTCAAGAACCGCCACGCTTGTGCCGAAGCATACTGAAGCTTTCTACACACAACTAGTTTGAAAAACAACAGCTAAACATTTAAGTACGGAACTCTCGTCCTGGACCCTAGAACACAAGACAATGGGAATCCCTGCTTCAAAGGCACAATTCTTAGCAAGTCGAGCTCCTTAAACTCAATAAGTCTCTGGTATAACAAACTCGAACTCTAGTGAGGCCTCGGCTGGATTCACATGGGTCTGTGGCCTGGGCTGGGCTGGGGTTGGGGGCTGTGGATGGGGCTGGGGTTGAGGTGGGGGCTGTGGATGGGGCTGGGCTGGGGCCGGGGGCTGTGGATGGGGCTGGGGTTGAGGTAGGGGCTGTGGATGGGGCTGGGGTTGAGGTAGGGGCTGAGCCCCAGGCTCTACAAAGATATCGTCCCAGTTCAGCACTTTGCTTTGGCTGGGAGGGAGGTGAACAGCAGGGGACGTGTGGGTGCTAGATGGGGGGCGGGGTACCTCGGCCCCCTTCCCGGGCTCTACATGGTAGACTATCCCCTCTTCGTTGATGACAGGAATTCCAGCCGAGCTTTCAGAGACATAGGAGTAGGGCTTGAACTGCAGGGTCTTGCAAGGGAGCAGGCGGTACAGGTTATTTTCAGTGTCATCCTTCTCTTTGCGGCCAGATGGGTCCTGGTTGTGGACCTGCTTGCAGTGAGAGGAGAGCAGCTGGTAATTTATGAAGAACTCATTGCAGAGCAGGCACTGGTACCTCCTCTCCCCCGTGTGGTAGATCTCATGCTTGGTCCTGTATTCAGCCAGGGCGAACACCTTGTCGCAGTAACGGCAGGGGTATTTCTTCTCCCAGGAGTGTGTGTTGAAGTGCCGTCGCAGGCTAGTCAGACAAACATAAGGACGCTTGCACACGACGCACACGTAAAAGGTCTTCCCGTCCATGATCAGTTCATAGTGGTCATCCTGGTCGAGCTTTGTTTTCTTCTTGCTCGAGACCCCCCGGGGAGACTGGGGTGATGAATCTGGGGAGAAAGATGACATGTTGGATTTCCTAACCCTGCTGGTTTTGGAATCACCCTCCCCAGGGTCCTCTTTCATGGGGACTATGTCGTAGGTGTTCTCCCCGATGTTGGCGTAGACCTTGCAGCCAGTAGACAGAGAATCAATCTCTGAAGCCTTGTCTAGTGTTATAGTCTTTTTCCCTACTATCACTGTTTTGGGGCTCTGGACCCCTGGTCCATTTTTGCCGCTTCCTGGCCTCACATCCGAGAGCTTGATTTTGAAATCCCCAGGCTGGGCAGCCGATTTCTCTAAAACCGTAGTCACCTGCTTCTTCTGCACACCCAGCACCTCTTTCGGTTGTGGCAGCATTTCTCTGGTTTGGGGGCTGTTGAGGGAATCTGTGTGTGAGCTGTTCACATGCGGTGAGGGAGCTGGTGGAGTGCATAAGCTACCAAAAGGGGTTGGTCCCATGGGTGGTTGGACATTACTCGTGCTGGTGTTTGGGGATACCATTGCGCCGTGTAGAGGAGCGGGCAGAGGGCTGGGAAGAATACTATGGTCAAGCTGGATCTGAGTGGGGCTGCTGTGGAATGAAGATTTATCTCCATCCATGTTCCCAGCAGATGGAGTAACATCCTTTATCTGCGAGCCCCCATCCTCTTTGATCACATCCTGGCCCGCTTCAGGAATTATGCTATTTTCTGTCCCGGATGCCGTTTCCTTCTCTTCAGGATGCTTGTCGACGTCTTCAATCTCGGGGCACCTCTCCATGACCTCGGGACCATCTGCACCAGCAGTGCTGCTGGAGTCAGTGGTCTTTTCAGGTGCCTCTTTTGAGACCAAAAGGACATCGTCATTGGTCGAGTTTGCCTCCTTATCCACGCTGCCGTCTGTCTGCTCGAACTCTTCGGCAGACAGGGAGAACGTCTCTGTGATGATCGGCATGCACAGCGATCCTGCTTCTGGGCAGTGGACATCATTTTTGGTTTGTGCATTCTCGCCACTGCCCAGAGCCTCTCCCCAGTCTGGGACTTTGGACAAGCCCGGCAAACCCCTCACCTGGGAAAGTGGGACACCTAGGTTGGCAATGAACTGCACACCCAAGGTCTGGCCAGCCTGGATGACTTCCTGAAGCCTGTCCGAGCGAATGCGACGGAGTTTGGAGCTGTAGATGTAATTCAGGATTTCCTCAAAGATCTCTGCCTTAACAAAATTCAACTCGATCACCTGTCCCGCCACTGAAAAGAGCTGGTGAAAATACGAGCTGGATGCCGACAGGATGTTTTTGTGAGCTCGAAATTTGCGGTCTTGCACTATTATAGTAACATCACAGAACAGTCCGGCATTGCGCTGGTCGTCGATGGACTTGAGGAGAGATCCTGAATACTGTATGTCCGTCGCAGTGATCAGCTTTAAACTCGTCATCCCTGCATGAGTTGAATTAGGGTAAAGGACAAAAAAAAGAGAAATCATCCACATAAATAGCTCATTGTGATAACTGTAAAATAACTGTGTTGTGCGCAAACACATTTACCATTTGCCTCAAACATTGCCACAGGTCAAAAGTGGCAACTGGTGCTGAAAGATTAGTCTAAAATCTAAGATTTATAAAAGAAACCCTGCACCTCTGCAGAGAAAATGTCTCCAAATAATAAACATGTGTTTTGTTTTAAAGTGACCACTAAAATAAAACAGTATTTTTAAAACAATATATGTGTAAATCTGCCAAAAGATATAGAGCAAGCAGAAATGTATTTGGAAGGCAATGGTGTTGCATTAAAATAATTCAAAGATATTGCAATAGACTAAAAATATATATGAGGTATTTCGTGACGACGATGCATACATTTTCAAGACTGGCGGGAACTCAAAATTACACTATAGCATTTAGCGTAAATTTAATTTCAATTATAATAACATAAAAAAAACTAATTAACCACACGAAGTTGCCAGGGCTTTTCCTGCTTCACAGCGCAATTCTTGCACGCTTCGCTGCATGATTGCAGAGCAGAGTGGGTTAACTTTGACTACAGCAGTTATCTCCAGACCTTGAATTATTCGGAACAAAAAAAAAAATCCTCCTTTCACCCCCCACACGCAGGTGAACGTTTTGGTACATTTTCGGGGGCTGGTGGCCAAGGCGACCCGAGCCGATTTTCATTCGGAGTTGCCGTAGCCGAAGAGCAGGTGGTCAGACCTTTTGTTTTGTTGGTATTGCTCGCTAGCCGACTAGCTACTTGGCTCGCAACACATGCAACCGTCCCTTTCTCGTCGATCAGCACCTCCATCGCGAACTAACAGCAAAAATATCTTACAAATGTATAGAGTCTTATATTAAAGGCAACGTTGCATTATTGAGAGACATTCCCGTATATTAACGGCGGTCCCTGCCACATCTGAGAGGTGTGTATATACACATGCACTTATATGCACAAATACAAAAAGATAAGTTAAGCTAGCCAATTTATTGCCAGTGTGTATAGGTGCTGGACGTTATTAAGCGCTTCAACTTACAGACGTTTTGCCTTTTTAATAGAAATTAAGTGCCATACATGTATTCAGACAGTCGTATAATCATGAGGACACTCGCCAAATAAGTAGCTAGCTAAGTAAATGAAAAAGAAACGCGTTTTCTCAATGGATCTTCCTTCCTGGTTCACGGCGGGTTGCGGCCTTATTTGCCGATATGTGATCTTTTCAATTTATTTTACAAGGAACGTAAAGACTGAGTGATCCGATTACCACAGAAATGAGATGTATGAGCGGAATCGGGCGTTTACCTGCAAAGCCAAGCCTTATGCCTCCGCTTTCTGTCTGTTACAATGTGTCTCCAGACAACAAAACGCAGCTCCGCTCCCGCAGCCGACACAAGCTGCTAGTTAATCGCACGACCAACAGGAGTCGCAGCCCACATAAACTCAGCTTCTAGTTGCGTGTTTTGAAACCCAATTGCTCTTCCACACGACTAAGAGCTAAGCTATTGTAGTACAGCGAAAGCCCACCAACTTCTTATTATTACCATATATATTTTTAAACGTTGTCGGCTATGAACAATTAACTTCATCTTTGCACATTTCCCTTGTATTTATATGGACAACTTAGCCGTATGGTACAGCTACATTCTCTGCAGTTAAGAAAAAAATAGTGTTTGTGTGGCAACAGTGTGCATGGTAAATTAGAAAAAAAAAATGAATTGGCATCGCGGCCAAAGTTGGAAAAATGCGACAAGCGTATCATATGGACGCACACATTTTATTCGAAACGTGTTTCCATGTTAGAAGTTTGGCAGAGCGCCTGTCATTAAAAGCGGCAATGTTGGGATCGGAACGAATGCGAATGTGGCGTATTTCCCGGGGTCCCTTTTCAATGATACACCGGGAAGCCGGATCGCGTAACGCGCAGAGCCAGCGTGTTGAGTTGCTATCATTAAAATGAAAGGAAAAAAAACTTCTTCCTGTGCTCGCCGGCTTTTCTGCTTGTAAATGGGGTCGACGTCGCTTAAACGCGCTGACACTCGGACGTGTGCATCACAGTAACGCTTTTGTGTCTGAGGAAATGTGGAAGAATGTATATGTGGAGCTTGGCAATGTCAGTCCGATATGCTTTATTGTAGCTAAAAACGTAGCGGTGACTCGTCGACTGAATGCAAGCTGAAATCTCGAAAAACGGGCATTCAGCACACATCAAAGTCAAAATTTGTACACATATACAAAGCAAATCGGCATGAAAAAGATGTTGACATTTCCAGAAGTCGAGCGTTTAATCAAGGGACGTGGAGAATGAGAAGTTCGCTGTGACAGTTACGTAAAAAAACACGTTTAGGGAATAGTGGGTAGTTCAACATTTAAAATACTATAATTAAGTCATAAGGTTGACTGGGAAGATGATGTATTCTTCCCGAAGAAAACCGGTCTTGTATTTCAAGGAAGACAGAAGGTGAGTAATATTATGAGGTCAGTTAAACATTTGCCATCTATAGGATTATACTTATGACAAAACACCTATATATATTAACATTTACCTGCCTTATCTATGTTCAAACGGGTTTAATTTCTGTCGTACTTAAGACTGACTTGGTGCCACTTTTCCTTTTATTTAACTTGTTGCAAAATAACCAGATTAGGGACAAGACAACAGCTGTCATTTTATGAGTAAAGTTATGTGAAAATAAAGGCCCGTATATTATTAGCGTATTCTGTCTGACTTGGCTGTTCTGTTAACATATCTGCATGACCAATTTTTTTAATATATAATAATACAAGTCTTATTTAACTGGTGAGTCAGAATTTCGCTGAACACTGGTACATGTCCCTGGGAACAATCTTTCAGGTCCGACATGCAAAAATGCCCACCTCTTCCCAGAAATAGTCTGTGAGTACTGAGTAACTGACTGCTCGGCATTTCATGGTTTGAACGCACTTTTCTGTGAACCGGTGCTTGAAGTGGACCTCTGTCTTGTTAACCAGTGATTTCTTAATTAACAAGTTTAATGATTGCTTGATATTTATGTTGATGTGATACAGCCTCCCAAACCACACTCACTGAAAGTACACAGAATTAACTGAAACGGTAAAGTTGGTGCAGGTCGACGTTTTACATTAGCATTTTTTAAGCTGAAGAATTGTGTGGCTATTAGCATTGGTTTTACATGTCGATCTCAGAGTAAATGCTTGGTACTGTTTCACGGTGAGCCCACTAGCTTTCAGGTGAATGTTAAATCTCTGTTTACAAGCATGAATAAATGACAGCAGTATGGCAAATATGGGCGAGGGTCACTAAATTACTCAGTGGCTGTGTTTTAATGTTGGATTTCTTCTGCTCTACAGCAACTACATTACAGTACTGCATAGACTGATTCAGTATGAGGAAAATCCAGACCTAGCCAGACAATAAAGCACACTAAAATAGTCTCTTCTGTGGCAGTATGACATTGATAGAATTGAGTTTTTTTTTAATTGACTTTCCCCCCTTTCTCCTAGGTTCCTGTCCCAGAAATGCACCGTGTTCAAGCTCTTTTGTCTGTGCATGGTGCTGGTGTTGGGCTCTCTCTTTTGGCTCCAGCTCAGCTGCTCTGGTGACATGAGTCAGATCTCTGTGGAGGACGGCCACCTGCCCCAGAAGCCCTGTCCACTAGGGAAACAGGCACTTACAGTGGATGACCCATCATGGGGTCCTCACAAGATGGCCCTGCTCATCCCTTTCCGTGAGCGCTTTGAAGAGCTGCTTGTCTTCGTCCCATATATGCACTCATACCTGAACAAGAAGAAGATACGGCACAAGATTTTCGTGATCAACCAGGTGGATCACTATCGGTAACTATTCACTATCACATTGCTTTTTTTGAAATTATTTTTAAAGTATTCTGTTCGAGGTTCATAGTAAACTTACTCTAAATGGAAAATGTTTGGAAACTGCAGACCTCTGTTAAACCCAGAGGTTTCTGTATTCCCTTTTGGCTTTCAAAGTAATACAGTGATCCCTCACTACTTCGCGGTTCACTTATCGCGGATTCACGACTTCGTGGGTTTTTAAATATACAGTAGTGGTAGTATTTCCTAGTCTAAGAACAACACAAGTTTAGTGACTACGTGCGTTATAGCACGGGCTGTGATTGTCACATGG
>JABFEB020000002.1:19842787-19856553 GCA_019775895.2 Stomatorhinus ivindoensis | reverse complement strand
TTTTAAATCTTTAAGTCCATCTCATGAAAAATGGGAGCAAAAACAAGAGTGTTGCGTTTATATTTTTGTTCAGTGTACTTCATTTTGGGCGCTTCAAGGGGGAAAGACAGTATCATGGTCGCTAATCTGTGTTGCTTTTGGAATGTATGAAACTGGCAATCTGACATACTTATTGAAAAAGTAAGACAGTCATGCACTGAAATTATATCTTGTTTTCATTTGTTTCCAGAAAGTTTCATAGCTTGCATATTACTTTTTTTGCAAGTCCTAAATTTTGGTCTTGGTTATTGTCTTGAAACTCAACCTGTCTGGACATTTTCCAGAAACAAAAGATGATTATGCTCCTGAAATTGTTACTTTTTTTCCCCAAAATTATTTTGAAAGGAAAAAGAGTGCATTTCAGGAAAGCTCCCTAAACTAAGCCGTTTCTCGCACTTTAGATCAGTTGTTTTTCAAATTCCTTCGTAACTAAAGCAGCTCGAGAAAGTCTGTGTACATCACTGTTATTCAGAACACACACACACACATTGAAAAGGACTTAGAGGGCCAACATAAACCAAATACATATTGTTTAAAGTAAGCTGAAACAATTAGGCCTACACAGTTTTTTTCTTACAATTATGTAAATATTAAGCACACTTTACTCACTGCCATCAAGGTAAATATATATAATTTTTTCCCCTTTATTAAATGACATTGCTCGGGGATCTAGACTGCGACCTTGTATTGAGAAAGTGCGACTTTAAGTTTCACTTGGTGTATGATAATCATTTGGATGTTTTGCTCCAACACGTTTAGTGCGTTAACGAATTGTGACTTTTTTTTTCTTTTTCCCTGGTTCAGTGTGACTTTTTTTTTTTAATTGGTCTCTCCTTACCTGCACATATATACGCACAGTGATAAAATGCGCGAAACGGCGGTCGCTGTGGTGGTATAAAGGGAATCGGGCTAGGTGGTTATTAAAAATAAAGGATAAACGAGGAGGTGGGTGGAGCACTGGAGCCCGAGAGAGGTCCCGAGGCGGACACAAGTGAGGATGAGAGTCAAGCTGTGATCTTAAAGCTAATGTTCAGATTAAAATGTTTTACAAGAGCAGTAATTTACCTCCTTCGCATTTAACATTCGCAGTTTTGGTCTTTGGCGAGTTAGCCGTGAATAATTAAACGGAGATATTTTTGCAGGGAAGACCGAAATATCACAGAAACTGGCGACGCGTAAGCCGAACACAATACAAAATAAATTTTGTTCGTGTAAGTGCATGCCGGAACTTACTGCGCTCACGTCGCGTAATCTCCTTAAATGATGTTAATTTTGCATTCTTAATAATGAGTGTAGTGCTGACAGCGCGCACAGTGATTATATAGGACACACCGGGGCATAATTTAGATGGTTTGTATATTATATAAAAATGTCTTGATAGAAAATGACAAAGTAATTTGTCATACAAAGTGTACAGCACAATACTGTTTGTTTAGAAATCAGTAATGAAATGACTTTTATGTTAGTGTTCAGGCTAGTAGTCTGTTATGGGTATGGCTTTATCATAAAAGTATTATTCGTAAATTGTCGGGCATCTGCGGGCCCTAATCCTTATGAATGTGAAAGGGCCACTATCAAGTCTTCAGTCACTGTCAGTCTTTCATCAATACAATAACCAGGTTATGCAGATTAGGACATCTATTCATCAGCATGCAAGATCATTGATTAATTCCATGCTGCACCAAAAAGAAGGGACGCGACCAAATCATGTACAGATGTGAGCAACTGGGAAAGCTGGTAGCAGTAGTGCGACCACTAGACAACTTAGTCTGGTGCCTTTTTCCTGTGTTTCTTGAATTAAAATTAATTTAATTCTTCTTCCTGTCATTCCATTTCAATTTCCAACTCAGCACCTTGTGGGGTGTGGCCAGTTCATTTCAAATTCATGAATGGAATGGGGCACAATTCATAAATTATGAACAGCTCTGGTACATAACGAGCTAATCAGTGAATAATTGCCAGACTTGCTATGTGTTTAGTCACATCCTATAAGGTGTTACGATGAATCACCCATTATTACCAGCTACGACAATTTGTGCAGGATTTGGAGACACAAATATAGCCCTGTCCAAAAAGTCAAGTGGCCGGTCTAAATGCTGATTTGTGGGTAGACGTGAACCCCCTGCACCATCTGTGATTAACAATTAATAGCAAAATAAGAAATGAGCTTCCTTGGTCTGGTGTCAGGTAAACTGAAGAGGAACACATGGGTATCATTCCCTCATTGCCATCGGGCAGCTTGTGACAGCTCTCTGGTTCTGTGGCAGACGTAGCGCTGATGAGCATGGGCTCTTCTTAGCCAATACCTGCTCATTCCAGTGTTGAACCCCCAAACTTTGGCTGGAGTTAGGGTATAACGGCATGTGCCAAAGGACATACACTGCTACAAAGTGTGCTTTGGGCACGTGGAAGTTTCTGGTACCTACAGCAGTCCTTGGGAGCGCTAAGATTTCACCCTGAATGTCACTGTGCTTCTGCTGTGTGTACTTGTTACTTCCTGTTCCTAAGTTGCTTGCAATTATTCTTTTTTTTACAAGGAAGCACCATTACTTTTTCAGATCATTTATATATTTTTGATTAATAGGTACATATATTATAAACACAGCTTTTATTTGGTTTTATTGGTTTTCTAATTTTTACATTTGCATATGTCCAATGTGACAGTCATATTTCACCATTGAAATATGTGGGATTGATGCTCCTGTCGATGATCTCTGCCTTTTTTATGCAGAGGTTCGGGAGGAGCTAACAAAGAACTTCAGTTTATTTGTTAAATCTGGAATCACAAAGTCCTTTGGGAAATACTAGCAAATCTTACTCATTCTTTACCTACGTCATTCTTTATATTGTTCGTTATTGTTAAGAATGACTCTTATTGGGAATCGCGCCCCAGAATGTTTGCCACCTTGTCACGTGCGTCTCTTTCTGACGTAGGTTTAACAGGGCCTCCCTGATCAACGTTGGCTTCCTGGAGAGTGGCAATGACACCGACTACGTCGCCATGCACGATGTGGACCTGCTGCCTCAGAACGAGGCTCTGGACTACAGCTTCCCGGAGACGGGGCCCTTCCACGTCGCCTCACCCGAGCTGCACCCCCTGTACCACTACAAGACCTACGTGGGTGGAATACTGCTGCTGACCAAACAGCATTATCAAAAGGTTAGCCTACCCCCTTGCACCATCTAAGGACGCTCTGCAAGAGGCCTGCCAGGTTTCCAGCTCTCTGTAATCACCTAATGAGAGGGGTGATTTAATTAGCGAGATAATTAGTCCTATCGTGCTGAAGTGTTTGCCAAGTCAGAAAGCGGCATACACTGGGCCCACCAGACCCAGGACCTTGAGCCATTGACGTAAATGCTTGTGGATGTTTGTCTTCTTCTGAGATGGACAGGAGGTCCAGGCTGACTGGTGAGATGTTTGAGGCTCTGATGTCATGCCACATTCATGGTTGAGAGTCATGCTTTGGTCTTTATATTTGACCAGGACCCTCAGTTGCTTGGTGTGATACTGTGAAATGACCGTAAAGAAAGTCAGACAGGAGTTTGGCATATTTATTGCGTCCTGCTGGAACCTGTGTTCATGAGCCCTGATGTCATCTTTCTCCCTGATGTTCCAGTGCAATGGGATGTCCAATCGGTTTTGGGGATGGGGTCGAGAAGATGACGAGTTCTACAGGAGGCTGAAAGCGGCTGGACTAGAGGTACAGAAACCTGAGGATGCTTCCTTGTGCGATATTATGACCTGGCAATGGCCCCTATGGGCCAGTTTATACTCAGTGCTCACAATCTATTAGAATGTGCATCATGGCAACAAGCTTGTCCTGCTTTCGTTCATTCCGCGCAATTTTTTTGCAAACTCCTCTACAAACTTTCAACTTAGGAACTTTCACACATATGAACATACTCCCATTCTTTGTACTCGCGTATACCCTTAAAACGATGTTGAATAATGACTTATGAACATTTCAAGTTACGAACGGCCGTTCGGAATGTAACTCATTGGTTAGTAGAGGAGTGTCTGTATAATATGTATGTATGGTGCTCTGCTCGTCTTCTTCCAGTGTTCAACTTTAATAGCTTGTGGAATTTGAGGCCACAAACTCACACAAACAAGTAAGACCAGAAACTATTTAGCCGACCAAAATTATTTCTCGCACTGCCCCCTGGTGGACATAACTTTTAATCCTACAGATTGGCATCAACTATGTGGGGAAACATGACTCGGCAGCAAAATCACTCGCTTAGCGACGACACGTGCAAATGTAGCAGTTTTCTGAATTGACCAGGTGTGTTTGGAAACACCAGCATCATATACAATCACAGACTATGAACATGGGTCGATACAAAGGGAACTTAAGGGTTCTGCAGCTTGGCTGCTTTTTCCTGGACAAATAGTTCTGTCTCTAAATTTGTTGCCGTGGTGTGATTTCCCCATGTCCAGCTTTTCCGGCCCACTGGCATGAATACAGGCTACAAAACCTTTCGACACATCCATGACCCAGCTTGGAGAAAGAGGGACCAGAAGAGGATTGCAGCACAGAAGCAGGTAAATTGCAGTCAATGCCTGTATGGTAGTTTCACAGGATGAAGTTCTAGCTAAAACGGCTCTTTATGAACTTTGAATAATCCTTTACTACTCAAGAAATCTGCCTCCTGTCACCTGATCCTTTACTGTCATACTTCCACCATTTCATCTTTAGTCGTCTTCTTGCGATTGTTACTTGCTTCCAAAAGTTAGGAATCAGGGGCGAATTCATTGGTTAGACACTAATATGTAAAGTTCCTGTCCCTTAATGAGCGCTGTGCTGTTCCCATGCAAACAGGAGCAGTTCAAAGTGGACCCAGAAGGCGGGCTCACCAACCTGCAGTACAAGGTGGAGTCCAGGCAGGAACTGGCCGTCAGCGGCGCCCCCTGCACAGTGGTTAATGTTGAGCTGGAGTGTGACCAGAATCAAACCCCCTGGTGTCTGCTCAACTAATTCCACCCCCCGCCCCCCCCCCCTCCTGACTGTTGTGATTCCATGTGCTGGTCACTCATTGGGGTGGGTGAGGATGACAGTATCATCTGACCTGGGGTCTTGGGGAAGTGGCATCAGGAAGCCATTGTGCCACAGGGACTGGGGGATTCCCAATGTGCCGTACAACCCTTTACTGTGGACAAGCTGCAATACAAGTTACACACTGATTTACAGGGAGTGGACTTGATGGCTGACATTGGTTGGATTTCCTGAGCTTACATGGGCAGAGATGATGACCTAGTAGCCATACAGTATTGTTTTTTTTTTTTTTTTTGACTTTAATTTTATTCAGTAGCCTTAGATAGTGAAACTGCACATACTTGGTGAGCGTGGCACAGGTACGTCTGTTTCAGCCCGGTACGCCAGCGCACCATCAAATCCTCGTCTCCTTTCTGGAGAATGGCAGTTGAGAGGTGCAACAAGGTTGCAGAACTGATGCGAGCTGCAGGAGGCGCCGCAGAGCTCGAAGTCCTCAGAACACCATGCCTCTCAGGTTCACATGGGTTCATTTACTGGCTGTTATAGTATATATATATTTTTCTGGTACCCCCATAGACATCAGATGGCATCAGTACGTTTAAGACAGTTCAGTTCCACTGCTCTGTTTGCACACTATTTATACAAAGCTAAAGGTCTGGAAACTTATTTCGTGCATGGTCTGCCGTCTTCCTCTCAATGTTGTATTAAACATTTTTATCAAAAATATCTTTGTGTCAACGTCGGTAGTTCCTTTCAGTTACAATAATATATCTCACTGCAGGCAACTGGCAAAATGCAGAGACCTGCAGGTGGCGCCTGTCTGCTTATATTTGTTTTTATTGTGGAGGTATTCTCTGAAGACCCCCCACAACATTCATTCTATCATATGTTGTCTATACCTGTGTGGGTGCAGAGCCTATCTTGGAAACAATGGCTGCAAAACAGGACAGGGCTAACCCATCATTCATATACATAAAATTCCACTCCAACATATGTTTTTGAACTCTGTGGGTGATAACCCTACATACACATGGGCAGAACATGCAAATTCCCGACATATTAGAACCGGGGCTGAGACTCGAACCTCGGTTTCCATCGAGGTGACTAATTTTTTGTAAAATATCACTCGAGAGAAAGGTTAAAAATGACCTTAGGGTTAATGTCAAAATTCTGAATAATTACACATTCATTACTATAATTGTATTACATTATGAATCACTTATAAATGGAAATATCTATATAAATGATTCATAAAGTAATTAGCGCCTTTTTATATTTCGTTTTTGTTGGAAGACATACCATGTGACTTTACGTGCAGCGTGTTGATTTACTGACGTCTCACCACTAGATGGCGCAATAATGCAATCTCCAGGCAGTTGTTTTTAACCGTTTTATTTTAATTGAAATATTGAAAATGATACTTATGGGCTAATAATTATGTTAGTGTCCCAGCAGTTTTCACATATATATTTACTGTATGTAAGAGCAGATGAGTAGCTGCTCATGTCTCCTGTACCCATGCGACCTCGATATAAGGCTCATTTTGTGTGTTTCTATGTAAAGCCCATAACTGTGAAACTTGCAAGTTTGACACCCGTCACTATTAAAGGGCTTTCATATGTTAAATGTGCAAAACTACAGGTGCTTAAAATAATTACGTATCCTATTCTTTCAAGTGTGACTTAAATCTTAACAGTCCCTCGGAAAACGCCGTGAATTGGAGCTTTTAAGAGCCTTTGAACCCGGAATGCAGCCAGGCCTCTATTTGTGGCGTTCTTAACCACATGAGTTACCAATACTAGAAGTTACACCAATTATTCGTTGGAACTATAATTAAATGTATAATTATTTTCTATATTTTAATTAGTAAGGTGCATTGATTTTTATATGCATAAATAAGCTTTAAACACCTACAATGCATGGAAACATTAAAGATTTGCAAGGCTATTAGCTGCGTAACTTCGCTAAGTGCATGTACGTTTCCTATCGTGTTCTCTATTTCTTTAGTTACTTTATTTCCATGTACAATTCGTTTGAATTCGATTTCGGCGGTGCTTGGCCACGAAATTACTTGTTTTGAGTCGTGGTGAAAAATAACCAGTAATGGACTGTCCTCTTGCCAAGACAAACGCAGTAAGCCCCGCGTGAGGGCTTTGGCTGATTAAACAAATTAGAATCTGACCCAGTCCCAGTCTAGTAAAGTCTCCCGTAGTAATAAATCGTGAAAAATCGTAATAAGCTCAGTAACGCTTACACACTTTATTACCTCTTTCGTGACAGGGCCCAGGTGGAAAAAGTCAACAATAGCTTTGACTATCTTCGGATTTGTAGCCATTCATAAATAAAATTAAAAGAGACATACGCTTTGTTTTTTTATCAGTAATCACATACGACAATTACATACCATCGAAATTTCGTTTCGATTTCATATGGAATAGCCTACTATAAAAATCAAATGCGATAAGTTATTGTGAATATCATATAATGTCAAATAACACTGATATAGGCCTACATAATTTACCACTATGTGTGCTTCTAAACGGTTTTACTTGAATGTTTCTTTCCATTGATATATTGTATTTCATTTTAAGTAGCAATATCAACCGTAATGGGAGTTGCCCATTTGATACTTTAAAAGCTTGTTTGGCCAAAGATAAAGCATTCCGATGCAAGCAAAAACGTGAATTTTAATTATGGGCGTTTGTCGAAACTGCCCGGTAATTTTGATTTGATTGCTCGTATTATGCGAAATATAATAGTTCGGAGAAAACCCTTTTGTGGCCGATTATGGTTTTGCACTTAGATTGATTGAGGATATTTGTCACATCGTCAGCTCACGGGCAGTAAAACCTCAGAAGCCATTATTGGGAATTTATCGGGTCGTAGTTGATCCATTAGCAGCCTCTAACCTTAACCGGGACCCTCATCAAGCTACATTTAACTCTAATCTCTTCAAAGGGAATTCTCGCCTTCATTGTGTCAACACCCCGGGGCACACTTCACCCAATCCGGTGAAGCGGGGTATAAATCCCTAGTCACTAGAGCCTGTGACACTCAGAAACCCTCATAGGAGCGAGGACGAATTGCGGCTGACGGGGGAGAAATTACAGCGATCGGGAATGGATACTGCGCAGTTCAGCTGGTCAGCCTACGGTGCGATGAGCAGCAAAGGCCAGGGGACGAGCGGGGTCAGGAAAAGCTCATTCAGCATCGAGGCAATCCTCTCTCGGGGTAGCCCGGAACCTACCCAGCGGAGCATGGGGACGCAGTGGGCGCCCATGCACACAGCAGCAACCGCCTTGCCGATGTGGCCTCCAGCTGGTTACTCAACTACCAACACGCCTTATCCACATTTTTACATGAGTTACCAGCCGCAGGACGAGAACAGCGACGTGCATTATAACAACGGTAAGAGAAGCTCCTAACAAACTTCTCAATGCAGATATTATGAGACTGGATCGTTACGATAATGCCATCTGCTTTTGCCATCTTTTAGGATACGCTGCTTCCTGCGGAAAATTAATATCTAGGAGGAATTACGTGCGGAGAACCTGTAGGCGGATCCGGACCATATTCACGGACGAGCAACTGAAGAAGCTGGAAGAAGTTTTCAGCAAGCAGCGCTACATGACAGGGACGGAGAAGGTGCTGCTGGCGTCTGCGCTGCAACTCTCTGAGACGCAGGTCAAAGTGTGGTTCCAAAACCGGAGGACGAGGTGGAGAAAGACCCAGGAGGACGACGACAAGACCGCCGGCTCCCCGGAGACCAGCGACACCAAACAGGGCGCATCTGAACGAGACGGCGGCTCCTGGTCTCCGTAACGAGAATTCAGAGATAAGATGCCGTAATGCTATGCGCGGTTTTACGAGTACTTGAGTATTCTTGTTAAGCAAGAAAGTTGTGTTATACTGTAAACCAGGTAATTTGATGTAACTCCACTATGTGGAGCGACACGAGTATGTTTTCTTCTTCTTCAATAAAATGCTTCTCTAATAAATCTTTTTTGTTTTTCTCGTGTTTGATTTTATAAATTAATTGGATACCAGAATAAAGTACATTAATTTATCCAAACGCAACTGCTGCGGATGTGGCAAAAAGACATACGTCTGCTTTTAGCTTAGACTAAATATGTTATAAAAACATACCGTTTACCTTATATAACCATTAATATATCATTCCATAGTCTCAAACACAGGATTTGATTTGAAGCATATTATGTGACGGAAATATGCTGAATAAATCATACACATTAAATTAAAATACTGAAAAACATTCAAATGTGCAATAGCGCACTAATATTCTATTTTTTTGTCCATATATATATAAGTACATTGAATACTAGTACATATATAAGTACATTGAATATATTCTTACAGCATATTCATTATTATAATTTAGCCCATTTTAATAATTAATATTGTTCCTGCTGTTTCCTATAGCCCTATGTAATTTCCATGCCGTTCTAGATGGAAGCATAGCTATCAAATACTGACATTACAATGATCACCTTCATTGTGAAACTAATCGTTCAACTAATCGAATATTTGATAACACCAAATATATCACATGGAATACGCATATGCAATCGATTACCGTGAACTGACAAGGTTCAGGACACGCCGATTACTGGTAGGCCTATTTAGATTTAACTCGTGTGGTATGTACCCTTCGATATTGATATTTACTGTAAGTAACCAGTGACTATTTTTCCTTTGGCATTCTGTCGTTTATAATCGATAACCGAGTATCCCATGCAATCCGTGGCTTCCTTACTTTACACGTATTTTTTCTGTTATGTATTTTCCCTTTTAGTTGAAAGTGTCGGTGGTTCCATTAGTATTTTTTCTTATTATTAATTTCCAGTTAAAACTTACCGGCAAGTCAGCTTATTTCATGGATGGAAATTTATTAGTACAAATTACCGTAAACAAATATGTGAGTCACGCTATCATGGCGTATATCACAGACAATATGGAGGGGTCGTTAACTGTCGTGATTAAACTGTATGATTTAGAAAACTGCAAGCCAAGTACTTCGACAAAAATAGATTTTAAAATCTGCTTAGAAATAACTACGCGGTCTGTGTAAATATGTCTGGACGTTTGGGACGCCAAGGGCTTCTGGATATATCCCGCCTTCTAGCTGTTTCGAAAGGCCTGAACATCAGAATATATTTGTTAAAAATATATCTGGCAACGAGCCGTTGTATACTGTAATGTGTTAAAACACATTCACACTGAACACTAACAACGAACTTTTCTGAATTTAAATAAACAACAATGATCTGAAAATATATACTTACTTGGCAATGTACTCTATAGCAAAGTGAGTTGTTTTTCGTCGCTTGAACAATACTTTAAAATATTACAAAGCTTACAAAATCTTTTACATTTGGCCTAATAGCATCAAGGATTATTACTTGAATCAGCAACAAAATATTAGCTTTTCAATTTAAAATTGTATTATAAAAATGAATGTTTTTTCATCTTAAATTAAAATTACAGGGAAGTAAATGTAGCAATGGGTCTCAATGAACAGCAGACGACATGGTACTACAGCCTGATCCTGGTTTTCCTTTCATCTCACCTCTGGTAACCTGGTATTGAACACAATGGTACACGTGTGTGTGAGTGCATGTGTATGTATGTGTGTGTGTATATATATATATATATATATGTGTGTATATATATATATGTGTATATATATATATATATATATATATATATATATATATATACACACACACACACACACACACACCCAGTGTGTATCCCACATATACCTGTGTGTACCGTCATATTAGGCCTATATGCCTACATATATTATTAACCGTTATTGGAAATGTTATTTCATAAATAGCTTTTGATCTGCACGCAATAATTTCGCGCGGATACACAAAATAAACGTGATCTTTATTTACGATAATTTCCAAAACATCATTAAGAACTAAGAAAGTTATTTATAAGATTAGTATGCAGATTTGTTTATTTAATTCGAATTTACTGTAGTAGGGCTACATT
The DNA here is from genome assembly GCA_019775895.2 of Stomatorhinus ivindoensis. Classification (NCBI taxonomy): domain Eukaryota; kingdom Metazoa; phylum Chordata; class Actinopteri; order Osteoglossiformes; family Mormyridae; genus Stomatorhinus; species Stomatorhinus ivindoensis. Next base: position 19,845,496 of record JABFEB020000002.1, on the reverse strand, counting down.
TTAGAAAACACGAGGCAGTTGAAAGTGACAAATTTCAAAACGTGACACATCCAAAAAGAATTACGACTTGCTACTTTGACACCCACTTTGCTATTACTAAATTGCCTCGGAAGGACCAAAATGATGAGTATTACGTCCTGAGTATGTTTTTCTCCCGCCATAATGAAACTAACTATTTTACCCAGGTCATTTGTGTAAAAGGTCGGAGAAAACCTTGCTTGACTGGGTCTCGTATGTCTGCGGTGTGTCGGGAGACAGGAGAAGTGTTGAGTAGCGCATATTTTCCCCACTGTTCCTTTTAGGATATGGAAGAGACAACCTTGAACATCTTACATCTGGGCGTGAGGACCACTTTCGGGCCCGGTCTCAGCGAGCAGCATCAAGTGGGGAACTTGCCCGAAGCGATCGCAAACCTCACTTAACACGATATTGAATTCCCAGCAGTGCAGGTGTGTGAAAGCAAAAAGCCAACCTACGGCTTCGGTATCGCTGACATTCTCTGGACTAATTGACATGTATGAGCTGGAGATAAGAAAAGGAAAATGTTGTGTAGATGTAAGACGTTTGCACCATGGCCGAAAATTTTCACATTTTCAAAACCTACCGCTACACTGATTCCTTGCAGGCCATATATATATATATATATATATATATATAAAATAAATATTGACACAATTAATGCAACGGTGTTTGTGCTGAAATTAAAATATTTTTTATTTTAAAATATGCACCGTTCTATCACGATGCCAATTTTAAGTGCCTATCCATAGCTGATCTTGTTCTGTAAACCCTTTAACGTAGGCCTAATAGGTCCTAAAACTCGGTTTTAGCTATAGCTAAATAATTATTGGTGCTTTCGTACTTATAAATACAATTAACTACTTTGAATCAGTTTAGTTAGAACTTAGTTTTTGACATAACGGATCAATAGATTTTTGTCTTTTTTATGACAATTTATATTTTTATTAATTTACTTTAAATCAGTATATTCTTGTTTTATTTATTTATTTTAGTAAAAATGCTGAGGGGCTTTTAATTAGTTTCCCCGCATTAAATTTAGAGGTCAGTATTCACTAAACATTGCGTTGTTATTGTTCTGAGCGAATACGCACCATGTCTAATATTGAATTGAAGATACGAACTACCCAATGATAATAATGAGTGCCAGTTTTTAAACGATTGTTTATTGCACTCTTAATAAATATAATGCAGGTGCAAGTTCAATTATTGTTTTGCTGCTTCGGTTAATACTTAAGAAATGCATGAGTCTAGGAAGACATACGCTGATCATAGGATGAAGCCGAAATGCAAATCTTCGTTAACAGATGGACACACGTTATCTCGCTGATAAGTCTCAGTTACAGCGGTTCAATGGTTCCGATAACCCTGTCTAATTATGTAGTGGCAGGTTCCACTAGAGGGCATTGTTCGTATGAAAATATTCAGAATTTATTTGATTGTAGTTGATAACAAGCTTATAATAACAAAATTATTTTGAAGTTAACATTATTTTTCTTCTTACATTCTTACCTTGTAGAAATATCTTCATGCACTGCAGTGTGAATAAATAAATTCTCTTGTTCTATGTCATTTGGGAGTTTGCGTTGCCACATCTAAATAGTTTTGCATTAATTTATCATGGCTGTTTTTGACCTTGTCCATTTTCCAGCTTTCATGTAACTGCCCATAATGCAAAAAAGTGACCTACCTAATTTAACATGTTCAGCAGCCATTTAACACACGAGATAAAGGAGATCTTCATCATTATGACATAAATGCATGGTTTTATTGCACGACCAGTTTTTGTGGAACGTTTAGCCAAAGACACATTTTGCCTTTTTAAGAGGAAATCTCCCTTTGTCTGTACCATTCTCCGAAAGTTCAATTTTGCTCATTTTGAGTGCTCTGGGTCTTTTCCGCGGCTTTGAGCATCGCGGAAAATTCAATAATGGTCCTGGTCTCTGTGGGACGTCCAGCTTTAAGTAGAGTTCTGCCCTGCGCACATTTCCCGTGCCCTAATGTGTGTGAGAATGGATGACAACGCTTTGCTTCTAATCTCTTTGTCTATGCCTTTTTATGACCAGTAAAATAGCCAACACTAGTTGATTAAGCTTTTCCCTTTGTACGAGGACTTAACATCAGTTAGCTGGTTCCAGGCAGGGGAACAATAATCACTTTTTAACTCGGCTTCACACCTCGAGTGCCTACAAAAACTCCAACTGATTAATGCCTCCTTTCAGCGCCACACAATCTATAATTAATTGCCAGAGGCAAAATTAATAGACGTTAATGGCCATTTGAATCAAAAGCAAAGGGGCAAAAAGCTGAAGTGAAAGCTATTAATTATGTGCCACGGGATTGGCCAGCAGGGACAAGAGGGGTGGGGACTAGGCCACTGTGGGACCCTAAAGGATCTCTGGTCGATGTCGTTCACATGGGCTTCTGCAGAGTGGGTCCTGAATGGACTTGGGCAAAGGGGGGTTTTTCTGGTAGCCCAGAGCCACGATTAATTCATGTGAAAGGAGTGTCTGTCCTGGGGTGTCTGAGACTCTGATCTGCTCAAACCCACCCCCCCTCCCCCCACAACCCCCTTCCATCCCAGTTTCAAAATCTGAGATTGTAACTGACAAAGGAGGGAGTTGATGGAAGCAGGAACTCATGGGCACGGTGTTTCTCTTTGATCTCAATCAAATCAGCATTCATCTTGGG
>JABFEB020000002.1:19757784-19769696 GCA_019775895.2 Stomatorhinus ivindoensis | reverse complement strand
AGCTGTTTCCAATGGAGCAGGGTAATTAGGCTCCTGTAGAACAGCTTGGGCTATTTGGAATGATATGGAGCTTTGGAATTTCCCCAAACACAGGGGTCGTTGTGGAAGGGTATGAATACTTTTGGACATGTCACTTTTTGCATAATTGTACATAAAAGCTGAGAAATGTTTTTTTCTTCGATGGTGTCTTTAGTACATCATTGTATTATGTTTTTGCATACACCTATGTCATTGCCCGTCTAAATATGACTTGTTGGTTGAATAAAATCAACTTTAAGTGAAAATTTGCCTGGGGTATGAGTAATTTCGAGGCTCACTGTATGTGAACAGCACACAGTCCATGTTGACTGAGCATGTGACAAAACATTTGTCTGTGACAAATCTATTTTGGCAATGAGTTTGCCTGTGTCTTACGGAGCCCCTGAAGGGACTTGTGCGAAAGTAATAGCACTTTGTTTCTGCACAGGCTCCATCAGGGACTCCGTAACGTGGATTGCTCACCTGAAAAAACATTTTTCTATGTCAATTCAGCTTTACAGTGCACTTCTGTTGTCTTAGCACCCCCTGTCGTTTCACTGTTGTGCTGCATGTCAACCAAACATTTCTACAGTACAGCAACATGTACATTAATTGATTATTATTAGTAAACAGTGGGATTTTGATACTCGTGATTTGTGTATTCAGATACCGCCCCTCACCCCAAAATCTGCCAAAATTATACTTTGCCTTTTTATTTTCAAGCGTGAATAACAAAAGAAAATTGCTCACATAAATAGGTCCAGCTAGCTCATAATGACCAGTCTGATTTGTGATTTTTTTCCCCCACAAATCAAATGTAGTCAGTGAGAGGTCAGTGAGTGTATCAGGCAGGTAGTAGGAAAATAGGCTGGTTTTGCACTTCAAGCTTGCTAACAATGAAAATACCCCCCTACCAAACCAGAGCCTATCCCAGGAACATTGGACACAGGCAGGACCCAATCCTGGGCAGTCACCACCACACCACAAGACCAATTTAGACTCACTAATCAACCTATCCTGCACACTTTTGTATCATTGGAGAACATAGGATCACCACACAGAGAGAACTCAGGATCAAACCCAGAACCTTCTTGTTGGGAGGTAGCAGCACTAATCATTACCTTATATGCAATAATACTGAGAGTTGCTTCTCCTTAATTACACTGCAGAGACATAAACTGTGCTTTATTGACTCTTAAGCTCATAATCTCTCGATTCGCCTTTGGGAACAAGCTGGGTCATGTGGTTTGATGTCTGTCACACACCTGACAACCTGTTACAATAGTCTTATAAATCTTCCATGTCTATTCTGTCAGCCATTAATGCCACATGCGAGAATAATTTTACAGACATACACTATTAAGTATGAACAATATGGTCCATATAAATATATAATTTTCAATAATTAAAATTAAAAAGTATATACTCTACAGTGCTGGCGCGGTGGCCTCCCGTCTCCAGCGTACACAGGCCACTTAAATCCCAGCCAGTGTGTGTGTGTGAGAGTCTGTGTCTGTGTGTATAGAGTTTGCATGTCCTGAATATGTCACATTACAGACGGCTTGATACCAGAATTTTGAGTTTGATCCTGATACCCAGCTTTGGTCCCTCACTATGTCAGCTAAATCAATAATGTAAAACATTCCCATTTAAAAGTTACGTTACCTTGAAATAAGCAGGTTAGTTTATCAATCAAATAAGTAGCATGAGATATATGCATAGATTAATCAAACACAGATGCTGAATTTAATTTAGCCTCAGCTGTTACAAAACATCATTCTTAATATACTGATGTTATGTTTATATTTGTGTTTGTTTTGTTTACCCATTGGCCAGGTCTACTTTTTGGTCCTGGGGAAATGGATACAAATTAACACACATGTACGCTAAACACGTGAATGTTTCAATGGGGCTAATCCCACAATGAGTTATAACGATTTGACAAATTCAAATAAGAGGCTGAGAAGGATGTTCAGCTTCAGCCACCGGCTCTCGTGGTTGGCAGTGGGGTCTAATTTTGCCGGTTCTTTCCTTTCTTCTCATTCCCATTCCCTGTTTACAGGGGCACCTTCACCACATTGCCAATTGATGTGGACACCTTCACACTGCCTGCTTCTAAATCATCAATCACGATTAATATTAATCTATTAATTTAAATTACAGAAGCACATTACACTGCATTATGAACCTTTACCAGGCCGGTAAATCTGTCTCTGCGCACCTTGTTCTGTGAACTGTTGTAATAATAAAAAGTTGAAGTAAAAAAGGTGAAGTCTTTCACTCTTAACCATTCTGTAGCTTATTATGCCACCTAGTGATCAACTAGCAATATTACTGGTGTGTTTGGTATTTTGAGCGTAAATTGCACTGTTGTGAAAATGATGCTGTGGCATGCCTATTATTGGGCTGGACTTCTTGTCAGAAGGTAGGCAGATTGGGTGATACCACCTCTTCCACACGGACCCTCAACATGGGACCCCCCCCCACCAAGGATGTGTACTGAGTCCTGTGTGAGCACAGACAGCTTCAACATCATCTCATCTCTAACGGCGACGAGACCATGAACAGAGACACACCCCCATCTCCATCAATGGGAACACCATGGAGAAGGAACAGCATCTTTACGCCCCTCAGTGTGCATCGCAGTGGACCTCCCATGGACAGTGCACACCACCCGGGCATTGGGGAAGGAACAGCAGTGCCTCTTCTAGCTTGGTTTGCTTTTATTTAATGTACCGAACTGCTGATAGGAAATTTCTGACCCAAGACTTTCACTCACTAGTTCACTTATTCTAGTGATATACAAGCTAGAACTGGCACTGCTACCTGGGGGTGCGGTTCATGTCACTCCAGGCCTGAAAGATGGTGCCACTCTTGCCCTCTGCTTGTCCCGTTCAGGGTGGTGGGGGGTCCAGAGCCTAACCTGGAAGCTACACACAAGGGGCACAAGGCAGGGAATAATCCAGGGTGGAGTGCTGCCTAATCGCAAGACACACACACCATTCACACACGGGCAAATTAGCAACTCCAATTAGCCTCATATCTTGTCTTTGGACTGTGGGGGGAAACCAGAGTACCCGGAGGAAACCCCACAATGACATGGTAACTGGAGTTACCAAACTGCCCATAGGTGTGAGTGTGCGACTGAATGGTGTGTGATTGTGCCCTGTGATGGTTTGGTGCCCCATCCTGGGTTTTCCCTGGCTTGTGCCCATAAGCTCCAGACCCACCATGACCCTGAAAAGTACTCAATAAAGTTGCATTGAGACATTTAAATATGTTGGATTGCTTTGCACTTTTTTCATGGGGGAACAAGGACAATGTTCTTTGCCGTATTTCTCACTAAATGACTGAAAAAACGTAACTAATTTAAATGTAATTCATAAATTCATAAATGACTGACTTTCAGCAGTGAGCAGCCAGAACAATTCAGCTGCGAAAGGGCAAGACAGAAATTACAATAAGGGTAAGAGGGGAAAACAAGCGTGGATACCCTCTGGAGGGGCAAGAAACAAATTATACTTGAGCTGGAATTAATCTCCAACACACCACGCAAGTGACCAAGCAAAGACGGCAATTTAAACTGACATATTGCATTATTAGATACAAGTAAACATTGTCCAAAGGAAATTAATCAAGCCGGGGGCGGGAATCCAACTGCTATCGCTGATGCCAAAAGAAATGTAGAAACGATGAGAATAAAGAAATAAAGATTGCTTCATGTTTAATATGATAGCAGTCTAATAATAATATCACAATAATACAATAGTATGTAACATTGTATAACGAAGACATTAAATAAACAATTACAAATAATAAAACAAATCATTTTGATACCCCAATTGGAGAATAGTTAAGCAAAGATTACAGACTATAAAACCTTTATTGATGGTATTGCAATATGATAGCATATCCATATTCCCCGCTTCGCGAATATTATTAGATTTCAATATGTTCGTATAACATTTTGGACGTCTGCTCTGTGAGAGTTGATACTGCCACCTCCTGGAAATACCTAGTATATATATATATATTTTTGCATATTTACAGTTGCGTAGCAATGCGTGTAATGTCCCCAGGACACAGGTCTGGGCTGCACGTGCACAGTCCACCGAATACCCCAGTGATGAGCGGTCACCTTGTGAGCGGTCCATAACGGCTAAGCTAAGAATGAGTTGCCCTTAAAGCTGGTTCATAGTTAGGTATGGTCCATGCTTACTGCGGACATGACTGCACCCAGGCATTCCTGCCAAACTGCCAGACAACCTGCAGTTCTTCATATATCCTGCATCAACGCATTCGACAGCTGCATACTTTGACATCAGGCCGGGCGTAACATTGTAGAGCAAAGTTGCTCACGTTTTTGAAATGCGGTATAGATGTTATACTAAAAGTAAGAATTTTACCAAAACTCACCATGCATTATTTATTTAACGTATACAAGACAGGGATATTATTATGTAGGAAAACCTTTTAGTATTTAGGAAAACCTGTAATATTGTACTATAAATATTATAGGAGGTACTTTCTGCAAAAAATATAAATAAATAAATAAAATGAAAAATGATAAAAAGGAAATACAATCTCCAATTTGCCAATTAGTTTCCAAAGTCTGCGCAAAAATCCTGCGAAAATAAAATTTTTAATGAAACAGCACCATTTGCATTTGAATTTTCTATGGAAGTAAATCTGTCATCAGAATTAGAATTTTACATGCCACTGAAATTCTAACATTAAATATTTATGTATAGGAAATATGCATCGGAAATTCGATGCAAAAAAATACGAGGTTAAAAAATACAAAGACAACCTTTCAATGTTGCTCCAATTCGACGGTCTGAATTCACGTGCAAAAATACAAGGTTAAAAATACGCGTTATACATCCGGGATAACAAAGCTAAGCAATCGAATCTGTGGCTGCGTTCTGTCTTCATGTAGCCGCTTACAGCACAACAGCAATGCATTCTGGTCCTGACGTTTGTATCCCAGACAGTTTAGAGGTTTATCTGCTATTTCTCCCGAATATCACATAGAGCAGTTATAACTGTTTTTCAGTTAATTTACCTGGTAAAATAAATAAATAATATTTAGCTGAAGTAATGATTTATCTTTGTGTTTCTTTTGTGCAAATCTTGGGCATGGCCATTAGATTTGTTGGCGTCCCACATAGACAGCGGTTGTGTGTTGGTAGCGCACATGGTGGGGGTACCTCTAGGGGGCACCCTATAACCGTGTGGCTGTTTTCTGCCAGTGTTGCAGAGTGCTTGAGTATTTCAAGGGGTGTGAGCAAGCCAGTTTCTCTTAGGATGCGTCCAAAATCAAATGTTTACACAGTATGCAGTAAATTTCCTTAGGATCCTACTAATAATTTTCTCATGGTTTTGTACTTCAATTTTGTCTTTGCAGGCCTTTGGGAGCTTGTGCAGGGTGGCAAACTCAGCCAATGGTGAGACGCACTGAGGCTCACAAGCTCTCAAGCCCACTGAGGATGATGGATCACCTGGAGGTCTTAGAGCCAAAATTAGAACACTTCCCCTCGCCGAATCTGGCGGCCATCGGACCAAGACTGAAAAGTGACCTGGAGATGAGCTTGGAGAATTTTTTTTGGTTGTGGGGAAGTGGGTTAAAATTCTGGTCTGTGTGGGCAGATTAGACAGATTACAATTACAATCGCAAATCGTTTAGATTACAGCCTTGCCACCTATGGTGGAAGACAGCGAGCCAATCCCGGAGAATTACTGGGATTATGATTGTTATCTGAATTTGTGTCTGAGTCGCAAACTCAAGTCCCTATCTCTGGCAAGTGGCAGGCACATATAGGAGACCAAAATGAGGGGGTGAGAGGGAATGAGAGAGCTGGCCAGGCAGCAAAGGAGGCAGCGCTCAACTCTGCAGAGCACGAACAACTGAGGTGTCAGCATCTTCCCTGAATGACCCATTTGCCTTGCAAACAGGTGTGAAAAACAGGAGGGGTATGTAGTAGAAAAGGCCATCTGGAGCCATCCAGAGACAAACTTACCTGTTATAGCAGAAAACTCCTTTTGCAACAATGATCATCCATGGGATGGACCATGAGGCACAAGGAGAAGGTGGATCATGTCACTCTACAACGGGTAACTCCAGGGTTCTCGTGGTTCACAAGGACTTTTGTCAGTGTTGTATGATCTGTCTAAAGAATAATATCATTAAGGGACAGAAGGTTAAACTGCCCCACACTTCCTAAGCCCTGTTGTCACCTGATGATAGATTTTATTGAACTCACACAGACTGTGACAGAGTACCAATAGCACGGACTCAGTCAAAGCCGGCATACACCATTATCGAAAAAGCATTGAATTTGTCTGCTATCATGCCGCTCACGTACATCACCTTTGTACAGGGTTGTTTCACAGCAGATCATTATTCAATGCAAGTCCCTCTGTTTGTACTAGGTTGGGGATGTCGGGATAGGTCTACCTGCATCTATAATAGTCTGTTATAATATGAACTCCACCTGTTTATACAGAAATATGACAATGCATCCATTTGGCTGTTCACAGTATTCAAGTTTCACAAATACATTTCAGGCCACTGCACTGTTAACAGCGAAAGGTCTGCTGAAGGAGATAATCCCGCGATGAGAGAGATTCCAGAAAGGTCTGCTTGTGACAATGGGTCCCATTCTTCCAATCAGATGATCCATTAGTTGACGCTGTCAACTTAAGACTTTACTGGTCATATCAGTAGGGAAAGATCTGTCAGGAAACGGGCCTGAACACTGTACCCATAGCCCTGATGTATGAGCAGACAGAACATTAGGGGGGTGTCCCTTCAATGCACTGATAGGGCAATCAGTGAGAATCCTGGGAATCCCAGGAACGTTTATGCTAGAAACAGTGCATGGTGATCTGCTATCGCACCTTTCCCTGGTGAGAGCGGCTCTCTGCACGGTACATAAGCAGGTGTGGGCAACCAAGCTGAATACAGGTGCCTGGAAACTGGTGACTGAAACCCCGATGAGGGACCCATGACTAAAGTATTGGCAAAGTGAGTAGCTGTGAATAGTGTTAGATTTGATGGGTAATGCAGTATTATTAGGAAGTTTGTTGCTAATGCATCATGTAATCTCACTGCATGTAAATGTATCACGTGACCTTATGGTCTGCAGAGAATGCTGGAGGTCACTCTAAAATCAATGGTGGAATTTATGTAATCACACTACTAGGAATTAAACCCACAGCTTATGTATGTATGCTTTTACTCCACACTGCCAAGGCTACGTTTCTGTTGTGTCTCATCCCAGTGAGGAGGAATGAGGAGATATTCACTTTAATAAGCCTGTTCTAGACCTATAGTGCATGGCAAAAGAAAACAAAAGGTCTTTCATGTGGCTAGCAGCCGACAATCTTATCCAGTTCACCTCTTGATGCAACAAAATAGTGTTTTCCCTGAACAAGAAAAATTCCCCCAGTCTTGCTGTAGCTCCTCAGAGAGTAGTGCGTAGCTAAGTAGGCTAAGCCTCTGTGCCTGCAATCAGAGGATTGCTGCCTTGAGCCTGGCCGCAGCAGAACAGCCATGTCTGTGGCCCTCGAGCAAGACCCAGCTCCAGTGGCACCTCTGCCGATAAGCTTTCTCTCACCTACACACGTGTCAGGCAGAGATAGATGCAGAGGTGTAGCGGAAGGGCCCCCAAGCTGGGTTAGTTACATTGCACATCGCAATGACGAATCTGCTTTATTTTGATATTCTGCTTTTCACAAAAAGTGAAAATAAGGGAACTGTGTTCATTAAATTCTCTTTGTTGATATTCATTTGGACTTCACGTTAAAATAATGGTCATGAGCTATTGTGTAGGTGGAGAGTAGGGTGCTAACTGTGCAAAACAGGAACCCGTAGTGTGCCTAGAATCATGGGGTCGGCAAAAAGAGGATTTCCCTGCAGTGATCAATAAATAATAATAGTAATAATAATTATTATTATTACTATTAATATTGTATGGTTTCCTTCACTGCTGCTGTCAGGGTAATTCCAGTGCACTACTCCCCCCATACACCTAATCCTGCCTCCTTTGTATGGCACCATAGACTCGGCTACAAGCTAAAAATATGAGTCAGTCTCACAGTGTACAGCTTTGATGGGCTTAAATCTGAGACGAAGACTGAGGGTTATGACCCCGGAGAACCGTATTGAGTTGGAAATGCTGTTGGAATAGAAGGCGTGGGTCTGTGAGATGGTGGGGATCACCTTTGCACTTAAATTCCCCCATATGAAAAGGGAAACATGACTTCAGTGATCCGGCATCGCTGGCGACTGAGTTACTATATGATATCGAACATGATACTCTGGCTGTTTTATGGAGTTGTACCGGTGTTAGTAGCTATTCCGTGCATTAAGGTACCCTGGAAATGTGCAGTTGATTCTGTAGTCACTCTCTAGTGGAGAATCATGGGCATTAACAGAAACTGACACGAGTGACATTACCAATGAGTTACACTCTCAGTGGCGGTAATGCGGAAGTGATTTTTAAATACAGTCAGACAAATTAGGATTATCAATATTGGTAAACCATTTTACATCATGGTACAAATTACTATGCATATGCTGTTTTTGTTTGTTTTTCCTAAACAGTTGGCACAACAAAGGAATTGTTTAATCCTTAACAATTATACTACAATACAAACATCATGTTATTACAAAAAAAACTACTGATTGACTGAACTATTCACATTTTGGAAAAACACAAAACACATTCTGCAAAATTATGTTGAAAAGACTCGATAGGTCAGAGTGACCTTAATACAGCAATTTGATATTTGCTGCATGGATAGATCGTTTTTCAAAAATGTACAATTTAAATCAAAGAATATATTAATATGTAACTTGACCTAATAAGATATGAGCCATCCATTGACATCACTGTAACAACCCTCTCATCCATTGAAGTTATCTGTGTAAATCTGTATATAGTTTATTTAAGCCCCCCAGGGCTGATGTTTTCAGGCGCACTGCCACCCCAATAGGGTTGAGGTCTGGGAATGAAGGTGTTCACACCCTGATAATCTCACTCTATCCCATAGCGACGGAGTCCTCATTGGTGTTTTGTTTGTGCAGCATGGGACGGTGCATTTTCCTGCATGAAAATCATTTTATTTCCAAAGGTAAGATTTTTCTTTTTATACCCAGGAGCGGTTAGGAGCTCCTTGTCTTGCGTGGGTCATTTTGACCCCCAGAGCACACTAAAGGGACCTACCATCTCACTGCCACCTCCTTGCTGGTTGGCCATTTGCCAAACATCCAGATCTTTATCCATCTGGACCACCAAGCATTCATCTGTGAAGAAAGCTCTTTGAACCTTAGTTATCACTAATTTCTGGCTTTATGCTCAATAGCCAGCCCCTGAAGGAGCCTGCATCGAGAGGTTCTGGGGACTTCAGAGCTTCTGGCTTTATGCTCAATAGCCAGCCACTGAAGGAGCCTGCATCGAGAGGTTCTTGGGACTTCAGAGCTTCTGGCTTTATGCTCAATAGCCAGCCACTGAAGCAGCCTGCATCGAGAGGTTCTTGGGACTTCCGAGCTTCTGGCTTTATGCTCAATAGCCAGCCACTGAAGCAGCCTGCATCGAGAAGTTCTTGGGGTTTCAGAGCTTCTGGCTTTATGCTCAATAGCCAGCCACTGAAGCAGCCTGCATCGAGAGGTTCTGGGGACTTCCGAGCTTCTGGCTTTATGCTCAATAGCCAGTCACTGAAGGAGCCTGCATCGAGAGGTTCTGGGGACTTCAGAGCTTCTGGCTTTATGCTCAATAGCCAGCCACTGAAGGAGCCTGCATCGAGAGGTTCTGGGGACTTCAGAGCTTCTGGCTTTATGCTCAATAGCCAGTCACTGAAGGAGCCTGCATCGAGAGGTTCTGGGGACTTCAGAGCCACCAAGCATGCACATGCTGCTCAGCAGTGGCTGCTTTTACCCACCCTTTTAATACCATTAATTTATCAGACAAAAAGTTTCCCTTTATTGGACTGAAATTGCTTGTGCAATCTTTTCACAGTTCAATGATCTCTCTCCATTTTTCCTGTAATCAGTTGTTTTCATGCCTTTTGCAGGATGCTGCACTATTTCATGCTTTTCATCTCAAGAAGCACCTTTCTTGCTCCCCATGTGGCATGATAACATAACTGTGACTTGCTTAATAATGAGGAACAAACTCTAAGTTTCCTTTCAAGATCACCTGGCAAACCTGAGACTGGTGCCAGTTATCTAAACGTACAAGAGAAATAAAACTAATCAAAACTTTCATTCAGAATCTAAAAACTGAATGTTTATGTCACTGGCATAATAGCAATATCCCGATAACATTATCAAGGAGATCAAGCTGAGCTTCCGCTCTTAGTTTGATACTTGTGCGAAAACTGACATAAAACAGGATCGGGTTTAGGTTTGTACTCAAAACCAATACCTATCAATAAAAAAATAAAAATGCCAAGATCAACTTGATGCATCCCTATTGCATAATCATGTGGAATACAGTGGAATCTTTATGTGCATAATCTATAACCAGGGTATTCTGTACTCAACAGGCGCAAGTATGCAAGTACCCAGAATATTACCAGCAAGTTATAACAGGAAAATGATACAAAGGCTTCAGTCCCTGGTAAAAGAACAAGTATAAGTCTCCTTTGGGTGGGATGGGGGTTGGGACCCCAGTCGTTCTCTGTAATTTCAGATTGAGCCACTATCAGAGAGGGCCGAGAAGACCTGGGCAGGAGCTCGGGAAACGGATGTTGGGTATTGTGTGAGCGTCCCTAGACCGATAAAATATTAATCGCATTAAATTTTCTCCTGTCCGTGTTTCAGGTTTGTAACCGCACTAGTGAACTGCAGGAACTTTTGATGTTTTACACCCCCCCGCAGCAGTCACCCATGCAGCAAAATTCATCTGCGCATGAGTATTTTGTTAAAAAGATGGAAGCAAAACCGTTTTGAAATAAGATGCCAAATGTAATTTTTTTTGACAGAGAGAACACTTCAGGAGTCCAGTCTTTTGCCGGCAGAGAAGCTCCGCTCATCTCGCCACTCGCAAGCGGCTGACGAATGCGCTGATGACTCATGGAACCGTCGACCTGGCAGGCTCCACGCTGCCTGAACTCCCCTCTCACGCGCTCCCCATTATGCTAGGCTCTGTTTCCAGCAGAACTTTGGTACCTCCATCGTTGTGATGGCAACCACTCTCTCCAGATACCTACCTCTCTAATTTGGCAGCAAGATCACGGGAGACAGACGGCGACACAACAGAAGCCTAGAAAATAGAACGAGGCCGAATTTAAAAGTTGCACGCAGTTTAAAAAGACAGTGGTGTTTTATTTGTAAATTAAATCACAAAAGTATTAGTTACACAAAAATTATTAACAACAGTTACAGTCTGATTGTACAGTTCAGGTGATTATTACCATCATTATGGTTACCGATCATCATTCTTTATTAATACACAATAAAATACAGGACCTTTTGGTTGGGGGGAGGAAAAAAATAATTACATTTGGCAGTGTGAATACCAGAGGGATTCTCAGTATGTGATCAGATGAGGTTCACGAAACAAGAGACAAGCTAGAGGTAAACAAACATACAATCTGTCCACTGAGGCTGGACATACAGATCCTTTCCTTTATGTACGGCAGGGGGGACCATTTGCAGTTAAATTTAACAAAATAAAATGTAAAAATCCCAAAAACCAAGGTGTAAGATGAGGACACTGCTGGGAATCCAGATTTAGGAACATAGCTCCAAAGCTTCCAGCAAATTAATACTCATTAGTGGCTCATTTCGCTGGTATCAAACACTCATCTTAACGTTGGCACCCTTCAAGGAATTCCACTTCCTCAAATAACGGCACTGCCGAGTCCTGTACCAAGGGAGCAAAGGA
>JABFEB020000002.1:19730482-19741447 GCA_019775895.2 Stomatorhinus ivindoensis | reverse complement strand
TGAGACCCTGCCTCCGTATGCTCACCGTTGGGGATGTCGATGCCACTCCCGACCGTTCCTCGCGGGCGTGCCGCTTAACCGGATGGGGCGTCAGGTGCGGGAATTGGAGCTGGAGTGGCCGTTTAATGCTTGGGGGTCTCTCCCGACAGGTCATCCCCAAACCATTACGGTGGCGAAGCCCCAGAGACCTGCAAGGAAGATGACAAAGGTGTGGGTCAAGAGGCTTGGTAAAACAGACACCTACCTAAAAGAAAACCTACCCACAGGAGCAGAGTTGGAGTGTAGGGCAAAATGCAAACATCTGGTGATGGTCTCACCTACACCGCGTCAAAGTAAGCGAGCACATGGCCTTAACAGGACTCAACACTTAGGTGACCTTCAGCCCCACATCATGAGGGTAACCTGCATTGAATAACCACCATGTCTCAAACAAATTAGTTAATGGCAGGAAACGCTTCAGAAGCTAGGGAAGGGGGTTTAAATACAAGACGGCAGGTTGGGGATTATGCTGCTAGACTTTGAAGACTTTAAAAACCCCGTTTAAAAACCTTCACCATTAGCTTCAAAGGTATGAGATCAGCAGCCTTCCACCGATAATGACCTTTGACAAATCAGACCTGAAATAGGGAATCAAGCTTTCCAGCAACCAGTGAAACATGCAAGAAATAATGCCCCCCCCCCCCCAAAAAGAACTACCCTATGCACAACAGGCTACTAAAAAAACAGGCTACCACCACATAACAGAAAAGGAGATCCACAGCACAGGGGAGGAGATCAAGGGAGAGACGCACAGAGGGGAGGAGAAGCGGAGGAAGGGAGTGAGTATGGCAGAGGGGAGGAGGGCAGGATCAATGTGGTTCATGTGCACCAGTCTAGACATGCAGGCAGATTAGAAAGTGTCCCTCAAAAATATCAATTACACTGCTCCATACCTTGGTGTTTGGGGCTAATTCAGCCCTGAAGCATCTGTACTAATTAACAATTGATCCCAGTTACATAACTAGAATTTCTTTGCGCCTGCAGTTGTTTCACTTCCCTAAAAAAAACACAAATAAAAACACTGCAAGGACAGTAAGTACAGAAAATATGACTAAAGCCTCCATGAAAAAAAAGAGCAAGTTGAGGGAGGCATAAAAAGGAATTTCCCCATGGGGATAAATAAAGGATTGATTATTATTATTAATATTATTATGAAGCCAACCTGCTCAAAAAAGGTTTTTCTGTTATGTGTGTGTGCATGTCAGTCACACACACACACACACACACACACACAGCATGAGAATGTCGGCCCTTAAGAAAGCAAGGAAAACTACAACAACTAACACTCAGCCACACGGGGAGTCCGGAACTCCCCCATCCCGGCCTGGAGGGGGGAGGGACAGAAAGGCGACACCGTGGGCTGCTTGGTCCTCAACAAGATGCAACGTGTCAGATGTAAAAACGGGCCAATACTGAACACACAGGAAAAGCAGGACGCTGTGAGGCCGACCCGATTACTGTAATAAAACAGCACAATTATAATCATTGAAACCACTTTATAAAAAAAAAAAAATACAAACACGCCAATACTCTTCAAAGCAGAAAGCAGATTCTGGATCTCAGCTAAATTTGACGGGAGAAGATGAATAAGGAGGAGTACAAGTGCAGACCTCCTGCCAGCTCCTTTCCCACTAAGACCCTGGCCTGTTCACAGGCCTCCCGCCGCCCGCCGCCTGCCAGTCGGAATTGAAGAGGAGAGAGCGTCTGGCGGAGGACCCGTCGCGAGGCCGGCACGACCGCCGCCGATCCGCTCACCCTGCGAGCCTGGAACGAGGCAGCGGCCGCGATGCCAAGGGCATCAATTCGGAAACCGGGAAGCGGGCCACACGGACTCGCTTCCGCATCGGCGAGCGGCTCGCAAGGGCGCCGAGGCCTGGCGGCTCCACGGAGACAGAAACGCCTTGCAGATGAAAGGGATGCTGGAAGCGCGCTCATTTACATCTGCGTTAACCCAGAGTCCCTACAATCAGCGGCTTGATTTCTGTTCTTTCTGGTAGCTCCCGTTTCGGGCCGACGTAAGCCGAAAACACGGCAAACGGAGATGAAAAGCGTTTAGTGAATCCATAGTTACAGAATCCCAGGGTACAGTGGAGGATCGATACAGAGGCCGCTCTCTCGACGATGTGTCCGGCCAATGAAACCGTACACCAATACAAGATCAGTGGTTGGAAGATAAGGCACTGACAGTCACTGAACAAATGGAAAGGCCGTCCTCTCTGGGGACGGAAAAAAAATAAATAACCGGTGTGCAATCACTCAGGCAGGTGTTCATTTGCTTCTGGTTTATTAGTACATGCTACGAAGATTAGCGCAAATTCCATAGCGTAGCCGATTACATCAGGCTGCTGAATTTCTTTCAGAATAAACGACATCGAGCAGAAACGGCAGTGACGATGCTGCTTTTCACAAGCACAGTGCGTGGTTTTCCTGTGGAGGCACTTAACATTCACACAAACACAAAGGAGAAACCTTATCTAACGTTAATCCTGGGTTGCCGTTTCTCACACTTATCTTAGTCTTTGGATGTTCACATGCTAGATTCAGTGGCTGATGCTAAAACAGGGTCGTGACCTTCAGATTGTGTGTGTGTGTGTGTGTGTGTGTGTGTGTGTGTGTGTGTGTGTGTACTGCAGTACAAACGCCACCATTTCTGCTACTGAGGGCATTAAAAGAAGCAATCAAGATTTAAGCCAAGAAGTGTGGCTATAATCATAAGTATTATGGGATGCGATTCCACTTCAACAACACGAGGACACTCACTCAACGAAACAGCAAACCTCAGGGAGGGGGGTTACAGGGCACTGTAAACTGGATATTGGGGGGGGCAGGGGGGCATCAAGTCTGAGGACTATTGACCTTCAGATTTAATCACTAAAGGCTTACTTTGGAGTCACCCTAAAATTTACCATTAGTTGAAGTGGACCTTGTTGAGGACTGAGGGCAGTTTGAAGGACTTTCAAGCAGTGGGGCGGTGTGGCAGTCAGGTTCGGGGGCCTGTGGGAAATCTCAAGCCGCTGAATGGTCTTCAGCGTGAAAAGGGAACGAGGGGTTCAAAGACCCCCAAGTCTTCAAAGGCTGCTTCCCCCCTCCCACCGCGCAGTCTCCTTTGTCTCCTCTCAAAAGAGCAGGACGGCCGACCGGCTACCCAGACTCTCCACATCCGAAGAAAGGAAAAGAGCCTCACTTCTGGAGCCGGGGTGTGTAATCCAAGCGGACACTCACACCGAAGGGGCAGAGATACCGCATGCGTTTCAGAGGATCCAGCCTGCTCTGGTTCTGCTATCCCAGAGAACCACGCTTTATTCACCCCACACTCTTCCGCTGGGCACGGGAAGCCTGATCCCCCCCCCCCCCGCCAATGTGTTCCCAACAAAAGAGAACATTCAGCCATTTATGTCAGGGCAGCAACACGTCAGGACCGAGAGCTTTCCGAGTGCCGGACTTTGAAAGGAACAGGCATCGCTTTTCTCATGAAATTTCTACCCGTCACCTAGAAAACATACATACACCTTGAATACCCACCAAGCCATAAGTGGAAAACGACATCCTGAAACTAGTTGAGGATCCAGTCCACAGGGCCAGCCGAAGACGCCCCAAGGTTGAACTGGAGAACCATCTGCTTCCAACGGTGACACACAGACCAGTCACTATACCTGATCTATAACATTCCTCAAACCAAAGACTTACTCGAGCTGCAAGGAGCTGCACCTGTTGCCAAAGCAAAGCTTCAGGGCAACCTCAGCACCCACTAATTAAGCCTCATTTTGCACATTACCAAGAAGCATCAGCATAAATGTGACGGCGACCCTGGTCACCGCAGGCCAACTTCACATCACCCTACGGGCCCAGAACCTGCGTTTATTCCATTTTCTGTTTTTCCGGTTACACGCGCACCATCTGCTCTCGCGTCCTCGGTTTTACAACATTATACTCCTTCATTAAATTGAGATTTCATTCGAATTGCAAACATGCTGTCGGCAGTCATCTGACATCTCGCATTCAAAATAATGGGGCGTCTACAGTATTGTTGAAAACCGACGTACGGAACGCACTCAGTGTGCGAGTTCGTTTCACTGAACAAGTTTTTGTCTCTATTCTCATGTCCTAGTTTTTCCTTGCAGGGAAATTTCTTTTTTAGAGAGATCGGTTTGAGGGAAGTGAAATGCGATGAGCACATGGAGTCATTACAAGGACACCCACTCCCCGAGTTGCGAACCAGAACCGTTCCCCGAGTCTGATTAAGTCAACTCTATAGATAAGTCGGAAAAATATTACGGTACCTAATAAGAATGATCATTAAACAATAAAGTAGCTACATACAGTATCCAAAGCCGGCGAACCGCTAAAGCGGCACGTTTTCACGAGCGTCACAAAGTAGCGCGATTTTGCTAATACGAATCATTGCATTTAACTTTATAATACGATAGGCTTTATAGCAGCCTGCGAGTTTGCCATTAACTTGGGGATTGTCTGTAGTATGCAAAAAGGAGATATAGTAGGCATGCATATTTCCAAGAACTTCTCCAGTGGAACATCATAGGTGAGATGGAGCCATTCGCAGACAGCATAGGGCAGACGGCAGTAGCACCCTGGACAGGACGGCAGTCCATCGCGGAGCACACACACACACACACACACACCAAGGACACACAATACACAGCACCATTCTCAGTACAATTATTTAAAACAAGCGCAGGTTTGCTGTGACATCTAGAAATGCATTTGCACTGTGAATGCTAGATGCTGAACAGGACAACTTGAGAATTAATGACGAAATTGCCGTTTCAAAAGTGACAGCATCACCTCCTGCAACAAGCACTACCAGGCTGCCACCTTTGCTCAGAGGGCTGGAAAAGTCTGCACTCACATGTATGTAATAGTTTTATTACCATGCAAATTGTCTGTAGGGTTGACAAACTACCCCAACAATTCTGATGCATCTAAATTGTGGCTTATAATGAAATAATATACATTTGCCGTAAGATTTCTTGCATGAGGGTGAGAGTCTGAACACGCGAGTGTCCAGCGGCCAAACGTGAGGTTGTGGTCAGCAGCTCAGGCTGATTCACATTCACAAGGACGGATGTTGTTGGAGGAGAGTGTGGGTGGCTTCTGTGTCGAGCTGGAGAAGGGGGTCCTCGCTCAGGTAGGCTGAATAATGAGCCTAAGCCGGACATACTACTCTGCCTCATTCCAAAGCTCGTTAAAAGAGAATGCATCTTTAATTACTTGTAGCATCAAAGAAATATGCAAATTAAGAAGGAGGGTCTACCAATTAACTGTCTGCAAGTTCAAATTATAAATTCACTAATGCCCCCCTTTAAAAACATTTCCCCATTTAAATCTGTAAAATAATAATAATAATAATAATAATAATAATAATAAAATAACAAAATCAACAAACCAACATCCCACCAATGTTGAGATAAACTGATTTGGAAAATCTGGTTCATGAAAAAATGTTAACTTCAAAGCAAGCAGGACAGTCAGGACAATTCCACGCAGCAGCATTTTGTGTCAGTGATATCCAGATGGATTAATCTCTAGGGTGGCGGATGACACACAAAACTTTTAGTGTGCTTGGGCAGACGACCAGAGCTGGCTGGGACATTAATTTAAAAAAAGAATCCAAAAGGGGTAGAGCAGGATGTCAGCTTTAAGACACAGCCAGAGAAACTGCGGTTCGCAGAATCCAGGCACACGCCTTGCACGCCCCCCCCCCGCCGGAGGCAAGCGGCTGCATGCAAACCACCCAGGTGGGGTGGGGGATGGGAGAGCGCTGTTCCGGAGCATCATGCCTCGGCCATGCAGATTCGTTCTATAAATAAAACGGCTTCACCGGAGAGTTCAGCGCTACTCGGCACGGTGACAATAACAAATGATGTTCCCCATATTCTCACCACTACCTTAGCAACTATGCACTCGCCATGGTAACTCCATAGTAACAGCTCTTTCCATGGCAACAACTTGACAGTGTTACTTTGCGGGTGATGGAGGACCGCTTGGAGTTGGTTGGACCAAATAATCACTAAATTACTTTGCTTGGACATTCAAAGCTTCTTCAAGCAACTTAAAGCAGAAGCTGATTTGTTTCATAACACTACAAGTGCACATAAGCACATACCACAACGTTACACCATAGATAGGTTTCCTGAGGTGTTCATTTCTCAGCCATGGTAATTTTTCGTCAGCTTCAAGCACAGACATGCTACACTTTGGCAGAAGCACAAAGCCAGCTCTACAAGGACCCTTAAAGGTTGGGAGGAGACTAGAAGACAGACACTGCATCTATAGGTAACGTAGAGGCCACCAAACTCAGGAATCTTCAATCAAAACGCTCATCTGATGTTTTGTTAGACAAAAATCGCTCACCGTTTTTCCGGTCGAATGCTGGTACTCATCCATAGCTCTCTACATGCAAAGCGCCATGCTACATCAGCGGCAGCCATGGTTGTCAGTGGCAACCAATGAGGGCAGAATATTTTCTAGTGGCACCCTACTGATCTGGGCACCAGCATCTCAAAGGAAACACAGAAAGGATCAGAAAGAGCTGGGAACTGTCGAGAAACCTGACGAGTGTTTGACAAAGATGGGGGAGGTGGCGGGTAATCGAGGCAGGAAGGGGGATGACATTGCTGTAACTGGCGAGGATTAAGGCGATTTACCTGCCTGCTAACCTTTTACCTGCCTGCTAACCTCTTACCTGCACAAAAATGAGAAGCATGAAGACTGAAGTCATGGCTGCATCCCACTGCATCTCATCCAATGCTACTAAGCTCGGCCCAGCTGGACAGAAGACGGTTCTCCACTGCTGGAAGCCAACGTGACCCCGTTTGTGCATTAACACCTGACATGATCAGAATACAAAACCACCTTATTTGTTAACACCACAAACACACAGACCACACTTTCCTTCATCAAAGTTCATCCCAGCATCTGTTTAATGGCTGGCGGGGACATACATTCTTTGCACGCACTCATTTATTATACAAAAACCTTAGCGTGCTGTTTTTAATAGCCTTTCAACGAGCTTTAAAAGTAATTCTAAAAAGAAAAATCCATTTTTAGCTCATGTTTGTATTTCAAACAATGTGCTCAAACAATCAAACATAAGCAACCGTCAGCTCAGCAACCCTACTAAATGGCATTTAGCCATTCTTAACTTTTACTCATCCCCTAATGCTCGTCAGACTTCAAAATCCAAAACGATTTAACACGACGGTCGGCCGCACGCTCTCTGGTTGATGGACCTGTAGTCCTGCTTAACGAGCTGCATGCAAGCTCCTCTCTCTGCACAGATGTCAAGTCTCATGCTTTTTTTTTTTTAGCTCACGGGAACG
Organism: Stomatorhinus ivindoensis; assembly: GCA_019775895.2. Classification (NCBI taxonomy): domain Eukaryota; kingdom Metazoa; phylum Chordata; class Actinopteri; order Osteoglossiformes; family Mormyridae; genus Stomatorhinus; species Stomatorhinus ivindoensis. The sequence continues at coordinate 19,734,068 of JABFEB020000002.1, read as the reverse complement.
AGATGCACATCTTCCGTGGCGTCATGCGCCAGAATCACACGAAGGCAAAATGGCGACGTGCTGCAGGCCGGACACGAAAGGGGAATCAATCCGGTCAGCACGTTTCACCCCCCCCCCCCCCCCAGGTTGACAGCTTTTGCCATGGCCACCCCTACAAGGAAAGCTCATACACGGCATCTCACTGCTTTGGTGCAGCTACGCTGACATGACTGCCTCCAGTCAGGCGAGAAATGCAAGAGGTTCAACTCCCCAAGCGAGGGCGGATGAGGGGATGCAAAAAATTTTTTTAAAACGTTACTCGTCTCCCTGACGTTCCCCTTGAGTGCCTATCAGGCTCCGAAGGGGGGGGGGGTGACAAATCCCAACCATTACACTCAGAGGGCTGAGGACCAGCCTGTAAAGGGTAATCCTAAATCCATAATCCTGCTTATCTAGGCTACGTAAACAAAAGGCATGCCCTGTGGCGGACGCTGAACGCTGAACCAGCAGCGGCTCGGCGTCTTATCGCCGTCTCAGTGCCGCGGCCTGGCCGGCGAGAAGCAGGTGCGCTCACGAGCCAACCCTGCTCACAGCACAGCCTCAGTCCCCCACCAGCGGACAATAGGCACTCATCCAGCAGTCTTCCATGAGTGATTTTCCAGGTCGGGATCACCGTGTGCCTGGAGCTAATCCCAGGGTCCATCTGCAGAGACCCTCTGAACGAGGCGCCACGCAAGCGCGGGGAGATTTAGACCCCCAACCATGTTTTTTTGACAGTAAAAGGAAACCCACACCGTATGGGAATAACATGCAAACTCCACAAACACACAGCATACAGGCAATTCGAACCCCTAACCCAGAGTGTGCAAGACAACACTGCTACAGACCTGGCCCGGGGCACACACTGGTTTTTAATAATAAAAATTAAATTAGAATAATCTCCAGACAGATTTTTTTAGCACCTCATCTTGGAGAAAAGACGTGCACTTTGTTGTCTTCTCCCAGTAGGCCCCACACCCCTGAAAACCCAGAAAGACTCACATAAAGATTACCGGTTACTGGTTAGTCTCCAACTATTGCTCTGCCATTAATATAAGCAGCTACTCTCCAGAGGGACAAAGGGAGAACTGCAAACTGCTACTGAAAAATAATCATCCAGTGTGTTTTATTAAAGGGATGAGTTTACTTTAAATCCTGGAGGAGTGCTGCCCCCACCCCCCCCCCAGCATGTGCATCCGCTCCATCGCGCCACCCGCTCGTCCACACTCTCCCACATCACTCCGGGACACGAGGGGCCAGCCGGCTTCACACACCCACCGGGACGCCGCGTACCACCGGTACAGCGCGGGGCCGCCCACGCACTTCTCCTTGCAGCGCCAGACTAATGTTCGAGCAAGAGCTGGTCGGTCACGGATACAGGCTACCGTTTCACCTAGCAGTAACCCACGGCAAGAAACATCTGCGGCTCCCCTCCCGACTCCCCCCCCCCACAGCTGGTAGCTTTGCAGAGCCGGCCTCGTTCGGTCCATCTGCGCAGGTAAAAATGTACAGCTATCGCATGATGACATTCCTATAAGAAATATATATAAATATAAAAATGAAACGCCAGTGGCGAGACCGTGTCGTCGGCTGAGGTAATCGGCGTTTAACGGGAACACGGCTAACGAGGCATCGCGGGACGGGTCACACAGCCAGGGATTCCGTACAAGCAGAGGGGTACAGATTAGTCGAGTAATTCCCTAAATCGCTACATCAGGCAAATACGATGGCTTGAGGTGTCAGTCTGCTCTCGTAAAACCTCACACAGGCATATAAAGCATGAGCAGGCACGACGTGTCAAAAACGGTACGATAGGCAGGAAATGACACGCTTCCTGTGTGACGGGGAGAAGCTGGGGCACTTATGAACTGAAAGCATTCAACCTTTTGTTTCCACCACGATTGGAAGGGAGGGTGACCAAAGCTATGGGGAGAACATTCAGTTAGTGTGTGTGTGTGGGGGGGTGGGGGTCATGCTGTTCCTGCTTCTTTTTCTACCCCCTCTGCACACAACCACCACCTCTCAAGGTTTTAGTAAGATGGGGCCGGGCTGGGCAGCTGTAATTTCCCCAACAGTGACCTTCAGTCAGGAAGCGCAAGCCGGTTTTCTGAGCTTCCCCCAGCAAAATTTCCACTCTTGAAAGCGACATTTGTACCCCCACCACCCACCAAAAACAACCCCAGCCTCAATTCCAGCGTCGTTGCAGGAATCAAAGCATCACCCTCCCCAAACCCCCATTGCAATTTTACACCCCAGAAATTGAGGCAATTATTTGGGGAGATGGAGTCGGGCCTAAGGGTTAAACATTTACCTCTCTGCAAGCGTCTTTATTACACAATTCTTTATTTTAAAAATAATTTAAAAATCGAGTTTCTCTTACTTTTATAAAAACAAACCCTAATGCTAATTGGAATGACAGACTAACGATCTCCCAGCAAACTAATTGGGCCAGGAGCCTCTCAGCTTCAAGCAGCAAAAAAAAAAAAAACAAAACAAAAAACCATATTAAAACATGAAATGACGACGCGAGTGCAGTATCCGCCGGCGTTGTCATGACAGCTACCAGAAGCATTCTGGGAGATGGGAGAGACGAAAACATCTGTTTATAATCTGGCTGAACGCAGAGGAGCAAGAGATGAAAAGAAAAATAAAAAATATAAATTAAGGCTTGTCGATACCTTCTGAGGCTGGAACAACAAAGCAAGTGAGGTGACTGGTTTGCCGACCAGATTAGGCACCTTACGCTTAATTGCCAATTACAAAAGACACCAAAGACCGGCATTTAATTCGTTCCGCCGGGACGATTCGAGTCGAGAAACACAAACAACGAAGGGGTTGGGGAGACACACAATCATCCTGCTGGGGTCTGAAACCTCGCACACGCTGGGGGCCCGGGGACCCACCGGGAAGCCAACGTCGGCACAGGAAGGGCAGAGAGAAAACTCAGGGAAGTGGAAGTAGGCCAGGCGTTAGTGATGGGGGGGGGGGGGGGAGACGGGTGGGGGCCCAAGAGAATCACTCCTGGGGAAGAGGAAGGAGGAGGAGGTTCTATGCTCTTAATTAGACGCCTGGACCCTGCGGGTTATTTATAGACTCAGACGCACAGTGAGACAGAAAATAAGACGTCAGTGATTGCAGAGAAAATGGCCGCGCACCCCCCCCCCACAGGCCAAAGGCTCCACGTAACATTGCTACCTGAGGAATTTAGAGGATTGGGGGGGGCGGGGGGGGGGGGGCCCTTGGTCTGCTGTCCAGTTCACAGTGCGCCGTAAACAAACCAGTACCCAAGTCTTAAAAGTTCTCATTAAGCGCAGTAATCATTATCTCAGTGCCAATGTCGACTCCGTGTCTGTCGCAGAGGCAGGAAAAGATGACAAGCCGTTAAAATCAAGAAATATATGAAATAAATAAATGGCGGGTGACTGACTGCTTACTTAATTGGCTCCAGCAGGCGGATGGCGGGGCGAGCGCGCTAATGCCACACAGTGTGACAGCCGCACTTGTTAACCACGCCGATGCCAACCCACGTGACTGGGGGGGGGGGGGCGCTTGGCACTCATTCCTGAGT
>JABFEB020000002.1:19641851-19654423 GCA_019775895.2 Stomatorhinus ivindoensis | reverse complement strand
TTTAGGTTCAGCGTGAGATGGGTGTTTAGGTTCAGCGTGAGATGGGTGTTTAGGTTCAGCCTGGGATGGTTGTTTAGGTTCAGCGTGAGATGGGTGTTTAGGTTCAGCCTGGGATGGGTGTTTAGGTTCAGCATGAGATGGGTGTTTAGGTTCAGCCTGGGATGGGTGTTTAGGTTCAGCGTGAGATGGGTGTTTAGGTTCAGCGTGAGATGGGTGTTTAGGTTCAGCCTGGGATGGTTGTTTAGCTTCAGCGTGAGATGGGTGTTTAGGTTCAGCCTGGGATGGGTGGTTAGGTTCAGCGTGAGATGGGTGTTTAGGTTCAGCCTGGGATGGATGTTTAGGTTCAGCGTGAGATGGGTATTTAGGTTCAGCCTGGGATGGATGTTTAGGTTCAGCGTGAGAAGATGCGTATTTAGGTTCAGCCTGGGATACTACACTCTGTCTCTCCACTTGTGTGTCTGTTTGCATGCTAGCATCTCACTGTTTAATGAAACTTACAGAAAGACTAACAGAAATTGCCCTCATTTTAAAGGTTAAATTTAACAGCTTTCCTGTCTGACAACAAAGGTGCTCTGAGCGTAAGTATTCTTGGCAGTGACACTAGTATCTCCACATCGGAGCAAAAACCAATTCGCTATTATAATCAGGAATTGCATTAAGTCATCATCATCCCAGCATAACTACATTCATTTAAATACTTTGGAACAGGTCCGCACCTGCCATTTCGTACAATGTACCGTTCAAAATCTGTTGCTATGCAGAACTTTATGTCACCTACAGCTCTCTGCTGGGCTGAACTGGGATTAACCATCAGCCCTGGCTTTTTACCCATGCAGGCCTACATAGGGTGGGGGAGGGTCTCCACTATACATTTTTCCAGCCCACAGCCCCATCGACTCACCTGGAAAATGCCAAGTTTGCCAGATGGCCAATCCAGCCCTGGGTCTGCACATCCACTTAGCTACCTTCCTTACACTAAATAAGACAATTAGACTTTGTAATAAAACTTGAATTCATCATCAGCAAAGGCTGCACACTGGTGCAGGATCAAATCAGAGGAAGAAACTGAAATTACCGATCTAATCGGAAGACTGTAGATTAGTGATGCTTTAATTAATATCACTACTATACATTTAACACTTATTTTTCACTCTTGGGAGAGATAAATTGCCACAAGCGATCATGCTTCTAAAAAAAGGGTGACACCCTACGATGAGGCCTTTTTAACAGGTAACCGATTTGTTTTCTTCCTTAAAAGTCCCAAGGCACTTTAGCTGCTTGATCGGCATGCATCTTTGTTACGGTCATCATGCTCTCTATTGTGCCTTGGTGTGCTCTGGTCAGACATTGCACGATATACTTCAATAATGACTGGTTTTCAGTCAATAGCATTTGTGTTTAATTTATTGCATGGACAGTGCCAAAATTTTATGGAATGAAGACTGGGTTCCAGTTTATACCTTTGTAAAAATAAGTATTTGGCTATAGCCTGCCTTTTGCCCCCTGTTGTAGGGGTTAGAGTTAGGTCCCAGGATCTGTATTGGATCCAACCCTGTATTGGATAAACAGGTAGCTACAAAAGACTGGTGCACTTATGGACAAGCAAGTAATACTGGTGTCCACAAGATATGTCAAGTCTGCTCTGTATATCACAAATAATTTTTTTAATGGTTTACAATTTCAAGAAAAAATAAGAAGTTAGGGTTTGCATGTTTTCTCCAAAGATTTCTTTCAGTATCTCCCATTGCTGAATTTTACCACTTTAGTTTGCATTTTTGTATGTTAAAAGTGGAGAAAAATCAACCAACGTGAAGTGCAGTGACTGCGGGGTTCACATTATGGTAGGCGTGAGGTTCATGGTTTTCAAATTTATGAAAAATCCTGTTTGCTGTCACCGAGCTTGAACAAAGTGCGTTGTCTGAGAGTGTCCAGACCAGGGGTCACCAACCTTTTTGAAACTGAGAGCTACTTCACGGGCACTGAGCCATACGAAGGGCTACCAGTTTGTCCTCCTAAACCTATCTACACTTCATGTATGATAAACATGTTTTCAATGCTTTTTTTAGATATTGTCATTTTCAAATCTATATAAATGCAAATGTGATTAAAGAAGAATAGCAACAGGATCAAATAAAAATTTAGATGATGCTCACTGATGAGGTCTGAGGCTGACACGTGCAGTCCTTGGGAGCATCCTGGTGCCCAGGGGCACCATGTTGGTGACCCCTGATCTGTACATTAAAGTCAATGCACATCGAGACCATCTAGCCTGCAAAACCAGTCTTATCACCCTACCTGGACTGCAATGTAGAAATGCTTTTTAAACTTAAAAGTGAAAGTCACATAACTCATACAAAATAACAATCACTTAACCCATATTACATCCCATATAGATAGTACATGTACATTAAATTGAAATAAATAATCACCTTTACTGTCCTTAGGCTTGTCTGTGCAGAAGATGGACACCACATGAGATAAAAGTCTTAACCAAGAATGAACAGTGAGATCTCTGTGCCTGGAAATAACCACCATCCGCAAGAGAGAGAGGTTTTCATGCAAATCATGTGCATAACCTGTGGTATTGCTGATGTCTGAAACCAACACTCACGTGCGCATTTCCACGCCCCAAACCAGAATGGCCTGCAGTTCAGGGTCCTGTACGCAGTAAACTCAGCTCAGTTTTCACCAAGCCAAAACATTACCAAACTAAAACCAACAGATTTGCAAACACAATACCACTACAAAGAACACTTTGATATCACCTAACAACTCTGCACATTCAAAAGATATTTCTGTTTGATACATTGTAAACATTACTCAGAGGAAAAGTCCATAGATTTTAATTTTCTAGCTTTTGTCCCCAGTTAAGTCCCACCTCTTCCTACTTTCGCAGAACAATGATTGACATGCAGCTTACCCAATCAATGGCAAGAGCAAATTATTTAATCAAACGTACCATGTCCATTTTTAGGAAAAAGGTTTAAAATGTATTATGCGGTATTGCTGTTCTATTTGCTCTAAATGTGTTTGTTATTAAACTCTTTGAAATATTTTTTGTTCACATTAATGGCTTTCTCCAAAATGTCATTCTGTTTTCAGATACTCTTTTGATGTTTTAAGTTAATGTTAACATGGTCTCTAGAATTTCATCTCATTTCATGTTAAATTGCCTTCTTCTCAGTATGAATCAGTGGATGTAGTGACTGGAGGAGCTGACGTGACCGTTATGAGTTTATGTGTGCATTTCCCAATTCTATGATATGATTTTTAAGCATAAAAGAAAAAATGTCTGTCTTCCTGTCCAGAACACATAGCTGAGATAGTATCTGACTGCAGTGATATGTTACATGTAGCCATGTTAGGGGTTCACATCTACTGTACATCCCAGCGGCGATACTGGGGACAATCATTACTGTGCTACCTTTTGTCCACTAGAGGGTGCTGTGTCTTTAAACACTCTCTGGCCAATAAAAGTGTCCTTGCAAATTTCACTGTCCACCACTTTTCCAGGCCCAGGTGACAGCGGCTGTAGCCTGAGAAGAGATGCCCAGGCCTCCCTCTCCCCAGCCACTGCCTCCAGCTCCTATGGGGAGGGGGGACACCCAGGAGCGCCGAGGCCAGTTGGGAGATATAATGTACATGTAATGTATATTTTATGCTTATGAGTAATATATATGTTTTTATTTTGTAGGATAACTTGAAGGAGTTTATATTTATTATTATTATCTTGGCAGAAAGTAATAATCTTTGCTTTGATTAATATTTTGGGAACTGGATGGAAACACACCTGCCGGATTTAAATGCAAAATGCTTTTGCACTTTGGGTTGCAGCTACAATTGGCTGAGTGGATTGATTTATTCGTCGCCACTCCATCTGACACTCGACATTGAGGTTGGTGATGTGAGGCTTGCTTGGAGCTACTCGGCCATGGAAGCTCATTCCATGAAGCCCCCAGTGCAGTTTGTGTGCTGGGGTTAATGCCAGAGGAATTTTGGAATTCGGCAGATATTGAGTCAACAGAGTGTCGGCGACTTTTATGCATCTTGCACCTCAGCACTTAGCAACCCCGTGGTCTGACACGTCATGGCTGAGTTTCTGTTGTCCATAAATGCTTCCACTTAGCAGTAATACCACTTACAGTTGACCGCAGAATATCTAGCTTTGAAGAAATTTCACAAACTGACTCGCAAAGGTGGAATCCCATAACAAAACCACACTTAAATTCACTGAACTCTTCAGAATGACCCATTCTTTCACAAATGTCAAGTACCCATCAACAGAAAACAATCTTACAGCATGTGTTATATTATTTTTCACCACTAGGTGACAGCAGGCAAATCCATGAGCATTCATGGAGCATTCAGCCATTGCAGCACAGGGCACGTGGCTGGGTTACATCCTAGACAGAAAGAAGTAAATGCTGGTATCTTGTCTATAATATCTACCATAAATGTATATGTTAAAAAGTGCATGACAGCGAATTTAATGACAAATAGGAGAATAAAAACAGCGACCGCATGTGATGGACTTGAGTGTGTATGAAGGACTCCCACTGGGTTTCCAGACCATCAAAATAACAACTAAAAGCCTTGGAATGAAAATGCTCAGTCCCATAATTTTCTTAGCTCTTACACGCCCCTACAATGATTATGTTACTATGAGAAGTCACCCGCCATGTGCTTTTGGGGTCAGTTTGACCCCAGGGTATTCGTGGGAGTTAATTTCATATCTCCTTTTTAAACCACAGGGTAGTGCTGAGGGAATCTTCATGTGTCATATTTTCACCTATGTGAAATGTCCAAGCATCGATAAAAAAGTTTCCTCTTCTCCCATGATGGAATGAGTTTTAGCTCATTATAACATTTGGTTTGCTTATATTTTTAGCGCCACATTTTTAGAGAGCTGACAGACCGTTGAATGTTTTGAATCCCACCGAATTCTACCTGTGGACTGATGCTATTGCTCATGCCTTTGCTGACAGCTTTTGAGAGGCGGACAATAGAAAACAGTAGTGAAGGATTTGTCCTATTAAATGCCACTCCCATGATTCAGAGCACCAGGGGCAGTCAGTGCCGGGGACAGTCAGCACCGGGGACAGCCAGCGCCGGGGACAGTCAGCGCCAGGGACAGTCAGCGCTGGGGGAAGTCAGCACCGGGGACAGTCAGCACTAGGGACAGTCAGCGCCGGGGACAGTCAGCACCGGGGACAGTCAGCGCCGGGGACAGTCAGCGCTGGGGGAAGTCAGCACCGGGGACAGTCAGCACCGGGGGCAGTCAGCACCGGGGACAGTCAGCACCGGGGACAGTCAGCACCGGGGACAGTCAGCGCCGGGGATAGCTAGCACTGGGGGCAGTCAGTGCCGGGGACAGTCAGCGCCGGGGGCACTCAGCACCGGGGGAAGTCAGCGCCAGGAGCAGTCAGCACCGGGGGAAGTCAGCGCTGGGGGCAGTCAGCACCGGGGATAGCTAGCACTGGGGGCAGTCAGTGCTGGGGACAGTCAGCACCGGGGAAGTCAGCGCCAGGGGCAGTCAGCGCCGGGGGAAGTCAGTGCCAGGGGCAGTCAACACCGGGGGCAGTCAGCACTGGGGGGAGTCACTGTGCTCTTCTCATTAATATGATAAATAGACTGTCTGCATCTGTACCCATCTCAGTTTGCTCTGGGGTAGTTGGACATGTTTCTCCATCTAAAGGGACAAAAATAAACATATTTTAATACTCCTATGTAAAAAAAAAAAGAGTCCTTCAGTTCAGATTCTCGAGAGATGTAATCTCCAGGTGTGACCAGGTTACCCACTTTATCAATATAAATTGTTCAAGAATCATCATGTCATCAAGAAGAGGAGAATCAAGATACCACATTCTATTGCACTATTTTAAATATTCTTCTAATGTACACTGGAATGTTGTAGCAGTGAACATTCTGGATATTGGTAAATAATTAACATGTATAAACACAGATTAAAGTGGAATGATTTCTGGTCTGCCTTGCCTCAGAGCAATCATGGGATTGGACCTATTGCCCATTCATATTTGAAAAACATGAAATACTCCAAGTAGCAACATGATTCTAGCTGTGCATTTCACTGGGAAACCTCTGCCTATCCCTGTGGCTGTAGCCTTGTTGTCATAGCACTGTTTTCTGCAAATTAATAATTAAGCATGTAGATGCAGTTCTGACAGCATCTAGAAGACACCAGTCCCCTGGGGCTGGGTGGTTCTTGCAGCTCTCTTGTTCCTGGTCCAGTGCCCAGCAGTTACATTACTAATAGACACGTCAGAAATCACTGTGGAAATTCCAGAGTGCCTCGTTCTCTGTACCAGCAGCAGAGCAGCCCTGCCACCTGTGCATCTCAGCCACACCACTGCAGATAAGTGCTTGACCTTCCCACACATGCCACAGGGACTGAACTGTTCCCAGCACACCCCATCCTCCCTGCAAAGTGCACACGCCAGCACAGACACCAACTAGGCCCAGTGGATGCTAATTTATTCACCATTGCACTTTGTTTCTTGAGTTCATTCACCAAGTCTGGATTGGGAAAGGTGGAACTGAGAAATTTATTATGCTCATGCTGGGAAAGGTTCTGGAAAAGAAGTTAGTGAAGACTACGGAGCCATCTGCACACCACAAGCCATTCTCTCTCTCTCTCTCTCTCTCTGTCTCTCTCTGTCTCTTGCACACACATCTTTATCCTCCTCTCCCCAAAGAAACTGTGATTTTAGGGCAGCTATGATCTGACAGCTGGTATCTGGGATTAATGTGACATTGGCTGACAAGTTGGCTGGCTCTCTCTGTACCTCTGCCTGTCTGTACACAGCAGAACGAGCATGCATATCTCACAGGCAGGACAAAACAGAATGGAAGAACAGAATAGCCCAAAAGAAGGCATCAGAGTTCTGGAAACACATTCATTGCACACTGAAACAAATTAAACATACCACTCTTACCACTGTCTTGGTGTGACACCAAGAATTGCATTCTAAACAAATATAAGACAAAAAGCAAAAACAAGCAAAGAGTTTTTGACTTTCTTGGCAGCTTAGTTCACTCTTTATCAAACAGGCTTGTCAACCCATTAACTAGGTCAAACATGTTAACTGTATCAGAGGAGGATATAGGTCTGTGTACAGGAAATAAATACTCTCCACTTCCTGCATCATATAATCACAACATCCTAAAGCCTTGCAGACAATGGTCAGTTGCAACCATCCAGTTCTGATTTTCTAGAACGACACACCAAACAGTAACGAAAAGGAATATAAGTCTGGCTCCCGGCTGCTATAGTGGAGGAAAAATCAGTAGCAACAGCCTTGGGGGATTCGAGGAGAAGAGACGCAGTTCCAAATGCCATCATGCACCAAAAACGATGTGTTGGTCAACGAAACACTGCATACACAATGGTGGTTCCATAAGATTACAGTATAATGGAGCTGAGAATTTCCTATTGGCCGGTGACATCGTCGCTGTTATAACGTTGTGGCACAACTCACGTGTTAGTCACATGTTCAATAACTGTCACTGGTTTATATATTTACTATACTGTACTTTTATCTTTATTTTTTTACTTTACTTTTATAAGTTTACTATAAAACAATAGGCTATACCATCTAGATTTGTGTAAGCACACTCAATGATATTCGCACAATGACAAAATTGTCTACCAATGCCATTGTCTATCCCTGTCGTTATATGACACATGACAGTATCTGTTTCGGTAGCCAGTGCAAAACATACAAAAATACAGACAAAAACCAGTCATGGTGAAAATAAATCCAACATCGTTCCGTCATGCAGGTTTTTACTGTTTACTGTATGTCCATAGGTTAGATATATTACCTGGCCAAAAGCATGTGGACACCTCACTATATGTGCTTGCTGAACATTCCAGAACCATGGGCACTAATGTGTGTTGGCTTCCACTCTTCTGGGAAGGCTTTCCACTAGATTTTGGAGAGTGGTGGTGGGAATTCGAGCCCATTCATCAAAGGCACATTAGTGAGGTTGGACACCGATGTTCTACAGAGAGACCTCACTCGCAACCAGCATTTCAATTAATCCCAAAGGTGTTCAGTGGGCTTGATGTCAGGGCTTTGTTCAGGCCAGTCAAATTCTTCCACACCAGCCTTATTAAACCACGGATATAATGACCTCATTTCATGCTGGAACAGAAAGTGGCCTTCCCCAAACCATTGCCACAAATTTTGAAGCACACGATTATCTCAAATGTTTTAGTATGCTGATGAATTAAGATTACCTTCACTGGAACTAAGGGGCTTAGACCAAACCACGAAAAACAGCCCCGAGCATTATATCCACTCCACAAAACTTTACATCTGATACTGTGCAGTCACCCAGGCTGCATTCCCTTGCCACTTGATAGTTCCCACAATGACAGTGCTTCTTGAGCTAGTGTCTCAATTGAGGAAAGGCACTTTTTTATGCGCCACTTGCTTCAGAACTGTGGTTATGCTCTGTGTGGCCTACCGCTTCATGACTGAGCTGTGGTAGCTCCTATACACTTCCACTTCACAATGACAGAACTAACGATTGACCTTGACAAGTCTAACAGGGTGGAAATTGACAAACTGACTCACTGTGACATACGTATCCTGTGAGGATGCCATGTATCAAGTCACCAAGCTCTTCAGTATGACCCATTCTACTACCAGGATTTGTCTATGGAGATTGCATGGTGTGTGTGTGATTTTGTGCACCTGTTAGCAATGAATGTCGCTGAAATACGATGAAATATAATGAGCTCAATAACCATAAGGGTATCAGCATACTGTTGGCCAGGTAGTGTTTGTCTGTAGGACCCCTGGGAAGCAGAAGAGCTGCAGGCAGTTGCAGAGAGCAGTACAACCTGACCCTTTCTGTGTTGAGTTTGACTTACTTCAATTCAATTTATTTTACATTCACAATTTCTTCATGTTGCACCTGTCTGGGCTCATTTGGGAGAGATGTGACCCCGGTCCGAGATCGAGGCTTGGGATACCCTGTGCTATAATGGATAAACTTGTAACTCCACCCACCCACAAAGTGGAATAATGTATCAAGATGTTTTATGTCTCATTACAGAAACTCTACTGTATCATGGACTGTTTGTCTCTGCGGGTTTGTCTTCCGCTTGACTGACACATGAGTAAGACAATGTGCTTCATAACCTTCATCACAGGCACATCCAGTTTAGCTGAAGGCAGAATAAATTATGCCATTTAGCAATAAGGTGAATCTGTGTTGGTTCACCTTTTTTGCTCAGAGGTGTCAATAACCCAGTGAAGCCGTTTTATTGTAATTATATGCTGTGATTCAAAAACCACTAATAGTGAAACTCAGATGTAATTAAGATACTTCACAGAGCAGAGCGAGTCACAAAAAATAGCAGCCAGCAGAATGAAATGAACGCCAATGGATTCCCACCAAAAAAGTGCAGATGAGAAAATAACACAGACATTCTCCAGGACTGTCATCTCATGTTATGCAAAGACTTACATCTCATAAACAGATCTTGTCTGAACTGGTTATCAGTTCACCTATCAGTACCCCCTAGGAGGAATAAAGGTTGTGATAGGTTCCATGAGCCATCTGACGTCATGGGGGGGTGGGAGTTGACGACAATGCTTAACAATGACTGGCTGCTGGGGTTTATGATGCTCACCTTGTTTGACAGATTACATGCAAAACCACCTGACAAACCACGTCGGGGTTACTTTGATTTGCATTGAGATTCGAGCTGAATGTCAGTAAAATAACTGTGTCCTCTAATGGTATTTTATTATGCTGTACTTTTGGCAGCGTCACTGAGGGAAAGGGAGAACAGCTATACAATAAACCAGATGGGTGACATGTTTAACGAAATAAAGTTATTTAAACAAGAAAAAATAACCTTGGAAGGAATTAATTTGTCTGATATCCAAAAATAACCATTTAGCGGTACACGGAGCGATTTTACGGTGAAATTTAGTCATAACTCATATTTTAAGTGACAGGTCAAACACGTAAACAGTAAAGTACACTTCCTACACAGATTCTAAAAAGACGCAAATAAGACTTAACCGGGAGGTGACCAATTCAGCCACCACCGTATCCAAGTATTGCGTAAATTACAGCGGAAAACCCCAATGGAAGTAACTCTTCCATCTTCCACATGTTGCCTTTAATACATATTCCGCGCGATTTGTGCGCCGACATTGCAGGGAAACCACGAAAATCAGTTACCAGCTTTAGTTTCCAAAAAAAGAGGATGGGAAAGAGGCACCGTTTTCATTTCACTGATTGAGGCGGCACTTTAATTAATCTGATTGTTTACAGCTGTTTAATTACAGTACTCGGCAAAGCGATTTTTTTTGGAAACGAAGGCACTAGTCACAGTCTGTGGCGTGTCCATTTACGTCATATCACAGAAGTAATTTGGCTTCAGTTTTGCAAAAAATATTGGGCTATATTAAATGCATCTTCTACAGGGAATTTACTGCCAGGTACGTCTTTGTTAGTGCATTTGTACTTTGAATCGATGTCAACAGGCCTCCAATATCCACTAATACTGGTCTAATCAGACTTTAGACGTAACGTCTTTTTTTGCTTGTCACTTTTGCTTGTATAGTTATATTTTAACTCTCGATTGATCCCACACTGCAAGCAATAAAATACTTCTTTAAAAACCTTTCCGCATTGTTTTCTTGGTTCTGATAGCGAGTGTTCACCCTTCGGGGATTCTCCGGCAGCTTAAGTCACCTGCTTTCTCAGGCGCTCTCCTGCCCAAGACGTGAGAGGCCCAGCACCTCTACTACTCTGGGGGCTCCCCACCGCCGCAAACAGGTAGGAAAGGTGAGCCTTGTTGTTTTAAATTAATATCCGGCTACACATTAGATAAAATAAAAATTCAAACGAAGGAAACAGACTCGGTGACGGTCACTGTCTTATAAACCATGGGTCGTGTTGGAGTGAGGCAATAGCAACGATGCAAGAAAAGGGTGCCATCAATAGCCAGTATGTGGTGATTTCCTGCTCACTTTAAGCGCCCGGGGACCGTTTGCACGTCTTAGGCGTCTCGCGGAGCGTCACTCCTGGCATTTTGCACGCGCTTTTTTGAGAAGTCAGGGGCGCGCATTCCTCCGCCGCCAGCTAAAGCAGGCAGGCCTGCGTAGTGCCGCTTCGTGCAAAGGTAGTAGTTCTCTGGTGAGGCGGGAACCGCCTTTCAGTAGCAAAGTATGAATAAAGAGTCGGACGTTTTCGACAACAGAAAAGGAAAAGAACGGTTTTGTTCACAGTAACTACACTTCCTCTTATGGTATGTTGCTATGGTAAGACTTCCTGTTCAGATAAAGTTTTGACAGCGTGAGGCTGGAGAATTAGAAGAGACACAGGGCGTTTCTTTCTCCGGCGACCTGTCAGCGTTCTCGCTCCCCCCGCTTTTGCCCGTTTTTTTTGGATTTCCGTCGATGTGTCTAAACTTTTGGACATGTCCAAAACTCCGAAGACTCTCGGACTTCCTGTGAATCAAATGGTGAGTGTTAAGTTGCTTGGCTTTCTGGTGTATATATGGTTAATTATTTTGCCCCCGGTAACATCTGGGTTCAGCGCGAGCCGGAGTCGCTTTGCTGCCGTGCGTCCACATGGCCGCGGGTCTCCGGACGAGAAGGCAACGCCGGAGGTGCTGTTAACCTGTCGGACTCGGGGCTTGTATGGTTTACAGTGCAGTTCGCAGTGCATTTACGATCTGAGGCGGCTTTGCTGTAATGAGTTGCATGTATACTTTACGTTTGGAGACTTGATTTTTGCATGGACACCCTACATGTTAGTGCCTAATGCCCATTCAGCTTTTCTGTATAAATGCGTGCATGCGCATGAAGCACGCAGATGCTTCAATGGCTCAGTAAGTGTTGAATTTAAATAATTGGCTTTGTTTTTGGTGTCCAAAATGCGAAAATCTTGCTAATGACATTTCATACCTTTTGAAAATTATGCCTCTCTGAAGTTGAACAAGCAATTTTACAATTTCATCATAAGGTAAAACATGCATTTTGCAAGGTAAACAGTGAGTGTGCCACAGTTACAGAAAACTGGCTCTTCCTCAAAGTTCCGTGTGTTGATAGATGGTGGTATTTTTTAATTCACAGGCCTGGTACCAATTTCTCTGGTCTGATTTCAAATATTCTTTCATTGGTAAAGTCGTGGGTCTCAGATGTTGCCAGTGTGTGACGGGGGGGTTGTGGGTTGGCGGATGTGGCTGAGAGGTCTCGGTTTACGCCCATCAACTGTCTGACAGCCAAGGGGGATGGCTGAGGTAGAAGCAGAATGCCTAACCTTTGTGTGCTGGGGGTGTCAATGCTGGCCCTCAATGGCTGCTTGACTGTCATGCTTAGACATCCCTTTAGCTGGGTTCTGTTTTGAGTGTCAATTGGGGGACAAGTTCGTGGGGACCTTGTGCTCAACAGCTGGCAGAGGCCTGAGCTGATAGCATCTTTCACATCTGCTCTGTCAGTTCTGCTCTCATGAGTTCGGTGTAACAGGATGTGTGATTCAGAGATGTGGTGATGTTTGAGCAACATCTACAGTATAGCTGC
>JABFEB020000002.1:19629604-19641751 GCA_019775895.2 Stomatorhinus ivindoensis | reverse complement strand
GCTCTCGTTCCAACTCTCACACTGGCCCATATTGCGTAGGGCAGTGTTTCCCAATCTGGTCACTCTTCGCTACGAGGAGCAAAAACATGGACTGTCTGGAAGGGACCTCGGAGGAAGCAAAAACGTTGAGTGTGGGTCCCCGTGGACCATGTTGGGAAACACTGGCATTGAAATCTGGGCCAGGAGAGACTGATAGAAATCTCCACAAACTGGAGGCCCTTCCCAGTGCGGCTGATGCTGAGAGACGTGTTGTAAGACGTTAGCCAGGGCTGCTCGTTACGTTGCAGCTGCTGATCGAGCTGACCGTTTTTTTTCTGAGCATGTCATCATCGAGCTGCTCTGTGCAGAGACGCAGTCCTATTTCCTCAGATGGTGTCTCACAGGTCGTGCCGGAACTTAATTTCTTCAGTTTTTTTCTTCTTTTTTTTTTATTATGGACTTGATCACATGCTCGCTGTCCAGGATGTGCTGCATAAGAGCACTTCCAGAGCTGAGGGTATAGAAATTCTGATGGGTTACGTTGGATTCCGCTGACCATCTTTGCTCAAGGGTATGATCTGGTTTCAATATTTTACCTTCTGGTTGGGGAAGGTTTTTGTTTCCAAACCCTCTACCGGGGACCAAATGTGGGCGTGTAGCCTGTCAAATTTTTGCCTTTGTGTTGGATCTTTTCAGGGAATGGTTTATCTCACTTGTATCCCATTTATGACCTCACCGGACTGAATATTGCCCCCACCCTAACTATCTAAAGGTATACTCTAAACAAACGTGCCCCACTCACACAGTTTTACTATAAATAGTAACATAAAAAGTAACCTCAATTACTACATCACAGATGGAGAATGCGAATAAGTTATTTCTAGCAGGATATATACATATTATTTGCCCCCCCCCCTTTCTTGGTGGGCAGCTAATTGTACATGATATATTTTTGCAAATGATGTTTGTATTGATTCACTTTGGTCTGTGAGGTTTATTGGGAAGGTTATGGGGGAAAGACTGAATGGGCAAGTGACCGAATGGTCAGTGTAAATAAGTTGTTTGTTTCCTTCCAGTACTCAGTCTCTGAGGGCATTAGTGAATGGTTATAAGAGGCATCACTTTCCTGCTGAAGGAGCATGAGCACCCAAACAACGTCTCCACGTCAGTGGGATTTAAACACCAGTTATTGTGGGTAATACGGACACATGGAACTAAAGTACAGAAATGTTTATATTGATGTGTTCCTGATGTCCTTCTTTCCAGGAGCTTGTTTCTGTGAAAGGTGTTTTCCTGTTAAAGTAGGGGATTCTGTGATAGGCTGCAGGCACTGAGGTGTCTCATCTTTTTCCTCTGGGTCAGTCTGGACTTTCCAGCTCATGTTTAGTGTGAAAGATCCTATCTGTAGGTCTGATCCATGTTGGAAAAGAGCCTTTTCCTACCCGGGGAGTGGGGGGGAGCTTTTGCTTGATCTCCAACATGCTGCAGATGGAGAAAAGAACTCCTAGGCTCCGAGGGCAGCGTTTGGGTAGAGTTCAGGTGAAGCGTGTCCTTTCTGAACTGAAACTTCGGCCAGTTATCTTGGAGCGAGGTTCATATTTTATTGTGAGCTGCTGTTGTGTGACGTTAAGCCCCAATTCCCCTGCAGCTGCGCGCTTCATTTTCTTTAAAGTGTGAATGAAACTCTGTGGTGGGACCTTGATCGTATCCGGTTAAAGCCAGTTGAGGGTACCTGACCCAGCTGCCCTGCATCCAAGCAAAAGCCGCGGGCGGCCCTCTGCTTTTGAAGTACATCACTGCTGTCAGCTCTGTGGTCTCATTTCCGTTGTCATTCTCTTCTCTGCAGAAACTCTTGTGACAGATCTGAAATGGGCTCTTGTGGGCGTATTTAGTAGGAACACGCAATGGTTTGGATTAAAGGCCATTTCTGTTCCATAGTGCTGCATTGTTGAATCAAACTAATCATAATATGCATTATCGCATTGAGGGCAATAATGTTTAAAATAAATTCCACGTGTCTGGGGGCTTTCAAATATATATATTATATAGCATTAACTTGGGGCTAGTTTCAGTTTCCTGTTTGAGAACTGAGGCCAGCAAAAAAAGAAAAAATACAAAACAATGGGTATGACTCTGTTGGGCGAGAAGCTAAGACCTGCCGTCTGGGTTTGGGTTGACTGTTGATGTTTGTCTGTGGTGGTTTGTTTTGGAAGATGAAACATCACCATGATATGAAAATGCTGGTATTTGTGGGTTTGTAGACCTCCTTCATGTACATTAACTCTCCCTCCTCTTTGTCTCCTTTGTCTGCAGACTCTGGCCTCATCGGATGGAGGTAAGGTGGCTGTCGTCGACTTGTGTGATTGGTTGCTGTAGGCTTTGAGGTGGAGTGGGGAGGGGGGGGCATACCTCATGCAGGTCCTGGTCCTGTACTAAATGAGAGGTGGGGAGGTTTGACATATTGGCCACATCCAGGTATCTGCTCACCCTTCTCTGCACCTCCAGGTGCATCTCCATGGCATTGAGCTGGAAAGGTGTGCATGGTCTCCTCGCCCTCTGTCTTCAGCCTTGTAATATGTGCGATGGGTTCAGATACACACTCAAATATGCTGTTGGCAGTTTACTGGGCTTCACACTGTCATGGACCAGTGTTTGGAAGCTGGGTAGATGGACAGCATGGACATATACACTAAACACGTTGCACAGATGTTGCTGCTGCTCTTATTCTGATCGTATTTGGACATGAGTCTGTGGTTCCTTCACTGCGCTTTGAGCTGAACCCCTGGCCATGGTGTCTGTCTGCCTTCACTGCGCTTTGAGCTGCACCCCTGGCCATGGTGTCTGTCTGCCTTCACTGCGCTTTGAGCTGCACCCCTGGCCATGGTGTCTGTCTGCTCTCACTGCACTTTGAGCTGCACTGCATCGTTCAGTTCAACGCATGCACAAAAAACCTTTCGCCGGTAACCTAATGAAGGGGCAGAGTGCAGCAGGCAGGTCAGTCGTGGGAATGGCGAGCGACAAAAGAGGTCTAGAGTCTCAGAATGCGCCTGCTGCGTGGGATCATTTTGCTCTTCATGGTTCCTCTGGTGATGGTGGTAAGAATGTGGCAGATAAAACTGCGACCGTGTGCAAGCACTGTGCAACACGTGTTGCTTATGCTAGTGGCACCACGTCCAATATGCTAACTCGTCTACGGAGACATCATGCCGGTGTGTCAATTGACAACACAAGGAAGTGAGAGTCTGGTAGGAAAGATCCACATCTTCTCCCCGCTGCTTTTAAACAGCCTCTCAGGAAAAAAAGTCAGACAGGGCAGAAGCCGTAACTAAAGCATCAGGATGTTTCATAGCTAAAGATTATGCCCTGGTGGAGGATGTGGGATTTCAGCATATGATTAAAGCACTCAAGCTGCGGTAAAATATTCCCTCCCACCAACATTTCGGCAACACGGTAGTTCCCGAACTTTATCATGAGACATGACGAAGAATTGTCAGGGTTTCTGTGGATGCAGATCCGATTGCATGGTGGAAATGCAACGCGCATAAGTATACCCACGTTGCTACGATGGCACAAAGCTATTTTGGTCATACAAATAGTAAAGTCAGTTCTTTTGTTTGCACCAATTTAGAGGTCAGAGCTTTAAAGCCATTTTCTTCATATTTTCTCATACAATTATTGTAAGAACCACAGCTAACCACAATTAAAGAACATATTCTTTTAGTTAGGATTTGACAGTGGATAACTTTGTTCTAAATTTAAGGCAAGCAGTTTTAAACCTTTTTTATTAAATAAATGAAAAGCATTTTCAAGTTCCCAGCATTAGTCTAAGACTGTCACAATGACGTGCTTAATGCCAGACGGCCTCGTTCTCTGTTTTTACAGGACTACATGACGTCCTTGAGAATAACTGATATTTTAAAAACTAAATGATGGATTATCTACTAATGATGTGTGGTATTTCTGGAGAGTTGACAAAATAGAAAAAAAAGTGAACCAAACCATGCATTTTTTGTGAACCGTTCCACCCTTAATATGCACGGACTCCAACTTAATTATCGACCTTAAAAGACAAATAGAATGTTCACACAAAGTATGTGCAGGCTGGTCATGCACAAGACGAGAAATTTTTCCAAGGTCATATAAGGTCTATGGCCAATAAATAATATCACTGTCACTAAATGTATGCTCTGCATGACACCTGACATGTCTGGCAATTCATTTAGTCTCTTTCTGAGGGCTCGTTGACGTTGTTTATTTACTTAAGTCTTGCCATGCGCACGGCCAAGTGTAAGAATGTGTGAGATTTAACAACGTTCACTTGTTCTTATGCGCAAGTGATAAATACCAATTCACCTGTGCATTCTGGCGATTCATATGCACACATTTAGGAATTGTTCAATGCATGCTTTGATAATGTGGCCCCTGGAGTCTCAGTGACTGGGGGGGGGGATGTTGGCTGATCACTTTGCTACCTCTTATAAGTGTGTCGCCTGCAAGGCCCATGTGACTATTCTCAGTACAGGTTGTTTGTGTTGTCTTTAAGATGCTGATTCAGCGGGTGTTGTCTTGCCAATAAAGTGTGAACTTCCTTATTTCCCCTGTGTTTGTGCACGTGCGCGGATGGTGCTCAGACCTCCACCTGGGTGCCCCAGACGGCCGTGGGAGAAGCTCGGATAGGCAGGTGTGCAAAGTGGCCAGCTGGGCTGTTGGCTTCGAGAGGCTGCTGGAAGACCCCACCGGCATTGAATACTTCAAGGTCAGTCAACCCCTGACCTCCATACCTCTGGAACTGATGTGGGTATTTTCCTGTATTAGATTGCTGTATTTCTCCTGGAAGAGTTTAATGGTACCTATCTTTTAAAATGGTCCATTATCTAAAAAAAGGTTGGGTCTGGGGTGAAATCCCGCCGTGGCTGGGGATGGGGAATGACGCGCTTGTGAGTCAGGTATTTTGAGATGTGCTCTGATTAAACAAATGAGTATGGTGTGTATGTCTCAACCCAGCAAGGTTCTGGTGTTTGTTATGCTCAAACTTGCATTGGCGGTACCAGCTTTTTGCAGTTAGATCTGGATAAACTGGATTTTGAAGGTGAACAATATAGCAGAACCCTGATTTCAGGAAAGGGGTGCAGGAATTAATGCAATGGGGCCCCCTACTGTGTCCTGGTCAATTGGGTCTAATTTTAGTTGTCACATCTGTTCAGGCTTTTTTGAAGTCTGAGGTGAGTGCGGAGAACATCCTCTTCTGGCAGGCATGTGAGAAGTTCCAGAAAATTCCAGCCAGTCAAAAAGGAGAGGTATGTGCACTTCAGACAGGGGATGACACAGAAAGATATACTGAATTTTCTACATGTACATGATAGTTTTTGGTGTGTGTGTGTGTGTGTAATATCCATCCATTTTCTATACCCGCTTATCCTACTGGGTCGCGGAGGGTCCGGAGCCTATCCCGTAAGCAATGGGCATGAGGCAGGGAACAACCCTGGCCGGCTGGCCTATATGTAATATATAAATGTAAAATAAATAATTTTTTTCCCCCCAGTTGATCTTTTTTTTTTTTTTTGTCATCTCACATCACATCAATTAGTCTTTACATAATTTGTGTGCATTAGTGATTATTGGATTAAATAATGTGTATGTTTCTATATAAAGCACAATTTCAGTATTAAACTTGATGTCTGTGTTCCTTTTTCCTCACTTGTACTTTTAGAACCTACATTATTGAAACTTATGTTGTTTTGCTGCCCACTGTAACCTAATCATTATTAAAGGAAAATTAAACTGGTGAAACCAGGTTGACCCTCTGGTCCTTGGGGTCTTCAGCTGGGAAATTTGAGTAGCATAAGGTTTCTGATTGATTGTGAACAGTTATGCAAGACTCCTGAGTCACTTCTTTCTTTCTGTCAGTATTTCCTGCATCTTCAGTAGAGGTGCCTTCCAATTACTCTGAACTGTTGGTTGTTTCTCACTCTCCTGCAGTTGAAGCATGAGGCGCGGTCCATCTACGACGAGTACCTCTCGAATAACGCCTTCCACGCCATCAATATCGATGACACGGCACGCATTGATGAGAAGGACTTGGAAGACCCCAAACCAGACATGTTCCAAAAGGCCCAACAGCAGGTCCTGGGACTGGTGTTACTTTGTTGTTCCAGTTAGCGTGAGGAGTTGCTACAGATCATGTGGTAGAAGTATGCTTGCTACGTTTTTAACTTTGAAGGATGTCTTGAAAAGCTTTGAACTTTAGGTGAAATGTCTGAAGTTCCCATTCATTTTGCTGCTCTAAAAGTGAAGCTAGAGTGCAGTTCAGGCATTCTCCTCTCACCCTCTTTGTCGCTCTCCTGCTCAGATCTTCAAGTTGATGAAGTTCGACAGCTACACCCGCTTTGTCCGAAGTCCACTGTATCAGAACTGCATGCTGGCTGATGTCGAAGGCCGGTCATTGCCTGACCCCAAGAACCCAGGTTCCGCTAAGAATTCGTCGCTCGACAGAAGCTCCATTGGCGACAGCAAAAAGGTAAGGTGTGAAAAAGGCCTAATGCAGAACCTGTACCAGGACTGGTGCCATTTTGGAATGCATTCATAAATTCCAATCCAAATCAGCTGGGAATGAGAAAAAAAATCAGTGGGGAAAAGAATTGGAATTGAATTATAATTTCAGGGTGACTTAAATTCCAGCTCCAGTTTCATTTCCTGATTTGGATTGGAAATAATGAATGCATTCCAGAATGACCCCAACCCTGACCTGTACGCTGCTCTACGGATTCAAAACATTCAGGAAGGTGAGGCTGTAGGATCTTCTGAGGTGACCTATACTTATTAGGGGTGTAATGGTACACGGCATAGTACCGACCCGCTCGGTGTAATGGTACACGGCATAGTACCGACCCGCTCGGTGTAATGGTACACGGCACTGTACCGAACCGCTCGGTATGCTCCTGTTGGTTCAATACGCACAAGTGAACTATGATATTACGATATGCCTGTTATTTTCCTATACGTATTGGCGTTAATTTAAGAATATCCTTTTTTCTTAAAAAAAAAAAAAACAAAAAAACTAGGGATGTCTTATTTTCCAGGGTTGCAATTGTCATTATTCAACAGGAAATGGCTAAAGCTAGCTACATACTACAAACGTAGTGAACATTGTTTCCGCAATACGACGTTGTATGAGCAGTGATCCCACCCACTTTGGCTGATTGGCTGACATAATGTGATGTAATGTAACATTATGTGACATAATGTGATGATGTAGGGTTGCATAGAATGCTTGTGTTTCGTTAGCATGTAATGGTGGATGTCATGTAAACTGCTGCATGTCTGTACCGCTGCTAGTATTAAACCGATAGTGGCTGTAATAGAGTATTTTATGGTAAGAGATGTCGTCGTTATTAAATTGGCTTAACCACTCACCACAATAAGTTCTTTTTGCCCCCTTTACATGATTCTGACAGCAAACCTGTGCTTTATGGGCATGTAATGAAAGTATGGCAGAGTGAATGGGATGGATGCATTAATAAATTGTTGCTGTTTTATATTTAGTAAATGTTTCTTCTAGTTAGTTCTATGCAGGATGTTTTACTGAAGTTAAATGTTTTTAATAAACAAAAGCCAATTTACTGCACCTTATTTAGAACTGGTATTTGTAGGTAATTTAACTTTAGAACTGGTATTTGTAGATAGTTTAACTTTGTAGGTTTTTATCACTAAGTTTTTCCTTCTCAGGTTTTAATTTATTTAAATTTATTTTTAAATACTTTATAAATATTTATGTAACCAAGGTTTTGCTGAATATAGCCTTAGGTGCTTGCATGGTATTAAAACTCATTTCTTGGAGGACGCAGTTCTCACAGGTTCAGGGCTGCACTTCCTAAACACGCAGGGCATCTGACACCATTTGTCTGTGTGTGATGTGTGAGGTCGCCTGACGTTAACCAGCGATGTCTGCTTTCCTGCAGCAGCTGCAGAAGAAGGCAGCGGCGAACCTGCGGAAGTCGCTCCCTTTCGACGTGGAGGACGGCACGGACCAGAAGAAGGGCCTGGAGAGCCGGTTGGGCTGGGACAAGAGGGGGGAGACGAGGGGTTCGTGGGGAGGTACGGTGTCAGTAGTGGGGGCTGGCTCTTTGTCAACCCATGTGTGCAGACTGCCAATCTGTGCTTTTCCAAGGGGAGGGTGCCTAGTGCCTGTTCTCTCCCCCCCCCCCCCCCTCCGGCAGAGGTGTCCGAGCGTGGCGTTTCCCACAATGAGTCCCAGTGTTCGGTCAAATCCACGGGCAGTGCTGACAGCAAAGTCGAGGTGAGGGACCACGCCTGGCAGGATTGGGGTACGGTGACATGCGTCTGCTTCCGGAGGAACGGCATGTGACCACAAGCTCCTTCAGGTCATGCAGTCAAATAGTGCAAACAGATTGGTGCATGCCAGTAAGTTTAACGTATGTGGCAATAGAACCTGCAGCTCCCAGCGCGCTAACCTTCTCGCCACAGAACGGGAGCTCCAGCCCGCGGGAGACGGCGCGGGCGGAGAAGTACTGCTGCGTGTACCTACCAGACGGTACGGCCTCTCTGGCGCAGACCCGATCTGGCCTGATGATCCGGGAGATGCTAACAGGTCTCTGTGAGAAGAGGGGCTTTGCCCTCAGTGACGTCGTCATCTATCTACAGGGGAAGGACAAGGTGGGACTTGTGTGTCAAACCCCCACCGGCCAGCTGTGCGGCACCCTTACCCACAATCCCCCTGGAGCTCATTGTACAGGCCTTTTTGTTCTCTTTAACCACCCCAGCATCCGTTGTCCCTGGACCAGGACAGCTTTGTGCTGAAAGATCAGCAAGTGTCTCTGGAATTACGGGTGAAGATTACGTAAGTGTGTGGGCTCTTGCTCCCCCAACACACAGCACCACCACGCTGCTTTTCTGCTGATTTTGCTCACAGACTGTTTGTTTGTGCATCAGACTCGAGGTGGTCTTCACTGGGATGACCATGGGCATAGTGGTGAAGTCCAGCAAAACGCTGCTTGACGCGCTGTCCTCCGTCCTGCAGAAGCACCATCTCCGGCCTCAGGACGTTGTGGTTACCACGGTGAGGCGGGGGACTTCAGTTGACCAGCATCTCACTGGCATGTATTGACCTCAGAAGGACAGGAAAGAGTTAGTCTGAAATATGAATCATTTTAAGTTGTGTGCCATTCTCTGAACCATAGCTTTTTTTTTTTTTTTTTTTGCAAAGTCTTAATTAGCCACACCGATTAATTACCCATCCATGACTGGTCTCACTGGTTAGGCAGGCAAGCAAATGTGGGGGGCGGGAAAAGTTGCGAAGATGCATCGTGGCGGGGAAAAGTAAGTGAATGTAGACTTTTCTGTCTGCTTCCAGAGTGAGAAGAAGGAACCCCTAACCCTGAACATGAACGTCTTCTCTCTGGCCGGCAAGAAGCTGCGGCTAGACACCGTACATGGTGAATAATCATCCGGCTCCCGGCCTCTCGGCAGCCACGGGGTCAGCGGTGCACTTTGCGCGCCATTCCAGGCTTTTCTGTTTGCTGCCTATCCATTCAGGAGGTCTGCAGCGAGAAGACCAACCCGTCTTGAACAAGAGCTTAGGGGGTGGCTGGGGGGGGGCTGATTAGTCACTCGTCACTGGCAGGGCAGTGTCCACACCCCTGTGATTCACTTCCTCCCGCCCTCCTTTTATTTTTGGTTCTAAGCTTTGTTTTCGACCTCTCGAGTTTGCCTCTCATCCTCCGCAGTTTTCTGAGAGAATTTTGGGGGCGAGGTCAACAAAAAAAAAGTTCTGATCCATTTATGTGACATTAGGTCCATGATTTCAGCTTCAGCCACCTTTGTGTTATGCGCTCCGGTGGTGGAACAATATCTACCCCAGATGAGCTGGTTTATTAATACCTGATTAATACCACATTCAGCAGCCACGAATGGTTTAACAGCGCTAGGAGCTGCCTAAGTGCTTATGTGAAGTAGTGCTTTCTGGAACATTAGCTGCCCTTAACAGTCTCGGTACCCGTGGTGTGTTTCTGATTGTGCGTCCGCTGGCTTCCCTCCCCAGGAACAGACCAGAGCAGTGTCCCCACCCCCAGAGTGCGAGCGTCAGCCCCGCAGGTGGGTATGGCCGCCTGTTGTCCTGGAGACGAGCAAACATGTGACCTTTGTGGAGACAGTGATTAATATTAAAACCTTTTTTTTTTCTTTTTCTTTCCTAAATTCAAATCCAGGAGAGACCAGCAGGTACCATAGAGGCTGAGAAACTCCCCGGTTCTCTCGATCCAGTCTTAAGAACCAAAAATTGTGCGGTACAGAAGAGTGACATGGATGGTAGGTCACAGACAGTCGGGGGATGGAGCTGTGGCACTCCCATGTGACATGTGAAGAGCCTGCAATGCAGGTTACTGGGGCTTGTCATGTGACTGAATCGCAATGCATGCTGGGGGCAGAAGTAGGAGAGTGGAGGGACAGTGGGGGTGCCTGGATCTGGGGTAAACACTGACAGCCCCATTACTAAAATTCCCCTCTAATTGATTACAAAAATGTGATTTATTATATGCATGTATGCATAGGGGTTGGACAGTGACACTGAATCACCTAGTTTTAGACCACAATAATTTATTAGCATGGTCTTGGCCCTCCTTCTGTGGTCAACACAGTATCAGTTCAGCTAGAGCGACAAATACGAGTCCTGCACAGCGGCCAGAGGGATCTGAGCCATTCCCCTTGTAAAACAGTGGCCAGGTCAGTATATGATGCTGGTGGGGGAAAACATTTCCTGACTCGCTCCTCCAAAATACCCCAAAGTGGCTCAGTAATATTCAGATCTGGTGGCCGTGCAGGTCACGGGAAATGTTCAACTTCACTTTCATGTTCATCAAACCGCTCTGTCACCAGTCTTATGTGTATTAGTGCATTATCGTTCTGTTACATGGCCCTACCTTCAGGGTATTGGAACCACTAGGTGACCATGGTTCTCCACAGCAGTAGTCTTTGGCAGTAATGTCACATGGACTAAGTCATAGGGCTAGGGAATGCCATGATATTGCAACCCAAACTATTACTGAGAATCCCCCCCCCCCCAGCTTCAGTGCTGCACCCAGAGTACACAGCCCAGTCCAGGAGGTAATCCTGTCTGGGGCTTCTCCACACCGTGACCACGCTGGATGTAGCAAAGACAGTGAAGGCGAACCCGTCAGAGAACAATGCATGTTTTACGGTGTCCACAGGCCAGGATTTATGCTTCTGGCACCGTTGAAGCTGACGCTTGGCATTGGCATAGATTCTGACCATGAGCCCTGTCCCTGGGGAGCTCGCAGTGAACAGTTTTGGTGGAAGCAGGAGAGTCGCGTTTAATTCCTCAATGACTTGGGCGACCGTGGTCTCTTGTTTTTGGATACAATCTGCGCTGGTACCCAGACATCCCTCTTTCATCTATATTTACTCCCGTTGGATGTGGTCCGTCCATGGCGGTGATGTGCCGACCTCTTTTGAGCTCTGATAAGTCTCCCATTATGTTGTGTGGATTGCAGTACTTTATGTACAGCTGTGCTATTGCTCTGCTAATTATCCTTTCACACTCTGCTCTTATGAATGGAATGTGCAGTCAGGGAAGACTGGGTGCGAAACCACAAACGCTGTAGGCCAGGTGTTTGTTTCACTGTCAAACATATCTGTCACTGTCTGAATTAGAAATTCTTTCAGTGAGACTTAAGAAAAAAAAAAAGGATTTTCATTAAATGTATTACTTTATACTTCTCAAACTCCGTTAGAGAGAAAGATGTGTAGTAGATCAGCTACTTCCATAAAGCTACATGATTGCAGGGATATATTACACTGCTGAGGCTGTCGTCATATTCCTCCTTCTCAGTGTGTTAGGAGGATGCACACTAACGTTGCTCCCCCGTCCTGTGGAAGGGCTTCTCGATCTCCTCTCCAGAGCATCCTGTCAGGTCGACGACCAGCGGGGGCTGTTGACGAAGGAGCACCTGGTCCTTCCCGATTTCCTGCAGCTGCCGAAGGAGAAGGAAGCGGGGAGCAGCCTGGAGCGGAGCGGCCGTGGAAACACGCGGCCTGCCGAGCAGCTGGCCCCCAGCTCCGCCCCCCCTGCCGCCAGCCCCGCCCCCCTCGCCACCAACCCAGTCCGCCTCGTCCCCCCCGCCACCAACCCAGTCC
>JABFEB020000002.1:19617589-19627701 GCA_019775895.2 Stomatorhinus ivindoensis | reverse complement strand
CCCAAGGCGGGTCTCCTGGATGTGAAGTCATCGGCATGCGGCGAGGTGGCACTTTGCCCCGTGGCCAGTGTGTTTACAGTGACGACCGCAGGAGTGGGAGACAGATAGAGGTGAGGGGAGCTCTGCAGGGACAGTCTGTTTGATTGTGAAGGCAGGCTCCCACCGTCAGAGGGGGAATCCGGTAAGTGGCCGCCTCTTGTCGATAACCATTATCCGTCTCTTTGACATGTTTGTGAGTGCGTCACATGTTTGCCTGTCCTGCGACTTGTCGTTCCTCCTTACCGTCTTTGTGAGAGAGCCTGTCTGTCACCCTCGTCTTACCCCGCTTGTGGTGAGGTGCTGAGCGTGGTGTGGATATGCAGACGGGCTGGCTGTGGGGATGGACGCTGTCGCCCTAAAGAAGGCCTCCCATCAAAAATTAGTATGAGCCAATCATGAATTTGCTTGTCAATTGCTTTTAAAAACTCATTTCACTTTGAGTTTTGCTCGTCAGCTGAATGCAGCCCATATAACAGGAGGGCACCACAGTCTGCTGTCACGTGTGAAGTATTTGCATTCTGAGTGAATGGTGAAAGTTGATGTGTATGGTTTTCCGGGCATGGAGAAATGCTTTAGTGCTTTAAACATGCATCTCTGTGATCACCTCTGTGTATGTGGCAGCTTTTGTGTAATTAAAAGTGAGCTGAGAGCTTGTGCTGGGGGGAGATGAAACTTCAGACGAGGAAGTGAAACCACACGGTGAGAAATGCCACATTTCAGCCAAATTGCGTCAGCTCAGCAAAATGCTGCCGATTGGCTGGGTTCTTTATTCTTTTCTTTCGTTTTGAAGAGCTGAAGGTGCTGCCACAGAGACATTTAAGAGACATTTTCCATTTTGAAGTGTTGCATTTCAATTGAACTGTAGCGATTAAATGAAGTATTTATCTATCCCTTAGCCAATATTTGTGCCAGGATGCTTAATCTGATTTTACTGATTAAGTCAACAAATATCTACATTTTTGCCACACAAATCAAAATAGATTAAACATTTTTTTGCTCTGAATTCACATATCTAACCAGTTTCCCTAGCATGCAATGATTGTGTGTGACTCAGACTTCATGCTACAGATTTTCATTCTATTTGAAAATTAGATGTTCTGCTTTTCCCGGCCTCAGGAACATCCCTCTCAAGGGTCCAGCAACTGATCAGCTAGCAGGGAGCTGGGTGTCAGACAGAGAGCAAGATCCTGTATCAACACGTCCAAACACATTGCTAGTGGAACGGACTAACAGTACTTTGCGCCCTTCTGCAAGTCTTACAAAAGTTTGCAAATAGAAATAAAATAATTTTTCTTTCAATAAACCCTTATATTCTTAAGGAATTCATGGCATCAATTTAGCCTAAAAATGACTTCAAAGCTATGGGTAATGGTAAAAGTCTGAATGCGTGTCTAAAATTACCATTAAAAAAGGAACACAAGTTACTTCGTAGTACTGCGACAAAATCTTAGTTGACCGATGTCATTAGATGGATTTGATTTGGTCCCAAGACTTGAATGAGTAATTCAGTTTGGGTAACAGCCGCGTTGGTCACGGTTTCATCTTTGATTTCACCTCCCCTCTGTAGGATTTCTGTTTGCGGTCAGATGACTTTTTAAACCTAAGAATCTTGGTTTTGTTTTCCTTACCACCCTGAAAGTAACAAACCCAAACCATGCTTGACTTTCAGTGCTCTGCAAGCAAGCCGCGTGGCTGCTATGGCCTTCACTTTGATGCAATCCTTCTCGCAAGATTGGGCTTGCCCCTGCCAATTTTAGTTAATCCCAAACGGCCTGGTACACCTTTCCGCCAGTCAGGAATGGCAAGCGTTGTGTTACTGTAGACCTGTTCTGCAGAAATCGTCAGGTTGATGAACCGGCAAGCTGTGGCGTTGCACCAAAAAAATCTTTCTACTCTCATTTTAGCTGCTCTCAGACTCCACTCTTATGGATGAGAGTGATTTCAAAATAAGTTCGGTGTCATGCATGACAGATGTTTCCTTCAGACAGATGTCATATCAGACTAAAGGAAGACCAGAGCCACTTAGCATAGTAGCAGATATTGGCTGCCACCTTTCAGATGAATTTGCCGATGTCCACATTGACATCAGCAAGGATGCTCTTATTAGTCTCTTACCATGTAGGACACTAAAATATTGGTGGTGTGCATCAGCTTTCTTAAGCTCTGATACAGTCAACATGATGGGGCCTGCATTTCATTTAACTTTCCTACTATATAACCTGGAGTTACTGTTTTAAGAGCTGCACCCCTCATAGCCTACAGTGAAGGGACTTCATTTGAGGATAAATTTAGTTAAATTAGGTATGTTAGATTATCAGCTTGGGAAATACCATCTAGTTTAGCATTAATTTTGTATTGTAAATATGGCTGGACCTGAAATACAATCAGGCCCCCCTCACCCTGTTGCATTCCGCAGCAGACTGTGTACCTCCTGGCTCCTGCAGACCTACATTGGCCGGCGTGCCTCCACACGCTCACCTTCTGCTGACCCAGTAATGTAGAGGCACCAGTGCTTCTCACAGCTGCTTGTTTTCTGTGCTAAAGTCTTTTTTTTTTTTCTTCTGGGGCATGACCTGATCAGAGAATGTGCACAGTTGAGGTTGGTTGTCCATGTCTGTAATATCAAGAAATTTCTAGTGGTCTTCTAATATTCAAACCTGGAGCTACTCTAGAAATGAGTTCCGCAGTGTTTTGTCCAGGATAGTACAGTGGTACCTCAGAATTCGAATTTAATCTGTTCAGAACTCTGGATCGAATCCTAAAAAGTTAGAGTTGTGATCGAATTTTCTCCATAAGAAATATATATATATTTTTGCATTTAAACACCAAATGAACCGGATAAAACGAGAAGAGCATATACTGTACTAAACATATCCAAGCACATTTATCAAAACAGTAATTTGTAAAGTAAGAAAATGTCCAAGCAATGTGTCATGCCCCGATCGTCCGTTCCTTCCGTGTGCCACGCCCCCTCGTTAACCCCGTGTGGATTAGCTGTTTCTCGTTGTCATTAGTCCTCTGCATTTCGTCCGTGTTTCAGTTTGTTTCCCCAGTCTGGTCATTGTAGGCTCACTGTGAGACCACTAAATGACTTGGGGGGGCTGGTAAATGCTTAGTGTTCATTTCTTATAACCAGACTTTGTAGGTGCATGTCTTGTGGAATGCATCCCTCTGTCAGTATAATGTTTCTCCGTAACCCCAGACAACTTATTTGGACAGAGAGCCGTGTGAAAACATGAGGGTGGAAGGAAGTGAGGGTTAAGAGAGGAGACTTCAACACACTGTTCACCATAACCGGCTGAACTGATTTTCCTTCTTTACTTCTAAAGTAGGACAATAAGGGGACCTTGAAGAATACCCTACGTCCACTGGTGTACATCTATATAGCACATACATGTGCAGTGCTGGCGGTGTTGAATTCTCCCAGCATTCTTGCAGTATGTTTTCCGTCCCATTTGATGACTGTATGGCCCAGTTGACACTAATGTAGTGCTTTCAGTGAAAAATGCTCTTTCAAAGGAATGAATTTTACCCCTGGTATACCTGCCCCCTACCCGGTCATACACAGTGGGCGACTGGGACTGATATTTTTTAGCTGGGATGTCATGCAGTGCCTTGCAATGGGCGGGAAGCACAGTTCACACCAGCAGTCAACCTCCTCTCCCCATCCCGCCTGCCGAGAGTTTCTGTGTTCAATACCTCAGAGGGTCAGAGAATGGAAGGGAACCCCTCTCCCCCCCGCCCATGTGGAGTATATAACTGTTGAATACAACGTAACTAATTAGTCATCGTTTCCATTTTTTAAATTTTCACTTGCCTGAAGGGCAGTGCCGATTTATAAAGAGGTCAGAGACTCTGAGAAGCTGCTGGGATCAGGTGCCATTAGGAAAGACCAGACTTCTGGGGTTTTACTGCTGAGCCGCCCTCCTGTGGTCACCATGCACCCTGATTCAGGCCAGTCTCCGTGATCCCAGCCCTCCCGCCGCAGGAACGCTCTCGCATGGGTACACGGGCCCCAATCGTATCATTGCTCTGGATTTGAAGAAACTAGAAATAATCCGCCTGTGGGAATTGTGCGGATGAGGGGGGGCATTGGTATACTGGTTTTGTAAATGTCAGCGAGGGTGGGGGCAGAAGAATCATTGGATTGAGATGGGTCCAAGCTGGGGAGGCTGGGTTTTGCCCACCCCCCACATGTTCTTGAAGCCTGCTGCTGTTTCTGTATGACTGGTTATGCCTGTGCGGTCATGTGACTCTGAAGACGTTATTCCTTAAGAGAACTTCAAATTAAAGGCACCAGTCTTGGGTGATATTTGTGGTGGGTTACTGAAAAGCGTTACTGTGTTTTGTGGTGGTATATTCTGGCTGCTTCTCCCCCCTCTGTAATTCTGGGTCCTTCTTGAATGGAATATTACATATCTGTGTATCAAGGGTGTACCAAAGCTGTGCAGTAATACTGCAGTTGTTATAAATTTTAAAAATTCAGTGTTTGGATGAATTTACGTCCCTGAAAGCAATAAATCCTGCTCAGCCTTAGTTCTAATGCTATTTATTGCCAGTTTATTTTATACTTTTGCATCCTATCTGAATGTCACATTACCATTTGAAAGAAACGGGGTTAGCACCCAGAGCACTCTCCTTAGCAAGCAGTGCCACCTAGTGGATGTAACATGCAACTGCATGACAAACAGAGGCAGAAAATGGCATACTGAGCACAGCCGTAAATGAGGTTATGAGTTGTCTATTTTTGTTTTCCCAGGTTAGCCATAACAAAGCATCAGCATAACCAGACGGGATATTCTGGAGGGAACTTGGAGCATATAGTCATGGACTCAAAGGTAAATCAGAAATGTGGAAGAGATCATGCCGTGAAACTCCACGTTACTGTGCTAAACTGACATCACCTGTATCCTCCTCAGTGCCAATCAGCGTCCCCCCAGAAACACATGAAGAACAGGTCCAAGTCTGCTGAGGAGATCCAACAAGTCAAGAAGGTAAAAACGCATTTTTAAAGTATAGCCTGCATTTCCAATAGAGACCAGCTCTTTCCTAAAAGTACTTTCCAAACTAGACCTACTTTTGCAAAGTTAACGTCTGTAAAAACCTGGGATTCCTAGAGTTAAACTGTAGTTTTAATATTTAACACACTTTGGCTGCCTTTGCTGGGACACTTTGGTTTTTTACAGTTTCAATGATTGTTTAAGGTTAACTCTATGACAGGGACAAAGTTTCTTCTTGGAAAAAAAACGATGGACTACATAATGGCCTTCAATTCCTTACCAGATGTTTTGATCTAATGTGACAGCTGTTACTTGAACAACTCAGGGTTGGCACCTCACTCCGGGATACAACAGCCATGTCCTCCTGCTAGGTAAATGGGTCGCTACTTCCTCATTCTTTCAGGCCTTTCATACCCCTCAAAAATCCCTTCCGGCAAGGTCTGACCAGGAGGAAGATAAGGTAAAGCCTCCTTCGCCAATCCAATCTCATGGATTCTCATAAACAGCTCTCAAGTCATCTTGACTCCATCTTTGACATACAGTCTGGTTCCCTTGTTATTTGTGCCTGCTGGGTGGGTGAGAAGTATCTATAAAGAGAGATCTACTGTGAAAGGGAAGGTTGGAGAGTAAGACTCTTCTGTGATATCTTCGTGTCTTGTAATGTTCCTTGGCCTTACACTGGGCCCTTCTTGGCTACTTCTAGGTGACAACAGAAAGCTCTGATGCTCCTTTGTCCTTGTCAGAAGAGCCAAAATGATTTAGGGGACAGAGCCTCAGGACATTGGCTGATCACCAGGAAAACATCAGTATGCAAATGTGTGCACACAAACTAGGACTATCACAAGCTACATGCCAGCATGACCACCCTATCCACCCCTGTCTTTGTGGCTGCTACAGACAGACAGACACACATACAGACCGACAGATATACAGACACACATACAGACAGACACTGACATACAGATATACAGACACACACACACACACACACACTTGCACTCTCTTGCATTATAATGTCCGCTGTACATACCCGCTGGATGTGCATTCACAATAAATGCATTCTCTAGGAGTGTACACTCCTCCCATTCTGTCATTTTTTCTGCTCCTCCTTGTGGGGTCACAGTGAGTTAAAATGCTGTATTAATTCCTGCTGTTGTCTTGGAGAGCCTCATATGTTTCACTCTTTCCACTATTCTTAAGCCATTCATCCCGTAAGATGACAGCAAAATGTCAGGTTCCCCATGAGTGACTGTCAGACTCAGTGACTTCCATTAAAACAGAGAATCACGGGAAATGTTAGATGATAAAAGTGGCGACAGACAGACTATAATGCCCCTCCCATCATATATATAATTCCTAATATTGGTATCTAGAAATGTTTTTTATGTTTTTTTTTCAGGTCCAGAAAATAAAAATCCAAATCAGGATTTTGTTTCAATCAACCAGTTGAATCATAGTCACAGAGAACTAAACCAGTTGGTTGAAACAAAATCTTGATCTGGATTTTTACTTTCTGGACCTGAAATGTCCACCTCTGAATATTAGTTTTAGGAGAGAATTACAGTTTTTAATTCTTGTTTTTTAGTCTAATGCACAGAGAGAAAAATTAAGGTGCCCATGATTGATAATTAATCACTATGGTTGTTTATGACCAAACTCGAACGATGCGAGTTCCCCTCCAAAACCCTCAAACGGGCAGCGTACAGAAACAAGGCCGGTGTCCATTTCCAAAAAAGTAAGCTTGAATATAACATTCAAGGTTTTGACAATTGGATTAATGAGTCGTTTTGAGATTTCTGCTAAAACCGAGATCTGCATTTAGCTTCCACAGTCAGGCTTGTAGCACCTTCCTTCTCAAAGCTTTGAATATAGTTTTGTGAAATATAAAGTACTACTACTACTAATTATAATAAGTTGCTCAGTATGTTAGTAAGACAGCACTGTATGTAGGGTATATTAATATATATAAATTGA
Organism: Stomatorhinus ivindoensis; assembly: GCA_019775895.2. Classification (NCBI taxonomy): domain Eukaryota; kingdom Metazoa; phylum Chordata; class Actinopteri; order Osteoglossiformes; family Mormyridae; genus Stomatorhinus; species Stomatorhinus ivindoensis. Next base: position 19,620,688 of record JABFEB020000002.1, on the reverse strand, counting down.
ACTCTTTGCCATTGTAGTAACATTCAAATAAAACCTTCTCCAAAGGATGAAACATTACCTAAAAGTGTCCCACCGCACCTGTTTGGTCTATGTTTGCTTTTAACAGATTTAACAGTTCGTTTGTCAAAAGTTACTGTCGTTAAACAAACATCTTATGGGCCCCAGTTGATGAAACCCAGCCGGGCTGATTTACATTAACTTTCAAAGTATAAGTAGGACCAGCTGGGAGACAGACTGCAGTAGCTGCAGATTAATGGGCCGCATGTATACAAGGCTGTTGTCACAGGTATATGTTCAATTTCTGTAAGGTTCTTTGTGTGTTGTGTGTGTATATATATATAAAATGGTCTCTTCTTTTTTTCCAGAACTGAATCTCGAGGGCATAAGTTAATCTCCCCACTACATCTCTAAATTTTCACATAGTATAGATCCATCTGCCAGCCTAGATTTTGTCTTGCTTATTGCAGCAATGAGCCACAAAGAATGCCACCCATAACTGCTGTGTGTAGGTCAGAGGAGGGAGTCTCACTGCAAAAAGCTTCCCGGGATGTGTAGTTTAGTCACATTTGATGGAGTTAACAAACCGCCTGGTCGACCCAGACCATCAGTCTTATGGGTTAAGGCAGGATGGCAGTGCTGAAGGTAAGTAGTGAGGCTTCCAGTCAGCAGTCACTCTGCTGTACGATTTACATTTGCGATGCTACTCAGGGGTCGTGACGACCATCTTACCTGAGATATCACAGTTCGGTGGTGGGAGGTTTCAATAGGTCAAGGAAAGATGCGCCTTATGCTGTTCTTGGCATGGCGGTTTAAAAACATCTCTGCCTTCCAGACATTGTGCGAGAATCTGAGGACTCCTCCAACGAGGTGAGAGAGAGGATCTCAGGATTCATTGCAGTTTATAGATCTTAACAGAGAGTTTGTGATACATGACTGGGAAGACAAAAAGCAGATATACTTGAGGTTTTTGTGGTCTTACGGTCCAATTTCAGGATGTATAAATCAAGATCTTGGAGGGCTCCAGAAGACTCTTTAAACGCAGCCTTGCCATAGACAGCCTACAGTTATGTTGTAAAGGACACACCCCCATCAATCAGGCATCAGTTCTGTGTCTTGGATGGGTTAAATGGGTCATTAGCAATGGCAGTATAATAATAATAATTAATAATTATTAACCTTATTATTATTATCATAAATAATAGTTATTGATAAAGGGGTCATACATTTTGAGGCTATGTGATTATAAAATGTATCATGAAAGCACACTCACTATGGCTGGATGCCATTGCATAGCTACCCACTGAATGTCACCTTGGGCTGGGGTTTTGCTAGGTGTGTGTGGGGGGGGAACCGATGGTGGACTCTGAAGCACTTGTCAAGGGCCGGGCCCCCTGAATCTGCCAAGATCTCCATGCCCTTACAGCGCCCCCTGCACGCGGCAGCTGTCCTGTTTCTCGTCACGTTTCGGAAGCGAGGAGGAACGCTCCTGCTTGGCTGCACCTCGGAGAGGCCCAATGGTTTGACGCCCAAACTGCCGTCGCCTGGGTGGCCATTGTGAGGCTCTGACTGTCACACTACAATTAGTATGACAATAAAAAGCCCCCTCAGATGTCACACTGTATGTTGTGATGGGAATTAAATTTTGGCTGGTTCTCGTTCCCTAGATCCTTTGACAGTGAGGGTTCTAGAGCATTTCAACTGGGAGGGAGGGCAGACTGGGGCCAGGTGTTCTGTTAGGGGGGCCAGATGCATTTGACCTTGTTCACCAAGTAATACTTGCACTACATTGCCAGCGTTAAGAAGCAAGAGATGATTTATGCAATGCTTAGCAGTTCCAGTAATGTGCAAAAGTCTTAGCTAGTCTAAGAAAATGATGTTTAAATTATCTTCATGTTGGTGTAAAACTATGATAATATGTCTGTCAGTGTGTCAGTTTAGCCATTTCAAAAGTTCTCCTTAAATCATTCCAGTACTTGAAGCAACCATCCAACAAACCCATGTATTTTCAGACTCATCCACTGGTCCACCTTGTATGGCTGATCAATACATCATTGACTTTTTTTTTTAAACTAATGAAATTAATCAATAAATTGAGCTAGATGTGTAATGTGAGAAATGCGCAGTATGGCTGAGGCGCTCTTGAGCAAAGCAAGCCGCTGTGCAAGATATCAGTGAATGCTTGGAGAACAGAGGACATTTTTGTTAGTTTTTGTTGCGTTATTCTTAATTTTGTTTTAATGTTAAATTGTGTTTTTTTTTGTTGTGAGCACATATACCTTCACTATTCAGACTGATAGTTTTAAACATTTCCTATGACTGCCTAAGACCTTCCACAGCACCATACATTTTACAGTTTTTACAAGTGTACACTCTGATTTCTTGCTTCCACAAGCTTATTTTTTTCTGTCATTAACTTTTTTCTATCATTAACGCTTTTCACCAACTGAAGCAACTCGACCACCCAGTGTACCCGCGTTAAGAGTCCATCAAGAAAATGTGCTTACGTTTGCGTTTCGCTGATTCCTGGCACACGGAATATTAGGCCACACATATAAATGTAAATAAAAATAACAATAATAAGACATTTATTTCAGACCCAAACAGCATACGTACTTAGGGGGGCCACAGGAGGGGCCATGCATGTTTGCATGCTGTAATGGCTGCACTGCCCCCCTGCATTTTGCCCTTGAGTGTTCTCTGTCCCTACAGGACATGTTGGTGTGTGAGGGGCACTTCAATGCCTTGCACTTTAACGTCCATCACATAAAGTAACTGCTACACGTTAACAAAACCGTATGGTCCAACTGCACATGATAGCATTTTTGTTGGGACCTGGAATGAAAGAAAATATTATTCTACGTTCATAAAAAGATAGATTGTACATTTGCAGTCTCTTCATTCTCTGTTAGAACCGAGCAGATTTTATAGCTTATCCCTTCATATTTCAATGGGACAGAAACTGCAGTGGCTCTGCACAGAGGGGCAGTGACAGAACAGGGTTGGCAAGCAGAGGCCAGCGGCCTGTTTATTAAATTTTCTTTGTTGATATTATACATTTACAGTTTTCAGTAAAATAAAGGTAAAAAACATTACCATGCT
>JABFEB020000002.1:19606677-19617489 GCA_019775895.2 Stomatorhinus ivindoensis | reverse complement strand
CAATGGGACAGAAACTGCAGTGGCTCTGCACAGAGGGGCAGTGACAGAACAGGGTTGGCAAGCAGAGGCCAGCGGCCCCAAGCTGGGATGGGGGCCTCGAGGGCAGCTGATCACAAAAGGTCTTGTGTTTATTAAATTTTCTTTGTTGATATTATACATTTACAGTTTTCAGTAAAATAAAGGTAAAAAACATTACCATGCTGGGGGAGGGAGAGTTGGAGGGCCACAGTTTTTTGCCTAGAGCCACCTGAGTCCATAGAATCGCCCTTAAATTCCCTTTTGTTTGTTCTCATTGTCTGGGGGGTTAATATGCCTCATTTCTCAAGGGGGACAATTAGTTTTGGTCCATGAGAAAATAAGGGAAATATTAAACCAAAGGTGAACAGGTACAGAAGACTATGTCAGGGTCCAATCCCGAAAAAAAACCGCTGATATCAGAAACAAGGTCCCGGTTAATGACTGACATCTTATAGTTTTTTGCCTGTGTAGACTTCTTCGATGTATATATATTATATATTATTCTATGATATGTATATATTATTATTGCTCAGACCAGTCCTTGGGGACCCCCAGGCGGTCTGCATAATAGCTGGGAGGGTGCAAATCCATGGACGCCATAGCCCCCACCTTACTTTACAAAAATCTCCTTGAAGTTTAAAAAACAGGAATATTACACCAGGATCATAAAACATTTCATTCGACAGCTTTCCGTTTCTGCAGTATAAATCCCAGTATTTCTCTTTTACATCTCAGAGCTTGTGTCCATCCCTCTTCAACCATTTATGCTGCTCAGGGTCACAGGGGATCTTAGAGCCCATCCCATTCAGCACAGGGTGGGAAGTTCAGGAAGGGATGTTAGTGTATTAAAGGGGAACATACATGAACATTGAAGGTTTTGTGGTATTGAAGTCAATCAGCCTAATAAATGCAAATCGCACATAACTAAACACTGGAGGTGTGAGGAATCATCACCACCCAGTGAGCCATCTTAAATCTATATATATATAAATAAAAATATACACATACACACACACACACACACACACACACACATACACACACACAAAATCTCACTCAAGTCTATCAGCATGCTAAACTCAGCATGGAAAAGGCCATCAAAGAGCAAATTTCCAAATCTCACTCAGTCCACGAGCTGTGCTTTCAGGAACATTTCTGTGGACTTGGTGAGTTTTGGAAATCTAAGCAAAGTTCTTTGCTGGACTACCTGACGACTGAGTCCTCTCAAAAACAACAAAGAATGGAGTGAGTGATTTTGGAAACGTTCACTTGCTTAAGAGGTTCCTTTTACAGAGACCTTCCATGAGATCACGGTGTATAAACATGAAGAAAGAATCACTTGGACCTTTGGATTCCTGAGCTGCACCCTAACCCCCCCCAACTAGACACGGGACATATTACAACCAGAGAGGTGAGCCTTGATTAAGATAATCTTAGGGGTGTAGCCAGACCTTGCTTTAGCACCCCCCCCGCAAAATAAATGTGCATTTATATAAATTTAATGTATATAAATGTGTACCTTGTACTGTTTAAATAAATGCAAATCCCCCTACACTATTAATATATTATTAATAATGATATTACTGAAGTGCTAACTGCAGGTACAACACTGTCCTGAAGTCGATGTTTACATTTCATTTGATTCTTCCTCCCTCCCTGGACTTGGGAGCAACATAAACTGTTTATTTTTTATAACCGTTAATTTGCTTCCGTAATTCGCAAAAATGTTTTGCTGGAAAATTAACTCATCTGAACCTAACAAGGATGTAACTGCTTTTTGCAAATAACGAGGAAGAATGCTAAGCCAATTTATCTGTAATTAAAGGAGGGCCGTTAAATGTTGTCTTAGTATAGTCTCACCACAAGATGTCGTTAATCTCCGGGATCAGAAAATTATGTCACGCTAAAATAATTCCCCGGGGACGCTCACATCAGGGATAATTTGTAAATATTCGGGATTTACCACACTTACAAAACATTTTTGACGTCTGAGCTTCTGCTAATAATTAGCCTTTTCTACACAAATCAGGTTAATTACTGAGGGACCTCCAAACTTTGGACCCGCTGGTAGGTGGTATAAAACCTCCCCTGTCCGTCCTGCAAAAGAATAAAATAAATAAAGATTTGGTAATAACGAGAACCTAGAACGTCTAATAGAAATTATAAGGTAAGTTTGGAAAATTCTTGGACATTTATCGGAGTCATTTGAGCCGCTGTTCAAACGTTACTGACAAACTTTGGTTTTATTTGCCAAATGAGATTTTAAAAATATAATGTAGGCGTACTTTTTTTCTAAATACTTTTTTCTGTTGAATAGGGAAGTGTATACGGTACATGTAGAGAAATTCACACGTTATAGTTTCTGCTGTAAAACATTTTATCAACATTGTCCAAACATTTTCCCAAGCACTCTATTTGCGAGCTGCTGCTTACCTCTCTCATTACTCATTTCGCGATCATATTGTTAACTTTTACTTTTAATCTATCACGTAGTTGTGTTTCGAGAAAAGGAAAAAAATTTGTTGCAGAACTGCAAGGTAATTGTGCGGCACTTGATCCGCCTCCATTGTTATTATCTTATTATCCTGGAAGACAGAGCGCAGAGAATGCGCGTCTGCGGACACGCTGCTTCCAACTGCGCTTTGCTGGTGAACGAAAGGCGTTTTGATCTCCGACCGCAACCACCCCCATCAGTCGCCGGGAAAGCGACGGCAATAAGATGACTGTTAAAACGAAGCCGTCTTTTCCACTCCGCTCAATTTGCTCGGCTTTGTGAGCCGTAGAAGCGGAAGAAACGCAGCTCAAGCGTTCATCGCGCTCACGCAGACATCAGGCCCGTCGTGTCACTTAATCTGCCATCGTGACCCGTGCCTTTGAGAGTGCATCAGCTAGGAAACGCTTTGTCTCAGATGCTGTACATTTAATACATTTTGCAATTTAAAAATAGTTTTTATCTCTTTGGTGTACTGTTAATTTATTATAAGTTTCAGTGATATAAAAGATCTTATTCATTTCATCCTGCCCTCATATTTAACTTTTTTTCTTTTTTTTTTGTAAGGGGTCATGTCTTCGCGTCCAATAACAATAACCATAACCACCGGAGAACCCATGGTAAACTACAACGGTAAATAGCAGCTCTGTGTGCAGGAAGTGTTATGTTTGAAGAATAGAGAAAGATTCATGATCCCCACAGGGAACTTTTTTAATTCAGGGTTATCTTCATGACTAGTTATTAATTCAATGCGCAATCGCTGTCTTGACTTCAGAGTTGAACTTTCATGGACCTAGAGGCAATGTGATGGAGCAGGTGGACCTGGGCTCTGGGTCTACCCTGGATCTCATAAACAACTGCGAGAGGGCTGAGGTGGACATTGGCAAAACAAGACTATGGACAGACCAGAAGCATCATGGTGAAGCAGGTGCACATTATAGTAGTTTCTTTCAGCGTAGTTTAGCCTAGAAGTATTGAGGTTTTTATTAAATTCTATTGGGAGAAGAAGTGTTATCTGGAAAGTATGGTAGCTAAACTAAAATATAGCTCAATATGAAGCATTTCAGATGGAAACACTGAAATTTCATTACCACAGGATGACACTGGAGATAAAACTTTAAACCTCTGATTTTTCTGTTTCTTCCAAAACATCGCCGCTGTAAACATTGCGAGAGCCTGTTGCATTCTGGGATTTTCATGTTCCTCTGGTCTTCTCAGAGCCTGATGCAGAGAATGCAGATGGAATGAAACCACTGCTTGTCAGCGTCTTCAAGATCCCCCTCCTTCTCTTTCTCCTCTTCATGTTTGTCTGTTCCTTGGACATCCTGAGTTCAGCCTTCCAGTTGGCTGGGGGTAAATATTCAAATTCCATGCATTTGCCACCCTAGGCTTGCATTTTGAGTATTCCCCTTTCGGACGCGCTACCTTGGTGCATCTTCTAGCCTGACACAGCACTGTTGCCTTTAACTGCCTCAAAGTTGGAAGCTGCCTTGTTACTTTAACATGCAGCTCCCCTCAGAGAGCAGGTCTACCCCCCATATATTGACTCCATAAATCTCCATCTAGAGAAATCTACAATATCAATTTAGCATCTTTAATATAAGAGCCAGTTAGCATGTTATTTAGAAACACCTGCTGGATCAAAAGATGCCATGCTAATGTAATCAGTAATTTTACTAAAATTTTGAGACTTACTGTAAAAAAATCCCATTTTCTGTAGGCAAGGTTGCAGGAGACATCTTCAAGGACAATGCCATACTGTCCAATCCAGTAGCTGGGTTAGTAGTGGGGATCCTTGTGACTGTTTTGGTACAGAGTTCCAGCACGTCCACCTCTATTATCGTCAGCCTGGTGTCTTCTGGATGTAAGTGACTCACTGTGACGTTGACTGATGTCTGAGTGTCTCAGTATGGGCAATCTCACATGTTCTGAGCTCCGAAATCGTGATCCACTTTAAAATACCCATGCCACTGTGAGTTAAAATGGAGATATCTACAGTGGACATGCTAGAGACACTTAATAGTGAGGTGTGTGTGTGTGTGTGTACATATGTGTCTGCACATGCTAACTTTGTTTAGATAATACTTTATGAAAAGCAGATTTGGCCAGTTAAAACAAAGTATCCTTTCAACATATTTGTCTGCTTTAGAGGTATGTCTTCAATCATGTCATTTGATTTGTCCTTGAGTGTGAATGATAAGCATTTAGCAATGAAAGTCGCATAAAACTGACTCAGGGTGGAGAAGATTGGTGGCCTTCCGTAAATGCAGAACCTGCTCCCCATCCCACACTGACCACACTGACACATCTGGTCCTCTGTATAATGTACACAATGCACAATACTAATGCACAATACTAACTCATCAAAAGATTAATTATGCTCCTTGGGCAGAATGGGGACTGTTTTTTCATCATTTGGGTCAATGTATGTTTTTTTCAGGTGAATTGTCACAGATTTATACGAGTTTCTAATGGCAGGAACTAAGACACAGAGTGTCGCCACATTTTGTTTATTCACTAAGGAACAGATTGAAGGGTAAAACTATTCGCTGGGGGGTCCCCATGCAGTTGTTTAATGCGAAAGTCTGCGATACAATAAGCAGGCAATAAACCAATAATCAGGCTTCACTTTAGCTGATGGTTTACTTAACTGCATAACTGAGAACACATTAGAATATTTATAAATACTGAAAATCCAACCACAACGAAAAGAAAATTGTGGGGCATTCCACTGAAGAAAGTTGTATAGTTATAAAATTGTTATATAATTGTTTTAACCATCAGGGAGGTTCAAATCTGTTTATTTCTCTTTTGGGTAGATCTAATTAAATATTGATAAGTTGTACAGGAAAAATAGGTGCATCTTATTCTCTTTCTGGGGTGCAGCTGCTCCTTTGTAGGGCTGTAAAATAAAATACAAAAAAACCATTATCTTTTTTCTCTCTCTCAAACCATTAAGCCTACATTAATTTAAAAAAATTGCTTTAGGGTTTATTTTATGAAATGTCTTTGCATTTAAGTTTTCAAAGTTATTTACAGGTTTTGGATAATTTGTAAATTAATTTAAAAATTGTCCCCTCTGGAACAAGACTGTACCAATTTAATATTTTCCATCCAATGAGTTTTGTTTGTTTGGGATCTTTAAATAAATGAAACTAAACTTCTGAAATGCTTTTGTAACTATTTCCCACTTTTGCTCTCTGCTGCAGTGCTAAACGTAAGCTCAGCTGTTCCGATCATCATGGGATCCAACATCGGCACCTCAGTCACCAACACCATTGTGGCTCTAATGCAAGCTGGAGAGCGAAACGAATTCAAATGGTACTGGGATGGATTGCAGCCTTGCTAGGCCACTCCTGTCTGTTCACAGCTCACTGTCAGTTTCACCTCTTACTTCAAAGGAGTCTGTTGTCTTGATGTCACTTATTGAAGTTATGACATCACTTCCTGCAGGGCCTTTGCAGGTGCCACTATCCATGACTGCTTCAATTGGCTATCTGTGCTGGTTTTGCTGCCCTTAGAGGTGGCCACCGGCCTACTGAACCATATGGCAAGCACATTGGTGAAGAGCTTCCATATCCAAAGTGGAGAGAACGCTCCAGAGCTGTTGAAGGTCATTACAGAGCCCCTCACCAAACTCATCATCCAGGTACTGTGTCACTGCCAAGCCTCTCACTAGATATCATTGCAGTAATGTCACCACTTGTCACATGTCTTGTGATTATCTTATTTTATCCAGCTTGTAGTGCATTAATTTCTTCTTTTATTCTGTAACTCTTGGGTTCCCAGCACAGAATGATTATTATAATGCTTCTTAGGGGTTTTCACTAAGGGCGATAACCCCTTTTGTAAATAGTGAGCAATTATACTGAGTGGTTATACAAACGCTCCTCTACTTATGGACAAATTGTGTTCATTGGCTCTCATTTCCTGGCCACAACATCGGTTTTTTCCTGCGCGCCAATTCTGCCTAGTACTTCTGGCCGCTGCTCCCGCCGTGCAGCAGCATAGCTTGCGTACTCCATCATCCTAAGTCTTAGTACTTGCGTTTACCCTTAAAATGATGTTGAATAATGACTTATGAACATTTCATGTGACGGACGGCTGTATAGAACGTATCTTGTTCGTAAGTAGAGGAGCATCTGTATTTCACAGGGCTATCTGGAAAAGGACAATGAACTTTATCAACAAGCCCTCAAAAATTAACGTGCACCAAAGGAGGCAAATTAAATATTAGTCCAAAACCAGTCTTCCTATGTCAGTGGTTCCCAAACTTTCTCTGCAGAGCCCCCCTTTTCTAGATAGGAACATTAAGCCCCCCCCCCATTCAAACTACATAGGTTCAGAATCAAACTTTATTTGAAATACAACTCCCTTTTCTAATTGAGCAAAATAAATGCAATTACAAAATACAAATGGTGCAATTTCACCACTGTGGGAGAAAAAAGAGCAATCAATTAAAAATTAAAGTCCAGCATAAGTTTGAAATTATGCTAATGCAGATTTAACATTACTGTTAATATTCACTGGCGTACACAAATTAAAGTTTGTTTTACGATTACCGCATTTTGTTTTTAATGATAACCGCAGGTTTCAGCCTATACTATGGCACAAAACAACACTAAATCATACCCATTAATTTATAGTCTCCCTGCACTGCCTGTAGAAAAATTTAAACCTCGTTTTTCATGATATGGTTAGAATTTTTTTGTCCGACCTGCAAAACGTCGTCACATGTCACCATGTCACATGGTACAAAAACTTTGAAAGAGCAAGACGATTTAAGACAGATCGTACGGCACCACTCAGCCAGCTAAACAAACTGGAACAGCCTCCGTGACGACACAACTTTGCCCTTATTGGCTGAAGGACGTGTCGTTTGTATGACTTTTGTATCCTAGGAAGTTCCGATGCATTAACTGCTATTTCTCCCGAACGTCACGTAAAACAGTGTGATCTGGTTTTCAGTTAATTTACCTGGTAAAAAAGTTTAAATAATTTACATAAATGTTTTAATTGTACATGTAAGTTAGTGGTTTATTTATTGTTAGTTACTGTAACGTTGCGCTGCTTTATTTGTTTAATCGTCCAGTCTGTGAAGAGATTTTAGGGTGGCACATGCCCCTGAGGGTATCCCATTGGTGCGCCCCCCCGCAATACCTCTGCGCTCCCCAGTTTGGGAACCCCTGGCCTATGTGATCGATCCTTCGGAGAAATGTCACCTTTCCTGTAGGAGTGAACGTGGGAATGGAAATGCTTCGTGGAGAGAAAACAAAGTCCTTTTTCTTTTAATGTTTTATTGAAAACTCTGTCATTTGGCATTTCTTGTAATATGCCTTTGGGATTTCTGATCATGAATGCAACATCTCTTGGATATGGAGAGACTGTAAGACGTACTGTATACATTGCAAACGGTGTGTAGTAACGGAGTACAAGTTCACGCTTGAAGATTCAGCAAGGACAGACATAAATATGTGTGAGTAGGCATAAGAATTATGCTGTGCTATTGAGTATTGGATTTTGATACTGTGTTGATTCCTATAAATGGCATATATGTGTAACATTAGTGCAGTACGCCTGTTATAGATAAATGAGGAAATCCATTCATTTAGTAAACTTTGTTTTCACCAGTGACACGCACATATACTGTAATCTCTTAAATTAAATCCTGACTAGACCTGGTGAGATTTCCAGCTGACATTTTCATCCAGAGACCCAGCAAACTGGACAGGAATTATGTGACTAATGGGGGGGGGGATTTGGGAACATAGGTGGCATGGTGGTGTAGTGGTTAGTACTGCTCTCCCCATGTTGTCGTGGGGTTTCCTCTGGGTTCTCTGGTTTCCCCCCACAGTCCAAAAACATGCTGAGGATTGGAGTTACTAAATTGATCATAGCTGTACATGTGTGAGTGGATGGTGTGTGTGAGTGTGTGAGTGGATGGTGTGTGTGCGTGTGAGAGTGGATGGTGTGTGTGTGTGTGTGAGAGAGTGGATGGTGTGTGTGTGTGTGTGTGTGTGTGAGAGAGTGGATGGTGTGTGTGTGTTTGTGTGTGTGTGAGAGAGTGGATGGTGTGTGTGTGTGAGAGTGGATGGTGTGAGTGAATGGTGTGTGAGTGTGCCCTGCAGTGGTTTGGTGTCCCATCCTGGGTTGTTCCCTGCCATGTGCCCGAAACCTCTGGGATAGGCTCCAGAATCCCAGCTACCCAGAACAGGACAAATGGCATCCAGAAAATCGATGGATGGATTTCAGATTGTGAAGTCTGGCATGACAAAACACCTGCTTGCTTTTACTCTGGATTCATTTATCCTCTTGTGCTCCATGTCTCGCCACAGCTGGATAAGTCCGTCATCACCGGAATCGCCATGGGAGACGAGAGCATGCGGAACAGGAGTCTCGTGAAAGTGTGGTGTGGGACCAGCCTGCCAGTAAGGCAAAGCGTGGCCATTTCTTGAGCTTTCGCACATGGGTATCCTCACCTGAACACTTGATTGAGAAATGCACTTGTGCCCCCCCGCAGCCATCTCGACACACGTCCATCAGTGGTCTTCAAAACAACACTCTCCCACAGTCCATGTGGCTGGCAGAAGATCCGATATCACCGGTCAACATGCAGAAATGTACGTCACCAAACCATAACTCTTAGGTTTCTGGATAGGGGACTTGGCTGAACTAAATTCTTTTTAGAAAATATTCCAATCCGTTTGTCGAGCAAATGGAAATCAGTTCTAAGGTTGCCTTCCATGCTGGGTGGACAGAGAGGCTAATTTGGCTTCTGGTTCCCTCAGGTAGACACCTGTTCGTTGACTCCTCCATGTCAGATCTGTGGGTGGGCCTTATTCTGCTGGCCACCTCCCTCGCCATTCTCTGCTCCTGCTTGATCCTGTTGGTTAAACTGCTCAACTCTCTCCTGAAAGGGCAAGTAGCCAAGGTCATCCAGAAGATCATCAACACGGGTGCGAGCCTCATGACCTTGCTTGCTTTGCTTGTTTATTCTAGCTGCTGCTGAAACAGCTGGAGCTTAAATGGATTTTTTTTTTCCCCATGACATGCATCATGACATCATATTTGTTGGATGTTGCCTTTCATGATCAAACAAACTGCTGTCCTGATGTGTTTGCTTTTGTTTGCCTTTGATTATGTTCGCCTATGATGACATTTACCTTAGTTGTAGTAGATTAAGGAATGATAATGAGGAACAGTGCGAACACTTGTCATTTGGCTCTTTCGTGTACGTGTGTACCATGTAAATGTAGCTGAAGGCTCATGGGAACTGTGGTCCTTTTCTGGCCCAATCAGACTTTCCCCATCCGTTCGGTTGGGTGACGGGCTACCTGGCCATGCTGGTGGGGGCCGGGATGACCTTTGTGGTTCAGAGTAGCTCCGTCTTCACATCTGCCTTGACCCCTCTGATAGGTAGGCATGACTGTCAAATTCTAATGCCGACTCCCCAATTTATAACTGAAAACTTCATTGGTCACTGTGCTCTCGCTGGCATTAAAGTTGTGGAGAAACATGGAACAGTTGTCATGGAAGTCTACACACATCTCCCCCTCCCAGCACCTTTGCAGGTGATGATCAGGTCTTTGAGCCTGGATGGAAAATGCCGTAACTCAAATTCAGATTCACTAAAGAGTGCAGCTGAATACTAAATCACATTAGTGGGGTGGGTTATGATCTGTTTAAATTATACATATGCAAGTTCGTGTCCAGGCAGGCATTGACAGGGACATCCTCCTGGGGTTTAGTGACGACCAGGAAGCCGTAGGCAGACCACGGGGCCTCCTGTCGCTAATCTCCTCTCTGATGGCTGTTCCCTTTAGCCCCACACACGAGTTCATGCTCTCCAGCCCCTAGTGACTATGGCTTAGCAATAATTAACAGTCCGGTCACCAGAGTGAACTCTGTAGGTTTACAATCTCCGCTCCCTAGATGCCGTCATTAGCAGTAATAAGAAATTAGCCCCTGGACTTAGGAGACATGGGTCCATTCTTCTAATTGTTAACTGCTGATTTTCTCGCATATTATCTTGGGCTCTTGCTGCAGTTTAATTTCCTGTAATATATTCATTACCATGACCCAGACGTTCCCCTCTCTCTGCCCCCCCCCCCCTTCTCTCACGATGTGGTTCCACTGTTTAAGATTCTAACAGCTCGTCCATTTACCATGTACCATTTGCCTAATGAGCATTTTTACCTTCACTTCCCTTTCTTACATGTCTTCTGGTGACACGGTACCGTATAAACACCTTGCCGGTGAAGCGCGTGTTTGTTTGGTTGCAGGTGGTGCTCCCAGCCCCCCAA
>JABFEB020000002.1:19585189-19596776 GCA_019775895.2 Stomatorhinus ivindoensis | reverse complement strand
TCCTACAGTGCCAGCCCCTAACAGAGGATGTCTCCTACAGTGCCAGCCCCTAACAGAGGATGTCTCCTACAGTGCCAGCCCCTAACAGGGCACCCACTCATACCATGGGTGTTTTTTTGAGACAGACCATATAATTTTGAACCGTTAAAGAAGATCCATGCTAAGCGTTCGGGGCCTGCTGCAAGCGAGGAAAGGATGACGATCCACAGTGCGGTCGGTCCGAAGACAACAGGGGGTTATTAATAACAAAACACAAACCGGAAAATAAAGGAGCCACGGGGGGTCAAAGGACTATAGCAACAAAACACAGGGGAACACAGAGAATAGAACTAAGGGGGAAATAAACCTACACTAAACACAGGAATCCAACACACAGTAAGAAAGCACAGAATAAACAGCATGTGATACAGTGAGCAGCTGACGGAGCTAAGCAGAGGCATACAGTGAAAGAGACACTGGAAACAGGACACTGGTGCAGTTAACTAAGAATTAAACACAGAATTATGGAGCTATGAACCTGGGACCAGGGGAAACATCACACTAGGAAAATGAACATGAAACAAGCAAGCAATGCAAACGCGATGAGAATGCGAGGAGGGCGACCAGAGACAGGGAAACTCAAGCAGGGAATTAACCAAAACTCTGGAGAACAGAAAACCAATAAGTACAAAATAACCCAGGAGGACGGTCTGGGGACAGCTTCAAAGCCGAAGGGACCAGGGCTGCAGTCTATATGCTGTACGCTCAACCCACTAAGCTATGCGGCAGTCTGCAGAATGAGAGGAAGCACCCTAGGAACTAAAGATTAAAGACAGAAGGGGCCAACAGGTAACATGGGCAGCCATGTCTGCTGGCCATAAACATGGGAAGGGCAGTCCATGGAGGTATGAGACAACCATCCATCTCAGGAGTATTTTTATTCATATACATGTTTCACATATGGCTCCCATTAGTATTGTTTCCTCTAATTATGGTTTAATTTAGGAAACATTCTATCTGTTACGTGAACCATTTCTGCATTTTATGTAGTTCTAGGCTAAAATTGGGTTTATTTCCCTCGGATCGGCACCACCTACTCAGTCCTGTAGCGATAAGGGTGTTTAATTTGCACACTGTCAATGAAAAAGTCATTAGGTACATATTCAGTCCTTCGTCAATGAAATAAGTTCATGCTGAATTGGCCTTTGGAGTTTGCAAGGAAAGCCCGCACTGAGTTAATCGCCGAGCTTTGAGAGCTTCCTTCGTTTCAGGTTAGACTGGCATGTTTTCAGAAGTAAAATCTGGGAATGAAACGTGTTGAAAGGCATAGATTAGAAGAGGGATGGCAACAAAAAGACCTCTGAATACATTTTGGAGCTTAATCAAGTAGATCATTATGTAGTGGAAGGAGGATGGTATGACCTAGAATAACTCAAGTGCTCACAATCACGGGACAGGAAGAGGGAAGCTATTTTTCTGAAAGGAGTCTATCTCAAAATCCACTTAGACCTTGTCAAAAGGCACATGGAAGGCGGAAGAGGTGTGGCAGAAGATAAAATGAGCGCCAAACTATTTGCTTGTAAGCAATGAATTATATGAGGTGAAAATGGCTGCCCTGGGTGTGAATGAGCCTATTGGATGACGTGATGTCGGTGTCACACTTCAGAGGCGGGGCTAGAGCTCAGGACCAGGGTTAGAGCTCAGAGGCGGGGCTAGAGCTCAGAGGCCACATTCCGGCCGCATTAAGGGTGATGTCCTCCACAAAACCCCACTGGCCTCAACCAAGCGTGAAGAATCACTAAGGACTGCAAGGTCGGCACGTGGGATTCACCGATGCGGGCTCTCAGCTTTAATTACAGCCAAAGGTGTTTCCAGGAAGTATCAACTGTGGGGGGGAACAAGACATTTCGGCGCCCTACGAAATAATTTTTGTTTTTTTTACATCTGTTGAGTGGGATGTGTATATCACAGGAAAAATAAAAGACATAACCAGTTTAAGGCTTTAACATGCAAACAACAAATGTGAAAGCAGAGTGGCGATATTCCTTACAGGCACTGTGCTGGGCTGAACACCATGTCTGACACGCCATGTTAGGGTATGTAGGAGGCAGGGAGCGCGCTCCGCTGGTGCGTATTCCGCTAACCCGTCACACTGACAGTCACAGCCCAACCCACAACCACCCCGCATGCAGGGGAGAGGGTTTCATCCACAAGACAGGGGAGTCCGAGCGTTTAGCTTGATCATACAAGGTCCCAGTCACCACCTACATGTTTTAAATTATTAAACTGATATGGTGTACCTCCTGACTGCCTCTATCCCGTAACATCTCAGAAATCCAGCCTCGGTCCGTGGCGAAGGGCTGTGAAGAATTGTGAAGCTACCCCCCCCCCCAGAATGGAAACAGACCAGTCCAGGGGAGTCCATGAATTTTTCGGCAGATTATAGATCCCGCTGTTTCATTCCAGGACAGGCACAGTCATGACACGGTAAACAGGCTAAAAAAATTCCCTAAAAAATGAGCCATAAATCCTGCACCCAGATTTCCTCATGTAATAAATGCCATGTTGCTGAAGTAGCCCTTCAGTCACGTTGCACTACAGCAGGACAGTAAGAAGGAAGGAAATGGCCCCAAAGAGCCATTAGCTCTGGTGTTCCATACATCACACGCTGACAAACTGAGACTCATCTGACTTTACTCTGAGCTCAGGATGTGTATCATCACCTCGTACCTCCATGGGTGTGGGTTTGATTCCCACCTCCGGCAACCCTTTGTCTTCTTCCCAAGTTTGTGTGGGAGACCACCTGCAGATTATACACATGTTGTTAGGGGCATATTATGTGTGTGTGTGTGTGGTCCTGATGTAACTTACCTTGTGGGGTTGCTTGCTTATGGTTAGGGGTTAAGAGTGTTATGATTGGGATACATTTTTCTCCCATAGAAATGAATGGCCGGTCCCCATTTAGATAGGAAGAGCAACTTGTGTGTGTGTGTGTACATGTGTGTGTGTGTGACAATTGGCTCATCTCGAGGAAAAGCATTTTCCTGGTTCATACTGCATTCTGTCTCCAATATGTTTTTTTATGTACCCACAAGCACATTAACAGCAGTGTGTCAAATTCAATATTTTAATATATTTTAATAACGGCATAAACTGCACTATTTTTCTACTGGTTGGATCCAATATAGCGAAACTGCGCTGGTGGAAATATTAAAATCTCTTCGGCATAAACGTCTTCCTAAGAACTTCCTGATATTCAAATAAGCTGATGGCGATGTGTGACCATCCGTCCATCTCCCAGCTGCTCAACCTGATACCGAAATATGGTGACGTTATAGCATGGCCAATTTTACCGGGTGTGCAGAAGGTGAAATTGCACCCCTTACTGATCAGATGAAAATGATATTTAAACATATTAAGCTTCATTAACTGTAATTGTATTGTAAAGTGATATTTGAAAATGTGGCTTTTGTTAATCATCATTTTGCAATAATACTTTACTAGAAATGCGTTTACTTTTTTTTTTTAACAAATGCATGTATCTGGATGAATGACTGGTTGGGCTCTCTCGCCCACAAGTCGTAGTGCAGGAATGTAGTGTGGGAGGAGGTAGCAAATGCAGGGGTCTGCCACTGTCATCAGCTCTCGGTGTGCATTTTTAAAAAATAACAGAAAAGCTCTCTCGGTCAAGGGCTTAAACTTCTTAAATAAATGTCATGGTACTGCTATGTAAATACCCCACATGAAATATTGCAAATTGAACATTTTTTGGCTTTAACCAAATTCCATAATAAAGAATAATGGGGGCGAGTTCTAGATTTCGCTCGGTTTTATGGTCTTCAGTTGCCAAGAAGACGTTTTATACAAAAGTGTGACGCCTCCAGCAGGATTTCAGCCCTTTTAGTCTGCAGTCAAGCCTCCTGCGTGATAACAGCAGTCTTTCCTATGTTCGTTTGATCCCTTGAAAACAATGTTAACACCACAGTGGAAGTCGTTTGATGAAGATTTAAGGACAACAACCTTTACTTATTTGTGTTTACACTGCGGCTATTCATGGGAGATATTAACGGCCATGATATGGTTTAATAAATATTGTTACTCACTGTGTATACATTATGCTGTTTGCACACTTCATGTATCTTAGCTGACAGAGTCAGCGCTGAATAATCATAGGAGACAAGATTTAGCTAGAAAAATGTTGCATGATCTCTGCCCTAGAGAGTTTATGGATGAATTTAGCATAATTATGTTATATATATATATATATATATAGCAGAAACATGATAGTACGGAGGCATTTGTTTGATCTAGCTGGGAAGACAAACAAGCAAACAAACAAACAAGCAAGCAGACAAGCAAACAAATATATTTCCAGGGCTGTGGCAGATAAACGCTCTGCTTCTGATGACAGTTCGAATCTAAATTCCTGCCGCTGTTATTTCAACTCAGTATTTAAACTTGTGGGAATGGTTTTTGTGTGAATGCCTTTGAATTGTGTGTGGGTGTTTATGTGTGTTTGTGTGCCTGCACAGGGGGTTAAGGATTGCAGTTTTACCTCAGGGTATTCATGATTATGTAAGTTCCCATATAAATTAAAACTAATATTATTTTGTTTAATTTACCATGAGTTGAGGATGTTGCAGTTGCAGCGCTGCATGACTCATGCAGAGATCTGAGAATATTCTCCCTGCTTGATCGAAACTGCAAATGCAAAGCATGGAGCTGAATTACAAATAATTAGACACAATTCATATTTTTGTTAGACACATACATTTTCTATATTTTCACTGAATGCTGCTAAACTAGGTGAAAATTGTGCATATGAGCTACTACCACTACAAACTGAACTTGACTCACGTCTGAGGATTTTACCACTTCATGTAATATGCATGTTGTCTAAATGAAAACTGAACTATTCCTGAAGCCAGATTTTCAGCCGTGTGTAAACATGTACCTCTGGATTTAGGAGATGCTGGGGGAGGGGTACCATATGTCAGTGCTCTGCTTGACCACGGAGGTTCAAGTCTTTAGAAATCGTTCCATAAAACTTTCCTGTTCTGTGAGTTTCAACTCTTCTAGTGCCATATCGCACTTAACCATAATTGTGTTTTTTATATAGAGCAGGGAAGTTACACCACACTGGAACATGTGACTCCAGTTGCCTGCTATGTCATCATCCTAGGGGTTCACATATGTTCCCTATCAGTTACTTTCATTATCTAAATCAATAAATGTATGGCTCTGTAAATTGTTGTGTAGGAGGGGTCTCCATAGTTGGGCGGAGCCTTGGGGGTTAATTCATCGCAGCTGTTCCAGAAACCGTTGGTCCTCAGCATGTCCAGGCGTTAAGGACCATGACGGACATGTTCATCCCAATATTCATAAATTCATATATTTATTATGCTGTCTTTACTTTTTTCCAGGCCGCCACCTGCGCTTCCATTTCTTCTGCCCATGCTTAGGGCAGTGTCCATTTCCGTGCCCACCGTCCTGTCGGGTATGGCATGAAAAGCCAGAGGTTCTCTCAGGGACTAGCGTGCCTGTGCGGTCACCATGGCAACGCAGCGAGTCCTCATTGTGCCCGGTGTGAATTGCTGATTGTAAGCTCATAGATGTCACAGCGCTAAATTACCTCCAATGCATGCAAGAGGTTGCTTTCCATTAGGATGGGGGTGATGCCCCAGAGTGAATTTTTTCTCGTGGATGGTACGATAAACACCTTCAAACATGCCCAAACAGCCATCTTCGAAATATACTTAAAAATGACTCATTGGAAGATTTTTTCCTAAATTAAATGTGTGAAAAATATAGAGCTGTTTTATTCAGACATCTCAGTTTTCTCAGCTCCTTCCTTTTCTGTCAGGCTCAGCTGACGCGACAAGGATAATTATCACTCAATTTGAAGAAACACTATTTCCAAACCCAAAATCAAATAAAATGCAAACGTGTTTCGTCTTGCTGACAAACTCATTTGAATTAAACTGAGCTAATGTTTTCTTTCACATTGACCCCATTTACCTCTGACCACAGGTCATATTTCAAAATTTTTAGCCAGTAAATTTGAAACATCTCTATTCCCAATGACATAACTGGAGGAAGATATTGGTGAATCAATAAAACACAGGAGCAGTCTGCACAAAACCAAAATTAAAGGCTTTAACACTTAATCCTTGAGCTAGAGGTCTGTGGATTGCAGAGTATACATAAAGAATACACACAGAAGGCAATATTGCATTATACTCAAGGTTACACGGTCAAGGTTGCTCAAAATAACAATGTAATGCTTTGAGTGAAAGTGTCTTTAGCTACTGACCAAATAAGGCAGGGAAATCTCTATGGAATCCTCTCATCTGAACAGTTTCTCACTCTGAAAGTCATCACTGCTGCTCACTGATACCCTTTACTGCGAAGCAAGTGCCTATTTCTATTGTCTAACCTTCCGTGGCACTTTTAGCTATTGGGAATTTCTTCTAAACTCAGATGTACAGAAATGAGATCTCAATAAAATAACCCCTTTTGTTTGGCAGAAAAGCCACATAGCTGCGGCTTTATTAGGTTTTACAAAAGACAAGTGATCCGGGTAACTGGGAAGGTTTCAAATGCACCTCGTGCTCGGCTGAAAATGCAATCGCATGCATCTCGAGTCAGAAGGCTGCAGATTTCTACGCTCTCCTTAATATGCTTCAAATTTTAACAGATGGATCTGTCAGGGATTTTTTTCAGTTCAAAGGCTTGCAAAGAAAAGGGGGTTATGCAGAGGTTAGGGATAAATTCCATCCAGACTGTCATTAACAGCTGATGGATTTTTTTAAACCTTGTGTTATGCTACCTATGAATTTTCTGTATGTGAATGGTGAGAGACAGATCGGTGGATTAAGGGGATCTTCATTATTATTTTATTTCTACACTTTGAATATTTGACTTAGTAAGTGGAGCCAACCATTATCAACTAATTAGGGGGGGACCTGCTGTCAAGAAATATGATAGTATCTCGTGTGGAGGTACATTAAATTCTCTGCTTATAAGTAAAAAGGAATAAATGCTTATAAACTGTGTGAGAGAACTCTTAGTGTATTTTTTTCAGAACAATTTTTTCTGCTGTTGTTCTAAAATGGTTTTGGAGGCTTTGGAATGAACCACCACTTGGGTTTTCCTGATACATTCTGGCTTTCAAAGTTCGAAGAAGGTCAACAAAGCTATAAGTCCAGGGATGCTCAGACAGGTATGAGCTGCATTGGCTGGAATTGCAAATCCCCCGTGGTCTGCATGCGCAGCAGCACTGATCTAAATCCCCCGTGGTCTGCATGCGCAGCAGCACTGATCTAAATGCCCCGTGGTCTGCATGCGCAGCAGCACTGATCTAAATGCCCCATGGTCTGCACGCGCAGCAGCACTGATCTAAATGCCCTGTGGTCTGCACGCGCAGCAGCCCTGATCTAAATGCCCTGTGGTCTGCACATACAGCAGCACTGATCTAAATGCCCTGTGGTCTGCATGCGCAGCAGCACTGATCTAAATGCCCTGTGGTCTGCACGCGCAGCAGCACTGATCTAAATCCCCCGTGGTCTGCACGCGCAGCAATACTGATCTAAATGCCCCGTGGTCTGCATGCGCAGCAGCACTGATCTAAATGCCCCGTGGTCTGCATGCGCAGCAGCCCTGATCTAAATGCCCCGTGGTCTGCCCATGCAGCAGCACTGATCTAAATGCCCCATGGTCTGCACGCGCAGCAGCACTGATCTAAATCCCTGTGGTCTGCACACGCAGCAGCACTGATCTAAATGCCCTGTGGTCTGCACGCGCAGCAGCACTGATCTAAATGCCCCGTGGTCTGCACGCGCAGCAGCACTGCTCTAAATCCCCACGTGGTCTGCACACGCAGCAGCACTGACCTAAATGCCCCGTGGTCTGCACGCGCAGCAGCACTGATCTAAATGCCCCGTGGTCTGCACGCGCAGCAGCACTGATCTAAATGCCCCGTGGTCTGCACGCACAGCAGCACTGATCTAAATGCCCCGTGGTCTGCCCGTGCAGCAGCACTGATCTAAATGCCCCATGGTCTGCACGTGCAGCAGCACTGATCTAAATGCCCCGTGGTCTGCACGCGCAGCAGCACTGATCTAAATGCCCCGTGGTCTGCACGTGCAGCAGCACTGATCTAAATGCCCCACATGTCTTGTTCAAAGTAAATGGTAGCTTTTCAGGAGAAGCACAATGTGTTCTTTCGAACAACCACTCAATTCTTCTTAAAAAACAGCAAACGTAACTAGAGCAGATAAGTCTACTAACAAGCGGTAATCAAGCAATTCCCTGAACGAGCTGTGGGTCTCAGGCTGCCATGGACCTGGATTTTAGATGGAAAAAACTCAGATATAGCTACAATCGGCATAGATACCCCTCACTCCTTTTATTCTGGGACATGATAGTGTGACCTAAGAGGTCTAGTTTCACCCAATCCCCTTGACAGACTTCTCTTTCAGTTTGCGAGGGCACCAGTGCTCATATTCTGCTGCTCATACGTTTATTTTCTCACAGTTTCTCTCATATTTGGACTTTCTGTTGTTAGTTATTAGTCAGTCCGATAATTAAGGTTCTGTCTAGCTATTTTTTGCTAAGATTTTTGTTTACTGGCTCATTTGCCCTCAGGCATATCTGTCCTTGGATGCCAGCAGACCTGCGTTGCTCTGATCTCATCCATGTTGTGAGTTCCTTGTACTCATTCATCTTTGAGTCAGTGCTAGTCAACCCCTTAGGTGACAAAGCTGACACCCTAGGGTGACATCTTCTGAAGGACCTCAGCACGAGGACCATTCAAGACAGAGTGAAATTGCGTGTGGGGTGGGGGGGCAGTGACACATACCTAGGGATTGCTGGATATCTGCAGGTTTTCTATCCAATCTAATGGGTTACTCTCTGCCTGAGATCAGGTGTGGTGCGTCAGAGACCAGGTGGGATGGAAAACCTGCTGGATACCGGCACTCCAGAATCAGGGCTGCCCACCTCTGGCCAAAGGTGTCAATCATGGGGGGGGGGGGGCAGGTGGGACACATCGCCCCCAATTTTCAAAACAGTGGTGTTTGTCCCATCCAGTATTTTCCAGGATTCTGTTTTCAGAAATGTGAAGTGATTTGTGGGGAGAAATCATACTGATCTAACTCGGAGGCTGACGGGGAAACAACGTTTAGCTGAAAGTTTCAGTTGCATGAACGTCTATGGCAGCATTTATTACTGCTACGTTTTTAAACTAAGATGATCTCTAGCCACACAGGCGTTTTCACATCACTTACGAAAGTATTTTCATCCACAGTGAATGGAGTGGCAACGTGCATTACGTAGCTATTAGCGTACATCAGATATGCGCACATAGACACAGTGACCGGCAGGGGAGTAGTTAGAGATGAATGGATGGGGCTGTGTCAGATTTATTTGGGGAAATAAATTGAGCTGTCATATGGATATTGTATATAATATAATTTCGGAAAACCTCTAACCTGCATAATGAGGACATGAGACAGTGAAGTCTAAAGAAAGTGGTGCAACCCTTATTTACCACTAAGCTAAACTGCATTCCACCTCCAGAATCTCTTAGATTTCTAGACACAGGACTGCGGAACAGGATGCAGGACCATAACAGAGCACATAGACACACGCTAAAGGCAGTAATAACCTCAATTTGCCCGACTGTCTGGTTTTAGAATCAGCATCTACAGACTAAGGAGAGAACATGCAGCAACGCTTTACATTAGCTACATAAAATAGATCTGATGATGCCCCTGGTGAGTTTTTTTTGCACAAATATGCAGCAGTCACACTGGGTAACATTTTATTTAGCTGCGTACGTATGGGAGGTATTTTGTGCAAAAAATAAAATGAAAATGATAAAAAGAAAATACAATCTCCACTTTGCCATTTAGTTTACAAAGTTCTGTGTGCAAAAATCCTGCTAAAATTTAATTTTAAATAAAATAGCACCATTTGCATTTTAATTTTCCCCTCATGCATGAGTCGGATGTGAAAAATTAAAAAATAAAATTAAAAACCCTTTTCTGTCTTTTCATTTTCCAATTTGACTTTTCAATTCCTACTTTGCCTTTTCATTTTCAAGTTCACGACATGCAAATATATGCTAATCGGAGCGGGGAGGTGGGCGGAGCTACGGATCACTTCGGCGCTTTCTCAGTATGTTTGCCGATTCCGTTGTCTTTGTTTCTTGGCCAGGGTGTCACCCACACTAATGCAAAGTCAGACGTGGCTTAAGTTAAATGTCAAAGTCGAGATTGTATTTTGTTTTTATCATTTTCATTTCATTTTTTGTAGAAGATACCTCCCATACATACAGGTCAGCAACAGGGAAAGGGCTATTGAAAGCAGCTGCTCCATATCCAGCATGTCGTGTGCTTGTGTGTAGGGTGACCAGGTGACCAATCAGACAATGAGATGGTGTAACTAGCAGGATCAAATCAGGGAAGGGCAATGTGACCAGTAGGGACCATAAGGGTGCTTTACAGGCTGCCTTTTCAAAAGTCTATGTAAGTTTACAGCTGTGAGAGCGTTTACTAAAGTCTCCAAGGCAGTGTGAACAAAAAACAAAGACGGAGACTAATGTCTCTGTCTTTAAATGAAAATATTGCAGTGTGGATACAGTCACGTAATAGATCAGTCCCTGTCCCCCATGCCCAGTTCTTGAAAACACAGTCATGCCAATGCCTGGGGTGCCGGACGAGCTTCGGATGGTACTGCTTTGAATGAAGCAGAGCCATATTTTAAACTCCAGCCTTTCAGTGATGTCATCATACCCAGCATGCACTGAGTGACTGAGATGCCGCTGTTACTGGATGACCAATCTGATTTCAGTTTGCCGTGTTGTCCTCCTGCTGTGGTTGGCGGCCCAGCAGCACAGCCTGCTCTCCAGGATGCTCTGCCGTGATAAACTGGCCTCTTAAATTATTGAAATTATTGTTTGCCTAAGTAATATCTTGTGCACACAAAATTTAAAAAAAAAAGGCTCCGTAGTATCAGTTGTTTTCACAGGTAAACATGCAGACAACACCAGGATCCAGAGCTCAGATGACTTACTGTTTGTTTTTTGATAATTTAGACAAAAGCCTGTGGGACTTAAGGGATGTACTAGGCAGGATATGTGATGTGGTGGCGTGATGTGACTTCCAATGCATGTTGCCAGACAATGCTACTGCTGAATGGTGGACAGGTCATGTCTCTTTACAATGACGGCGCTTGTGGTTTGCGGGACCCATAGTTGCATTGCACAAATACTGCGCACATACAAAGGTCTGTAACTGGTTTGGCCAGTTCACTCATAATTGAAAACGACATTGATGTAGTAAATGAGTTCAATGATAGTTTTGCACGGGTATTCACTGTTGAGGACTCTAGTAACTTACTAGTTCTTATTACTAATCCAGCATCGTCTATAACTAATATATATATAACTGAAGCTGCTGTTTTGCAAAGCCTAGCTAAGCTCAAAATAAATAAATCACAGGGCCCCGATGGCATCTTACCAATAGTACTAAAAGAGATGAGGGATATTATTTGCCGACCCTTAACTTTACTGTTTCAAAAATCCTTATCTGAAGGTGTGGTACCT
>JABFEB020000002.1:19565030-19583249 GCA_019775895.2 Stomatorhinus ivindoensis | reverse complement strand
AAATGGGTGGGGGGGGGGGGGCATTAATGAGGGAGCAGTCATTTGGCTAAGCACGCAGGACTTTCTATTTTCAGATTAAATGATCCTTCAAAAAGCATATTCCACAGGGAGTCCGAGCTACATTTGTTTGTTTACTTGTTCGTTTGTTTGGGACCTGCTTTGTCTGGTATGACGTTTCACTGCATCTAAGTACAATAAACATCACATAGAACAGAACCAGCAGCATCTTTTTATGTGATGCACTTAAACAGAGCAGTGCCACAAAGCAAGTCAGTAAAATCGCATGCTAATCTAACTAAAACATATACTGTACTGAAGATTATATGGCAATTAATGCCCTAAATAGATAATGGTCATTTTAAAAATGGCAGGCACTTTCAAGCAACATATGTATTTTCTTTGTTTAAATTTGGAAAAAAATAGACACTCCTCTACTTATGAACCTTTAACTTACGAACTTTCAGAAATACGAACGAAGAGGACTGCAAGTCTAAATTGTGTTAATTAGGCTCCTATTTCCTGTCCGCACCATCAAAGGTTGTTCTGCGCGCCAAATCTGCCGAGTTGAACGTTAGCCGCTGCTCCCGCCGCGCAGCAGCGTAGCGTGTGTACTCCCAGCATTCCAGTTCTTTGTACTGGCGTATCGGTAAGACGTGCTCTCTTGAGATCAAAGTGTACTTCATTTCATTTTTGTTTTATGTATCATTAGTATTGTGTTTTAGGATAAGAAAACATGTATTGACTTTATATCATACTCATCCAAGCTTCCTGTGTGCCACGCCCCCTCATTTACCTCGTATGGAATCTGCATGTTACCAACTGTTTCAAATCATGTTGATTGTTGCTGTGTATTTAAGTCATTAACATCTGATTGCCGTTGTCATGTTCCTGATTGTGTTCACCTGATTTTGCCGGCTCCTGTGCTGCTTCCCAGTGCCGAATGTGAGACACAACGATTGGACTCGGGATAACCTACCCTCTCACGGACTTAAACACACAAGTTAACACAACCAGAAATCAACTGATGACATGGGGATTCCACACGCGGTCATGAGGTAGCGAGGGGGGCATGTTGAAAATATGCTGAATGTTTTACAAATGGACAATTTCTAACAAGTTAATACATGCATAAAGATGTGCACATGCAAACATATGCTGACCTACAAGTTACCAACATTTCAAGTTACAAACATGCATTCGGAACGTATCTCGTTCATAAGTAGAGGAGCGTCTGTATATGGATAGTAAAATAAAAATGACCTAAAGCTCTGGAAATGTTTACCAAGGTGGGCTTTGTTTGTGTGGTGGAATATTATATGACATGTTTGCAGCTATCATAATGAAATAGAGAGAAAAGCAAAACACTGTAGTGCAAAAAAATGTGTTCTATATCCCGTCAGTGAACTTTCATGATCTTTCATTTCTGTGTTTCTTTTCTTTTAGGGCAATGTGCAGCATCAGAAGTAATCTGCAGCAGCGTGTCCGAAACAGGCCGGCCAGTACCTCAGGTATCACGAAGCCGGCAGTGGATGGACTCATTTTTTCCACCACCTTGCTTATCACCACCAAAAAGAGTGCACTCTATGTAAACAATCAGGGTTATCTGACAGGTCCTGGCAATTCCGGAGGGGACTCGACTACGCATTATTCATGAGGGCCGAGGGCTTAGACGAGGATATAGCGTGGCTTCACCTTGTTGCTAGCTGAGTGCCACCTGCGCTGTGACGTCAGGAATGACACACCGGTGCTGAGGTTCTCTCTGTGTTATGCATATAAATCATTTTTGCCCAATGCTGGGGGAGGAAGCAGTGCTGTGTATCAGTTTAGGGCGGACACCAGTGACTTGGGTCATAGTCAGCACACGCATTTCCCAACATAGGCCCAGCTCTGAAAGAGTATACCCGAGAATTGGAATATAACAGGCTTTTGGAATTTATCAGCAGCTTCTGGATTTTAAAGCTCTGCTCTAGCACCCTATATAGACAATCTATGCCCTTTCCTCTACTGGCAGCCGGCAGCTAACCAGATGTAAGCATTCTGTAGCCTTTTGTCTGCTCTGCTTTTATTTCCCAGTGCGGACCCATGGGTTTGTACTGTTAGTGTGTATGTTCGGTCATAAACACAAGCTATCTGAACCATGGGGATCCTCCCAGGAAGGGAATCCTTGGAGACAGAAGGAGAGAGGGAATGGAAACACAGCTGTTTCCAGTGTCAAAGTGTTACATATAGACTATATAGAGGAAGAAAAAAAAATTCATGTGCAGAGTTAAGAAAATTCAGCTTCAATGAATTTTAATAAAGTGTGAAATGAGAACTGCAGGGTTCCATGATTGCCCAGCGGGCAGGCTTACTGTCTCAGCTGTGTGTGTGTGTGTGTCAGTCATGTATATATTACACTGTGACAAATACCTGTTATTTTGACGTTGTGAGGGCCACCTTCTCGGTCCCCATGAGGGGAAACTCAATGCAATCTATGACTGCAATATAAAATCTCATAATAGCCAGGACTATTTTATTTTGTTTGGTTCCTTATGGTTAATGTTAGGGCTGGGTGGGGGTTCCGTCATTGTTGGAATTAGGTTTTTTCCCATAGAAATGAATGGATGGTCCCCACAAATTGCATGGGATAAACTCCAGGCTCACCTCACAAGGAGCAGCTCAAAGATGAAGGGATGGATGGATGGATGACTGGATTTATTAGAAAACCTGTAGGATCTAAAGGCTTGTGTTTCAGTGAAGGTTTCTTCCACATCTTCATTTTTACTTACATGAGCATCAAGCTCCAACATGCATAAAACAGTAACTGTAAAGCTGAGAGCACAATTTACTCTTTTCCTCTAGGGCCATGGAGTATTTCAGAAATGCTCTCACACAAGGAACGGCCCGGAATAAATTATTCATCAACATGCTGCCACCTGGGCAGCCTCTGCCAGGGATATTTACATTAATGATAAATCCCAATAATGGTGAATAGGGCTTTTCTGCTCCTGACATGTGACAGGAATAATGCACCCAGCAGACAACGGCACAGAGCGGGCGGGAGTCTGAGTGTGCGTGCAGGCGGCAGGTACATTCAAGCAATCCGGGGCCATCCTGCAGGTACAGCAGTGCTTCAGGCTCCGATGAGTTTCAGAGTGTGACAAACGGACACATCTGTTAATGTAATCCTGACGTATTTGCTGGTTCGCTTGAGTAACCTTCTCACCTGCTAATGGTTGCTGATGGAGAATAATCGTCTGGGCTATTTGGTGATCCTGGCGTGTTTATGTGGCACAGGGGAAGGATGATGTGCGGATGAAGTGCATGCAATCCACTTTGGGTGTGTAACAAACACCTGAGCCGTAACAGCTGCTAGTAAAACTGACTAGCTGCTAGTAAAATCTCATGCACTGATCCTCACAGAGATCTGCAAATTGTGGAGTTGAAGGGAGTGGCGAGAAGGAAGAGAGGAGATTTAAAACCACTGGGTGAGTGTTAGATCTTAGCTCTGGTGAAAAGGGAATTTCAATTGAAATACAATCAGTGTAGTCAACGGAGCTGACAAGCTGGTCTAAATTATTGATTCACTTCCAAGCAGTTCATTGCAAGTCTACTATAAAGTCTTGATCGACATGTAGCAGTAGAGTGGACCTAATACAATCACATAGGGGGTTTTTAAAAGTGGCTCCTTAATAAAATCACATCTGATGGACTAAAGGTTGAGCAAATTTTGTCATTGCTGGTAGATGGAGAGAATGTTATTGCTAATGATATCTTCCTTGTAATGTAATTAGATCATTTTTGCATACAAGGTAAAGGAAAGCAAGGCAGTTCTCATGTTCGGAGCAGGCACGGAGCAGGGAAGCAGGCAAAGGGAATCGTGGACTCGGGTAAACACGGGATTTGTTAAGGGATCACACACTCAGGAACACACAGCTAATTAGATATGACAAGAAGCAGCTGGTAACAGGGGGATTCAACACGAGGTAGATGAGGGGACATGGCACACAAGAGGATTGGCACAATCGGAGCATGACAGCTGTTCAGATATGATAAAGTATGTAAGTTTTTGATGTTTGCTTACAAGAGAAAATATGCAGAAATTAATTATGGAATAATTTATTAGTAATATGAGATTGTGTGCAACCTTACGGTATCTGTAAATGCAAATGTATATTACTGTCAGTAGTTTTAAAGATGTACTGTTTGTGACCTCATCACATACTGTATGTCAACATATGTTTGCATGTGCACATCTGTGTTCATGTATTAACTTGTTAGAAATTGTCCATTTCTAAAACATTCAGCATTTTATCAACATTGGTGCTCTCGGAGATACCCCCCCCACCCAAAGCCAGTGTGTCTGTGCCTGTTGGTCACTGAGGGGCAGAGCTTCGCAGGCTGCAGCTGCGCGAGGAGCGCTGCTGAGGTGGGACCTGTATGCGGAAGGCGGAGCATCCTGAGCTGGGCTGGTTAATGACAGGCCTTAGCAGCGGAACTAATATTGCTGGAATCCTCTTTCATTTGGCTTCCTACCAGGGCCTCTCATCTCTCATTGAAATAATAAAACCAAAAATCACGTGGAGCCCAAGTTAAGAGTTGAATGGATCTCATACATAAAAAATCTGTAAATGTTCCATTATTGGAATATATAGTATGTATGAGAAATAGCCCATTAGCCCACATTCATATAAAGCACAGATCCCTGTAAAACCTTCCAGCTTATGTTTGAGTATTCTTAGCAAACCAGTAAAGTTTGGAAATGACATACATAATGCCGGTACATACTCAGTGTTCTGTCTGGCAAATAGTTCCACGGAACCAGGCATCCATCTAGACTGCTCAGCTGAGGGGGGGGGCAAGTAGAAATTTTGGGTGTGCAGCATTTCACTCAATGGACCATACTGCTGCTTAAAGAGAAAAAGCATTAAAAGAAAATTACCAAACCATAAACAAGCTGACTTTGCAAGCGAAGGTGAAAAGTGTCACATTTCTGCCTGAACTGCAGCCCACACGATGTGAAGGCACTGGTCCCACTACTTGGTTATTCATCCTTAGAGCTGCTGTAACTGATTTGCTGCACTCAGGAAAAATGGTAAAAATTTGTACCTTTGCTTGTCACTGGGGCTGTATCTGTGTAATTGGTACAGAAATGGATTATGTGGAACATCCCAGAGGTACACACAACATTGATGTACCATAAAAAGTACAGAAATGTTCCTCAGGGTTCCAGAGAACCTACAGCTAAGGGTAGAATTGGTAGTCCCTCGAGGGTACAGGCCCACAATCAAAGGTACAAATGATTTTTTTCTGAGAGTGTGGTACAGGCTTTGATTTGGGAACCAAATATTGTTGCATTTTGTTGGTTCTGTATGACTTATTTAAGAAAATTATAGCACGTAGTCTATCTAACCAGCTAACTTTATTTATACTGAATGCTGACAGGGCTTGCAACTCACACGTATCTGGCGTGAAACTCATGCTTTCAGGTTCTCACACAAGAAGTCTTATAGCAAATCTATATTATTCCAATATAAACCTAAAATTACCTACATCAAAGGTTTTGGGGTAGTTTGTTGATATCAGTGTTAGCAAAGTGTCATGTTAAATACAGTAGTGCACACGTATCAACGGGGGATACGTACCCAGACCTACCGCAGAGATCCCAAACCATGGACAGTAGCAAACATTGTAAATTACATGTGCTCACATACCTATGATAATTTTTTATTTATAAATTACACTGAGACTGTGGTTACCAAATCAGCGGATTCGGGGGTTCCACTGTAATGTTCTAGTGATCTTCCATTCCATCTAATATTAGCTAGCTAACTAACTATCTAAGACTACTTAACTAAGCCACTACTAGCAAAGATCCTCATTCAAAATAACATTACAACAATCTACAGCAACAAAATATACATTTTAACAAAAAGGAGCTAATGAGAATAAGGTAACATTCCTCCTCCACTTTCACAGGTGAGTACAAATACTTTGAAGAGGAATATCTGATGGGGCAAATGCAATAAACATGAACAATATCTGATGGTGCAGGTTACAGTTGCCAGTTGGGTGTACAGAGCATGAACTAGGGGGGCATTGCCCTGTTCTGCAAACTTCTAGATCTGGCCATGCACGGAACACAGGAATCTGAGGAACTCAAGCTAATGCATAGCAGTGAGACCTGGACCACTGTTCCCAGAAATATGGACACAAATGTGTCAGGACTGATCCTTGTCTCACCCCGTTTTGTATGTCATTTCCCCATTTGGCCAACAGATGTCACTGGCCATCCTGTTTATTCTATTCCCAGTGAGTTCCCCGGCTTCCTGTGCCACAGTGTGGCTAAATGGGCTATGCGGTTGGCTCTGACCCAAAGACCTGCTGTTGCTAGAGGTTGGCTAGAGGTCAGTCTCACCTTTTTGGATGTTTTTGTTTGTGCCCTTAGATTCTGTTTTCCCTTGAGCTTCATGCATTTCAGTTTCAGTTTTTCTTTATACCTTTTCTGTGTCTAGTTCAGTTATTATATTCTATTTTACTTATGTTTTAATTATGTTACCAGTATCTCCTAGTGTTTGTATCTATAGTGTTGTTAAATACCCTCACCTGTGTCTTGTTACTCTAGTCTTCAGTTTTTGGTTAATTTGGTTATGGCCCACACTGGTCCCTTGTCTAGCCCTCATCTCATGTGTAATTAAGTCTCTGCCCTTATCTTATTCCTCAGTTGCCCATCCTGTTTGTTCCTCTGTTTGTTCCCTGCTTGGTTCTTTCGTGTCTTGCTTGCCTCCATTTCCCCAACTCTGCTTGGCGTTGTTTTTCCCTCATGTTAATTCTTGTTTTCTACCTGTCTGTGTTTACAACCCTTGTGTTTCTTTTTGTTTTTTGAGTTCCGCTTCAAGTCCCGTGTTTTTTGTGAAGTGCTAGGTGGATCGTCACCATCTGCCATAGCACAAATGGCCATGAAATCTGGGGAATGGGGGGGATAGGTGCTTTTAGCCTGTGTGTTTTCTGTATATGTCTGTTAGGTGCGTAAGGAGTGACCGCCTTTTTGTTTTTGCGAACGTGGTGTTTATTGTTGTTTTGTTTAGGGAGTTACATTTAGTCTTTGTCATTTTGTTTCCTCTTGTTTTCATTACCTTTAGTGTTAGCTTACTTTGGAACATGTTCGTTAGCTGTTTTGGTTGTTGTTTTAGCCTGGGTCACTCCTGAAGTTTGTTGCACCACGTGTTTGTAACTGTGTCTGTGAATAAATATAAAACAATACAACAAAAGATCCCTTTGTTTCCTGTGTTCCCCTTTCCTGTTCCCTGCTTGTCTCGTTTTCCCCTCTCCCTCTCCTCTACCTTTCTGGCGATCCCCAACCCTAGACTGGGGATCGTAACATAGATAGATAGAAAAAGAGGACAGTGTCAATGACTGTTCATTCCTTCATGAGATGTGTTTTGAAGTGTTTGACTTAATATAGAACCAGATTATTTGACTTGTACTTGTAAAATTGGTTTGAAAAACACTTTGAATGCCCTTCACAGGCATGATGTACATAACGCAATGTGTCTGTGCATAGCTATGAGAATTTAGATATATTAAATATGTGATTAGAATCCATTTAAAAACAAATACAGAACAAAGCAGATGGGAAAGTAAAAGATTCAACACACTTATTAGTCATTTCAAATATTTAATATGCAAATATTACTATGTCTTATTATGGACACTGTGGTAAGCCAAGCGTAGAAAAATAAAAAACAGATTAATGTTTAGCAAAGAGATAAGCAATAAATATACCAGCTGAGAGTGTTTGGCTGCTCGGCTGGAACGTTCTAATTTCTCTTGGGGCAAGACCTTCCATAAAACAATCTGTCCTGTGCAGGCCCATGCGGCAGGAGAGCGCAGAAGAGAACGCAGAGGCTGTCAGGCCGGGTGTGGTGAAAGGGTGTGAATACTGGTGTGGTGGCATGATGCGAACATGGGCATGGTGGCAGGGAGAAAACATGGGCATGGTGGAAGGGAGTGAACATGGGCATGGTGCCAGGTAATGAACATGGGCATGGTGGAAGGGAGTGAACATGGGCATGGTGCCAGGTAGTGAACATGGGCATGGTGGCTGGTAGTGAACATGGGCATGGTGGCTGGTAGTGAACATGGGCATGGTGCCAGGTAGTGAACATGGGCATGGTGGGAGTACATGTCTGGGTCTGCTGAGATGCTCTGTAGCATTGACCGACTGATGGAGACGGCTAGCAAGATGTGGGCCACATTGTGCAGAGAGTAGGAAAGCTTTGAATTGAATTCATGAACTTGCCCTTCCCACCTGTAGGGGGCACCAATAGTCACTGGGCACATGTGAGAGCTGGCGTTGGTAGATGGGAAGCAGGTCGAGTCTGTCTTCCTCCAGATGATAATTTGCCATACGGTGTCAGAGTGCTGTAATTAACCCGGAGACGCTGCTCTCGTTGTCCTCAGTGTCCTCTTCATTACACGCTTGTTACTGCCGCCGGAGTGATGCACTACATCCAACTCACTGAAGAGAAGCTCATCTTTATTAAGGTGGATCTGCAGGCCTTGCCGTGCCTTCTGCCACTTCTAATTACTGCCCAGTCTTGCAAAGTATGCGCAAGGGAAGCACCGATGGCAAGACTGTGCACAGCGGCACCTCCTCTTTAACTTACTCCCCCCGCCATCTGACAGATCTGCAGAGCGGCCGAGTGCTGATTTAGTGAGACTGCAAATAGATACTGCTTTTCCCCTGTTCCTGCTGCCAATAGCAATTAAACAAATAAATAAGCAATCGAGAAGGCAATATCAGGCTTGCTGAAGCATATGTGCTGACATACCTGGGCCGAACTGACTTTGACAGCAAGCGTGAATTTAGTTAGCTTTAAGGAAAATTTCAAATACAGCAGAAAATTGTTTTTTTTTTACATGAGGAGCAAATGATAAGTTAACCAGTGCATTTTATGTATAACAATTTGGTGGACTAGCGAGCAAATTTTTACTAACATTAGCTACAGAAATAAATGATTAATTTGCATTCGTTAGGCCGGTCATTAACATCATATGTTTGCCAGTCCTCGATGTTCCTGATTGTGTTACCCCGAATACACCTGGTGTTCACCCAGCTTCCCTGGCTGCATCCCTGCTCCAGCTTCCCTGGCTGCATCCCTGCTCCAGCTTCCCTGGCTGCATCCCTGCTCCACCTTCCCTGGCTGCATCCCTGCTCCAGCTTCCCTGGCTGCATCCCTGCTCCACCTTCCCTGGCTGCATCCCTGCTCCAGGCCAGCTTGCCGAGACACAGACCCCTTGCTGAGAAACCCTGAGCGAGAAATTGTTGATCTCTATTTACTCTTTCAACTTTACGCAGCCTTAATTTTTTAATCTTTTCTAATAACCAGAATTTCTAATAACCAGAATTTACCTTTGTCATATTACACACGCAACAGGAGTATTTCGAACTTAGGCTATCTTGCTGATATTGGCTAAACAGTGTGTCATGAGAACAAAGACAGGACTGAATTATTCCAGCTAAAACAGAAGGGGAGTATAGGGGTTGTCCGATTTGCTTCGTATGGTGGTGCAATGGTTAGCCCTGTCACCTCACAGCAAGAAGGTACTGGGTTTCATCCCAGGGTCACCCAGCTGTGGAGTTTGCATGTTCTCCCCATGCATGCTTGGGTTTCCTCCCACAGTCCAAAGACATGCAGATTAGGTCAACTGACTACTCTCAATTGCCTGTCTGTGCTGGCCCTGTGGTGGACCGGCAGCATGGGATTGGCTCCAGCTTCCCTTTGACCCAGATGGGTTAAGCGGTATAGAGGATGGATGACTGACGTGTTATAGGTTTGAAAATATTTGTCACTCATGGGCCATCGGAATTGTCCTTACTTCCACCTTTTAAGGCACCCTTAGCTGCAGTCATTGGAAGCATGTGATTACAGAAGATACTTTTCAGATAATCTTTGGAGTACTTTGGAGTAATTTGGAGAGGCACTGAAGAGGCCTTATCTACATAAGTGTAGCTGCCTCTGTGGTTTGGCAAATCCTTATTATAGATGTAAATGCTATCTTTTTTCTGATGCTTAAAAGCTATAGAGTGTGATGGACTGGCATCCCGTCCAGGGTGAGCCCTGCTTAGTGTCTGGGGCTTCCTGGAAGAGGCCTCAGGCTGATTGCCACCCAGTACTGGATACACAGTTACTAAACACAGATGGATGCTGGAACTTAAATTCAGCTCTCTGGATGGGCCGGACAAAGCAACTCTCAAGGAAATGTAGTTCCATGGTTCGCCCGGTACATAAAAACACACACCAATAACATTGATCTGAACAAGGCCAATATTTTAATATATTGTAATAAAATCATAAAACTACTACATTATTTCCAAAGATCAAAAGTTATATTTTGAATGCAATGAACAACACATGATGAGCTTCTTGAAGTCATTAACAAGTAATTAACAATGTCCCAGCGATCTCATATTTGAGTATCTCCAAGCCCTACAATACTCTTGGCTTCTCCATTCTGTTTTGTTTATGGCTCCACAGTCGACACCCCTTGCTAAAGATTATCTGGGTCCTACTGGAATGAAAGT
Source organism: Stomatorhinus ivindoensis (assembly GCA_019775895.2). Lineage (NCBI taxonomy): Eukaryota > Metazoa > Chordata > Actinopteri > Osteoglossiformes > Mormyridae > Stomatorhinus > Stomatorhinus ivindoensis. The sequence continues at coordinate 19,572,682 of JABFEB020000002.1, read as the reverse complement.
GATTTTGTATAATAACAGTAATGCGCTAAGTATGGGGACACATTGTCCTGACAGGTTGTTTTTTCAGTGTTGAGCCAAATGCGGTTCAAAGCAGACAGCGCTGGCCTACATCTTAAGTAAAAGCTTCCGCCTCTCCTGGTGGAACGGAGATTCGCTCACATTTGGGTCACAGCACCCCTTCCTGCTGGTGGCCTCTCTGATGGACCCACGCTTTCCTCCTGTCCTTGCTGCTGTCTTGCTCAGGAAATTGGCTATAATAGTTGAATGAAACATCCATATCTGAGCTTCTGGTTGGATCCCACTGCACTTATATCCCTGGCAACGCGTCATATTTTCAAGAAACATCATTTCATAGATGCAACGAGGCCGCCTCACCCATTTGTTTAAAAGAAAAGCGTTCAATGCTTCATTCGTACCTGGTCCATCTGAATCATAACTGAGCAGCGAGTCGAAAGAGGTTGTGTATGAACACAGGCCTGTGCTTTAGCTCTTATGACTAATTTCATGTTTTGGGTGCTATCTGGAGGGGGTGGGGGGCACTGGAGTTTAAACAGTTTTGTTAGATATAAGGCTTTTGACTATGACTATGAAAAAAAAATTGACGTTTTTCCCATCAACGATACTTGTGGGATTCATTTTTCACTGGGGTCTCATTTACCTGTCAGCCAGCGAAATTAGATGCCTGACAAGCGCTGGTGAAGGAGGGGGAGCATTTGAATAGGACGGCTGAGAAGTGACTGGGGCGGGGGAGGAATGGTGACGACGTACAGGTGTGGGTAGAGACCAGCCATTAATTTGAGAGAGAGGGGGCGTGTCTGAAATGGCAGTGACCCCAAAACCTCTCTTCATGTCTGAAGGAGGGAGGTTATGGGCCCAACTAGACCACTCTGGACACTTAGTGTCATTTACAGTCGATGCCTTTCGTCCACAAGTCTGAAGCCAAAGGCCAATGTGAGGCAAAGCCGGACACCCTCAGGTGGAGGTAGGCCGTGGGCTGGTGACGTGGATCAGGGACACATGCGTGCTCTTACTGTGTCAGACCTTAAAAGGTGTTAGCATTGCTGGAGGGGGCAGCATTGTTTGGAAGCAGAGAACAAAGGATCAGATCCATTAGAGTTCTGAGAAGCTTGTGGCTCCCAAAGAGACGATCTACTGTAGCATCACTGATGAAATGCTATATTTTATTGATAGTCAGTTCTTAAAACAGAACCTCTAAGCATTTTTGCTACTTTACCGCACATTTCTTTTTGCCATATATCCATCCATCATCATATCACTGATCCTTCCATTCATCTGTCTATCCATGCTTAATCAGGGTTCTTGTATAAATAAATAAACAAACAAACAAACAAACAAATAAATACATAAATTTGGCTAGCTAGATTGGTGCAGTGACCTACGGTGAAGCATTGTTAAGGAAAAATGTGTAACAACTGTCAAACAGAACATTACTGTGGCACTAAAAGGAAATTAAAAGCACATGCTTGACAAAAAGGCATGAATGTATTACCCAGACACATTTCCCTGGGGAGACTTTCCAAAGTCAATTTGCGAAAACTGACATTCTCACAAGCATAAGTCAGTTATAGCAGCCCGATGACCGATAGGCGAGTGGGTGGTTGTGTCCTTTCAGCACAGACATTAATAGCTTTGCACGGAAACACACAATGTATCCACTCTGTACTGCCAACAAAGGAAAGTCAGCCATTTGTCCTCCTAGGGAAATGATCCTGTGTAGGTTAAAGTCATTAGAGAAGGACAATCAGTGAGATCAAGACCCTCTTCTGTGATGCAATCCACCCCCAGTGTCCTCACTGGAGTAATTCATGTCTGGGCTCTCAAATTCAAGCAGGAGACAAGCTCCTGTCTTCACCCAAGTCAAAAGGCAGACAAATAGATTTGGCTTTTTACTGTGAATTCAAACCTACTAAATAAGCAGAGGTGAAGTAAAATTACAATCTTACCTACAGAGGCAGATAATTCAAGTCCAGAAAGTAAAAATCAGACAGGGTTGTCAACTTTGGTCAGCTGGCTGGCGTCAGATTTTCAATTCATGACAAGTTTGCACACTCATTGTATGTAACAGATTTATTAACTCATAAATAGTCTGTAGGGTTTACATACTACTCCAACCCTTTTGATGTAGCTTATTTTAGTTTTGTCATGGAATAATATACATCTTGGGGAAAAATTAAGAGACCACGCTATATTTTTAAACAAATCTGCATTTTAAAATCATGGTTAAATTGTGATTCTGCTGGCAGAAAGGGGTCACACTGAGCAGCAGGAGGCTTTCAGGTTCAAAGTTTCTAAGACAGCAGGACAGAAGAGTAAGGTGAAGCAGGAGACACTGGGAATGACCAGGAACCAGCCAGATAAAGAGCGGAAGCGACATTCTAATGCCAGAGATGACCGTTGAATTATCTGACAGTTTCTCATGAATCGAAAGATGACATCAAGTAAACTTCAAAAGGAACAGGAAACAAGTGCAGGTGTGAGGTGCATGTTCCTTGTGCGCGAATGTACCGTGGGTTCACGAAAACCAGGCAGGTGCTGGAAGAATCACGACTTTTTAATAAACAGCCTTTAAGACACCACATTAGTGGAGCGTACTCACATTCAACTGCGCATGTGCCGACTTCGTCCAATCATACATTTCCATATGTCATATCACCATCATATCTTCCTTTTCTTAAAAGAAAGTTTCCAAGTTTTTTATATAAGACCTTTGTTCTTAAAATGAACACAAGTAGGCCTTCTAAGCACTTTACACACTAATTTGTTTCATACATTTTCACAGGTCATATTACCACAGACATTCGGTCTATACTCTGCCTCTGCCCTCTGACTGCCATACTGTAACACCTTCAAGGATAACAAGCTTCACACAAGCACAGGTGCTAACGCTAAACCTGCTGCTAACAGATTAGCGAGCACACAAATGCTAGGATTATCCAGCTCTCAAGGGTCATAGTGTCTGCCATTTTTGCTCTTAGCTTTAAATAAGCATCTTGCTAAAGAGGGGAATGGCTACAGATATAATTTCTGCTTAAATCGGTTGTATAAAAAAGAGAAGCGGAATGATATCAGAAACCAGGAATTCTCCCTGATTTAGTGAAATACGAATAATCCACCACCTAGTACCACCTATCTACTATAGCACTATGGTTAGCATAAAACTAATCATGGGAAACAACGTGCAGTATGTTAAATTTAAAGATTTCTTTTACCTAAAAATGATTTTTTTGCTAATTTGAGGGAGGAAACGTACAAAAACACCTCATTCCAACGGCAATGTTTTTACCCCTGACCTTCCACCCACTAATGTGTGTCTGAATTTATGGTAACAGTTTAACTGAGACCCCATTGCAAATTAGTGCTTTAATGCAAGTTACTTGATATAGAACGTCTCAACGCAGAGTGTGCCTCATAGATTATAAAACAAGTTCACATTATAGACCATTAAAATATGAGACTGCAATAATGAACTCACTTTTCCAGTGAAATTTAATTTTAAAATGTTATAGATGTAATTGAATATTGATTGTTGAATTAACCCCTGATACTGTACATATTAAATACATTTGGCTATTGGTGAAGCAAACCCTAATATGCCAGCTGCTAACTCTTTGTGGCTATCAGTAGTTGTTGGAGCCTGAATATACTTGACAGATAATTCATTGTTATATATTGATTTAAGCTCATAAAATGTAATAATTCATTTGTTGGTAATAGAAAGTATTTTATAATTATTATTTACAGTAATATGCCAGATGATAAAGTTAAATTTTTTGTGCCTTTAACGGCGTCAGATGTTTTGAGAGAAGAGCTCATGAATAATGCAATAAGATGCAGTTTGTGGGGGTGAAGCCATGTGGTATTTTCACCTCTGTCTCTTACACTATATTTTGAAGTACCTCAAAAACTGTTTGACACACGGAAAACTTAACACATATTGGCAGAACTTTTTTGTACAGGCTTATAATTTAAGTAAATAGGTTTAGTGAGTGGCCTTGTGGATTTCCTTTGGTAAATCGGATGGGAGCGAGTCAAGTGCCAATCAAAGGTTTTTTTCGAGATTGGAAGCTACAATTGCATAAAAAATCCGCATGTTTAACAAATGGATGAAACTGTATGCCATTGTGAAAAATGAGAATATTAAGAGCTAAAAACTCATTCATAGATCAAGGCTTTAGCTAATTTTATTTACCATATAAAAGCCACTGTGCCATTGACTTTAGATATCACACTTCTGGCCCACAAACCAGGTGTAACTTATTTCTAAGTCTGGATGTTCCAGTAAGGAGTGAAAACTGACAACCAGGAAATATTGCCAGTTAAGAAACCCCAGTGGCTAATGAGCTCCAGGGGCTAATGAGCTCCAGGGGCTATATAGGCTGCATCCCAAAACCCTTATTTGTACCTCTCTCCCTCACCACCTTTCCTCTGTCCTGAAAGTATTTCCAAATTCCAGATGTTGAAGTGCTGTCCCAGTACTTGAACAAGTAACTGAGGGCTGATTGTCTCTAAATCACCTTTTTGCCAGAGGTGTGTGGAAGTCTAGTCAAGAGTAGCTTGTGTGGAACAGAAATACACCTTCGGTGACAGCCACGCATGAGGTGGCACAAAAGCTTCGACATCAGTGATCACTTTCTTACACATAAGCGCAGAATGATAAGTCACCGAGGATGCAAGTGTGTCCCGATACCGCTTTTTGCTCAAGCTACCTTCCTTGCTCATTCACTTTAGACAGTGGATCAAGGCAGGGAGCAAGGGAGCTGTCAAAATGGGATGTAGCCATAGACAACCAGATGCTAATGCTTGGTCTTGTTTTGATTTTGCTTCATGCTTAATTGTGTGCTTACGGGGCTTGGCTTGGCTATTAGATGAGTCACGACTCTGTCAGGCCCTGGAGCACCACCCTTAGCCCCTCAAAATGCTCCTGACATCCTGGATATAAAGCTTGATTGTATGCTTGGACCCAAGCTTTGCTCTTAGTTGTATTTATGTGTGTGTGTGTGTCAAAGTAGAGCTGGATGACACACCCTACTAATGATTCTCTCTGACATTTCTGCTGTCTTAGAAACCAGTCAGTGGGGAGTTTGACCACTGAGTCTAAGACACTTTGCCCTGACAAACCCTCTTGTTTGAGCATGTCTGAGAATTTGCTACTTCCAGGTTCCAGCAAGGTCACCTGGACCTTTCCGAGTCCTGTATTCAAAGCGGTGGCACAGGTATCGGTTGATCTGCCCCTGATTTACACTGTCCAGGAACTGCTGTGCCACTGATATGAGTTACCATACAGCTACCAAGGTCAACATGACAAATTGACCACATCAGTTTGCATGTCGGTATTTACTGAGACGGAGCTGCCTCTCACACGTCAGCATTCTTTCCCTCAGTGAGTTGGGAGTGGAGTTGGGGGGAAGGGAAATGAATATTTTTACATCCCCCAGCTGAATGTCAAAATGTGGTGATCAAATCCCTTATCTAGCATAAAATCAGACAGAACGTAAATCCTGCTGTAAGTGGGACCCTGGAAGCACAGATTTCCTTTGTCTGAGTGTGGAAGGAAATTTCCTCTTTGTCACCAGATAATGTGCTTGCAGTTCCCTTCTTTATTAATGTAAGAAGCACGTTTCCAAAGTTGAACTCGACTCCTCCCCTTTATTCTTTGTGAATAAATATCACTTGCAGGAATCTTTGTACCTGTCTAAGGATATATGCATATATTGCAAAACTGTGATACTACGTTACTCGCGTTGGCATTTCAGTTGGCATTTCAGTATCACATTCGCAACTGGGTTCTGGGACCCTCCCCTCGGTGTTCATGGGTCTTGGCAAGAAGGACTTTAGTGCAGTATATCTGTCTGGCCTTAATTGGGCTTTCGGATGCACTTAAGATCTATTTTTTTATTTTGTAGGCTGCAATTCGAAGTTCTGGGAAAATTGCAATTCTAATTACAGTGATGCGCTTGTCTGTGTTAAAGTCCACTGAAAGGAACCATTGGATAAAAATTCTTGTATCAGCATAAAATGCTATAGTGCCATTTTCTAAGGAATTAAATAAATAGCAAGACTAACATTAGGGATGCCTACTATTTCCTTGAATGCTATTATCTCTAATTGATTTCACCTGTTAAATCCACTTCAGTTGTGAATCCACGAGGATGGTTGTTGTTTTGGGAGTGTGAGCGGGGAGCAGATTTAAGTGCTTTAAATGGGGTGTAATGGTAAGTGCCAGCTGTGTGATGGCATCTGGCCATCTCAAGGAAGCTGTGGGAAGTGTTATTATCAGCATGGACCAGTAATCCATTGGAACATTTCAGAGACCTTGTTCAGTGATGAAAACTGGGGCTGTTCTGAGGGTAAATAGGTGTGCAAATCAATATTAGGATAATTATAAAGGCATCCATAATGCTTGGAACACTTTTGGATCAATACTGTGACCAATAGATTTATTCATGTGTACAGTATATACATTTATGAGGCCAAAAGTACGTGCGGAAACCTACTGATTAGAGGAATTGGCCAATTCCCACCTATTGCTGGTACAGATATATAATTAAGCACAGGCACTGGTAGCAGAAAAGCTCATTGGACAACGGGGCTTCAACTTGGCACCATCATAGAATACATCCATTCTGACAAGTCAGGTTGGCAAATGTCTTACACCGCCATTATTTATAGGACCGCCTCATTGGTGAATGAAGTGTATCTACTTGACTTGTGCTCCCAAGGCCTCCAGGTCTGTCAGGTGACTGTGTGTGTATCTCAGAAACCCTCTGACAGAAATTTCAGAATGTGCACAGCTTGTACTGGAAGTATGTATCCCACCAAGCTGCTTCGTATGGATTCTATGCTTCTGCACCCAAATTTCAATCTCTCCAAAGAACCTTCGGCTTGTTTCAATGTCGTATAAACGCATCACGTTTTATCGCACTTATGTAAGGTGCACTTTTTGTGTAACCATGGTTTTATATGATTTCCACCACTCTCTTGCAGAGACTGCTGTACTTAGCATATTTCCCTCCATGTGTTTACTTTCCATTTTAAAGTACGAGAGAGCTTTTGGAGAAATTTGCCTCAGCAATGCAAATCAAATGTGCTCCCTGTATCTTTTAAGTTTCCCACAGAGCCGGTGGGGTCTTAAACGCCTTGTTCTGCTTCACAGAAATAAGGGGGACAACCGTGAAGTCCACGCATGTGGCCTGAAGCAGACACAGGGGAAATAGTAGCATAGATTAATAGCAACATATCTTTCATGGGGCCACGTGACTTTGAAGCCCTCATCCAAACTGACATTAAATGTCTCCAAAAGAACCTTATGATAAAGACTTCACGTTATAAACCCTCTGCACCCTCGACAGTACAAGAAGCACATAAATTCATAATCATTCCTTGTGTGGGATGTTACTATTTTTGTAGAGTTAGCATAGCATATTTTCTATATTTCATGCAGGCTGCTCGGCCGACCCTCCCGTGTGCCACCTCGTGTGGAATTCCCGTGTTGCCAGCTGTTTCCCGTTGGTGTTAATTAGTCTTGTGTATATACAGTCAGGTCCATAAATATTTGGACATCGACACAATGCTAACATTTTTGGCTCTATACACCACCACAATGGATATCAAATGAAACGAACAAGATGTGC